>CM076965.1:58584790-58712290 GCA_039105355.1 Benthosema pterotum | reverse complement strand
ATATTGGAAATGAACAATAGGCGTGTTCAGGCGCTGCCAGGTCGAAAAGGACCTTAAGACATCTTCCATCTATGGATACACCGAGTCTCTGTACGTCTGTGACGCACCTAACTCACAAACTCACGACCCACCGAATTCAAATTCGCGCTGAGTCGTTCGGTCGGACCAGATCACCCCTAATATCACCATTTATGGAGCTGGCCTGTTCTGGCCTCACAAGGATCGTTCTGACATCTGCCCAGACTCCATATTTTGGGGTGTGCCTGCCAAAGAACTCCATATATGGATATAAAAGGGACACAGGCGTAACTAGATCAGCACTCGGTAGAGTGCAAACTTGAGCGGGCTAATACTCATGACTTTAGTTATGAAGTTCTCTTATTTACCTCACAATTACATCGCCATTACATCACCCAATTACGTTGTACGTCACCCCCCAACTGGCCAATCAGGATGTCCCGATTGACCAGTTGGGGCATCCCGATTGGACCGAGGGACGACGACCACGCACCACCGCACACCAATCGCTTAACCTGCGCCAGCTCCGCTTACGCAAGTAATAACTTTGTGGGGCATTCATTTCCAACTTGCATGGTTCCAAGTAGGCCAGTGCTGAATGCAATGGGCACCGCTCTAGTATTTGAGGTCTGACAGCGCATCTCGTGTCTAGCTTTGGGTATATGTGCACAAACTTGCACAAATATTAAACCCTATTGCCTCACGTCCCAATATTTGCAATTGACAACGAACGGGGGGAGTTAGCTGGAATGTCTGCTCAATACGGCTTAAATTAGGAAGCATCGAACATTAAACGCTATTTATATTGAAGGGACCATTTACGTCATACGTAAATGAGCAAATCAGCTGACCAATCACCAGGCAACAGACATTCAGATTGGCCAGTATGAGATGATACCAGCGGATGCTACACCCTTCTCTAAAACTGCCCCTAAACCTAACCGCAAGCAGATTTGACTGTTATCAGTGGATAAGATCGCAGTTGTCATCTTATCAGTGAGCAGGCTCCAGACAACATGCTGCCATCGATACAATGGTGCTGATAAGCAGCCTACTGGGAATTATCGCTTGATAACGGTAGAAGCGGGTGGATGATACATGGTGATGCGAGCTGAAGAGACCTAATGCAGCAATTTCAAATGTCCACTTAACATGATTTGCCATACAAGAGCACATCCACCCCTCATTTCACATGGGTGTGGTTTGTTTTGTTTCCTAAATTTAGTTTTGGAGTTATTACTAGGTCAAAACATACTTAAAAAACAGACAAACAAACAAAAATCTTGGACAAATTAAAACCAAAATTCAAAGCTTCTCTCTGTAAATTCAGGAAGAGATACACAAAAAATCTAAACAATTCCATCAATTAGACCGACGTAAGTCGTCAGAATAGCTAATTAATTAATTAATCAATTAATCAATTAATTATGTTTGAGATTAATTCATTACAAAACTTCAAATGGATTACCGTAAAAATAACATTGAATGTCAAATAATACAGACCCCAAATATAAGACGACTCCATTCTTTAGCTATATTTCCATTAGAAAGGAAAAAAAAACTCTCTTATATTCAGGCCAATAGGGCAGTGGTTTTCAACTAGTGGTCCGGGTACCACCAGTGGTCCTTGAGAAGGTTTCAGGTGGTCCCCAGGCTAAATGATGGGAAGTTGGTTAACCAGATGCAATTCTTTGAGAGCGTAAAAATGAAACCTTCATGGCTTCATGTTTACACTCTCAAGAGTTAAAAATATTCATCATCTGCATTAGCAGCAATAAAACGGGATCAAGCAAGCAGCAATAAGGAGTAAGAACAATACGCACAAATAAGCCATAGAAACATGGGAGCCTGAACTTCAGAAATACATCAGGTAATTATGTGTGAGACTGACTCACATTGTAATCTGGTGTGACTGAGTGAATGATTGGTGAGCTGTGAGTGAGTGGTGAACTGAGCTATGAACTGTCATTAGTGACAACATGGCCGAATAGTGACAGTCAAACAGCCTTGCCCAGCCATGAGGCCCATAGGGCAGGTGCCTATCTCCTGTTTCTGTAGCATGAGGCAGCTTGATGTACAAGTACACCCTCTGGACATGACGCTAGTATGACACAGGGTCTTACCCCCAATCCATCCCTTGATGCTGAGTGCCAAGCAGGGAGGCATTGGATCCCGTTTTTAGAGCCTTTGGTATGACCCGGCCGGGAATCGAACCCCGGCCTCCCAGTCTCAGGGCGGACACTCTAACCACAAGGCCACTGATTTGGTGAATGAGTAAATGATTGGTGAGCTGTGAGTGAGTGGTGAACTGAGCTGTGAACTGTCATTAGTGACAACATGGCCGAATAGTGACAAAACACAACATGGCCGAATGGTGACAACCACCATTACATTGAGTTTTACCCTGGGTTACACATAGAACCATGAACTTAGATGTAGAAGACCACATGAGATTGTGCATGATTGACTCATATTACTAGGTGTCCGTGCCGGGATTTGAACCCAGGAACTCTCATTTCCAAGTCATGCGCTCTACCAATGAGGCTACCCAACAGACACAAGACGTACTGGAAACAACACACACATTCAGTGGACTGCTTGGTAAATGGTAAATGGTGCATTTATATAGCGCCTTTATCCAAGGCGCTTTACATAGATTGTGCATCACATTCACCCATTCACACACACATTCATACACTGATGGCAGTGGGACAGGGACACATCGACACTAACTCTGCAGGAGCCCGGGATCGAACCGGCAACCTTGTGGTTACCATCCGGTTACTCTACCTCTGAGCCACTACCGCTCCTTAAATATGCACAAATAAGCCATAGAAACATGGAAGAAATACATCATGTGATTGTGGAAACACAGCAGGGTTTTTGGAGACTCAGACTTTGTATTGTCAGCAGTGGGACTTGAACCCTCAATCTTGTGTTCCGAAGTCAGGCACCCTACCGACTGAGCTATCCTGGCACAATGATTTGCTTAGTTGTTGTCATCAATGAAACAACCCAACAACACGCCACCAAGCAGTAAGCAATATGAACAATATGCACAATTCAGCAGTCAGAGGGTGGAGCTTAGTGGTCAAAGTGACAAATGGAAACTAGAATATTCGCAATTTAAAAATTGCAAAGTGTGGTTGCCGTTGTCGCTTGCCCCCCGCAGCTCCCCCCCATATTGTCACTTGCCCCCCGCAGCCCCCCCCCCCCCATACTGCAGTACAGTATGCCCCCCCCATACTGCAGTACAGTATGCCCCCCCCCCCCATACTGCACACTGCGGTGCAGTATGGCCCCCCCACACTGCACACTGCACACTGCGGTGCAGTATGGCCCCCCCACACTGCACACTGCGGTGCAGTATGGCCCCCCCACACTGCACATTGCGGTGCAGTATGGCCCCCCCACACTGCGCACTGCGGTGCAGTATGGCCCCCCCACACTGCGCACTGCGGTGCAGTATGGCCCCCCCACACTGCACACTGCGGTGCAGTATGGCCCCCCCATACTGCACACTGCGATGCAGTATGGGCTTCAGCCAGCAGGCGCCCTCGTTCCGTCCAACTCCCGACCCCGTTGGCAACTACACCATGGTACATAGCGTTGTACAAAACGGTTTTCACACCTGCTTGTATAGCAAGCACCATGCAGCTCTAATGAGTGCTCCATCTCTGGTGTGTGTGTGTGTCTACATCAGTTCCCATTGTTGTACAACCAGAGGAATATAATTAAAATAGAGCTTGGAATTGAAATGATAGTTTAATAATCTCTAATTAAAAGTGGAACGATACAGCTTAAAATTGGAACGATACAGTTTAATAATCTCTGACTAATATTGGAATGATACAGTTTGAAATTGTCGCAATACAGTTTACTAATCTAAAAATGGAACGATACAGTTTGTAATTGAAACAATATAGTGTACTATTCTCTGACTAAAATTGGAACGATACATCTTAAAATTGAAATGATAGTTTAATAATCTCTCACTAATATTGGAACAATACAGCTTGAAATTGGAACGATGTAGTTTACTACTCTCTGAGTAAAATTGGAATGATACAGTGTGAAATTAGAACAATACAGTTTACTAATCTCAGACTAAAAATGGAACGATACAGTTTGAAATTGGAATGATACAGCTAAATTGTTCGAATATCAGTCAGAAAAGATTAGAACGATGCAGTGCTTTGTGCTTTATAGCAGTGGTTTCCAACCTTTTTGAAACCACGGCCCACGACCTAAAGGACCCACAATGCAATGCAATCTAGCTAGCCTGAAAAAAAACCCCACATATATTTATATATATTAAAGGTGTTGGCGTTAACACGTTAATGCGTTAACGCATTAATGCATTAATCTCGTGTTAACACAGCCGTGCGTTAATGGCGTCAAAAAAATTAACGCGAGATTAACACACTGACGATGGCTGTCCTCGGTGCGGCAGGCCACAGAAGTACTTTACGTCCACACACAAACACAGTGATGGTGTGTACAAAAAATGCAAACCGCTTGTACAACAAACATTTGTTGTGCAAATCAAAAATCCAGCCAGAAAATCAGGCATGAGCATTTTTCAAACTGCTTAAAATGGCAGACACTCTGGGGGTGGAGCTTACCGGTCAATGTTACAGATGTGTTCCACATGAATCAAGGAACATGTAGAAACAAGTCCCATGATTTTTGGCCAAACGAGGCCCGAGTTATGGTTTTTCAAATGTTTCAGTTTCAAAGAATTGTTATAGCGCCCCCATTTGAGCAATTGGAGTAAGACTGGTTTTGCTGCTATTTGGCATCCCCCTCTACCAAACTGTAAAATCTCATAAACAGATTACTTTGCATGTGTAGATTAGGGATAATAGAAGAATTTTCACAAACAAGCAATTTTCATTGGCTCGTAAAAACATCATTTTTTTCACTGAAAACAAAATTCACACCCATTTCATGTTTGTATGGCTTCAAAGTTCATGTGTAGGTCATTGTTATGCATTTTGATCAAAGATTGTAGGAGAAGAGACATTTTAACTGTTTTACATATAATTCAAGATGGCGGTTCATCTAAAGGTCAGAGGTCAAAAGTAAGAATACAAAAGTTGTTCGGCATAAGCAGACGCATAAGTGAATATAAGTTACATTTCTGAGAGTCGAGCAGTTCATGAGTTATGAGTGTTTAAAGTTTGCAATTTCAGTTGAGTGCTATAGCGCCACCATTTGACCAGTGGTCACAGGCTTCGCATCATCACCGTTTGGCATCACCCTCTACCAGATTACCAATTTTCGCGAAAACCGACTGCACGGTTCAGCCAGAACAGCTATTTCTGGTGGAAGGAGGAAAAAAGAGACAAAAACAAGAAGGGATCAAGGTCCACTTCGTGGACTGCTTGATCCCTTAATTATTCATCATCTGAATTAGCCCAAAGTCTACACAACTACAGAATGTAGAAGATTAATGGTCACTTTGATCTGTATGTTTGCCTGTTTCGCCTGGTGGACAAAAGCAAAATAAATCTTTAGTTTTGGGGTCTGTGTGGGGCTATGATGTCATCAAATGGTGGTGTGAGGCTCAAATACTGAATATTCATTCAGTATAATAGTTGAAAACCACTGCAATAGGGTAATAAGTTTTGGGCTCCGGGAGAATGTCTTAAAAAAAAAACAACTAGTTTTTGAAGCCGTCTAGTCTACCTGGTTGTGTAAGGAGGTAGAGGACTGAGCTCTTGACAGTCGCCCCCACCCTGTGTGGTCCTTGTCCGGGTCCACTGGCTCCTCCCATTTGGATGGCTGCCTGCACACTGAGTGGCTGAAACAACACATTATTGACACAGTCAGTCCGTTATGTCATTTGACCTCAAACTAAAGTAACTAAAGGGGAAAAAAGAAAACTCTGATTTTGGTTCGTCAATATATCCCGAATAAAAAAAAGGTTCACTAGGTCCCACCCCAATCCGTCCTTGACGAACAGCCCTGTTAGAAGAAGAAAGCGTGACGAGGAAAGCTTGACCTGCATAGCTAGCCTGATTATCAGACTAGAGTTCAGCTTCCCTAAGGGCCCTGATATACCTAGCAATGTTTTGAGCAACGTCAACTATCAACGTTGACTTTGGAACCAATGGACCCGCTAGGGTCCATTTGGTTCACATTTGTGCACTCAGGAAAAAATGAAAATGGGTGGAATTCCCCTTTTAATGTTGCCTGTTGCCATGTGTCTCATCATGTTGCCTGTTGATGTTGACATTGCTAGTTGATATTGCTCAAAATATTGCTAGTGTAGCAGGGCCTTAAGCTTGAGTCTGGAATTGTCCGCTGTCTGGGAGATTTCAAGGGGGAAGGGTTTGGTTCATTCCAAACAAACCAGAGGTTGTTATCAATCATGTTGCTAATGGGATAACCTGTTTGCCAACCACACAAACACAGCCAGCAAGCGCTACTGGCATGCATACAAAAGTAGTAAAATATGTCGGATGATGATGTTTATACAACCCGACGCTTATTTAAAGAAACTATCTATCATAGATAGGTTTAATGGACAGATTGATACGTCTGCGACACTGTAACTGTTGCACTGTTGAGTGACGGGGCTATCTATTTAGATTGAAATTGGACAGTGACTAAACCCCACCCCTAAAAGGCGGGGTTTAGAGAAGGGCTCGTTGTCTGAAGGGTAAGGTTCGAATGGCCTTTACAGTATGCACACACACACACACACACACACACACACACACACACACACACACACACACACACACACACACACACACACACACACACACACACACACACACGCTGCTCAAAGCATAACAACATTAAGAAAATGGTTGCCATTCTGTAAAGGTAAAATAAAGTAACATTTTAAAACTCAGACAATTTTCCCATTCTTGTTTGTTTGTTGGTCATTAGTTTGAGATTGCTTCTGTATTTTCCATAGATTTCTTGTACATATATTTCATTTTAACTGCCCCGCTCCCTTCCAATACAAACCCATTATAACTTAAAACTCCATTTTAACCATGATAGATTAATCAAAAACAGCCAGTCTTTTTTCACGTTGACCGCACTGCCAATACAAACTAATAAGGGGATGTTACCGTTACCAATGCTACCCCTCTCACCTGGCCGGTTTGAAGAGCTTGGGGGTCACCGCCGCAGGCCCGTTGCTCTGCGTTTGCCCTGCGTAGTAGCCGCCGCCGCCGCCGGGCCCACCCGCCACCTCCTCCCTCGGATGGACGACTTTGGCCTTCGGCAGGTCAGCCATGGCGGCGTACTCCTCCCTGCTCCGGCCCGACTCGGACGACTCCATGGAGCTCTGGGAGGAGGAGTGCCTCCGATGATGCCCCGTGTGAGGCGGCGCGGGGGAGGGGCTGCGTATCCGGAAGGACGGCGGCGGCAGTTGACGGGTCTCGGGACTCCGCCTACCTCCTCCGCCCTCCCTGTTCCGGCTAGAACTCCGGGCCGGCGAGGCGGCTCGCGACGACGACGAGGAGGCGTGGCGAAGGGCTGAGTCTCGGTTCGACGACTCCCACGTCCCCCGGGCTGGCGGCGAATTTGCGCGGGACGGGGCGCGGGAGTCGCCGCCGCCACCGTACGTGCTTTTCCTCGGAGAGGACTCGCCGGCGGTCCGCAGGATCGAGTACCCCGGAGGCTCGTGTTTTTTGGCGGTGGGCTTCCGGGCCGGCGCCGTCCGGCCGGGGCTGTTGAAGGCGCTGCCGCTCGTGAGCGCCCCCTCGTACCCTCTGCCCCCGTTGGGCAAGCACCTGCCGGTCAAGAGGACGCCGCCGCCGTTTGCCACCGTCTCCGCCACGGTGTTTCGGAGGCCTCCTCCTCGCGAAGGCGGCGAAGCGTTCCTGCTTTCGAGGCCGGAACGGGAACGTGACCCGCCACTGCTGCCGCCCGCGTCCGCTTTCCTCAGTGTGTACGACGGACCCTCGCCGCTTCTCCGTCCCGGCGAGGAGGCACGACTGTCGCAGCCTCCTCCTCGAACGCCCGCGTAGCCACTCGACTGAGTCTTGCGCAACGTGGCTTGGCCGCCGCCGTAATCCCGTCTGGCAGGATACGAGGCCTCGGCCGGCTCTTGGTCGTCGTCGTTCCAGAGCTCCGGACGGTGGCGCATCTTGGCCTGGCTCTCGATGTCGTAGCCCTCCCTTATCGGGGAGCCGCAGCGTCCGTAATGGCCTTGGCGGCCGTTCAGGGAGGTGGTCGACTCCGACTTGCGCAGGAGCGCGGACTGTCCGTAAGTTCTCCTCGCTGGGGGGGAGGAGGAGGGTTCGCGAGTCCTCCTGGGAGGTGGGGACGAGGTGCGGCTGTCCCTCCCTCCTCCTCCTCCTCCTCGTCCGTTCAACAACAAGCTCCCACTGGACTCGGCCTTGCGGAGGACAGAAGAGCCGCCGTAGTCCCTCCGCCTCGGAGGAGGAGAGGCGGAACTCTCTCTCCCTCCTCCTCGTCCGCTCAGCAAGCTGCTCCGGGACTCGGCCCGCTTCGGGGGAGGAGACGAGCTCCTCCTGTGCCCGCCGCGGCCCGTCAGCGACCCGTTCACCTGCAGGGAGCCGCCATTCAGCTCCGAGAAAGACTTGAAGTTCCGGGGCAGCGTCTCGGAGCCCACGCCTCGCCCGAGCCTCTGCGAGAGGCTGCTTCCTCCTCCTCCTCCTCCTCCTCCAACTCCGGGTCCTCTCTGGTCGCGAAGAAGCGCCTGAGACCTCCCGCCTCCGTCCAGGTTGCGCCGACTGCTGCTGAGGGACATGGCCGACTCGCTGCGGCGAAACGGCGAAGCGTTGCCCTGCGGCGGCGAGGACGCGCGAGACGGCAGGGCGGAGCCCTGTCTCGACGAGGAGAGGTTTCCTCTTCCGTAGGAAACATTGCCGCCGCCGAAGCCGCCGCCGCCACCGCGACCTCCTCCTCCTCTCCGGCCTCTGGAGACGGCCGCCAGCGACTCGGCGATCTTAAAGGGCGTGGGGCTCGGCGAGCGCGGCCCCACCTGCGCCTCCACCTCCACGGCGACCTCGTACGGGTCCGGCGGGAGTATCTCCTCCACGTCGTCGTCGTTCAGGAGCTCCGGCGGCTGCCGCTCGGACGCCAGCCCCAGGCCCTGGTTGCGGAACGGGATGATGTCCTTGGGCTCGACGCTGCGCGTGCTGTAGAGCGGGTGGCCGCGCTCGTAGTGGCGGAACGCTCCTCCGCCGCCACTGCTCCCCCCCGGACCCGGGCTCTGGTCCCGGACGGAGCGGCCCGTGGATCCGGAGGATCTCCCCAGGGAGAAGTAGCCACTTTCGCGGCTCCCTCGGTCTTCGCTCGACCCTGACATGGAAAGACAAGGAGAACAGGAGGGGGGAGAGAGAGAGAGAGCATATACTATCAGTTGAAACCATAATGCAAGAACATAATGAAGGATTTTATGGTCTAGTAGTATTTCCGATAGTGTTGTAGTCAAGACACGAATTGAGCCCAAGACAAGACCAAGACCTAGTGGGGGCGAGACCAAAATGAGACCGAGACAGCCACGATATAGATATAATGCCTGGATATAGAACATTTCCTTTGCATGTTCTTGCCTCGAGTGGTCTTGGTGGCAAAAGAGACCAGAGACATTTGCTTTGAGATCATGTCAAGAGCATGATAAATTGAGGGCGAGACCAAGACAAGACCAGGAGACCAAGAAACGAGACCAAGAAAATTTGAAGGCGAGGCACAAACAAGACCGAGGCAAAATTTGTCTTGAGACTGGCCTCGAGATGAGACAATGTCTTGAGAAGCATATTAATCCAGTTTAACATGCAATATATAACGGAAGTGCTAATTCTAGTGTTTCAAGTGCTAATCCTAGTGTATCAAGTGCTAATCCTAGTGCTATAAGTGCTAATGCTAGTGCTTCAAGTGTTCATGCTAGTGCTTTCAAGCATTGCTGTGGCATGTTGTGAGCTTGTAGATTTGCTTAAACGACTGAAAAGACGGGACTTCCGGTTAGTTAACTTCTGCCGGATGTTGTCACTTTTCAGCCAATCACGGTACGGTGCTCCCGAAAATGTATACCGCGCGGAAACATTTTATTTCGCCCTTTGTGCACGCAAAGCTGTTGTAAATCTTTAAAAAATGACTGCAAAAAAATGACTATAACTGCTTTGTTCGTTGGAATCTTGGAATCTTTTTTGTTTTTGTTTTTTTTCAGAAAATAAGAGTGAACAAGTAAAGTCGCTAGTGAGGAATGGTCTCTGGGCACTGTAAATACAGTAACTTCCGCAACTAACATTCACAGTCTCAAAGGAGCACCGTTTGCCCAGGGTGGGGTTGATGGCATTTACTGTATATGTCCGGTACCTGTCAAATCGCTGTTAATTTAACTCCGAGAGCCCGTAAGGTTCATTTGGTTCCCAACCATCTAGGTACCCCCTGGAACTCCCTCAAGTACCACCTGGGGCTCCCTCCTGGCCGAACCCCCCCACTTTAAGGACCCACTATACTACATTGTATGCAAAAGCGGGTAACAGGAAGGCTCGGACCAAATAACACGCAACGCTGAGTATAGACAGAGTTATGCTGTCGCAAACTCCATGTTAACTTCATGGGATCAGTCCAATGGCGGCTCTATCATCAACTTGTGTTTCACCATGTGAATGATTTTTCTTTTTGGACCTTTTTTTCCGGAGAGTGTACTAGGGCTTTAACCAAAAAATCGATACATCGATGCATCGATTTGCATAACACGTGTCGACTCCAAAAAGCCCGAGTCGATAAGTTGTTTTTTCCCCTTCCTCCGAAGGAAAGGAGGAAAGAGGAGGAATTACAGTAAGCATTTACCTTTGTTTTCCCCTTTTTTCTTTCACTGTGTGTGCGACGCGTGTGTATATAATTCAAATGTAATATTGGTTACTGTCACTCACGGACAGAAGTCTCCTTTGAACTCTATCGGAGTTAAGCTTTAATTACCAATCTTATGCAGCTGCATCCGCGCTCTTGCGCTCTGGGCGTGCGGCGTTCCAGCTGATCATTACGTACACGGATCAGATCGAACAGCAAACAGTGTCAGAGGAATACAGAACTTCATCAACCAATACCTCCCCGTGCAGTGACCGTCTTGTTCTTCGTTTCGCATTAGGCTACCGCACGGGACGCATGCTTCTGTCCGCGTCATTCTCATTAATTTACTGAATGAATCATAAAAGAAAAGCGGCGCGGTGGTGGTGTTGGAGGAGGAGGAGGAGGCTACATATAAATGGATCGTATTCTGCGTTCTAACGTGTGGGCTGCTGCGTATTGATAATGTTATGTGTTTTTATGGCTGGCCTGGGAGTGGACGATGTGCAGCTGTGTGCCAATATTGTTTTCATATAAGCTTGCCACATGCGCCATGCGTAGCCTCGCGATGTGTTTTGGATAAGCACTGCGCCGGCATATAGCGGCACCATTTGATCCCCCCCCTCGGGGAACCACCACGACGGACCCCCCCCCGCGCCATAAAACGATAAATCGATACAACTTCGACTTGACTGTCTGACAAGTCGACTTGAAAAAATCTCAAGTCGTTAATGCCCTAGAGTGTACACATTTGTACACTCTCAGGAAAAATATTGGAACTGTCCCTCTTTTGTCCATCTTTCACGCTGCAACATCCCTCCCGAGAGCTCAGTTTTCTGACCCCTCAATGTCGCAGCATTTCGGCTGCTCCGAGTATTACTTGGGCCGAGCCTTCACATGTATTCCAAAAGGGCACACATCAAAGTTCGTCTACCCAACACTGACGGCAGCAGCGCTCCTGGCACCCGTCCCACTATATAGTATTACTGCTAATTGCTTCGGGACACCTCGAAACTGACGACATCAAAACGGGAGGTTAGCTGACAGCACAGGTCCATGTAAAGAACACCCGTGGACGTAACCGGATACAGATAAGGTAAAGTGCAATAGGCCATCACCGCCGCCATACTGGAAGCTGCAAGTCTGCCAACACGCATATGCCTCTGTTTTACCTAACATACACTGTAAGTTGTGTCAGCTACAGTCCCTGTTCCAGCTCTTGTGTTCTTTTGTATATATAAGGGACTCAAAGGGAGAATTGTGGCCGAAATCGGCCCCTTGATTGTCGTGGACCAGAAATTCGCAAGGATCGAGAGGTTGAGGTCGAGCAAGTATTGTTCCGCGCTAAACCGATGACGACCTCTTTAAGTATTGTTGTGAGTGTGGGTGCAAGTTGGCACTCTACTGATTTGCAGTTCCAGTTTTGTTGGATCCCTGATGCTTGATTCTAAACAATCTTGCATGACATCGGTCTTAAAACATATATAAGCAATACATCTCTGATTTATTTTTATTTTTTCACTTCTTTATCTTAGACCGTTTCATTATTAGATTCCTGAAAATATCTATTATCTATGACAACCATAGGAGCCACAGTGACCCTTTAAAAATCATAGTCCTCCACCTCCTCCACCAGTCCTACCTTTTTCCTTAATCAGAGGCAGCTTAGTGAGGCTCTTCCTTATTGGCTGACAAATAGTCCCGCTGGTTGTATTGCTGGTAATTAGACTGGTATATTCACCATAGTGTCAACCCCTTACCCCTGTGTCTGATCACTGGTTAGACTGGTATATTCACCATAGTGTCAACCCCTTACCCCTGTGTCTGATCACTGGTTAGACTGGTATATTCACCATAGTGTCAACCCCTTACCCCTGTGTCTGATCACTGGTTAGACTGGTATATTCTGTCAACCCCTTACCCCTGTGTCTGATCACTGGTTAGACTGGTATATTCACCATATTGTCAACCCCTTACCCCTGTGTCTGATCACTGGTTAGACTGGTATATTCACCATAGTGTCAACCCCTTACCCCTGTGTCTGATCACTGGTTAGACTGGTATATTCACCATAGTGTCAACCCCTTACCCCTGTGTCTGATCGCTGGTTAGACTGGTATATTCACCATATTGCCAACCCCTTACCCCTGTGTCTGATCACTGGTTAGACTGGTATATTCACCATATTATCAACCCCTTACCCCTGTGTCTGATCACTGGTTAGAATGGTATATTCACCATAGTGTCAACCCCTTACCCCTGTGTCTGATCGCTGGTTAGACTGGTATATTCACCATAGTGTCAACCCCTTACCTCTGTGTCTGATCACTGGTTAGACTGGTATATTCACCACAGTGTCAACCCCTTACCCCTGTATATGATCTCTGGTTAGAATGGCATATTCACCATAGTGTCAACCCCTTACCCCTGTGTCTGATCACTGGTTAGACTGGCATATTCACCATACTGTCAACCCCTTACCCCTGTGTCTGATCACTGGTTAGACTGGTATATTCACCATAGTGTCAACCCCTTACCTCTGTGTCTGATCACTGGTTAGACTGGTATATTCACCACAGTGTCAACCCCTTACCCCTGTATATGATCTCTGGTTAGAATGGCATATTCACCATAGTGTCAACCCCTTACCCCTGTGTCTGATCACTGGTTAGACTGGTATATTCACCATAGTGTCAACCCCTTACCCCTGTGTCTGATCGCTGGTTAGACTGGTATATTCACCATAGTGTCAACCCCTTACCCCTGTGTCTGATCACTGGTTAGACTGGTATATTCACCATAGTGTCAACCCCTTACCCCTGTGTCTGATCACTGGTTAGACTGGTATATTCACCATAGTGTCAACCCCTTACCCCTGTATATGATCTCTGGTTAGACTGGTATATTCACCATAGTGTCAACCCCTTACCCCTGTATATGATCTCTGGTTAGACTGGCATATTCACCATAGTGTCAACCCCTTACCCCTGAGTCAGGTAATTAGACTGGCATATTCGCCGATAGCGATGTGACCAAAAAGATACTTTTTACACTACTTTATTAGGACAAGTCAGGGTCTGTTTTCTTCGCCGTACCAGAATGCCTTCCGAAGCGATCCTTGCTCCGCGCCTCCTCCATCCATGCGCGCGGGTTGGGCCGGTGGGGAGGGGGGTCGAGCCGGGTCATGCCGGTGGGACGGGTCGCGGAGGAGTGGCGGCGGTGGCGGCGGGCCGGTGGGTAGTCGTCGTCGTCCTCGCTGACAGAACCGCCGCAGAGTTCCTCTGTGTAGTCGCTCTGGTCGCGGCCGCTGTATGAGAGGAGACGCGACAAGTGTTGATTTTGACACATTCCTCTAGAAAACAGTTTACGTTCAGTCGATCCTGGGCTCTACACACCCTCTGCCAACCTGGACCGGCCTCATGCTTCCTTCAATGCATGAGGAGTACAAGCTGCCTTCTTTTCACCTGACAGGGGGGAGGTTCCCCTGGTTGAACTCTGGCTCTCCCTGTGTTCTCCTTCACCCCCCCCCAAGCAGTGCATGTTGGCACTGCACTGCTTGGCGACACGCTCAGTACAGCCTGGGTATCCCCCCATATGAGCAAGACAAATTCCAATTCAACTTGTTGAAATGGCAATTAAAGAAACCTTGAACCTTGAACGTAGCACGTGGAAGGAACACGTTATTCCAACCAGTTCCAGTCCCCTCCATCAGGCGCCCCAGCTGGCCAGGGTTAGAGCCCAGGATTAATTCATGTTTTGGGGATACAGGGAGAACATGCAAACTCCACCCAGAAAGGCCCTTTGCAAACCCCGCCTCGTGTATGGGCACTGATGACGCGGAGGAGGAGACACGCCGTCCCTAGCGGGAATAGAACCCAGGACCTTCTAGCTATGAGGCGACAACACGCTTTAGTGCCATTTTTATTTGGTGTCAACTCTCAATATACTGTCTCTGTTTTAATCAAACCTAGTTTTCATCAAGGAGCAACAGGGGGCAAAATAAAGAGACAGGGAGAAAGAGAAAAAAACAGAATGAAAGAAATCATGAATCTAAACAACAAACCAAATATAAACAATTGAACATCCTTTATGTCTGTGTATCGCTGGTTGAAATGATTAAACCTTTTAATCATGGTTAATAACCTTTCGAAATATGCCTAATAACCTTTTCCAAAATATGCCATGTTTTCCTGAACAGGATTAGAATATTTAAGAATGAAAAAGAATCTGGGGAAAATATGTTTATTTAAAAAAATATATTTATCAAAATAAATATTTATCAAAATAAAAAAAGCCCACAATGCTTGTAGATCCCTCAAGCTATTCTGTATGGCTCTGGTTACAGGGAGACACACAGCTACCGGTATGTGTCTTTGTAAAACCGTACTCTACTGATTTATTTTTTTCCACTGGAAATTGCTCAGTGGGTTGAGTCAGTGTGCATATGTGTTCAAAGATTAATCGACAAAAAGAATGAATACCATTAACTCGTTATTTTCAACAGCCTTATTAAAAACAGAAAACAGAAAGTAGTAAAAAGCGATTCTGACAAACCTGTAAACTCCACTGGACCCTCAAACATTTCTGCCCAAGCAACTAACTCCACCAACTCTCGTGCAAGTCACCGCACCTACCTGTACTTTGATGAGCTATGTAAGTCCACTATACACAATTATATCCTTAGAGATCTTTCTGGTGTATGTCTCAAGATAAAAGATTGATTAATTAGTTAATTAATTGACTGACTGACTGACTGACTGACTGACTGACTGACTGACTGACTGACTGACTGAACTGCCCACAAAATAGTCGTGTTTTACCTAAATATGTAGAAGATACGTTGAGAAAAGGTCCTTGCAGATTGAGTATGCAATGTATTTACAATGTTTTCTATCAATACCTAACTATGTAAGCCGGCGGATAGAAATGTCTGTCTGTCTGCACATTGCACCACACACTCCACATTTTTCTGACCCAAATAGTGCCAGTGAGACTGGTATTATCACAATGATCTTCTATACATATACCACTCATTTCAAGTAAGTTATATGACATTGCTCCTACCTGTCGCCGCTGCCGTCGGGGTCGTCGCTATCGGTGTCGTCACAGAGGTAGTACAGGTCACAGTCAGGGCTCAGGATGCACAGAGAGCCCTCCGGCACTCCGACTCCTCCCCCTCCGCCGCTGACATCACAGTAGCTGCTCACCACCGACGCGCCGTCCGAGTCCTCCTGTGATAGGTCGATGCAGACACACACACGCACACAGACAGGTGGTGGAAACAAGCAGGGGGGCCAATCGCAATGCCACGTCAATCAAGTGTCATCCCCCTTCTACGTTGTACTACTCCTACTCCGGTGTTTTTTCTTTTGGCGGTATGCATTACGGAGGGGCGACGAGAGGTGATGGACGGCAGGCCCGGCGATCGTCTTTAGATGCTTTCGAGTCAAATCTGAGGTCCTACCCAGGCTGCCGGGATTGTAAAAAAAAAAAAAAAAAAAAAAAACTTGGAAAAAAACTCGGGAAACTCGTGTTTTGTAGTCAAATTGTTTCCACAATAATATATAAAAATAATTTGTGTATATATACTGTATATATATACCGGTATATACAGATTGGTTTCCCCCCCGCATCTCCTTGACAGAATCTACACAAGAAATAACTTTTTTTGTTTTGTTTTTTTGTTTTGAGAAATCAAGACATTTTTGGGAGGCGTACAAACTCAGAATACAAATCACACAATGATTCCCCCCAAAAATGAAGTAACAAAATAAAAGCACATACTTAATGATTCCAATTCTGTCTCTCTCTCTCTCTGTCTGTCTGTCTCTCTGCCTGTCTGTCTGGCCCCGTCTTCATGTTAGAAATAACGTTGAATGGAGGAGGTCTGTCCCTCAAGACCTCTCCGGCGTCACCATCGCGTAGCGCTCACATGTTCAGTCTGTCGCTCGATTAGGGTTACACGGCCGTAACTCAACCCCGCAGCGCGGCTCTCCTCATTATTAATTCATTACATGCTTCTCTCTCTCTCTCTCTCTCTCTCTCTCTCTCTCTCTCTCTCTCTCTCTCTCGACGTAATTCCTTCTCATAAAATGGATTGTCTTCTCGAAGACAAAAGGCCATTAGGCCCGGTTTAATCTTTGACTTCGGCGGTGGTAAATATCCCGGTTCTCTGGCGGCGTTGTTAGGTTTCTAAATGCTGAATTGAACAGGGCTGTGAAACAAAGTAATGCTTTGTGTTGTTGTCGTCCAAACCGAATTCTCTAATCTGTTAATACAATTATTTAATCAACGGACGTTCCATAAGACGCCCTTTTTTTTAGTCCAGTGAGCCAGAACCTTCAAGATTGGAACATTCAAGGGCCGCTTTGCCACTTTTCAACGTACAGTATCTTCATATACAGTAATAGGTCCTCAGTAATGTTCATGATAAAATAGCACTTTTTTTTTCCCCTACTCGGTCTGTGTCTCCAGTGGCGTGCACAGAGAGTTTCAAGGGCAGGTGCTCAAATGTAACCAGGAGGGTTCGCCGGGCGGCGGAAAATTGAGTTTTGGGGGGTTAAAAACGCATAGAAAACAGCATTTCAGCATCTTTTTGCTCTTTTAAAAAGGGCATGTTGGTCCAGAGAGGGCCACTAGGGGGTGCTCAAACCCCCCTTGACGTCCATGTATGCACGCCTATGTGTGTCTCACAGACAGGAGGGCTGTGGGCAGTTCAGAAACCTGTCCTCCAGTGACATCATCGGAGGGAAACCAAGCTAATACAGGGCTTGACACTAACACTTGCCCGCTTGCCCGGGGCAAGTAAAAAAAATGGTGGGGCAAGTGAAGACTGCTACCTTGTTGCCCGATCGGGCAAGTGTGCAACTTAGTGCACTATAACACAACACAAGATAAATTTGTCTTGAAGGCAGTCATTGCACTCTGCCTCTGTGTCTTTCCCTGCTTTCTAGCTGTCCACAATTCCAGGCTGGATTTGGGAAACAAAACAGGAAATTAACATACACATCAAAATGACCTAATCTTCTACATTCTCTAGTTGTGTAGACCTGGGCTAATTAAGATCATGAATTTTAACTCTTGAGAGTGTAAAAATGAAACCAATTGGACCCGCAAGGGTCCATTTGGTTTCATTCACTCTCAAGAGTTGCAAAATTTACAATATATTTTTGGGGGGCAAGTGACCATGAGCTGAGGGCAAGTAGAATCTTACTTGCACTTGCCCGATGGGCAAGTGTCTCCTTAGAGACCTTAGTGTCAACCCCTGCTAATAGAAACTGCATGCAGGATTACTATTCCTGAAAGGTTGCAATGCAAAAACAAAAGCCATTGTTCTCCCGAAATATAAATATATATTTTTTAAATACTGTTAAAAAAAAAAAAAAAAAAAACACGATGATGTCACTGGAAGACGGATTTATGAACTGCCCACAGCTCTCCTGCGAGACACAGACCGAGTCGAAAAGTAGTCGCAATTTATCATGTAGGCCTACATTATATGAAGATACGTTGAAAAATGGTGAAGTGGTCCTTTAATTAATATTAAATTAATAAGCTATAGGATCAATACAAGTGCATACACGACAACCCTTCCACAGTAGTAGCTTTTTCATAATTTTAAATGTGTTGCATATATTCAATTTATTCTATTCATTTATTTATTTATTCATACACCTATTTATTCATTCATTCATTAGTTCATTCATTTATTTATTGTCTTAGAGATTGGCCTAATAATATGTAATACTAATTTATTAACAAAGGTTTAAAAAATAGGTTATATGATAGTTCATGATTAATTGGGAAAAAACCAAGCAGATCTATGTTAAACCCCTAGTGGTAGTTTTACCCTAGTTGACGGGAACCCCAATAGGGGTTCTGTACAGTATGTACAGTATCAAAAAATGTCAAAAATTTGATGGTGTTACACAATAATTTGAAGTTTTTCAATATACTATAATAGGTTAGTATTTCAAAGACATTTTTAGAATCGGGATAGTCTACAATGGGTTAAATCAGACAGTACCCACAGCCTCGGCCCAGATGGAATGATTCTCTGTCGCAGAGTTAGTTAGTTAGTTAGTTAGTTAGTTAGTTAGTTAGTTAGTTGCAGAGTTAGTTAGTTAGTTAGTTAGTTAGTTAGTTAGTTAGTTAGTTAGTTATTAGGTTATTGATTTCCCCAATAGCTAGGGTGTCTCAAAAAAGGAAGACATTGCAAAAAAGGGGCTTAGTCGACTTAGTCGACTATTGACAATAATAGTCGACTCTTAGCCAACTATGAAAATCCTTAGTCGGGGACGAGTCGGGAGGCAGCTCTGCTTTGCACACTGAATTCACAATTTCACATTCCAATTCAGGAGCTCTGGCTCTTATACGTTGTACTAAGAGCCACCTGGAGAAAACGACGTGTGTTGAATGCCGTTTTTTGGTACGGCCTATATTATTTCCACTGAAAACAAAAAGGTGCAGTTAATGCGCTACACTTCCTGCAAGCAATCAATCCGAATGTAACTGTATCATAAATGACAGATGAATGACCAACCAACCAACCAGATATTATTATAGTCCGGTTGTTTCTTCTGCTGTATGTACAGGTGTTCGTCCCATATCATCTGTGTGCACTGCTCCCATGTCTAGCGTTACAAGTGATTCCCAAAAAAGGCCAGTAGTACGTAAACGATCCTTCCTTCATTAATTCCTAATGGAAGCCACTGCCTGCCTGCCTGCCTGCCTGCCTCCACCATACCCAACCCCCGTCCCCCACTGACCTTTTTCTTCTTAATGTATTACACTTGCACGCAACATCGCGTCGCTGGCGACCTAATGAGCTGTGTTTACAGCTGCGGTCTATGTATACGTGCTTTTGACAGTGCGCTAGTTGTAACTGCGATCTCTTCCTCGACCGACAGAACGAGACATGTGACAACGTGTCGGCCTGCCCCCCCAGAATACGGTCATTATGGATTTCGCTCTCGTCCTCGCTATTCCGACGTAATGCGCAAGTGCTCGGCCCTTCCTGTTGCATATGGCGAGAAGAAGAGCTGGCCCCAAACGTGGCCAGCGAAGGAAAACGTGGCCCCGAAAATATGCAACTAACAGCAATAAAAATAGGAAAAAAATCATGGGTTTTATTTGTAGTTCTTTAGCAGCCATGTTGAGGACCAACATAGGCTGTGTTGGTCCAACCCTTTCAGGACGGGAATCCATTTTTGGATTCTGTACAGTATGTACAGTATTCCAGGCATTACTTGTTTTGATGCTGATACATACATATTTCAAGTTTTTCAGAAACCTTAGGTTAGGCCTAAATGGGTTAAAGGACTACAAATGAGATCCAGGAATAGGTCGAAAAATAGGCGAATTACAGCAAAAAAAAGTAGTAAAATAGACAAAATAAGCGCAAAAATGGGACAAAACAGGCCAGGAAATAGGCAAATAATTACAAAAACTGAGAAAAATAGGCCTTGGAGGAAAAAGGGCGAAAAAAGACTAAAGAACCACATGTAACTTGCCATACCTTAGCTGAAATGACTCCACTGTGAGCGCTGGGCTGTCTCCCTACCCAAGAAAATGAAGGCAATCCAACCTAGGCGTTACCTCAGCGCACCTTCCTGGTTGTATGTCGTCATATGCGTGTGTGACCTCGGCGACTTCAACGTGACCCCTGTTGTTGTAATTCGTTCGTCCGGCCTGTTTGTCCGCGAAACTCTGCAGCTTCCTCTCGTGGCTCACAATTAATTCTAATTTCCCGTCTCTCCCCTCCTGTTATATACACCTGACTCTCTGCCTCACCTGCCCTTTTCAAAGTCTATTTAACTCCACCATCGACCCCTGTTTCTTTCTTTCTTACCTTGCTGCTTCTTGCGTCCTTCTCCTCTGCCTTGGTCTCGGACGGGACGCCGTCCCGCGACGGAGCTCCTTTGAGGTGGGGCACAACACGACGACACGACGGGCCGACCAATCCAATCCCATTTCCAGTAGCGCTCCCGCCCGAATCAGTCACAGCAGCAGCAGCAAAGACAAGGCTACGGGGCTGTTGTTTGGCCTCGCCTGCGCTGGATGTGCTGCTCTCCTCCGCTACACCTACTGCTGCTGCTGCTGCAGCGGCGCCGGAGTGCAGGTGCTTCTGCCGAAGGCAGTCGTGGCAGCGGGAGGGGTCGAAGACGTTGGGCTGGAACTTGGGGCACATGGGTGGCGGCTCGTCGCCACCGGAGAGGGGCATGGCACACCCGGACCGGAGGAGGAGGAGGAGGGGGAGGAGGGGGCACTCGCGCCCTCATTGCATCCTAAGAAACAAGCCAGGATGGGACAGGCATATAGAGTTATAAAGAGACCAAGACTAGACCAAGACCTGGGGGAGTCGAGACCAAAACGAGACCGAGACAAGCATGGTACGAGATCAAGACGAGACTAGCGTCTATGGAGTCGAGACCAAGACCAGGGTGCGAGACCAAGACAAGGCCGCGAGACAAATGAAGTGCCACAACGGCAGACAACGGCAGCCAGACAAGACCAAGAAAAATTGAGGCGAGACAAAACTTTTTTCTTTAGACTGGACTCGAGATGAGACGTCTCGAGAGCTACAACACTACACATAACACATACACCCCCCCCTCCCCCTCCCCAATGGCAAGGCAACATACTGGCCATGCAATGGGAAAGACTAGTGGTTGCTTGCCAAAGACGTACACGCAAAAGAGAAGAATTTTACCAAACTTGTACCGATGATGACACGTGCACATCAAGCAGAGGAAAAACAAATATGAGGGAAAACGTAGAAGCCGCTAGAAAAATAACCAAAACTAGAACATTCATTCCAAAGACGGGCGTGTAGGGCTAGTGAGGCAAAAAGACGAACAACTGATGAAGAAGCGGCGCATCTGTTATTGCAGGTTATTTATTTTTTTTTTTTTTGTCAGAAAGCGGAACTGTTTGTTTGAGCTGGGCTTGATTAGTCCTCGCACAGGAGAGGAGAGTGAAATGTAATCCAAGTGAGAGCGCTGGCGCTCTATCAAAGCCGCCCCGCAGAATAGTATTACGACTAAACCGCCAAAGGACTGGCAAGCAAACACGCGTAGTCACGCACACACATCCGAAGAAAAACTTCAATGCACGCACAAACGTCAGGGACATTACTGGGGTCGCCGCAGCATCACTCGAAGGACGGCTTTTGCTCAGAGACTGAACGTGTTTTGGTGTTCTAAGCATTATGTTTTAACTATTGAAAAATAGCAGATCTACAAGCTCATAGCGCGCCACCGAGTGGCGCGCTATGAGCTTGTATCTCTGCTATTTTTGGAAAATCGTGAAAACGTGGTGCAAATCTTTGAATATTATGTTAGAAATCTAGACAGGACACAATGGGTTAAAAAGTGACAAGTCAAAAAATCTGATCGACACTCACCTGACCGAAAAGGTTGCTGCCGCCGTCGGAGCTGAAGTGGGGAATAATATGGCTATCAGAAGCCTGCAGAGGATGAGCTCTTGTCCATCCATGTAGGACCCCCGCTCCAGTAGGCCCACTGCCTAATTGTCGCCATGCTCACTTAGTTACAAGCCCCCCAACCCTGCCCGCCCGCCCCTCTCTGGGGCTTGCCAAACATTAGATCCTCATTGGCTACTTATTTGACAACAATAGGAGGTTGAAACTGAAGAAGAGCACGCGGGGCGGCGGCCATGTTGGCTCTCGGGGATAAACGCGGCAGCAGTGGCGGCTCCAAGCCCCCGCGAGCGAATGCACGCGGGGCCTGGAGCCAACATGGAGCCCACCGGGCAGGTTCTCTTCCTACCGGGGTGGGGGTTGTATTAAATATCACGGGGCCTTTAGAAAGCGAAATGAAACTCTTGTGCGTGGTGACAGGTGGCATGCGCTGGCTCGCGGGGGGCTTAGCGTAAATAAATAAACGCTAGGCCCGAGGCAGGAGGCTTGAACATGAATTAAAAGCTACTGTACGTTTTGTGTGACATACAGTATACAGTATTTTATGGTAAAAGGATCACACACAAGGCGGTTAACTTCCAGATAAAAATGTCACATCACAGCTGGAAAGGGTTGGATACTCCCTAATATAAAGCCACTCTCACATACAAGACTTTTTTTTTAAATAGTAAAGTAGTAGTCCCAAAGGATTAACTTGCGGATGTCTCGTAAACAAGGATGTTTGAATGGAGTGTCAGGTATCCAAATAAACAACAGGGCAGAGCAAGAGAGGTTAACTTCAGTGTTGCCAACTTGGCGCATTTGTTGCTATATTTAGCTGTTTTCCAGACCCCCTTAGCGCCAAAATTAGTGGAAAAAACTCCTGGTGGAAAATCTAGTGCTTTTCTGCTGGTGAGTTGGGGCGAAATTGGTTGACAGGCGCCAGAGGTAAAACCCTCGTTTTTCACAATTTTACCTCCTATGATATGGAGCCTCATAGAGCTGTAACTCTTGAGAGCGTTAAAATGAAACCAAATGGACCCTTATCGGGTCCATTTGGTTTCATTTTAACGCTCTCAAGAGTTAAACTATATTCAAATGTCTGAATTACCTGATTTTCAGGAATCTATACATTTAGAAAAGGTACGAGAATTGATATTTTGACCAACATTTTGTCAGTTATTTCGCCTAAATTAGGCTGAGAAACTAATCTCAACATCAAACGGTGGTCCTACGTGGCTAAAATGCAGAATAAATAGTGGGCCCTGGTATGAAATGGTTGAAAACCACTGCTCTAGCGCATTCTAGTGCATTTTGGAAGTGCCACTAGTGCATTTTGGATTTTGTCAGTTGGCAACACTGGTTAACTTCCACAGAGGAACATGTTAGGGGTTTTGCATCAACATTTGACTGGAATGCACTTGTCTTGAATGTGTTTTTCTTTTGTTTTAGTTTATTCAGTGTCTCAGCAACTTCCATTTGTTTATACACGGCAAAAAATATACTTTACAAAAAAAATAGTTTAGTAGTTAAAAGAAAAGACAAAAAGAAAAGGTACATTATTTGGCAATATCCAAGCCTGTGTGTAGCAGACGGGTCCTGTGGAGTAGGGCAGTGTTTGAATGGACCGTTTTATTTATTTCCCCGACTTCTTTTCTCTTTTACATTAAAGCGTAATAGACGCAACTTTTGTTTGCCAAAAATCACAATAGATATACTGCACAGCTATATTTGTTGACTTTGTCCCCTATACGCTGCTTCTACTTTGATGCTGCAGCTGTTTCTCTGCAGACAGACACTTGCTTCGTCCTGCGGATGGTCCAGAACGCGTTGTTGTTGTCAACGAATCATGAAAACAACACATTCGTCAGGCTGTGACGAAAGGCGGTGCTAATTTGTGAGGGGGAGGGTGTCGTGTGGGGCGAGACAGCAAGGCAGTCTCCAGCAGCTCCATAATGAGCCAATAGACTGGAGGTGAGGAGGAAGGAGTTAAGATTTTTTTTAAACAAATCTGTTTACAAACAGTGTTTGCACACACTAAAGTTGCCTCTATTACCGTACCTTTAATGACATAGTAAAATGTCGAAAATGGGTGGAATTCCCCTTTTAAACCCGCCCCAACCGTCCCCGTTTTCAGTCCTGGTATCGCCTGTTGCCCTTCCGTCGGCGCCGCTCTTTCTTAGTAGTCCTCCCGGGCCGGGTCTTGGGCCGCTCGCCGGCGTGCCTCTTGTCGGACGTGGAGCCGCGCTGCTGCTGCTGCTCTCGTTTGCCTTCCTGCTTGGCCTTCCCTTTCCTCTTCTTGGACTTGGTGTGGCTGCTGAGCGAGGCCGACAGGTTACGGATCCTGTGAGGACGAGGACGAGGGGGAGGAGGGCGAGAGAGAGTGTTGTAGTCGAGTTTTCTGAAGAAAACCACCAACATGGTGATGTTGTTGTCTGGCATCATCAAGATGTATTTTCACCATGCTAATGGATAGATGCTTCTTTTTTTTCTGAGAGCGTACAAATGGAACCAAATGCAGACTTGGTCAGGACGAGATCAAGACGAGGCTAGCACCTAGAGCGGTCGAGCACAAGACCAAGATCTAGGTGGTGTCGAGGCCGAGACCAAGACCTAGAGAGGTCGAGGTCGAAAAGCCAATTTTTTGATTGTTCTGTTGTATCAGTGCATTGTCTCGTATCGAGTGTTCTCGGTGGCGAAAGAGACCTGAGACATTTGCTGCAAGATCGTGACAAGACCAAGACAGTTCAGATGAGACCAGACCGAGACAAAGTCTCGAGAACTACAACAATAGCGAGAGACAACAACAACACTGAAGTGAGGGACAACCGGAGGGGGGGGGAGAGAGAGGAACCTGGAAAGGAACCCTACAACAGAAAGGCAGGAAACCAGGACCCACAAGGGTCAGATTAACGATGGCCAGCGATGTTTGAGTGGGCCTCTGTGGAGTGCATGGCTGGGGACAGGTCAATGTTGTTGTTGTTTTTCATCCCATGATTTTGTAACACATTTTCACACCCAGTGGCAATCCTTAATGTGACCCTGGGCTCCACACACCCCTCTGCCAACCTGGGGACGAAGCAGCGGATTGGCCTCATGCTTCCTTCAATGCATGAGGGGTCCCAAACTTCCTTCTTTTCAACCTGATAGGGGGAGTTTTCCTGGTTGGACGTAGTGCGTGGAAGGAACACGTTATTCCAACCAGTTCCTGTCCCCTCCATCAGGCGCTCCGGCTGGCCAGGGGGAGGCAGTTAAGAGCCCAGGATTACTGCATGTTTTTGTGAGGGTATCTACCCTAGTGGACACGGGGAGAACATGCAAGCTTTCGCCAACCCTGCCTCGGCTATGGACACTGATGGCGACGTCCCTAATCGAACCCAGAACCTTCTAGCTGCGAGGTGACAGCACTAATCACTGTTGAACTGTGCCCCTCAAATCAGTGGTGTTTTTGACAGGCATAGTTTAGCCATTTTTTGCTATACAATGCTATTTTCTTTTTTAATCGGCTCTAGGATGGGACCTGGAGGGTCTAGATTTTTTTGTGGGGGCTCATACAATCTCGTCTTGTAAGACCACTTATGTTGAGGCTTTTTTTGTGTGTGTGTGTTGTGTTACCTTGCCATGATATAATTCCAGATGTGGACAAGAAAAATAATAATTTAAAAAATGTTCCAGTGATTAGAAGTTGATGATTCAAAATACTTACATTGTACGCTAAATCAGTTCTCAAAAGTCGTTTTCAAGTAGTTTTAGTTTTACAGTGTTAATATTGCCAGATGTTTACGTGTGTGTGTATGCGTGTGTGTGTGTGGGTGGGCGGGCATGTGTGTGTGTATAATTACTTTTTGTTGAGGATGGGGTTATTGGCTTTCTTTGGCATGGCGGCCATTTTCTCCTGCGTCTCTTCCCCTCCGTCCTCTTCGTCGTCCTCATTTTCTCCATGGTCCTAGTGCACAGAACACACAATGTTATACCCTCAGGGCTAGTTGAATCAGTGTTGCCAACTGCCAAAATGCACTGGAGGCACTTCCAAAATGCACTAGAATGCGCGAGAGCAGTGGGTTTTCAACGATTTTCATACCAGGGCCCACTATTTATTCTGCATTTTAGCCACGGACCACGATTTGATGTTCAGTTTAGTCTCTCAGACTATTTTTAGGAGAGATAACTGGCAAAATGTTAGTCAAAATAGCAATTCTTCTGCATTTTGTAGATTCTTAAAAAATATGTAATTCAGATGTTTAAATATAATTTAACTCTCCATTGGTTACCAATGGTCCTTTCTAGGAAGGAACGAGGACTCTTATCATGGGATGAAAAATAGTGAAAAACGAATGTTTTATCTCTGGCGCCTGTCAAACAATTTCGCCCCAACTCATCAACAAAAAAGCACTAGATTATCTGCCAGGAGTTTTTCAATAATTTTGGTGCTAGGGGGGTCTGGAAAAAGGCTAAATATAGCGAAAAAGCAAGCTGCGAGCTTGTAGCTCTGATATTTTTGAATATTGTGAAAATGTGTCTTTGAATATATTCTTTGGGAAGCAAATATTTTGAACTAAAATCATTGCTTCTCAGGGATCCCTAGAACATGTTTTCAGATGGGGTCCGCAGCCAATAATTCTGGGGGTCCTTGGCATGAAATATGTTCATTTTTACAGTTTTTTAAAAAAATCTCAGATCTGCAAGCTCATATCGCGCCACTTGGTGGCGCGATACGAGCTTGCAGATCTGATATTTTTCAATAGCTAAAGTGTAACATAATGCGTTTAACACCAAAACGCGTTCAGGACATAAAGGGTAAAAGCCCTTCATGGCTTAGCGCCTAGGTACATCATCAACCTACTGAAACCCTACAATCAGGCACGCACACTCAGATCCTCAGACAAGACCCTCCCCTAGCAACCCGTCGGGTCACCCGAGGGGACCCGGGCCTTCTCAGTCCGTGCCCCCATGCTCTGGAACGCCCTGCCGCTGGCCCTTAGGCTAGCTGAGTCAGTACCTTCTTTTGAATCTCTTTTAAAATCCTACCTGCACACTAAATGTTTTAATTAGCACTGTTCTGTTCTGCTCTGGCAGTTAATCTGAATGTGTTCGGCGTTTGACCTTTTTGTTGCCTCGTTGTCACTGCTGTTGTTGTTGTGAGATTGTTGTGTTTTGTCTCGTCGTTGTTGTTGTCCGTTTGTTTTTGTTTGTTTGTCTCAACTCTGCGGTCTCCCTGTTGTTTTGGCTTTATTTTGTGTTTTGCCTGTGCACTATGTAAAGCACTTTGAAACGTACTGTTTGGAAAAATGCTATATAAATAAAAAATCATTCATTCCTTCATTCATGTCAACTACTGTCATTTGAAAGGCACACCGAAAGACAACCGAAAACACCGAAATACACCAGTAGAACATTTATGTAAGGAGGGGTGGGTGCACACTGTCTTTACCCGATTGCCTGCTGGTCCGAGGAAAAAGCTGCCGGGTCCAGTGAGGTCCAGGTCATTGATGGTTGTCACGGTGACGGTGTGGTTGGGATGGTCGTACTGGATGGACTCTGTTGTGCCGATGATCGCCTCCTCCAGGTCGTCTCTGTCCTCCTCTGATGCACGGGGAAAAACAACAACAGAGGGAGACAGGCCACTTTAAAACAGGCTAACAAAATTGTCAGTGAGGTTACCCATGTTTTAAACCATGAGTTCATACTTCTGCCCTCAGGGAGAAGGTACATGAAGGAACCTAAGTGGAAGTACATCAGCTTTAAAAAATTGTTTGTACCTGCGTCAATTAAAATGCTGAACGAAGCTTTGAAACATCAGTGAATGTAAGAGGCCAGATTTTTACACTGTGTTCATTTGTGTAATGTTGACTCCCTGTTCTGTATTTTGTTGTCTTTTTGTTCTATGTATGGCTGTTGCGGGGGTGAAAGCCCAAGACAAATTTCCCCTGGGGACAATAAAGTTTACCTTGAACCTTGAAAGAGATGGAATCTGTGTTTAAAATCCATGATGCGGCAACAATGGTTTAACTAGAGATTTTATTAACCGATGGCTTTTAGGGATAGAGCTTGACGATTTTGCCTAAAAATAAAACTTGATTTTTTTTTCTCTCTGAACCCACAAAAAAGGCAATTTTATTTTAAATATGTTTTCATTTGAATCTCCTCCCTCCAACAGGGAATAAGGTGGTTCTAATTGAACAAAGACGATGGATGAAGTGCAAACTTCACTTTTCTTTGTTAGTAAACACTCAAGTTGTCAATTCTTCTTTTTTCCTCACAGTTAAACAGTCAAACACAAAGTGCATTTCTTTTCTGTTCTTTTCTGTTCTTTTCTAGAGTCTAGGACTACCTTTTCTTAAAGTAAACAGCAGAACACAGCACATTTTTTTTTTCTTATTTAATAAAACCAAGTGTGCAATAGGAAGAGGGAAGGGGGAGCACGGTAGGCCGAGAGCGAGTGTGACACAGCTCTACCGTAAATGCGCTTTTCTTTTCTTTTCTTTTTACATTGTCCGAATTCTGAAACGCCGAATTCAATTCAATTTCGATTAATTGTGAACCTAGCCAGCGTTTGCCGGCCAATAACCATCCCTCGTTTTAACTGAACTACAAGTTTTCACATTAAAAAAAAAAAAAAAAAAACATGTAATAATGACAATCACTCACCGAGGGCCTCTGTTCGTTCCTTGAGCATCTTCATGTACGTTTTGTGTCTCTGAAATGACAGCGAAACGCGTCAGTTGGTCGCCCGTTCTGTCAACAATCTCCGTCCCAATATAACCCTCAAATGTAGAGGTTTAGCTTTTATATTATTGTGATACAAATCATTACAACAGGGTGTTTGTTCAGTCCCATCTACTACCTGTCCTTCCAGCTCTTAAAGGGGGAATCCCACCCATGTTCAATATTTTTCTGAGAGCGTCCAAATGTGAACCAAATGAACCCTAACGGGTTCATTTGGTTCCATTTGGACGCTCTCAGAAAAAAGAAGCGTCTAAAGAAATCCATTAACATGGTGAAAATGCATCTTGATGATGTCATCAAGATGTTTCACCACCATGTTAGTGGTTTTCTTCAGACCTCCATTTCTTGGGAACACAGAATGGGGGAACCTTTTTATCATGTCCACCACCCAGCACCTCTAGGGTATACTAATGACATATTAGAATGTTGAAAATGGGTGGAATTCCCTTTTAAACAAACACAAAAAAGGACATTTCCAGGCATGTTGCCATTTGCGATCACGTTCACCTCTTCCTTGACTTTCTTCTGCTCCTCCTTGATCTTCTTCTGGAGTTCTGCCACTGCTGCCTTCTTCCTCTCCACCTTCCTCTTGTGGAACCCTGTGAGGTATTCCCTTCACGCGCACACACACACACACACACACACACACACACACACACACACACACACACACACACACACACACACACACACACACACACACACACACACACACACACACACACACACACACACACACACACACACACACACACACACACACACACACACACACACACACACACACACACACACACACACACACACACACGGTGGAGCTATCAACATGCTTACTATTGGCTTACTATCGGTTTTTCTATAGAGATGCGCAGTGACGTCACCGCCCCGGTTCCGGAAGTCTTTTCCAAATTCATTTTTCTCATAGACTTTTCGAAAATAATTTATATCAAGACGATTACGCCGCGGACAAAGCCAACTCGAGTCGTGACGAATCATGACGACACACACAAACTTTTGGGACAATAAAATAATTTCTAAGATGAAGAACGAAACAAAAAGTCTTGTATCATGCCGTTTTCTACTTCTTCCCAATTATATATTATATGACGATATTGTGTTTGTTGTCATGATTTGTCACGACCTGAGTTGGCTTTGGCCGCGGCGTAATCGTCTTGATAAATTATTTTCGAAAAGTCTATGAGAAAAATGAATGGGGAAAAGACTTCCGGAACCGGGGCGGTGACGTCACTGCGCATCTCTATATACTGTATCATACGACATCACCCCCAAACAAGTGGTTGGCTGAGTTGGACAATAGCACTCAAAAGTATCATTTACGGTCCAGACTCTAGAGCCATAGATTAAAAAGGGATAGTTCAGATTTGCCAAAGTTAAGTTGTATGAAATACTGGCCATTAATACAGTGGTGTCAACTGTATTCATTATTTTAACCAAGGGAAATATCCCTTTAAGGGGCAATTCCACCCATTGTCAACATTGTTACTGTCATTAAAATATCTTCAGATTTTGTGTGGAAATAATAAAACGTTTCCCAGAAGTGGAGGTATGGGGAAGAAATGATGACATTATCAACATGGCATTCCAAAATGGTTGGATTTCTAATATATTTTTTCTATATTTTGTAGAAATATCTTATTTTCGCATGCCACCAAAGAGCACATGAACGCTGATTTTCAGTATGACCTGAACACAGGACCTCAATGGGATCCCCATTGAAAGGAATGGACAAAAAAATCTTATGTGATATGCTTGAATTAAACAATATTAAACATTGCAGCTGTATGGAAAGGTTGAATCATCCTCTTTCTATCTGCAAAGCATTTATTTGTTTAAAAAAAAATAACAATAAACAAAGAGACATGCGCAGGTGGTCCACTAGCTAAATGATGGACAGTTGGTTAACCAGTGAGATTGTGAGATTGTAAAAAATGAAACCAAACTGGACCCGCAAGGGTCATTTTCATGTTTACACTCTCAAGAGTTAAAATAGTCTTTATGTGAATTAGCCCAAGTCTACACAACTAGAGAATGTAGAAGATTAATGGTCATGTTGATCTGTATGTTTGACTGTTTTGTTTCCCAAATCCAGCCTGGAATTGTGGACAGAAGCTAAAGAAATGTTAAGTTTTGGGGTTTGTGGGGTTAAAATGTTCTCAGATGGTGGTCTGTGGCTCAAATGCTGAATAAATAGTGGACCCTGGTATCAAAAAGGTTGAAAACCACTGATTTAGACCAGGGGTTTTCAACAGGTGGTCCGGGGACCACCAGTGGTCCTTGAGTTGAGAGGGTTCCAGGTGGTCCCCAGGCTAAATGATGGGGACCACCTGGAACCAAATGGACCCTTGCGGGTCCATTTGGTTTCATTTTCACACTCTCAAGAGTTAAAATATTCATCATCTGAATTGGCACTATTTAATTAAGAAGTCTACACTGTTTTGTATCTGCAAAAATCCAGCCTGGAATTGTGAAACCAAAATAATTCTTTAGTTTTAGGTCTGTGGGGATAAAATGTCATCAAACGGTGGTCCGTGGCTCAAAAGCTGAATAAATAGTGGACCCTGGTATCCAAAAAAAAGGTTGAAAACCACAGATTTAGACCAGGGGTTTTCAACCAGTGGTCCGGGGACCACCAGTGGTCCTTGAGAGGGTTCCAGGTGGTCCCCAGCTAAGTTGGTTAACCAGATGTAACTCTTGAGAACGTAAAAATGAAACCAAATGGACCCGCAAGGGTCCATTTGGTTTCATTTTTACACTCTCAAGAGTTAAAATATTCATCATCATGTTGATCTGTAGGTTTGACTGTTTTGTTTCCACAATCCAGCCTGGAATTGTGGACAAAAGCAAAATAAATCTTTAGTTTTGGGGTCTGTGGTGCTTAATGTCCTCAAATGGTGGTCCGTGGCTCAAAAGCTGAATAAATAGGGGTCCCTGGTGTCAAAAAGATTGAAAACCACTGATTTAGACAGTCAAAACAAAAACACCGGTTATGGCTGTCTCTAACCCATGCTGGCTACAATAAGGCACGACGAGCCGAATGACTTACTGTCGATCTTTATCGTCAAACGTAACGATGCATTTGTTGTCTCTTTTCTTCAATCCGGGCTTGAATTTACTATTTTTGGACGCATTATATGACTTTTTCGGGTTCTTCATGTTTACACACGTGTGTTTGTGTGTAGCAGTGTTGTTCCTATGTGTTGTTCCTGTTCCTTCCTGGTGCATCCAGCAATTATGTCCGACTTAAAACCAAAACATTTCCCCTCTGTTCCAGATCCTATTGCACATGAGGCTGACCAGATTGTCCCTCTTTGCGGAGGGACAGAGAGTTCCCCTTTTCACCTTTCTTTTTTTATTCCAGGGCCCACTATTTATTCAGCATTTGAGCCACGGGCCACCATTTAAAGACATTTTAGCCCCGCAGACCCCAAAACTAAAGATTTATTTTGTTTTTTTGTCCACAATTCCAGGATTTCGGAAATAAAACAGTCATACAGTCTAGACCAGGGGTTTTCAACAGGTGGTTCAGGTCCCTGAGAGGATTCCAGGTGGTCCCCAGGCTAAATGATGGAAAGTTGGTTAACCAGATGTAACTCTTGAGAATGTAAAAATGAAACACACTCTCAAGAGTTAAAATATTCATCATTTGAATTAGCACTATTTAATTAAGAAGTTTACACTGCTTTGTTGGCAAAATACAGGCTGGAATTGTGGACGAAACCAAAAGAATTATTTAATTTTAGGTCTTTGGTGTGAAAATGTAATGAAATGGTGGTCCGTGGCTCAAATGCTGAATAAATGTGTCAAAAAGGTTTAAAAAAAAAAAAAAAAAAAAAAAAAAACTGGTCTAGACCAATATACAGACCAAGATGACTATTAATCTTTCTCTCTACATTCTGAAGTTGTGTAAACTAGGGCTAATCCAGATGGTGACTATTTTAACTCTTGAGAGTGTAAACATGAAACCAAATGGACCCGCAAGGGTCCATTTGGTTTCATGGTAGTATCAAACAGTTGAAAGCCACTGACATAGTAGTAAAAATGTTGAAAATGGGTCGAATTCCCATTTAAAGGGGTACTCCACTTTCAAAAAAACTGTTGGTCATTTTATGGTCTACTCAGTCTCATGTGAACACACCAGACAGTTTATAAGTTACTCCTTTCAGTATTTAGATACGGTATTTGATGTTCATTTTAGTGCCTCCAGCAGCAGCTCCTTCCCATAAAAACCCATTATAACTTAAAACTCCATTTTAACCATGACGGATTATTCGAAAACAACCAATCTTTTTTCTGGTGACTGATATTGTCCTCGGAATACGTGAGAGGACCGTGGAATTTCATTTACAGTTTTGATTTATTTATAAAGTTTATTTATTTATTTTTAAAAATCATTTTTATTTATTTATTTATTTATTTATTTATTTATTTATTTATTTATTTATTTATTTATTTATTTATTTATTTATTTATTTATTTATTTATTTATTTATTTATTTATTTATTTATTTGTTTGATTGGTTGTTTTCGAATAATATGTCATGGTTGAAATTGAGTTTTGTTATAATGGCTTTCTATGGGAAGGAGCTAAGGAGCACTAAAATTAACATCAAATATCTAAATACTGAAAGGAGTAACTTATAAACTGTCTGGTGTGTTCACATGAGGCTGAGTAGACCATAAAATGACCAAAAGTTTTTTTTTTTTGATATCCCATTGAAGCATCCTCGTCGGTAGGTGGCAGCAGCAGCAGTGTCATAAAGGATGTACTTCCTTCCCGGTGAAAGAAGAAGAAGAGTAAACACACTCAAACTGTCATGGCGTCCACCGCGGCGACCCGAACAGCAGCGGGAGCTGCTAAAGTGGTTAAACCCATCTTTTCCCGGGACCTGGATGAAGCCAAACGCAGGGTTCGGGAACTGTACCGGGCCTGGTACCGTGAGGTGCCAAATACAGGTAGAACTGGCTCCTGAGTGCGTGTTTACGAGCCATATAAAGAGACGTGTTGGCAGCCAAGGTCGTCTGTCTCAGAGCCTTTGAGTTAGAAGAGTTGCGACATTGAGGGGGTCGGAAACTCGAGCGCTGTTGTATGGAAGCCTGATTAGAGGACAAACTGGAGTTAAATTGGGGGTTTTCAACCTTTTTGATCCCTGGGCCCACCATTTATTCAGCATTTGAGCCACGGACCCCCGAAACTAAAGATTTATGTTGCTTCTGTCCATTGACAGTTGACTAGTTGTGTAGACTTGGGACTAATTCACATGATGAATATTTTAACTCTTGTGAGCGTACAAATGAAACCAAATGGACCCGTAAGGGTCCATTTGGTTTCATTTTTGCACTCTCAAGAGATACATCTGGTTAACCAACTTAGCTGGGGACCACCTGGAGCCCTCTCAAGGAGGCAACACAGACCCTCAAAACTAAAGATTTATGTTGCTTCTGTCCATTGACAGTTGACTAGTTGTGTAGACTTGGGACTAATTCACATGATGAATATTTTAACTCTTGTGAGCGTACAAATGAAACCAAATGGACCCGTAAGGGTCCATTTGGTTTCATTTTTACGTTCTCAAGAGTTACATCTGGTTAAACAACTTAAGCTGGGGACCACCTGGAACCCCTCTCAAGGACCACTGTTTTAAAGTAACAACTAAAGTATCTTTAATGCTTATTATTGCTATTAATACAAAACGGGATTCAAGATCATTACAGCTGGACTTCGAGTCCAATGCATTTCTGGCTACTTCCAGTCCAGGACTTGTCCCTATTTGTTGCCTCCTTTCTCAATAGAAGTTCAAGTAGAAGAGCCACCATTGGACTTGCCCCCATGAATTGAACGGAGTTTGCGCATCTCTGTCTATACTCTCAAGGCTCTGGTCTATATTGCACTGTGCTGTTAAGCTGGCAGTGGCTAATCAAATCTACTATCAGTTGCTTTTAAACCTGGTGACTTGGGCACGCATTTAGACAAACTGAACAAAATGGGATGTGTGGACTATAAAGTGAAGTGTATGTGTGTATCACTATCAACGTATGTCGGGGTCGTCCTAGGACAGTAGGATTGTCAGCTGCAATGTTGCATATGCTAGGCAGTAACACTGCTAAACGTAGGAGCTGCACCCCCAAAAACTTTGCCAAAATGGCAAATTCAACCTCGCTTTGAGGGCAGATTCTGAAGATATGGATTCATAAACCTCATAAACAAAGTCAAAGAAAGTGATCGGACCCATGCTTTATCCTTGCACACACCTGTGACTGAGGGGCACACACCTGTAACTGTCTCACACCTGCCAGCGCTTGAAATTTAAAACAGTGAAAGCCAACAGATTTTGGAAAATGATTGAGGATGCAACCGTCACTTCTTGCAGTGTTACTCATTCCAAGAAGGCCGATCTCTACAAGCCTAATCAATGATTAAAACAATATTAGATACAATAGCAATTGGTATTATAATATTAAGAAAACTATTTCCCAAAGTTAGGTTTCCGAACTTATGTGGGCCGGTTGATAAATGATCTGTTTTGTTTGTGCATATGCCCGTGCATGCAGACACTATTTCCTTTATTGTATTATGGTTGAAATTTTAAATTATCTTAGATGTCTTTGCTGTTGTATGTCAGCAAAGCTCTATGGGTACTGACAGTGTGTCTCCTCCTCCGCGTCATCAGTACTAGTACCTGAGCCAGGGTTGGTAAAAGGACCTTTCTGTGTGGAATTTGCATGTTCTCCCCGTGTCCCCTAGGGTAGATACCCTGGCCTGTATGCAATAATCCTGGGCTCTAACATGACCAGACCGCCTGATGAAGGGGACAGAAACTGGTTGGAATTGGTATAAGATTTTCTTTCCACCTGCTAGACTTCCACCAGGGAAACTCCCCCCTATCAGGTGAACAGAAGGCAGCTTGGACTCCTCATGCATTGAAGGAAGCATGAGGCCGGTCCGCTGCCTCCCCAGGTTGGCGGGGGGTGTGTAGAGCCCCAGGATCACATTAGAAATTGGCACTGGGTGGGGGAAAAAATGAACAAAATTGTGGGATAAAGATTCAGAGGGGAAAAAAAGAAAGTTAATTTTGACCATTTGTGTTTTAATGTGGAGGAATTCTGGATTGTTTACGGATAATGGACACATTATAATACAGTCTGCATTGTGTGTGTGCATCCACAGTGGCGTTGTTCCAGTTGGATATAACTGCACGTCAGGGACGAGACAAAGTGAGGGAGATGTTCAACAAAAACAAGCACGTCACCGACCCACGCGTGATCGACATGCTCGTCATCAAGGTAAACCTCGCCAACTTGGCTCCTGATTCATCTATAGCAGTGCTTTTCAAACCTTTTTGACACCAGGGCCCACTATTTATTCAGCATTTTGATCCACGGACCACCATTTGAGGACATTTTATCCCCACAGACCCCCAAAAACTAAAGATTTCTTTTGCTTTTGTCCACAATTCCAGGCTGGATTTGGGAAACAAAACATACAGATCAAAATGACCATTAATCTTCTACATGCTCTAGTTGTGTAGACTTGTGCTAATTCACATGATGAATATTTTAACTCTTGAGTGTAAACATGAAACCAAATGGATGTTTACGCTCTCAAAGAGTAAACTTTTAGAAGGGAGGAGACCTGCACACCACCACTTACTGCCCAAAACTAAATCGGTGTGCAGAAGTCGTCTCTCTACGACTTAAAATCTGGTTAACCAACTTTTCATCATTTAGCCTGGGGACCTCCTGGAACACTTTCAAGGACCGCTGGTGGTCCCCAGACCACCTGTTGAAAAACACTTATCTATAGTATCCTAGCCTGTTCAGTGTTCATCAGATCAACCTCACTGAACCTGTAGACTAACTGGGCTACTTTTGTAACCATCATACTTGCGTTAATACTTCTACTGCTTCAAATCCAAACACATGAGCCTATCGCACTTTTGGTCCATGAATGAACATCCGTTGTTTGTTTGAGAGACGACAGAAATGGCACACAGTTGACCCCGCGGCTCAGACCAAGAGTAACTTTCCTAAAAGGGTATATTTTAAGAAAGTTGCTGGCACCCGTGCAGGAGGGACGGAAGCAATGCTCGACCGCCGACGGTTCTAAAAACTGTCGAGCGGTCGAGCATTTGCTTTCCAGTGTTTTTTCAAGAATATTTTGATTTAGTCTTTTCAATAAGGCATATTTAGTCTTAGTCCCATTTAGTTTTCTGAAATTCATTTTTTTAGTCTAGTCTTAGTCGACGAAATGTCAAATTATTTAGTCTTAGTCTTTTAGTCTTAGTAGTTTAGTCTTACATACAAATACATTGTAGGTTTATATATGTTATACAGATTTATAGTTTTTAGTATGAAACATGTCTCTTTTTATTTCTTAATATAAAATTACTGCAGGAGTTCCTTTCCTGAAAACATATGCAATGTATACTGCAGATATGTTCACATACTGTACTTAAAAAGGAACGAAAAAAAGATAAAAATGTTTCCTATTTCCATTAGTGTTAGGTTATGATTTAGTCTTAGTCTTTTGAAAACACACATCTTTTAGTCCCATTTAGTCTTTTGAAAATCATTGTTAGTTTAGTCTTAGTCGACTAAATATAAAAAACCTTAGTCGACTTAGTCGTTAGTATTAGTCGACAAAAACAACACTGTTGCTTTCACTGGCTCTCCACTCGTGTCAAGTTGTCAACCTCCCTCCGCCGGCTAATACTGCATGTTCAGGGCTTGACACTAACACTTGCCCGCTTGCCCGGGACAAGTAAAAAAAAATGGTGGGGCAAGTGAAGACTGCTACCTGGTCACCCGATGGGGCAAGTGTGCTACTTAGTGCACTATTACAGAACACAAGATACATTTGTCTTGAAGGCAGTCATTGCACACTGCCTCAGTGTCTTTCCCTGCTTTCTAGCTATCCACAATTCCAGGCTGGATTTGGGAAACAAAACAGGGAAATTAACACATCAAAATGACCACTAATCTTCTACAGTGTAGACCTGGGCTAATCAAGATGATGAATTTTAACTCTTGAGCGTAAAAATGAAACCAAATGAACCCGCAAGGGTCCATTTGGTTTCATTTTTACGTTCTCAAGAGTTACATCTGGTTAACCAACTTAACTGGGGACCACCTGGAACCTGGGGGGCAAGTGACCATAACCTGAGGGCAAGTAGAACCTGACTTGCACTTGCCCGATGGGCAAGTGCCTCGGAGGGTTTAGTGTCAACCCCTGATGTTGTTAATGTATACTGTGCTGTTATGTCGTGGCTTTGTTGTTCACTGTAGTCGTTTCTGTCGCCGTCCATTCCGCCAGGGCAAGATGGAACTCCAGGAGACCGTCAACGTCTGGAAGCAGAAGACTCACGTCATGCGCTATTTCCACGAGTCGGAGGCACCCCGCCCTACAGACTTCCTGTCCAAATTCTATCACGGTCACGACCCATGAACTCTGCATAAAGAATTGTTATGTTCTGTGACCTCCTCTGGCTCTTACCCCCTCTGCTTGTATTCCTCTTTATCCAAATGTAAATACATTCACATTACACACAAATGTCTAAACCTTTGCCTCGTGATCTGTTATTGAATGCATTTGTGTACTATTAATGCAAATTTAGAATGTGTTCCACTGAAGAAATAAGGGGCTGGTGAGCGGATTCTACCAAAAAAAAATCAAGTGACCATTCCCAGTAGGTTGCATATCACCGGTCGTTTTGGTCAATATCTACTAACCTGACTAGCCTCCTGTAAACATAACCACCAGCACGCTTCCGTGCAGACACGGGGCTTAACGCATTTTGTCCTGACTAGATTCTAGTTTCTGACACTACAATTTAGTTTCTGACAATACATTTTAGTTTTTGACACTAGATTTTAGTCTGACGCTACATTCTAGTTTTGATGTTACATTCTAGTTTCTGGTGCTAGATTCAAGTTGCAGGCACTAGATTCTAGTTTCTGTTGCTAGATTCAAGTTCCGGACACTAGATTCTAGTTTCTGTCACTAGTTTCAAGTTTACGGCGTTAGCTTCCGACACTACATTCATTGACACTAAATTCTAGCTCTTGATGCTAGATAATCCTAATTTCTGACACTATAATCTATTTATTTTTTTTTTTTTCTGAAAAGAATAGATTTACTGGATGATTTTAGTTGAGTTAAAATGTTTTCTCCTGAAATAATGTATTCAAAGATTTTAAAAAAATATCAGACCTACATAGTGCGCCACTTGGTGGTGCACTATGGCTATATTTTTCAATAGCTAAAGTATAACACGTTCACTACAGAAAGGGTTTAAAAAAGGCGGCCAAACCGGCCACGCTGATCTGAGGATTTCCGGCTTTTCGTCTTATTGATGCCAATCGTGCCAGTTGGTTCCCAGACTACATGCAGTAGGTCAAGAAGATCGGCTTCATAAGCAACCTATTGGGGAATGGGGAATCATCGCTTGGTAGACGGTCAAAGCGGGTGGGCAGGTGTTGAGTAATGGCAGACAGAGCGAGTCACTTGTACGAGAATTACAGGAATTTGTGCTTATGTGGTGTTGTACGCAGACTGGTTTTACACTCCCAACCCGCACTAATGGTCCTGTGGATCGGTCTGTTTTTTTAAATTTTGTTGGACTCAGTGGGCCCAGACATTTTTTCTACCTGGAAATAAAAAAAAATGTCTGGGTTTCGGAGGCTTCATGACCTGGACAGGTTTGTAAAGATGATTCTGAGATGAGGATTGTGTCAACACACCAAACACAGTATATGCTGTGCATCAGTGTTGTATTTATAACACTGATTAAGGGCTCCATTTTCATCACCGCTAAAGTCCTTATCCCTTAACTTCTTTGCCTTTTTAAACTATTAAAAAAAAAAAAAAAAAAAAAAAAAAAAAAACATTTTTCGGTAGTTCAAATGGCCAGTTTACAAGCTCACAATGTGTCAATGGATTGGCACGTTGAACTATTCCAAAACGTTTTTCAAGATTGTAAGAAAATGATAAGGGGTTTAGGATAAGGGGTTTAGATGGTAACGAAAACGGAGCCCTTAGTCTTTTAGTCCCATTTGATCTTATGAAATTCATTTTTGTTAGCCTAGTCTCTTTACATCTTCTAGTCTTAGACATATACACTGTAGGTTTATATGCACAACACAGATTTATAGAGTTAAAGGTAATGGAGGCAACTTTAGTGTGTACAAACAGTGTTTGTAAACAGATTTGTTTAAACACAGAATTTAACTCCACCTCACCTACCACTCTATTGGCTCATTATGAAACTGCTAGAGACTGCTGTGCTGTGAATGGCTAGCAACGCCTTTCCTGAGCCCGACAAATGACCTCAACAAATTTCTGGGCCGTCTGCAGGGAAACAGCTGCAGCATCAAAGTAGAAGCAACCTAGAGGGGAAAAAGGCAACAACAACAAAAAAATGCATATCTATTTTGATTTTGGGCTATTTTGAAATTTCCTCTATTACATTTTAATGATTATTGATGATTATTTTGTGTTAGTCTACTCTGAGTCAACTAACTATCAAAATCCTCAGTCGACTCAGCCTTTAGTCTTAGACAAAAACACTGTATATAGACACTGTATACTTTATGTATCTTAATGCCGTCAGGTGGGTAAATGTGGTTGTGTAAACAAAGAACGGGTGATCCTGTTCCACTGCAACCTTTGCACCTGAAATCAGCCATATAACTTCTTCTTGAATGCAAAGGTTCCATGAACCTATCAACTTTAACAAATTTGGTGAATTTTACAATCATTTCCCCTTTTATTTCATTTAGACTTAAAACCAGTGCATGCAGACACAGAATGCGATCACCAGACTGGGAACCACACAGTGAAATCAGTTTTTAACAGTTTTACAGCATATCCAAGGCAGGTGGAGGAAAAGGCAGCAGACAAGAAGAAGTAGTATCCTTGCTTTGTCCTTATGGAAGTTCACAGGTTTATCCCAGTGTGATTTGTTTTTTTTAAATACAACACAGTGATCTGGGGAGGAAGACACACATCGCAGTGTGGTGAAGTACAAAACAAACAGTCAACTGTATCTGCACTGCCAGAAATGATCCTGCCCACATAAGTTCAGAAACCTAACTTTGGGAATTATTTTCTCCACCTTAATGATGCCATTTTGTATTGTATCCTTTTTTTGTTTGCTAAAGGTGTGGGTCACACCCCCCCAAAAAAATGTGGAAAAATGAAATGTTGGAATTTGAATTTCAAGTGCTGGCAGGAGTGTGATAGTCACAGGTGTGTACCACTCAGTCACAGGTGTGTGCATGGGTCCTGTCACTTTCTTGACTATGTTTATGCTGTTTATGACCACCATATCTTCAGACTCTGCCTCAAAGCGATGTTGATTTTCCCATTTGGGCAAAGGTTTTGGGGAGTGCAACCCATACGTTTATCAGTGTTACTCATTCCAGGGATGTCTGATCTCTACACACCATACCTTGTTGTAAAGTGACTAATCAACAATTAAAAACCTATAAGATACGATACCAAGTCAGGGCTTGACATTAACACTTGCCCGCCTGCCCGGGGCAAGTAAAAAAAAAAATGGTGGGGCAAGTGAAGACTGCTACCTGGTTGCCCGATCGGGCAAGTGTGCAACATAGTGCACTATAATACAACACAAGATAAATTTGTCTTGAAGGCAGTCATTGCACTCTGCCTCTGTGTCTTTCCCTGCTTTATAGCTATCCACAATTCCAGGCTGGATTTGGGAAACAAAACAGGCAGATTAACATACACATCAAAATGACCATTAATCTTCTACAGTGTAGACCTGGGCTAATTAAGATGATGAATTTTAACTCTTGAGAGCGTAAAAATGAAACCAAATGGACCCGCAAGGGTCCATTTGGTTTCATTTTTACGTTCTCAAGAGTTACATCTGGTTAACCAACTTAAGTGGGGACCACCTGGAACCTGGGGGGCAAGTGACCATGACCTGAGGGCAAGTAGAACCTGACTTGCACTTGCCCGATGGGCAAGTGCCTCGGAGACCTTAGTGTCAACCCCTGCAAGTGATATTATTAAGGCAGAGAAATGAATTTCCAAAGCTAGGTTTCCGAACTTACGCAGTCCTGTTTAGAAAGGCAAACGGAGAGAAAAAGAAACTAGACAAGTTGTCTTACATAGCCTTGGCCGGGCAAAAAAAAAAAAACAAAACAAACCCTTTTTACAAACACACCAAACAATAGCTTTAATTGTAGCATTCTGAAAGTCAACGCAACTTAGAACAGTTTGTCACGATTAAAAGTCGAGCCGCACAATCACAATCCATGCCGACAGCCAGTCATAACCAGGTTAACCAGGAAGCACACAAGACAAGGGACACGCAGAGGCTGAAATCTCGTTAAAGAGGGCACTTTGGGATGAGAACTGCTAGAATAGCCTCTGTGCAAGCTCACCACGCGTTACTCTGATGCATCGTGAGCTTGCAGATTAACTATTCAACGACCATTTCAATGCGCAAATGCTGCGTTCAAGTTCAGTAGACTCGTGGCGTTCTTTGAGGCATGGATAGGAGTGGTATTTGCGTCCACAGTAAATGCTACATTCGTGGCTCTAGCCTAGCGGAGAGGGCAGTTGTTTTGCAGACTGGGTAAAAAAAAAGGGCAGCGGGCCTCATGGTTGTCTGTGCGCACATGATGTTCCTGGCCGTCCGCGGCCGGACCTCTTCTGGACGCCTCAGTCGTCGTCGTCGTCGTCCTCGGGGACGAAGATGTCGTGCTCCTCCAGCAGCGCGGCGAAGTTCTTGCTGATCTGGGTCCCCACGTACAAGAACGGCACCACCACCATGGTGATACGCATCAGGCCGAACGACGTCTGCTCTCCCCCAGCGTCCAAAACATCCCAGGATCACAGAAATCATTGGAAACATAAAAATAAAAAAAAGTCATTGGCTATTGTTTTTGAGAGGCCTACAGCTATAAATATAAAGGCCCCCCATAAAGCCCTATACCAGGTTACTACTGTACCAGGGATACTAATTACAGTACATCTCAGGGTTGCTGCTTTTGCACAATGTTGGTTCACTAGAAATGGAATGTAGGTAAGCTTAATTTTCTTGATAGTATGAATTATTAGTATTAATAATTAATAGTGTCAATTTCATTTGTATTTTGCGTATAAATCATACAAAAACTTAAGGGATATTTTACTTTACAAATAATGATAAAATAATAACTTTTTCCTCTGTCATTTTATTGTCTACTCAGGCCCAAGTGAACACCCCATACAGTTTATAGGCTACTCCATTTAGTATTTGGATATTTGATATTTGTTTTAGCTGCCCCGCCCCCTCCCTATACAAACCCATTAGAACTTAGAACTCCATTCATGATAGATTCAGCAAAAACATCTTTCTTTTTTCCTGGTGGCTAATACGTGAGGGGGCCGTATTTTTTCACTTACTGATTTAATTCATTTTTGAAATATTGTAGCCTTAAATATCTGAATACTGAAGTAACTTGTAAACTGTCCAGGGTGTTCACATGAGCCTGAGTAGACCAAATAATGACCAAAAGTTTTGTTTTTGTTTTTTTCTTTTTTAATCCCTTTTGGAATCAGAATTAAGGAAGGTGAGGACTGGTAGGCCTATTTAGATTGTGGTCCCCAGTCATCACAACATACTTTTGTTAACACATTTGGTTTATTTCTTAACACTCCCATGTGTTATGAACGGGCAGGATGTCTATAATGAAATATAACCCTAGCCAAAATGCTGTGTCTATAGCTTTTTAAACTAATGTAATCTATTATTGACCATTGGTTGAAAACCACTGATCTATTTTGACTGCTATGTGCATGTAGCTTGGGTCAAATAACCGGAGAGCCATAGAGTGCAGGCCAAGTTACGACAACTCCGTTCACTTCATGGGGCCCAATGACGGCTCTTCTAGACTTCCATTGAGAATGGGGGCAGCAAATTAACGGTAGGACAAGTCAGAAATGCATTAGACGCGGGCAACACCCAGCTTCAATGACATTAAATTCGTTTATATTGAGGTCGTTTTGTAGTAACATCACGACAGTAATGACTTACGTCATTACTGTATAAATTAAATTAATACTTTAAATTGTACTGTAATTCTCCAAGCTGTTATCAGTTTTGTAGCAGTGTGTACCTGACTTGTACTGTACTGTACTGTACTGTACTGTACTGTACTGTACTGTACTGTACAAGTAAAAGTGTACTGTACTGTATGAATGAATTATTTTTTTATTAACATGTACAGTCTGTATATATGTTAATAAAAAATAATTAATTGATTCATTCATTCATTCATTTAAAGCGGTTGAAACATGTTGCAAGACACGCTTAAAATAGCTCTCGTTTGCGTCGCCCTCGTTGAAAACAATGCATTTCCAACTCCAGCTTGTCCCTCCCTATTCGCGCTGCATGAACTGCGCCCGAGCGCTCGGTTCCTGGCCCCTCAATGGCGCAATAGTGCTGGGTGTTTACACTACACTTGACACTACTGTGTCAGGACTCCAGTGAGTGCACCCCACTCCCCGTACGTACGATGGTGCCGAATACTGCCGATCTACAAGTTCACCCTCATAATGCGAGTTCAGTTTAACAAGGGACAGGAATGCGGCTCAACGTGAGCTTGTGGGTCGTCTCGTCTATTGTCGATGCACGACACGATCGATCATAGACACAATCACCTTGATCACCACCTGAGCAGTGAACAGCAAACACACCACATGATACACTTGTTTACATTCGATTCCAGCCCAGGCCACTCCACTCACCTTCTTGGGCTTTGGCAGAATGGCGCCCGATTCCTTATACACGGCGGTCCGCCGCGGGGTCAGCGCCGTCCCCGAGCGGCTCGAGGTGGAGAACGTGTTTCTGCCGCACGTTGCCACCATGGAGGGGGCATTTCGAAACGCCGACAGGGCGCCGATCACCAGCGATCGACCGTGGCAGCAGGTCGACGCCATCTTTCTGGGTGGAGGAGGACGCTGGTGATGATGCGGCAGTCTCGGGAGACACCGCAGGCAACAGCGCCAATGCGGAAAAACTACAACACCTGGTGCTCTTTGTGCGGGCGTACGTGTGCGTGTACGTGCGCGCGCGCGCGTGTGTGAGAGAGAGAGAGGGAGATCAAAATTTAAAATATCAAACTTTTTCCATGTGATTGTGAGTGTGTGCGTTTGATATTTCCTGTACAATCCATAAAGACCCCAAAAGAACCATTGAGGGTCCGTAGGCTATTCAGTGACCATCCATTTGTACACTCTCAGAGTTAAAGTAACTATGCTTTTATAAAATAAATTGTCTCTGGTGGTCCCAGAAATAGAAATTGATTGATTGATTTTTTTATTTATTGATTGATTGATTGATTGACATGTATGCTACACACACACACACACACACACACACACACACACACACACACACACACACACACACACTGAATTTAATGCTGTTTAACACCACAATTGCAGACTGAAAATTTTCAATCAATGGAGGCTATTACAACTCTAGATCCATCCCATTAGGCCTATAACAAAATCTATAGAGTTGCATTGAGGCTAACCTCCACTATGATTTGCTGTTTCTGGCTTCACAGAGTAGATATTTTGTTGAGACAATATTTTTTCTTTAAATGTCTTGATGGAATGAACAATGTGGCTGCTAATGTCAACTAGTGTGTCTGTTCACAGTTTTTCAGATTTGTTGCAGTTTTACTTGAACTGTACTGTAAATCTCCAAGCTGTCAATTTTGTTGTAGTGAGTACCTGTATTGTAACGCTCAATTTCTCTTAATAAAACATGATTGATTGAAAACTGAAATATGTATTTCATTTCATATGTACAGTTTGCAGGATTAAAGTAGATTTTAGCTACAAATCAAAACAAAGTGGATGACCATGAAAGCATTTCTACTTGTTTACAATAGGGACTTTTAGAGATGAACACTCGCATATAGTGAAAGGGATGACTTTGGAGATTTCTTTTTTTCTTTAGGAATATTTGAAAAATAATTTGCATGCTTTTCTACGATTTTGACCCCCTCAGATATAGGTCCTCTCCAATAATGTTTGTTTGTTTTTTGTGAAAAGTCATGATGAAATATCAAAGAATACCCCTTGCAGTATAGCCTACCGCTGCACTTCCATATATTGTGATGAGAAATATATATATATATATATATATATATATATATATATATATATATATATATATATATATATATATATATATATATATATATATATATATATATATATATATATATATATATATACACTCAACAAAAATATAAACGCAACACTTTTGTTTTTGCTCCCATTTTTCAGGGGATGGACTTAAAGCCCTAAAATTCATTCCAGATATACAATATAACCATTTCTCTCAAACACTGTTCACAACTCTGCCTAAATGTGTGATATTGAGCACTTCTGCTTTGTTAAGATAATCCATCCCACCTCACAGGTGTGCCACATTAAGATGCAGATGTGACATCATGATTAGTGCACAGGTGTACCTCAGACTCTCCACAATAAAAAGACACCCTGAAATGTGCAATTTTCTTTTGCCTTATTGGGTGTATGGGTCTCCGAACCAGTCAGTATCTGGTGTGACCACCATTTGCCTCATGCAGTGCAACACATCTTCTTCGCATAGTTTATCAGATTGTCAACTGTGGCCTGTGGAATGTTGGTCCACTCCTCTTCAATGGCTATGTGAAGTTGCTGGATATTAGTGGGAACTGGTACACACTGTAAAAATGGTAATAACACAATATTACCACATTATTACCATTTCGACAGCGCATACCAGTTCCCACTAATATCCAGCAACTTCACATAGCCATCGAAGAGGAGTGGAGCAACATTCCACAGGCCACAATTGACAATCTGATAAACTCTATGTGAACAAGATGTGTTGCACTGCATGAGGCAAATGGTGGTCACACCAGATGACTGTTTCGGAGGCCCATACACCCAATAAGGCAAAACAAAATTGCACATTTCAGGGCGTCTTTTTATTGTGGAGAGTCTGAGGTACACCTGTGCACTAATCATGATGTCACATCTGCATCTTAATGTGGCACACCTGTGAGGTGGGATGGATTATCTTAACAAAGCAGAAGTGCTCAATATCACACATTTAGGGAGATTTGTGAACAGTGTTTGAGAGAAATGGTTATATTGTATATCTGGAATGAATTTTAGGGCTTTAAGTCCATCCCCTGAAAAATGGGAGCAAAAACAAAAGTGTTGCGTTTATATTTTTGTTGAGTGTATATATATATGTATATTGTTGTTGATCATTCTCATTCAGCTGAAGGCTATGGCCATGTATGACCTGTAACAGGGCATACATGGCCATACAGCCTTCAGCTAATTGAGAACCAAAACCCAGTCATGTGAACGGTCACATAATGCCACAACAACGGACCCCTCCGCTCAACAACAGACCTCCTTTCACGGACAGACGAACATAGCATAGACATCCGCAGATAAATAAAAGCAGCTTTTTATGTACTAGTTCTGTCAATTATTAGTTAGGAAATAAATCACCAAACTTATTACATGGCTTGATACATTCATAAATAGCCTAACAACTGACCACGGCTATGTTGTCGGGTGTTATCCCTTACTTGATATACAGGAATCACCAAGTCAACTACCAGTATAAATATCAGCCCAACCAAAGTGGTTTTGGACTTGACATGAACAAGGCAAAGCCTATTAAGTAATATGTAGGCCTAGTTACACTTGACTGTTTCTGGTTCACAAGGTATATTATACTTCCACACAGGCGGTGGGGGGCACACTTAGGGAGTGCAAAATACACCATATATAAACCCCATAGCATGGTACACCCCCCCCCCCCCCCCCCCCCCCTCCACACATGGCACGCAAGAAGACAATTTACTGTAATTCAATTCAATTCAAATAAGCTTTATTGGCCTGAGAAAACACGTTTACATTGGCAAAGCAACACAATACATGCCACACAATACAATACAATACAATAGCTCATCTTTTACTCCAGAGCTGAATCATGTACAGTGAATATTGATACATTTGATGTATTGTTCCATAAATTTTTACAAAACATTGACAAATTTGTCTTTAATTATAAATATCAGTCTTATTCAAGATCAAAAGCCAAATGCCACTGCAGGAAAAGAGGAATGAATGAGCAATTAATTATGCATCACAATATTCAATAAACATTTCCAAATATCTCCTACAGTATAAACAATAGGCCAAAGGAAACAAATTACACAACTTTTATTCTTGGGTCTAAGAATAAATTGTTGTTTTTTCCATAATTGTATATATTTCCTCAGTAATGACAAGTCCAATTGTCTTTACGCTTGCTGCTAAGTTAAACAGCTCAACAACTCCCTTAAATACAATGTAAACAAGTAATATAGAAGTGTAATATGTAAGGGATAACACCCAACGAACCGGTGATTTATTTCCTAATAACTATCACCGGTTCGAAGGGTGTTATCCCGCTTATTACATGGATTACGTCAGTGGTTTTCAACCAGTGGTCCGAGTTAAGAGGGTTCCAGGTGGTCCCCCCAGACTAAATTCAGGCTGAATGGCAACGGCATGTAAACAACCAAATACGTAGCTAACCAAATGGCGTGCTGGAACTACTGTAAATGCGGAAGTGCACCGCGGATTGATATGAACACAGCTGTTTGGACGTTGGGGACCTTGATTATGCAGCGGTCCAAGGTGCAGCGGTGAATTATAGTGTAATATGTTACCACTCACGTGACCAGAACGCTGGCTTCTTATTGGAGCATTCATTCATTCAAGCCATGTAATAAACAAGTATATTACATGTGTTTTTTGCACAGTGTACCTCATTGGAGATGACACATCCATAATGCAGGCTTTCCCTCGTATACACAGAGCAAATGTAACGCCCAGGATTCAAACTCAGGTCTCCCGCGTGGAAGTCCAGCGTCTTACTTTGGAGGCGCCATCACGACAGAGGCTGTATGCACCTGCTACACAAAGAAATTGCTTTTCCTCTCTCAGGAAAACAACAGAAAATATTTCTTTTCCCCAAATGGCAGGCAGGAGTAACAACATTTTTTTCAGATATATATTTCAGTCAGATCACGGTTTCAGTCATGGTTGATTTATTATAGAATCAGAATACAAGTGTGCATAATAATATTTTACGTTCGGCTCTGCTGCAATAACCATAGCTATTACCATAGTAGACATTAAGAGTAGGGAGATATATAAAAAAATAATATAAAAAAACACCCACACCCACAATATAAAAACACCCACGCACACACACACACACATATATATATATATATATATATATATATATATATATATATATATATATATATATATATATATATATATATATATATACTGTATATCTGCTGCCCTGGAGATTGAAATGTCACGACCCAGTGGTAGGTTCCAGTATCTTTCCCTAACCCCAAGCAAGCTTAGCGCCCCCCCCCCCCCCACACACACACACACACACTCAAAACTACTGAGTGGACTGATCATCCCCCTCAACAACATCCCCTTCCATACAAACACTGTCTTTTAAAACAGACCGTGGAAAGGAAGGAAGCCCGCTGGCGCCCCTGTCACTGCCTGCACAACAGCAGCGCCTCCAGTGCTACCTAACCTGCTACCTAACCTGCTAATCTCTCTTACGGTGTTTCGAACGCCGTCCTGGACATTGTCATTTATGGCACCGATAACACCCCCCACCGCGCCACCAATCGCTGCCCCAGCCCCAAGCACTGTTGTCGACGCGAGCTGAGAGGCGAGGGCGATCTCTCTTACGGTGTTTCGAACGCCGTAGTGGACATTAGCAGCGTCCAACCCATTTATGGCATCGATAACACCCCCCACCGCGCCACCAATCGCTGCCCCAGCCCCAAGCACTGTTGTCGACGCGAGCTGAGAGGCGAGGGCGATCTCTCTTACGGTGTTTCGAACGCCGTAGTGGACATTAGCAGCGTCCAACCCATTTATGGCATCGATAACACCCCCCACCGCGCCACCAATCGCTGCCCCAGCCCCAAGCACTGTTGTCGACGCGAGCTGAGAGGCGAGGGCGAACTCTCTTACGGTGTTTCGAACGCCGTCCTGGACATTGTCAGCGTCCAACCCATGCATGGCACCGATAACACCCCCCACCGCGCCACCAATCGCTGCCCCAGCCCCAAGCACTGTTGTCGACGCGAGCTGAGAGGCGAGGGCGCTCCCCATGAGCCATGCCCCGCCTGCTCCCGCTAGAGGGACCAGTACTCCGACCGCTGCCCCTAGTGCCAAACCTGTAACAGCGGAGACAACGAAGATCTCGATTCTATTCAGAATATTGTCTGGAATCCCCTCCCCCCTAAACAAGCGCCTCCGCTCCTGCCTCGTCAAGTGCCTCCGCTCCATCCTTAACACCTGCTGCTCCCTCGCCAAGCGCTCCCGCTCCTCCCTTAACACCCGCTCCTCCCTCAACAAACGCTCCCGCTCCTCCCTCAACAAGCGCTCCTCCTCCTCCCTCATGGCTGCCTCTGCCTCCAAAAACATTTCATTGGTATAACACCCTCCGCCGTTCCCTTCCACCATGGCCTCCACCTTCCCCAGCAGTTGTCTAACCTGCCGCCTGTTGCTGGGATCTCTGTTGTTCAGGACGTGGTACCTGCCACCACACCTCTCCATCAAAGCCCTAAGCCCGGGCGCCGGGTCCGCCAGGTACTCCTCGATACCCCCCTCTTCCAGCTCATCCCCTCGGGTGAACAGAATCACGGTGTGGTCACGGATGGCGGCCTCCCCGAATATCCCGGCCATCTGTTCGACGGCCCTGTCCTCGTCCTCTGTGTAGCGCCCTATCGGGACGACCAGCAGGAAGGCGTGAGGACCGGGGGCCGAGAGGGCCACACATCTGGCTATCTCTCTATGGAGCGGCTCCGTGTCAAGGTTGGTGTCGCCGAAGCCGGGCACGTCGACAGCAAGGACCCAAGTCGCCGCCCCTGGTCTCCTCCCAAAGGCCGGACCGCCGTCCGAGTCGTCCCAGGTGAGGTAGGCACTCCCAGATTTGCATTCCTGGGTGACGGACCTGGAGCTGGGCCGCGCCAAGAAGTGCTGTTGGCCCAGGATGGTGTTCCCCGACGCGCTTTTCCCGGACCCCGTCTTTCCGATCAGCACCAGCCGGAGTTCTCTGTCGCCCTCGACGTTAGTGGGCTCTCTTGTCCTTCCTTGGAATCGAGACAAAATTAGTAAGGTCATCTAAGGTCAACAGCCCCATAAATGTATTGAACGTTAATATAATAGTCTGGCATTACAGACATTTGATACCAAGTACATGTACAATGGTTCTTGAGTTACATTATACGTAGTGATGAGGCACCTTAAGTGTAACATTTTGGCACGTTTCACTCTTTAACTCAAAGATCCATTTAACACCATATCTTCTATTTTCAGGAAATTGACCTACATGTTTCTGCTTTCATAAACCACTTCAAGTTTCTCAATTGATGAAACGGGTCGGGAGTTATTAAACCGATCGTGAAGGACTGTTTCAGTGCTAAATCTGATGTGTATACTGCAAACATAAGCCACCCAGAAATGTCTGTCTGTGCATCTGTCCTTCACAATAAGTGTATATGTGAAGCGGACGCATCAAGTGTAGCATCTTGGATTTTGGGCGTAAGAACTCAAAATTTAGCTTGGGAACACTTTTTTTTTCAGATTCAGCACCCTTGAATTGTGTAAAATGGACTGGTTCCCCACTTCTACCCCCAGATGCCTCTAACAATCACTTTTATCACAAATCCCACTGCTCTAAATGGCGAGTTGTACAATGTGAGTGGATTTTATATCCACATAGTAAATGTCCGGCTTTTTGTTGTGCGTGTAAGCTGTTTGGGAGGGTCTGGAGTGCATATTTAAACAGCACGAAGAATCAACGCAGCAAAGACAGTGTATGGCAACATGGTTGTCAAGACAAGCCGGTAAGGGTCGGATTGATTTGGAATTACAGTCAAAGAATGGTTCAATTTCAAAGGTCGGTATTGGGAGGAAGTCCTAAAAGTTCCGATTTTTTTTAAGTAAGTTGTATGAAATGCATGACGTTCTGCTCTGGTTTTGGAGTAATATGAAGTAGTTCCGGTCGTTTAGTGGAGGTCGCTCCTCAAATGCTCACAGGGTTTTTTGTGTCCATATCCTACGCCCAAAAAGTAGTTCCTTGTGATAAGGGGGTCAAAAATGAACGAAGGACATGCTAACATTTTGTAAATAATTCAATAATACAAATATCATTTGTTTTCGGATTAATTCACTTTTACTGCGTGACCCCAGTAACCCCTACAAAACGACCGGAATTACTTAATATTCACCAAAACCAGAGCAGAACTCCCACCACGGAACTCTGCTAATCAATTAGGCCTAATACACTTGACACCACTATAATGGACAGCATTTGATACAACTTAACTTCAAAAAATCGGAACTATCCCTTTAAGACTGTCCCTCGAGTTGATTGCTGATTTTGACGCATTTTCGAGGGAACATATTGGTCGATTTGAAAATGCTGGGAGGAGAACACCTTCATCTCTGTCGAGCACAGTAGGCTATGCAATGAATTCATTCAGTCAATGGGTGAAAAAGGTGTTATCAGAGATTGTTGATGAAGTTAAACCGGTTTAGGCCCAATACTTTTCGATCGGTGTGGAATATAGGCTACACCAGATGTGTCTCATATTATTGATCACTTTCACTTTCGGTTTGTCAGTGATTCAGCCGTGTGGTGTGTGGTGGCTTTTACTTTCACCAAAAGTGAAAGTAAAAGTGAACACACACATTAGCCCTATTCTAAGCTCATGTTGGGGTAGGGGAAACACCCATTTTAGTTAGTGAGTTTTCACTAAATAACAACTGGAACATTTTTTTTCGGGAAAGAAAACAGCAACAGCAACAAAAAAAGCCTTAATAATATAAAAAAATGTCGTGCTACGACGACAATGCAAGTACTATGAGTGGTGATGATAGGCACATACATACAAGGTTGTAGCCTACAGTCTCGCATTTTGTGCAGTAGGCTAAAATCCCCAAGCAGAAAGGATTCCTGGTGATGCATAGGCCTGCAGTAGCTCTGGTCCAGAGCTCCATTGCTTCTGAGTCTGAGTCAGACTCAGAAGCAGTGGAGCTCTGGCCTACAGTATATTGTGACAGTAGCAGTGAAACATTCCCAGTCGGGCTGTGCCTGGCTGTGTGATGTGCATCAGCTGGCAGCGCAGCAGCAAGTGATTGATATAGAGTACAACGTGTGTGTGTGTGTGTGTGTGTGTGTGTGTGTGTGTGTGTGTGTGTGTGTGTGTGTGTGTGTGTGTGTGTGTGTGTGTGTGTGTGTGTGTGTGTGCGTGCGTGCGTGTGCGTGTGTGCGCGCACGAACCTCACTCGGATAGATCCGTAACACTGGCTGATTCAAACTCACCGGTTTCTCGGGCGGAATCGCGTCGGCGTTGCGTTCGATTGTTTCTTCCTCTCGGTGTCTTTACTTTTGGCATATTGATGCAAAGAGGATGCACTGCGGACAAAATACGCAGCGTCTTAACGAGCTACAGGATGGTAAGAGACGTCGGACGCAACCCCCTTTCAGGGGGGGGGGGTTAGTTTCACTTTCATTTTCACTTTCATTGCATGGGCAATGCAATGCCCCCTAAATGCTCCACCAAACATGACGGCGTGTAAATCAATCCACATTTCAACGATATTTCAGATTAAAGTGCTTATATTTTAAATCATTTGAAACACTAGTACTGCTACTAACTACAATTGTGGCACCACTAAACCAACATTACTGTAGGCCTATTTCAAAAAAGAAAACTCAGACCTTAATTGGCTTTATCCATTCTGTGTGTCTGTTGCAACTTCAACATGATGTTTATTGATGCTTTCTGGCCTAATAAGTCCTTCAACCGAAAATGGTATAGGGGCAGCATCACCCGTGGTGCAAAGCCACCCCCTTACCATTTTCACCTGCCTGCCCCCCCCCCCCCCCCCCCCCCTCATAAAAATGCAATATCTACTGGACACATCAAAACTCATCAGTGTTCATTAGCCACACATACACAATGTTTTGCCTCAATGGGCATTTTAATGAATTCCTGATTTTCTTTTGGTCTGTTACAAAACCCGGCCTTTTGTTAGGACCAGTCTAGGGATATGGGGTAATCAAACATGAAAAAGTATTAGGGTCACTGAACATTTCGATGTGCAAATAACTGAGACGACACCGGTTTAAAGACGAAATCAAATACTTTAGTAAGATTGGTTTGCAAAATTTAAGCTACAGATAGTTCACAGTACAGTAGCTGTTCAAGCACAGACAAAAAGTATTTAGAGTAGATTTGAGCATTTACTTAATAACTCAAGTACTCTGTGGGGTACTCTGTTTTTTTTACTCTGTTTTTTTTTTTTTTTTTTTTTTTTACAGTAAACTGTATGAGTGCATGTGTTTGCACTCATACAGATGTAGGGTTTAAGTTAATATTTCAGGAGTAACAGTATTTTAGCAGTTCGGGAAAAAAAAAAGGATCTAGAACAACAAAATAGGTGTCCTAACTACCTTACTACTCTAGCCGGGAATAAATACATAAGTGGCAACCACCCCTTACCTAATGTTTTTAGACATATTAATCAACCTACGTGATGTAGTATGTAAAGGGGCCTGTCCCAAGGCAGGGCATACACTAGAACTACTTAAAGTGTAGGTAACCTGCAAAAAACTCTCAAAAGTGTTGACACATGTCCCTCAAAAATAGCCTAAGTATCCCAATGATATATTTAAAATGCCTGATGCGGCCATACACATCTCACATTTGAGGTTTATAAAAATAAAATTACTACATCTGCCACTTTGGGAAATGTAGTTCTGAATCTGTTGATGTCGCGGGTGGGTGACGACAATAGGAGATCTTGTTGCAATGCTAACTCCGATGGACACGCCCTTCTCCTCGTCAGCACGGTAGCGCCCCAGCAACGCAGATGTGCTTATTGAGTATAGACAGAATCAGCGTGGAGTCTAGACTATTTATAGCGCTCAGTTCTTGGAACAACTTTTCGGTCGTCTACAACTTTTTTGGTGGGTGCAGCAATATAGGTGGGAAGGGAATTCCGATACACGTTTGGCCAGTGGAAATCTGGCATGGCCTCAAAGCCACATTTGAAAAGGGATACTGCACATTTGAAAAGGGACCTGTCCGACCTGGCATACTGAGCGTGGATGTTTTTACGCAGTGTATTCCTAGTACGCAGGCAGCAGTGTGCATAAAACTCGGAAACAATGCTACTGCCCGGACATGAGATTGTGAAAGAGATTGTAAAAGCGAAGCTGCTGCTGATCCCCGAGAGGATCAGTATCAGTGGGTAGACGCAGCGGTGGTCTGCTGGCTCGTTCGGTTATTTACGTACGAGCATGTTTACCAAGATTACTCTCTCCTTCACAAATACTCCTCCTGTTTTTAATGTTATCGTCATGGTTCTATCCCAGCATAAAGCACAGTTGCTGCTAACGTAATGTCCATAATCCATCCACCGAGTCCCCTCGCATTCCAGCGGCAGAAAACAACTAAACGTTGGCTTGGTGCTGGTGGAGAACTCCAGTTTGTCTCCATTCAGGCAGCTCGAGCGCTCAGTTTCCGACTCCGCAATGTCGCAAGTCTTGTACTAGATGGCTCTGAGCCACTAGTCAGCTGGAGTGAGGCATGCCCCTCGCGACTGCAGTGTGTAGAACTATTAGCCACATACGCTAGCTCTGTTTCAACATGGATATTGCAAAAACGGTCTGAGAGACTGTCTGAGTAAAAACAACGTGTGGTGGCCGTGTGGTCCCCGGTCACGATCATTAACAGAGTGATGTATGTACTCCGTTACGAGAGTGTTTAATATGGTAATTCCCATGGCCACTCTTCTATGCAAGTCTATGCAAGTCAATGGGAACCCGATGAGATGTTCTCCTAATGACGCGCCATATGAACTCGTAACTTTCCGGCGTGATTGGCCAGTGCTTCGGGGGTTGGACCACCTTTCTTCTGATAGCCCCCAGAGCAAATACACACCAAGTATTGTTGTATTGGCAAATGTGTTTGTAATTATGACACAATTTGATTGGGAAAAGTAGTGCAAAACAGGTTACTTACACTTTAATGCTTCAGAGCAAGTGGCTGTTATGCCTCTGAGTAGGTCTGCTTGGAGTGAGAGAGAGAGAGAGAGTGGAATGAGCCAGCACTGCACTTATATAGTGCACAGGTGAGTATGATTGGATAGAGGCGGGACTGGGGAATCACAGGCTGACGAATGAGGCTTGGATGATGTGGATTGGAGGCTGGACACTCTGATGGCTGAGGACACTCCCACCTGTAGAGAATGTGTGTGGAGGGGGAAAGCACACCGGCAGACAGTCACTCCAGGCTTGAAGCAGCCTCGCTGGTGGCCAAGTTTGGTACTGCAGGCGGGTGGAATTCATGCACGAACGCCCCGAGAGCACGCACGCTCGTTTGCTTTGTGCACGTGGACAGGGCAGTTTGTTTTTAAGTTGTTTTCTGAATAAACCAGCGGTCCTCACGTCATATACTACCTCTCAAAACACAACGGATGTATTATATGACAGATAATAAGCTCAATGCAAACCCACAAGCTTGTTTTTTGATGCTTTTTGATGTTTTTTTCCTTTGCTCGTGCGCGACGGCGCTCGTTCATGGTTCCCATAATCCCTTGCTTCGGGCGCGTTCATGGAGAAATACTTCCGCATTTGACCACCAAATTTTGGTGTCCAAATGCGGAAATAGGCGCACTTCCGGCGGTCTTCCGGGTGCTTCAATGCGCCAATGAGCAACTTGTATTGAAATGAACGGCAAGGGGGCGGGGCTATCGCTCGAGTCCGTTCTCTGTTATTTTATTACTCTATGGGGGAAAGAGGGAAGGGAGAGGAGGAATGGTACGGAGAACTACAGCAAACCTACGTGGCACGTAACGTGGTCACACGACCTCCTCTACAAAATCATAGTCAGGGGTGTAGTGGAGGGGGGACGCGGGGGGACGGCGTCCCCCCACTTCTCACATCTAAAATATTTTTGGGTCTGAAAAAAAAAATCATTAGCATGGTGAAATACATCTTGATGACATCATCAAGATGTGTTTCACCATGTTAATGAGTTTCCTTTTTTTCTGAGAGTGTACAAATGGAACCAAATGGACCCGCTAGGGTCCATTTGGTTCCATGGACCCTAGCGGAAAAAAAGATAAAATGGGGGGAATTCCCCTTTCAGAGGCGTCCCCCCACTTCTAAAAGTACCACTACAACACTGATCATATAGTTAATATTGTCGTCCCTCATCCCTACATGATGCACGCCTTTTATTTTGAAGTTTTGCCTCAAAATGCGTTTTTAGCGAATTTTAGGAATTGGGAGAACTTTTGGGGCATGGTTCATAATTATCCGTCGCCGCCTGTCGGTCGTGTCTATGAGATGCACACCTTTTATTTATCTTGACGTTTTCCCCTCAAAATGCTTTTTTACGAATTCAAAGCATATAGATTAAATTCGTTCCACTCAGCACCATTAAATCTGACAACAGGAGTGTATTCCCATAAATAGTGAATTCATGAAATAATGGTGCGGTTTCAGCACCACGGCCAGCTCACAGCACAATGCATATGACATAGAGGCTATGGAGGATAAATAATATTAATATTTGAATGTTGACATTTTATTGTCAAAATCACATGTCTAAATGTCCTGCATTTTCCTATATTTCAGAAAATCATAAAAAGCACACCCGTGTGAACCGAGCGGTGCACCCCAGGGACCCCCACGCAGACCCCCGAGGAACATCCAAACACACCAGGAATGGCACAGGGCTCATATTGTAGTGTACTCTATTGAATAGAGTACTGGTGGGAAAGAGCCCATAGTAAAATATTTACGTATATGTGTGTGTGTGTGTGTGTGTGTGTGTGTGTGTGTGTGTGTGTGTGTGTGTGTGTGTGTGTGTGTGTGTGTGTGTGCCCCAAGACTTCTGAAAATGATCAGAAATCTGTGAGTTGTCCTACATGACCAGAACATGTGATGGCATCTTGGACATTTAGGGTTGGATTGATAACTAAATACTTGGTGACTTGATTGATGGCTTAAATTCAGAAATGCTAATATTCATTGTGCATCTTAAATATTTATTATTTTCAAAAATTCAATTTCAGTCTAAAGAGACTAAAGTTCCATGGCATTATTTGAAGGAACTCATGTATTGTTTCGACACATGAAACAAAGGAAGGAATGTAAGGCTTGGTTTTCAATTCACTTCATACAAATAATAATAAACACCTCAAACATCCACAAGGAAAACAAGTGTGAGAAATCAGTGCTCATATAATGTACTGATTATAGATGTGTGGTCAGATAACATGCTATTTATTAAAGTCAAAATGTCAACTAGAGTTTGACCGATAACAGAGTTGTCTGTTAACAGGTCATGGAAGCCATTCATGTAAAAAATAAAATGAATGAAAAATAATCCAGCTTTAATGTTCTTAAAATGTATAAGCATAAATAATCTCATTCTGGTCAATCAGAATTTGCAGCCCAACAAGACACCTCCTGCAAACGCCACTCTGATGACGCTAACCTGTGTTATGGTGTTTAGAACGCTAAAATCTGGGGAGAGCAGCTCCCACCCCGACCATCACACCCATATAACCCCCCACTAAGCCACTGCCCTGACAAAAATGGCACAGTGTTCAAAACTCTCACGCTTGCATTCAAAGCAACCAAAGGTTTGACTGCACCTTACCTCAGTGGCCTCATAAAACCCTACAAGCCCTCCCGCGCACTCCGATCAGCCGACACTGGGAAGCTGGCAGTAGCCCCACTAAAAACGCCTGGACAACGCTCCACGCGCCCCAAGCTCTTCTCCCTCCTGGCCCCAAAACTATGGAATGAACTTCCCCTGCAATCAGGACCTCAGACTCACTACCTATCTTCCGCCGCAGTCTTAAGACACACCTCTTCAGACTCCATCTCAACCCATAGCACTTGTATTACACCAACCCACAGTACTTGCTGCAATGACTTATATAGGTTGCCTAATGTATTACAATGTTTTTAGCGCTTCATTGTATGTTGTAAAATGTATGTAAATTCAGATTAAATTGTAAACTTTTCACCATTGTAAATCGCTCTGGATTAAGAGCGTCTGCTAAATGCCTAAAATTGTAAATTGTAAAAATGACCTTTGCCTGACAGGCAACGGCGTTACCCCTGGCAGCTGCCCGGCTGCTGCCACTAGAGGGGCCATTGCTCCGAACACTGCCCCTACTACCAAACCTGTCGCAGCAACGGTAACTAAGAACTTGATTCTACGCAGGAGTTTGCTAAAGAGAGAGAAAGCTCTCATCAAGCGCTCCCGCTCCTCCCTTATCGCAGCCGCTTCGACCTCTATCCATCGATTGAATAGACACTTATCAACAGAAATGTTACGATCCAATCGTGCCGGTATAGCAGATATTCAGATACCCGCCGGGCAAGTAGATATTTTGTATTCATTGCATCGGTGGATCACGGATACTACTAGTAGGGCGGGGCGAAGCATAGTTTTACTGAAGTTATGTTTAGGGTTAGTAACCGCATAAAGCACCGTCTAACCCTAACCCTAGCCTAATCCTAAACCCTAAACATAACCTCAGTAAAACTAGGCTATGCCTACACCTAACCCCAACCCTAAACTTAACCTCAGTAAACTTATGCCTAAACCTAACCTAACCCTAACCATAACTTCAGTAAAACTTCCTTCGCCCCGCCCTACTAGTAGTATCCGTGATCCACCGATGCAATGAATACAAAATATCTACTTGCCCGGCGGGTATCTGAATATCTGCTATACCGGCACGATTGGATCGTAACATTTCTGTTGATAAGTGTCTATTCAATCGATGGATAGAGGTCGAAGCGGGTGCTTATCGCTGCCTCTGCCTGTAAAAACATGGCATTGGTATAAAACCCTCCGCGGTTCCCTTCCACCATGGCCTCCACCTTCCTCAGCAGTTGTCTAACCTGCTCCCTATCATCAGGGTATAATTGCAAACATAACGTTCATCTTGCCATCAAGTGACTACACACTAATTGTACTTACAGACAAAGTCCAAGGCAGCAGTGTAAAGATGAATCCTGCAGATGAATGTCTACAGCTCACTGATCAATGTGTGTCCTTAGCCGCAATGCCCAGGATTTAATTTCCTCAAGATTGCTGGCTCTACTCAGTTGCTGTAAATCTGTGTTATTTCTTAAAACAGGTGGAGCTGAATGGAACATCCATGTGACTCTCACCTTTCTGTTTAAGTCATTCCAATGTCATTTGTCATACAGTACATACTGTATAACCAAACAAGTTCGTCTAAGAGTATTTTTAGGATGTCTCACACAAGCAGTCGTACCAAACCAAATAGTTTCAGTTTCATATGGTAGAACTGGTAGAAGTTGATCTCTTGACCTCAAGTAACACTGTCCTCTGAAAAGCCATTAATGTCTATAATAACAATATGACACGCCTGGAATCCCCCACACATCTCTGACTCCATATTTGGGAACCTGCTCCATGAGCAAATCCATACTTAGGTACACACTTTGGTTTATTAATAATAAGGGTAATAATAATAATAATAATAATAATAATAATAATAATAATAATAATAATAATAATAATAATAATAATAATAATAGAGAAAGAAAAGAAAAAATATGCATTGGACTCAGATAACAGCCAAGCTTTAATGATCTTAAAATCCCTTTATTTTACAATGTAAATACCACGTTGTAAATATAAATCTCTTTTCAGCCATTCAGGATTTGTGCCCTGAGCTTCGTCTTCAATGTTTGTGTCATGAAATAATGTTTGTGTTTACAGTCTGTCAATGGAATTTAATGTTTGTGCAGGACAAAGTTTGTGTTTTCTCATGCGCCAAAAGCTGAACCTATGGAGGGGCTATCATCCCTCAACAATGAAGTGTTTGAGTCCAGATCAGGGACAGGAGGGAGGCGTTGGAGAAATCCAGAGGATCCAAGATCATTTAGACGGGAGTGGAGTTGGACTAATGCAATGCAGATTAATCTTAAAACTACATTATTAAATTCACCCCCAGACCCACTGCAGCTTCAGTTACTGCAGCCCCGATTGTATTTGCTAAGGCTGAGTCACTTCTGGTGCACTGAACTGAGGTACTACCAATGGTGACCGTGCTGGACTGAACTGAGCCGCTACTATAGCAGCGTCAAAGGTGGACTCAACCAAACCACTACTTGCAGCGACCGTGGTGGACTGTATTGAGCCACTACTCGCGACAACCGTGGTGGAATGAACTGAGCCACTACTAGCGACAACCGCGGTGGAATGAACTGGGCCATTACTAGCGACAACCGCGGTGGAATGAACTGAGCTACTACTAGCGACAACCGCAGTGGAATGAACTGGGCCACTACTAGCAGCGACTGCACTGGACTGAACTGGGCCACTACTAGCAGCGACTGCACTAGACTGAACTGGGCCACTACTAGCAGCGACTGCACTAGACTGAACTGGGCCACTACTAGCAGCGACTGCACTAGACTGAACTGGGCCACTACTAGCAGCGACTGCACTAGACTGAACTGGGCCACTACTAGCAGCGACTGCACTAGACTGAACTGGGCCACTACTAGCAGCGACTGCACTAGACTGAACTGGGCCACTACTAGCAGCGACTGCACTAGACTGAACTGGGCCACTACTAGCGACTGCACTGGACTGAACTGGGCCACTACTAGCAGCAACTGCACTGGACTGAACTGGGCCATTATTAGCGGTGACCCCGGTGGACTGAACTGAGCAACTTCTAGCCTTGATGTTGTCTGCCATCCCCAGCAAGACGCCCCCTAAAAATGCCACCCCAGCAACAGCAGCTCCAATGTTTGTAACCTGTGTTATGGTGTCTTGAATGCCATCCTGGACATTAGCAGCTTCCTTCCCGACCATAACACCCATAGAACACCCCACTATACCACCTAATGCTGCTCCAACAGAAAGGACCGTTGTCGCCACGAACTGAGAGGCAACGGCGCTATCCACGGCAGCTGCTCCGCCTGCTGGCGCTAGAGGGGTCAGTGCCCCGAACATTGCCCCTAGTCCCAAACCTGTTGCAGCAGCAGCAACTAGGATCTTGATTCTATCCAGGACTTTGGGAGAGTCAGCAGCCTCTCTCCTGAACGGACTGAATGACAGGTGTCGCGACCTCGTCGAGTGCCCCCGCTCCTCCCTCTTCGAGTGCCCCCGCTCCTCCCTCTTTGAGTGCCCCCGCTCCTCCCTCTTTGAGCGCCCCCGCTCCTCCCTCTTTGAGCGCCCCCACTCCTCCCTCTTTGAGCGCCCCCGCTCCTCCCTCGTCGAGTACTCCCGCTCTTCCCTCATCAAGCGCTCCTGCTCCTCCCTTATCGCTGCCTCCGCCTCTAAATACATTTCATTGGTATAACACCCTCCACCGTTCCCTTCCACCATGGCCTCCACCTTCCTCAGCAGTTGTCTAACCTGTTCCCTATCACCAGGATCTTTGTTGTTCAGGACGTGGTACCTGCCGCCACACCTCTTTTTCAAAGCCTTAAGCCCAGGCACCGCATTGCGCAGGTACTCCTCGATATCCCCCTCTTCCAGATCATCCCCTCGGGTGAACAGAATCACGGTGCGATTGCGGACGGCAGCCTCCCCGAATATCTTTGCCATCTGTTCGACAGCCCGGCTCTCGTCCTCCGTGTAGCTCCCTATCGGCACGACCAGCAGGAAGGCGTGAGGGCCGGGGGCAGAGAGGGTCACGGATTTGGCTACCTCACGGTGGCACTCCTCCGTGTTGAGGTTGGTGTCCCCGAAGCCAGGAACGTCAACAACGAGGACCCTAGCCCTCGCCTCTGGTCTTCTCCCAAAGGCCAGGCCACTATCGTCTTCCCAGGTGAGGTCGGCTCTCCCCTCCATACAGACCTTGGTGATGGACTTGCTGCTGCACTTGGACTGGAAGTGCTTTCGGCCCAGGATGGTGTTCCCTGATGTGCTTTTGCCAGACCTCGTCTTTCCGATCAGCACCAGTCGGAGTTCTCTCATGCCCTTGACGTCAGCAATCTCCATCATCTCTTCTTTGGACTAAAGACAAAATGTACAAAAATAAAACTTGAACTGCCGAGTGCCAACATGCACATTGCACACAAGTAGGCCATACGTGTACTGCCAAGAGTTATAGACCAAAAGATGTGTATTCCAGTATGCCCTGTGTGTCTTATGCCAATCACTGTGCCAATGTTTGCACTTTGCACCCCTTCCAAAGGTTGCAAACCCCAGTATATCACATATTGTGTTAACATACTGTAACACTGCAGGGAAGTAGAAAACTCAACATGAAATTAATTAGCAGGTAAAGTTACACTAAAATGTAAGTAATAATATAGGGCAGTCATTTTAAAAAGAATATCTCTTAACGCCCAAAACACTGATACTTTTCTTTTTTTCTAAAGGATTCTAGTAGTACTGGGCTGCAGTATAAGTCACTAAAGGTCTACCTCCCAGAAAGGTTTTAGTTTTCATTTCAAGACCACGTCCCAGACAGAGAATCAATGGTCATATGTCAAATGGAAAAACATTTGCAAAGTACAACGCTACAACGACTATACTGTATACCTCAATTGAAAGAATCTACCAAAATCTACCATCAGGAGCGGCGTCATTTTAAAGCTGGCATTTATTTCTTTACAGCAAAACTAAAACCAAAAGCAATTCAACAGCCACACAGGGCCAAGCGATGTAAGGAGAAGTCCTCACAGAGTCAAACACATGAACTAAGACACCACGTCGCACGGGTGTTACCAATCACCATAAATACAAACGGGGAATAATAACAAACAACATACAGTTGGGAAGAGGGGGTGGGGCATGTACAAACAACGGTAGGGGCAACATGAGGATGGCGGTCCAGATATGGCACGCCCTGTGCCAAGGTGTGACACACCAGTTATCTTTTTAACCTTCTTATTGCCCTTGATGCATTTGACGCTTTAAATAATTAATGCCCTTGATGCCGCTGACATATTTTTGATGCTTTATTTAATCCCCAATGGTTGTAACATTAATTTCAGGAGATTAGCATTTTTTTAGCATGATCAGCTAGATCGACAGGTTCATACTCACTTAGTAATGGCTAAAATCCTTGGGTGCGCACTTGCACGTGCGCAGTCTGTATGTCCATCGCTGATCATAATCCAACCATTGGCGCGTCATTACAGCTTGATTTAACTTATATATGATAGAAAACCTTGACAATGATCAGAAAACCTTGACAATGATCACAACACTACACTGTTTGCATAGCAGCAGTGAAACAGACAAACACGAAGTACTCGTATTCCGCATTACTGCCACCTACTGGGTGTATAGTATATGATCAACTACAACCCCAATTCCGTTGAAGTTGGGACGTTGTGTAAAATGTAAATAAAAACAGAATGCATTTATTTGCAAATCGTTTTCAACCTCTATTCAGTTGAATACACCACAAAGAAAATATATTTAATGTTCAAACTGATAAACTTTATTGTTTTTTGAAATTATACAATCTTTTGTAAATTGATCCCTGCAACACGTACCAAAAAAGTTGGGACGGGGGCAAAAAAGACTGGGAAAGGTCATGAATGCACAAATAACGCATGTTTGGAACATTCCACAGGTAAACAGGTTAATTTTACAGTTTAATATCGTGATTGGGTATAACAGGACCATCCCAGCCGTTCACAATCAAAGATGGGGCGAGGTTCACCACTTTGGGAACAATTCTGTGAGAAAATCATCCAACGGTTTAAAAACAATGTTTCTCAACATTCAATTGCAAGGAATTTGGTGATTTCATCATCTACAGTCCATAATATAATCAAAACGTTCAAAGAATCTGAAGAAATTGCTATACTAAAGCGACAAGGCTGAAAACCAACACCGAACACTTGTGACCTTTGATCCCTCAGGTGGCTCTGCATTAAAAACTGACATCATTGTGTAAAGGATATTACTGTGTGGACTCAGGAACACTCAGAAAACCATTGTCAGTTTACATAATTTGTCGCTACACCTGCGAGTGCAAGTTAAAACTCTACCATGCAAAGCAAAGCCATACATCAGAAAGGTTGGTTTGAAAAACAACCAGAAATGCCTTCTCTGGGTCCACTATCATTAGAAATGTGGACTCATCAGACCACAGCACACTTTTCCACTTTGTGTCTAACCATTTCAAATGATATTGTACCCAGAGAAGGCATTTCTGGTTGTTTTTCTGGTTGTTTTTTCAAACCAACCTTTCTGATGCATGGCTTTGCTTTGCATGGTAGAGTTTTAACTTGCAATCGCAGGTGTAGCGACAAATTATGTAAACTGACAATGGTTTTCTGAGTGTTCCTGAGTCCTCACAGTAATATCCTTTACACAATGACGTCAGTTTTTAATGCAGAGCCACCTGAGGGATCAAAGGTCACAAGTGTTCGGTGTTGGTTTTCGGCCTTGTCACTTTAGTATAGCAAGTTCTTCAGATTCTTTGAATGTTTTGATTATATTATGGACTGTAGATGATGAAATCACCAAATTCCTTGCAATTGAATGTTGAGAAACATTGTTTTTAAACCGTTGGATGATTTTCTCACAGAATTGTTCACAAAGTGGTGAACCTCGCCCCATCTTTGATTGTGAACGACTGGGATGGTCCTGTTATACCCAATCACGATATTAAACTGTTTAAGATTAACCTGTTTACCTGTGGAATGTTCCAAACAGGCGTTATTTGTGCATTCATGACCTTTCCCAGTCTTTTGTTGCCCCCGTCCCAACTTTTTTGGTACGTGTTGCAGGGATCAATTTACAAAATATTGTATAATTTCAAAAAACAATAAAGTTTATCAGTTTGAACATTAAATATATTGTCTTTGTGGTGTATTCAACTGAATAGAGGTTGAAAACGATTTGCAAATCAATGCATTCTGTTTTTATTTACATTTTACACAACGTCCCAACTTCAACGGAATTGGGGTTGTACAAATGACGAGTATTTGGAATAATATGCTTTATTTGTCATTAATTTGATAAATAAAATAATATGAAAATTGGGGTATATTGTTGCTATGAGGAATAGTGGCATGGCCAATAAGAGAGTTAAAGGGAATCCTGAAAACGAATCCTTTCCAAAAGGTTTTCCTAAATGTTCCATCTTGAAAATGACACCCTTACCAAACATATATTTCTGTACATTTGTAGTGTGTTCTTAAGCATGTCCAGAGGTACTAGAATAATTTGTAAAAGTAGTTGGAAATGTTTTCCCATATGAGATATGGCCATCTAATCTCTGCCAGTGGTCTTGAAGATGACGGCAAAACACAGTCGCAAAACACGAAACTTTTCTAGCGACTCAGTTTTTGCGGGTTAAACCTTGTGGATGCGAGTTAGTTAATACATGATGCAAACATCACATTCATCATAAAACATCAACATCCCATCAATTGCATACACTCTAATTGTACTTACAAATAATGTCCAAAGGCAGAAGTGTATTAAGGTGAATTGTGCAGATGAATGTGTACAGCTCCGTGATCAATGTGGTGAGGTGGCTCTATAGCCTCGATACCCAGGCATTCTACTGAGTGTGAGTTAAGTGTTATTTCCTGTGGTTGGGGTGAATGGAACATTGCATGTGACGCTTACCTTTGTGTACTTTTATCTCTATAGATGTCTCATCAAGATGTCAAAGCTGCCGTACCAAACCAAATAGTTTCGGTTTGATATGGTAGAACTGGTCGAACTCGATATGCTTCTGACCTCAAGTAACACCGTCCTCTCAAAAGCCTGTAAAGTCCATAATAGCCTCAACACCCAGGCTTTCACGTTGCGCGAAAACGGAAAGCCATTCATTTGCCATATCATTTGTTAGCCACGGTGGCCTAGAAGTGGGAGTCAACCTTTCGGAGTGGGCATGGCTCCAAATGATGTGACTTATCACAGTAGTGGAGGGGCGGTAGGGGGAGGGGCCAGGGATGACAACACGTTGGTGAGATAAAATCAGATCAGCTCATCTGCCGTCCAATTTCGAACGGCACCCTGCCCCCTAGGCCCAAATTATTTCAGGTTATAGGCCAGGGTAACTCCATAATAACCATGACACTCACCCACTAATCTCTGGCTGAATCCATATTTGGGCACTGTGCTCCATATTTTAGCACACTCTTTGGTTTATTATAATTATTAATAATGATACGGGTAAGGGTAATAAGGGTAATAATAATAATAATAATAATACATCTTATTAGCCACCTTTAAGGGCACTCAAGGTCACTGGTAAACAGGTTAAAAACAGTCAACCCTAGAAAGCCCGGTGTTACTCTTTAGCAACATCAACCCTTTAATTAATAATAATAAAAAAAAGTTTAAATGTTTAAAAAAAAAGTTATTTTTGTTAGGGTTAGGGTTTTTACATACATATCATGGTTGAGGTTGATTGTTTAGAATTTCATTGAAAATGGTCATGATATTTACATAACAATACCCCCCACAGAGGCTGCAATTAGCCTCTTCAATTAAGCACTGGACTTGATTTTTAACCTTTGACCTTTAGCCTTTAACCCTAATAAAATTATTTAAAATGACTGCAATAAATATATTTTTGTGATTATTAGAATGTCTAGAACATGTACATTCATTATATTAAAATATATCCCCATTTCTAAATTTATTATAATTAATTAATTAGCATAAATAAAATATATATAAAAAACACTTTTTTTAAAATAGATCATGGCAGTACAACCTAGTACTAAGGTTGAAACAGTTTTTTTCAAGTAGAAATAAGTCTGGGCCTTGGAGGGTTAAACATAAAACTAAGATGCAGCCTGCAGCAGAAAACAATGGAGGTCAACCATAGGCCTGATTAAACAGGTTGTTTTTGTGGTGAGTCTGTGATTTATCTATCAACAATGACCACTCAACAAAACATTATGCCTTACTTACTCCTTAGAAAAGCAATAATATTACATTACTTATGGACTCAAGAGTAATAATACATAATCCTTTTACTTTGTGCTACTGCTCCCTAACCATCATAATAACATGAAATGTGGTGACTCCATGTTTCTTACATCAAATGGGTCGGTGGAACAGTCCTGCTGTTAGTGTAGAGTGACTTTAATAAGTGAGGATGTGTTGCTAATAACGTAAAGATCTGTGACACATCAGATGGAGGATGGAGTCTTTCTTCCTGTACACTGAATGTGCACTATGGTGCACTCTGCTGGGCAGTTGAGGAAACAAATAACAAACTGCTGAAGTGAAGTTGTGTTTAAAGTGTGGCTGAGCCAGGATCAGTTTGGTGCTGCATAGACATGAACAGCTGTGTTACTTGTGTGATGATTATGCTGGTTTAAAATCAGCAGCGCAGAGTGTTTGTATTTCTAATGTCATGTCTGAGCTTATTAAGTGTGATCTCAAAGTGCACCAGATTAAAGCATGTTTACGTTTCGTTCTGGATCAATGGCAAAAATCAAAGTCAAAATCAAACACAAAGAGTGAAATTAATTAATCTGAGTTACAGTCTCATAACCATTTACTATAATTTGGCTTGGGGTCCCCTGGAATGACCCGTGGGGGTTCCCAGTCCCGGACCCCACTTTGGGAACCACTGCTAGGCTATAGGCCTACATGGGTGGTTCTCAAAGTGTGTTCAGTCAGAGAATCACACTTTGGGGAGTTGGGGACTACTGGCCGGCTGGGAGTCCTTCCCAGGGGGCCCCGAGACCACAGATCAAATTAGTTTGTAGTTTCGGACCCTTTAATATACATGGTCAAAGGGAATCGCAATAGCAATGCTATAACCGGCAGATACAGTATGTACTAGGCCTACATACAACTAGTATGGCCTGACCTAAGTTTTTTGAATGCTGTACAGGATCCAAATCTGGATTCCCGTCCTTAATGGGTTAAAGGTAGGGTAAGTGATTTGAAATTCATGGTGTAGTACCAGCCTGGTGCACTAGGGGCGCCCAAGAGTAGCTACACTATGTGAACCTGCTGCTCGATCCTGATTGGAGGAGAATTCACCCTCCACCTGGGGAACTTTTATTAGCTCCTCTGCTAACGTGGGGGAGGGGGAAACTCCATATAGTCTGCACACCTTATAATAGAGCATTTTAACAGAAAAAAAAAAGAAAAAAAATGGATGATATCTGACAAAAGTGAAATCACTTCCCCTACCTTTAATAATATTTAATTATTGCTATGATAATATATTCACATATTAAATTGTATCAGAACTACTGAGTGGACTTCAATGTAAATGTGAAATTCAGAAATGCCATCACTTTGTGTGCATCTTCAATGTTTATTATTATTTTGACATTATTATTTTGTCAGTTTGAGCATAAGAGTTCGCTGGTCTACTCCAGGCGATCTCACCTCCATCTTCACTATTTACATCCGACGAAGCCTGCAATACGCTGCTCCAGTCTGCCACTCAGACCTTACAAAGGCCATCGGTACTTTACATCCTATACAGGAACGCCTGTAGGCACCTAGGGCTCCTCTCCCTTATCTCCCAACACGAAGACCTGACCGGGGCATTTGCCACCTCGCTCCGAAGGTCAGACCAATTCACGAGCTGGCTATCATCTGAGCGAGGCGTAATAAGCCAACATTTAACCCGCTCCTCAAATGACCTAGACCTGTCTCACTGCAACACCAAGTGGTACAAAAAGGTGCCATCCCCTGCATGATTAGACTTATAGCGTAATTCATTATAAATTGCTGTGTGTTTGTGGGTTTTGCCCTTTTGTAATGGTGTACTCACAATTCAATTCATGATTGCCATTTTGTACATCTGTTTTCAGTCCTCAATAAAAAAAAATGTTTACTTACTACTACTATTACTCTATTTTGAAGGAACACATTGTGACACATTGTGAATAATTAATAATGAATGACCCAGCAGAGCACAACACAATCAAAACTCATGCACTGTGTTTCACTATAGTAATGCTATTAATAAATGACAGCATGAAACAAAGGAAAAGAAATGTAGGGCTTGGCTCTCAAATCACTTCATACAAGCAATAAATGAACACCTCGAACATCGACAAGGAAAATAAGTGTCTATATTTTTCTATATTTTCTCTCTTTCACTGCCTTTATCTTCACCACCAGACCCGCTGCAGCTTCAGTTATTGCAGCCGCAGACATTCCTTCTGCTAAAGCCCTAAATACACAGTGTGCGTAGCATAGCGGCACAGTATTGACAAGCGCCGCCCGTCAACACCAACAGGACGCGGCGCTCTGCTGCGCGGCTGCCAACTTTGTACAGTTGTAGTAAAAAAATAAAATAAATAAAAACACTTTCACCGCATGGCAATGCCTGGAAATAGAACAGAGCGTTGTGCAACGCATGGACACACATCTGACGCGCCGGTGTGCATGGGGTAGGTCCTTTTAAAATAATAGTAGGGCTGTTGAATGATTAAAAATTTTAATCAAATTAATCACAGCTTCAAAATTAATTTAATCATGATTAATCACCATTCGAACTATGTCCAAAATATGCATGTTTTTTTAAAAAGAAACAGAATATGTGAAAAAAATAACCATTTATCTTTAAAATATGTATCAAAATAGGTGATCTACAAGCCCTCAATGCTTGTAGATCCTCCAGCTATACTCTACGGCGCTGGTTACAGGGAGACACACAGCTATATGTCTCCGTAAAACCGTGCTCTACCCATTTCTTTCAATGAGAAAATGCTCAGTGGGTTGAGTCAGTGTCTACATGAGTTAATTGCGTTAAAATTTTTAATCAGATTAATCAACAGAATTAATTTAATCCCATTAATTAACTATTTTCAACAGCCTTAAATAATAGACCTGGCTGTTTTGACCCGCGCCTTGTGCTGCCTGCGCGTGTAGGGCTTGAAGTGTTGTCCGTTTCCAACGCGGTCCTGACACCAATCATAGAACCAGCCGCAGCGCCAGAGACTGCGCCGACAGCAACGCTTTGTGCCGAAACTGTAGCTACTATAGGTCCCATAGCGTCCTTGACAACTGTATTGGCAGCGTATGCGCCAGCCGCTACTGCTAGAGGGCTCATTGCTCCAACACTGCCCCTAATGCTAAACCTGTACCTCCAGTCGCGAGAACTCTCTTAACAGTCTCCAGGACCTTGTCAGAGAGGGCAGCCTTCCTCCTGATTTCACTAACTGGCCAGTCCCCTCCCTCCGCCCTTCCCCGCTTCCCCATCAATCGCTTCTGCACCGCCCTTATTGCCGCCTCTGCCACTGAATACATTTTGTTGGTATAACACCCTCCACCTTTCCCTTCCACCATGGCCTTCACCTTCTCCAGCAGTTGTCTAACCTGCTGCCTATCGCCAGGATCTTTGTTGTTCAGGACGTGGTACCTGCCACTGCACCTCTCTATCAAAGCCTTAAGCCCAGCCGGTGCATTACCCAGGTACTCCTCGATACCCGCTTTTCCCAGCTCATCCCCTCGGGTAAACAGAATAACAGTGTGGTCTCGGACAGCGTCCTCCCCGAATACCTGGACCATCTGGTCGACAGCCCGGCTCTGGTCCTCTGTGTAGCGCCCTAACGGGACGACGAGTAGGAAGGCGTGCGGGCCGGGGGCAGAGAGGGTCACGCATTTGCTGATCTCGTTGTGGATCTTCTCCATGTCAAGGTTGGTGTCCCAGAAACCAGGCACGTCGATGACGTGGACTGGAGTTGTGGTTGCCTGTGGTCTGCCTCTGGTCTGCCTTTGGTTCGACTCCTCCCAGGTGAGGTCGGCACTCCCTTGCTCACAGGACTGAGTTACGGAGCTGAAGCTGAAGTGGGTCAGAAACTGCTCTCGCCCCAGGATGGTGTTTCCCGACGCGCTTTTACCAGCCCCCGTCTTCCCGATCAGCACCAGTCGAAGTTCTCTCCTGCCCTCGACGTCAATGGTGTCCATTGCCTCTGCTTTGGAATCAAGACAAAATGAAAAAGAAAAAAAGAAAAAGAAAAAATGAAACTAGAATTTGTGCATTGCAGAAACGTAATTTCATATATATATATATATATATATATATATATATATATATATATATATATATATATATATATATACACAGTATATGCATATACACATATACATACATATACACATACGTGTGTGTGTGTGTGTGTGTGTGTGTGTGTGTGTGTGTGTGTGTGTGTGTGTGTGTGTGTGTGTGTGTGTGTGTTGTGATTCGAAATTTTAATCAGATTAATCACACCTTCAAAATTAATTTAATCATGATTAATAATCACCAGTTGAACTGTGTACAAAATATGCCATCTTTTCCTGCACAGGCTTTGAACATTTAAAGAAAAAGAATCTGAGAAATAATGATCTGTTTATTTTTTTTTTTTTATTTTTTTTTTTCAAAATAGGTGATCTACAAGCCCCTAATTCTTGTAGATCCATCGAGCTATAGTCTTATAGGGCATGGCTCTGGATACAGAGAGACACACAGGTATATGTCACTATAAAACTGTGCCTCTGTGGGTTGAGTCAGTGTGCACATGTGTTAATTGCAATTAGAAATTTAACCAGATTAATCAACTAAATGAATTACTGCAATTACCTGGTCATTTTTTGTCACACAGACACACACAGACACACACACACACACACACACACACACACACACACACACACACACACACACACACACACACACACACACACACACACACACACACACACACACACACACAATCGAAATGTACACAGTTAATCTAATGTACAATGTATTGTCTGAAACATAAATCTTTTGCATGCCACACACACACACACACACAAAATGTACAGACAGTTAATCTAATGTACAACGTATTGTCTAATACATAGTTCAAGGTGAACAACAAGAAGTGTCGTAATCCGATTATATTAATGAATTAATTGTTTGAATAATCGGCCGATGAATAAAGTATGAAGATAGTCACCCATATGGAAAAAACTTCATATGCGAATTTTTGAAAGTGGCACCTAGCTTTCATCCAAGCCACTCATACAAGCCATAGTAATGGATCTTATCTGTCTGTCTCTCACACACACACACACACACACACACACACGCACACGCACACGCACAAACACACACACACACGCGCGCGTGCAAAGAGACACGCAAAGATATCACATCATACCCTTCCGTTTCGGCATCTTCCCAAGACTGCTGTCAATACTGCCAACACTGCCGGTAATTTAGCAAAACTGAAACAGTACAGAAATAAATGAATTAGCAGGTAAATGTACACTGAAATGTGAATAATGATATAGGACAGTCATTTTAAGAAAAAAAAAATCATTTAACTCCCCAAAAAATGATAAATGAGACAAAAAGTAAACCCCCAGAAAGCCAACAAGTCCGTGTGCCAGACGGACATTATGGCCATGTGCAAAGTATATTTCAAATAATTCTAGTACCCCTGGACATGCTTAAGAACATACTACAAATTTAGGAAAATATATGTTCGGGAAAGGTGTCATTTTCAAGATACATGCTTATGAACATACAAAAGGTTTAAGAAAATAAACCTTTTGGAAAAGGCTTCATTTTCAGGATTCTATCCAAAATGTCACAAAAATGATACAATGATACAAATACATTTTCACCTGATTTCACCTGAGTATTGCCCCTGCTAAACAACATACAACATAAAGTCTACCAAAGTCTACCTTCAGGCAAGGTGTCATTTTGAATATGATGTCCGAATGGTAAGGTTAAATTGGCTAGAATGTATATCGCAATAGAATAAACTATGTATATGAAGGATTCGTCACTTGATTCTGTTGTGGACATGTTTATGAATGTAATTAAGGCTTAATTCTGATATATCTGATAAATCTCAATCTCAAATCTCAATCTTGAAAAAAAGATTTTAAAAAAGCCTTTACTGTGGGTAGATTTTGGTAGACCTTTAGTGTGTTTAGCAGGGCCAATAAAACCAGAATCAAATGAAAAATCATTTGTATTATTATTATCTTTCTTGAGATACACAGTATAGCAGCACCAGCTGCCATTTTCGACCGAATATTGACAATTAATCCAATCCAGAGGTTTTATTTTCTTTTCTTTTTTTATGTTATAATCATGTAATCTTGAAAATGACACATTTACACAACATATATTTTCCTAAAGAGTACTAGAATAAATTGAAAAATACTTTGCAAATGAGGGCAGATTTTGATAAGACTTTTAGTATGTTATTTAGCATGGCCAGTACTACCAGAATCGACTGGAAACATGTGCTTTTTTCTTGGTTAAACCTCATATTGATTCACATATATATTTGCATTTTAGCTAGTTATATTAATACAATTTTCCAAACACATTGCAGCCAGTGCTGCAGTAAGCTACATGTTCTTACACAAACATCAATTTGCCTATATACATAATAAAGTTGCAAACACCACATTCGTCATGAAATATTAACATCCCATCAATTCACTACACCCTAATTGTACTTACAGACAGATATTGTCCAAGGCAGAAGTATCTAAGACGAATACTTCTCAGTAGAACGTGTACAGTCACTGCTCATTGAGGCTCTAGGTGGAAGTGAATGGATCACTGCTGAGTAATTGTGAGTCTGGACTCCAGCACATAAAGTTCATGCAAGGGCAAAACAATCTTATCAATATTACGATATCAGCAGTCAAAGGGCATTTATTGGAGATGATTAAAGTAACCTTCAGTGTCGTCCTTTTGGTAATATTGTTTATGCAGTATATGAATCTGACAGGAACACAGTTCCCTAATGAGTGCAAATGACTGCAAGAGTCTTGTTTTAATGCTGTTCTTTGATATTCAGTTTGACCTAGTTCAATAAAATGAACAATACATAGTTGTACACATCAAGTCAGACAGGAACCCCAACCGTTTTTTAGCCTGGTTGGGGTAAAGAAAATTGTCTTCCCCTGGAGCTATAAAGGCATATAATCGTTTGAATCACTTTCAGAGCGATTTGTTGGATGGTAGAAATTAGGGCTGGGACTTTAACGGATTAATTGAGATTAATTAATTACAGAAACAATAATGCAATTTAAAAAATTAAGTAATTTTAATCGTACACATTTTGCACCACAGAACCACCTTTCTCATAGGCCGAGTTTAGGGCATACCGATCGTACCAGTGCACTCAATGTGAGACTCTGGGACTTCGGAACTACGGGCAGTCCACACCAATCAGACATCTTTGCTTGGCCCAGTGGATGATGGGAACACACTCATACACTATATATATATATATATATATATATATATATATATATATATATATATATATATATATATATATATATATATATATATATATATATATATATATATATATACCATAATAATTTAATTGAACAAAATGTGCTTCGAGGCAAATATTGATATGAGATTAATTGATATATATATTTTTAATTGAGTCCTACCCCTAGTAGAAATATTAACAACCAAGAAAAATCCACGAGAATGATATCTTCACTTGCCATCGGAAAGTTGACTTAATATTAAACAGTGCCATGTTAAATGGTTAACATGGCACTGGTCTGGTCTGGTCTGTCATGACAAAACTTCAACCTCTTTTATGCACGTTTCTCATTCACAACATTAACGTTGCATACATGTTCAGATTTCAAATATAAAATGCTCGCCCCAGAGTCACAGATATTACAATCCTGTTCAATAAAATGTGTTTTAATCCGATTGGTCACCATTTTACCACAGAGTTGTAATGTATAACGTATCTGATGCACCAAACGATATGTGTGCATACTTGAAAACATGGCAAAAAACTGATTAAACTTTTTATTGAACAATGCTATATATATATATATATATATATATATATATATATATATATATATATATATATATATATATATATATATATATATATATATATATATCGGTATACCCAAGCAGTTTAGCACTTTATATTTGTGACCTGAACATTTGGGACGTGTTCTATAAAAGTAGTGAATGGAGAATGTGTAAAACATTTCAGGCCGGGGCTACCATGAGCTCACAGGGCATTTGCGACAGCTTGCAGTGAGTTTGTAGATTTGTTTATGCTAGGTAGTGGGGACCTCTGCTTCAAGTGGTTGATGATCAGAGTCAGATAATGCTTATCTTTATTGCATGATCAAGTTGCACAAGCGTGCATCACCAAGGGGATCTGTTTTCCTTCCCGTCTCCCCACTGGCAGTGTTTGATCCAGATACCTAGACAATTCATCTTACCATAATATCAAAAAACAGATATTAAGTAAATCAATAATTTACATTGTACATTATTGATTGTAGTGAATTCAAAGTAGCCTAGTTTAGTTTCTACTGGAGTGCATGATTCGAGAGGAGAGTGGCAGAAGGGAGGGGAGCAAGGTGGAGGAATACTGTAGATTATCTCTTATATTACTTGTAAAGGCTGCCCCAGAGTGAGGTAAAACTCATGGGTATCAGTAGTATACTATTAAAATATGATGTGTGAAAAAATAATAAGTAAGGAGCTACTAAAATTCCTGCAGTAGAATAAAAACAACCTCCACCAATGTAAAATGTAGGAAGGGCCCTCCCTTCCTAGATTTTACATTGGTGCAGGTTGTTTCCACCTCAAGGTGGGAATGTAGACATAGGGGCATCTATGGCAAAAATCAAGTACACTATATATGTTGTAACAGCGATCAAGGTTAATGGATGGTAGATGGTTAATTGTGTTTGGCTCATGTTGTGTATTACTCTGCATAACGATAGGCTACCCCACTACCAAAAGAGTTGTCTATTACTTAGAATTCACTAAAACATGTTATAAGTATCATTGATGGATTATTGGCTTTTTACACATACATTATGATACGTTCATTTATCTATAGGCCTATCTATAAAAAAAGTGTCTCTTACCATGCAATATGACACAGTACATATACACACCACGCCGCTGTGTGTAGGCTATGTATTGTGTTGGGTCATCTGTCCAGTTCTTAAGAACATACGTACAACTATCTATCCGATGTCCACAAGCAGTAGCGAATCAAGGGAAGACATTGTAAACAGTTTAAAAATGTGTACTGTGGGCAGTTCTCAGTTTTGCTCATAACATTGCAGTCAATGAGAGCAAGTGTCAACTGATGACACACAGTGGTGTGTATGTATGCAATTGCAGTAGCAATGCTAAAACTGGTAGATATAATGTTTTACACTGGTATGTCGAAGAAGAGGAACTGCACTCTGTAGACTAGAGTGTCAAATTGTCTGTTGTACACAACACAATTTGGACGTCACATTTAAGTAAGCAATGGTTGGATGAAATAAAACAATTATTTGTATATATTAAAGTATATGGAATTGCTTTTGTCATCATTACTAGGAAATAGGTATTTCATTTTTTTCTTTTTCCCCCACCCGACAACAGTGCTTATGTGCTCTGCTCGCTCAAGTAGTTACTTACAAATGGATTGATAACTTAGATATAAATAAATACTGAAATGCTAACAATTATTGCACATCTGAAACTGAAATAATAATGAGTCTAAAAGAGACTCATTATTAGTACAGGCCAGTGTTGTTTGTTTGAGAATATTTTGGCTTAGTCTTAGTCTTTTGAGTAACACACATTTAGTCTTTTAGTCCCATTTAGTCTTCTGAAATTCATTTTTTTAGTCTTAGTCTAGTCGACGAAATATCAACATTGATTTAGTCTTAGTCTCAGTCTTAGTCTTTATTTAGTCTTAGTCTTTTTTTAGTCTTAGTCTTTCAGTCTTAGTTTTAGTAGTTTAGTCTTACATACACATGCATTGTAGGTTTATATGTTATACAGATTTATAGTTTTTAGTATGAAAGATGTCTCGTTTTATTTCTTTGTATAAAATTACTCCATTAGTAATAAGTCCCTTTCCTGAAAACGTATGCAATCTATACTGCAGATATGTTCACATACTTAAAAAGAACGAAAAAAATAAGTTAAAAATGTTTCCTATTTCCATTAGTCTCAGGTTATGATTTAGTCTTCGTCTTAGTCTTAGTCTTTTGAAAACACACATCTTTTAGTCCCAATTAGTCTTTTGAAATTAATTTTTGTTAGTCTAGTCTTAGTCGACTAAATGTCAAAAACCTTAGTCGACTTAGTCTTTAGTCTTAGTCTTAGTCGACAAAAACAACACTGGTACAGGCATTGCACATTGTACATTTAGTACAGGCATTATATGGAAAAAAAAAGGGGTCAACCTTCAGTTCAGTTCAGAATATTTCAGCCATTGGGAATGCAAATATAAACATTTTACAGATTTTTTTTTCCTTTTCTTGCTTTATAGGCTTAAAGATACATCGCATGGACGCAACTGGGACTTATCCTCAGTGATGTATCCTAAGGTCATCGGGGTTTCGGGTCTTGCAACATCATACCCCTCTCTCAGGCGACCCAGCCGGGGTTGATCAAGTCCCGACTTACGTCCCAGTAGCTACTCTCGGTCAGTCCACTAGGGAAAGACCCAAGGCCACACAATCCACTGCTCCGGAACTACTCTGCCGGGACTGGGAGAACCATACTCTGGCACATGGAGGGACTAGGCTCTGTGGGTCTCACCAGGTCTGCTCCTGCTCTCACCAGGTTGGCACAGGACCTGTGCGTTGCACCAGACTCCCAGCACCAGACATTTCATTCAGGAGCAGTGAATCACGATGGCCCTCCTAACGGCCTCACCAAGGTTTTTGGGCTTCCTCCTCACGGAGGACACAGGCTGGGGCGCTAACCCATACTGCTCACCCGGGTGCCGTCTACATTCCGGCTGTCACCCGTCTCTCCGGTGGTTACCTAGGCCTATATATTCTATATTTATATAGAATATATAGGTAATATATTAAGTTCCCTGAGTGTTCATATCCGACTTCTTTTCCAAAGTCCAGAGCCATGCAAAAAGGGCTAGAGACAGACAACAGGCTTGTGGGCCCTACCCTGAAGTCCATCCACTGACTGGTAGACTGTGTGTCCTTGGTGTGTAGACAGAAGTAATCCGTCACATTAATCCGAGCACATGTCACATTAACACACAAGCATCTGAGGGGTCATTACCCAACATTTCAAACCAGACTTATGTCAACAAGAAGACGAAGAGCATTCCTTATTTCTCAGTTTGTACTCTATGATAACTGGCTGCATATGGTTGCTTACAGAGTATTACTATGGTATTCCCAGTATGCTAATATACAGTACTTACCATACATATACGCATATGTGACACCCACAAAGTGAATATTTTGTGTAATTTATTATTTTCTATATAAGATGTATACTTACATTCCTCACACAAGTGAATGAGTCAACAGTGACACATAGGAATTGAATCACTACCAACTAGGGACAGTAGGGGGCACTGTCAGCCTGTTACGTTCTGGGGGAAACAGGGTCTTCTTCTGTGTTCTGCTGCGAAGCGCCATTACACTATCGCTTTGCAAACAGACAACATCGTTCCTGTATTCATTCCGTGTCCTGTTTATTTCAGGTTGGTACTGAGCTAAAATGCACTTTATATGTAATATACATGATTCCAAGGGGAAGATAAGTTGCTTAGCTTCAGTTTGATGTAAACATGATGACGTTTGGTGCTGATTTAGTAACTTTATGAAGTACTAGAAGTGGACTCCTGTATGTTTTGTTGGTTATTATTTTTAAGCCAGTTTTGCACACTTTGTGCACAGAGATGAGTCAGAGAGAGAGTATAAAGAGTTCGCTTTTGGTATTTACTTTTTCTACTGTTACAGAGTGTTTTTTATGGTTTATTTCACTGTGTGATTTGTATTATTAGCTTGAGGCCTACTGTCTGCTTTCTAAGAGCACTTTAGCAGTGTAACTAGCCACACACAAGTGCCTAGTCACGTGATGCAGCTACTGCAAGACTATGTATACTGTGAATGGTATGATGCATACTAGTGATGCCATGGGATGATACATACTAGGGATGCTACGGTATTACACTGTGAAGTAACATGAATATATGAAGAAGACATGGGAAATGAATACTAAATATGGTATAAGGTAAAGAAAAGAGATATGAGAAAATATGGGTTATGGATAAAATGGATTAATGGAATATGGATTTATGGCAATAACAATGATGTAATATTGTTTATGATTGTTGACCAGACAAAAAGAAAGCATTGAAAATACAATGAGAAAAATGAAAGTAAATGAAAGAGACAGAATACAGTTTTGAGATTAATAAATGATTACACTATCGCTTTGCAAACAGACAACATCGTTCCTGTGTTCATTCCGTGTCCTGTTTATTTCAGGAAATCAATTTAACTGCTAACGGGTACCCACGCCGGGGACCTGTAACAGTTCTTGGGGGCTCGTCCGGGATGATCAGCGCCACCTACTGGCCACAGCGGGAAGCTGATCCACAAATTGATGACATCTGGGACCGGAGCTAAGCTGTTTCGCTGTAAGCTGACGCAGCTACAACCCACAACCAGAGCGGAGCTGTGAGCTGGCACAACGCTGAGACCTTCTACCAGAGCGGAGCTGCGGCTGTAGTCCATGAGAACTGGGAGAAGAGAGCATGCTGCCAGCGAAGACCAGTTAAGCCAAAGACTGCCATCCCGTTGAACTGCAACTGCCGTGGAGAGAAACTGACGACATCAGATGACATCTAGAGCTGCACCGAAGTCAATGTACGCTGTGAAAGAGGGAGAACAGGTGTGAGCGGTGATCGATCAACCAAAGAAGAGACTGTGTCAACTTGCTGGACTGTGTGTCTGACGTTCGGAAGAGGAGAAGAGGTAAAATGGCCAACAAAGAAAGGAAGAAGCTAATGTGGGACATTAGGAAGAGCCTGTTCTCCCTGTCGCCAAGCAACCTCTTTCAAATTGCCATGGACGTTAGCCCAGTGCCCGGAGAAGACAAGTCTACACTGAACGAAGACGATCGCGACGGTTGCCTTGATCACATCAGTGCGTATTTAGAAAGCGTGCATCACCTTGAGTCAGAGGACGAAGGTATGACAGATTTTTTGGTTCTGAAAGATGTCATTGACAATGCACTGCAGTTACAGAAAATTAGGGAAATTGCTACAGTTGTTGATGAAAATGCTGTTGTTGATGCCAGTGCTTCTGTGGGGCCAACTGAGTCTACTCAGGCTAGTGCAACCAGTGCAGCCAAAAATGTTGATTTAAGTGACACTGCCAACGCTACGACAGTGAACCTAGACCAGGTTAATCCGGCCAACACTAGCGCTGCCATGACTGAATCAGTTGGTGCCACCCAAAATGTCGAACTGCTGAAAATGTTGTTGAGTTACGAGGAGCTTGGCAAGAAGCTCAAACAGTGCATCGATGGACCTTCTACACACGCACAATCACCCCTCACACCGCACTCACTGCCTATCACACACACACCGTCCAATCCCACTCTACACTCACTGCCCACCACTCACATGCAATCTCTTCCCACTCTACACTCACTGCCCACCACTCACATGCAATCACTTCCCACTCTACACTCTCTGCCTACCACTCACATGCAATCTCTTCCCACTCTACACTCCTTGCCCACCATACACACACCATCACCCTCCATGCCATACTCACAAACACAGTCAGCAACAGGCAACATACCCACAGACATGCACACACCGCACACAACACAACATCTCAACCATACTGAACACAGTACATACCAGCCAGGTGAGAAGATGGTCTCCGTCAGAGAACTCTCCTATCACCGGAGAGAGTTCAAGATCCACGGTGGTCAAATTGGCGACACCACCTCTGACATCACCTTCAGCAACGTGTGCCGGCAGATTGATGAAGGGATTCAAGAGGGGTTCAGTGACTCGGAAATTGTCAGGTCAGTGCTCAGGATCATTAAACCAGGCAATTTCAAGGACATGCTGATAAACAAAGATGATGTGACCGTCGAGGAACTTAAAGGGTTTCTGCAGTCTCACTTCAGAGTGAAGGACAGCACTGAACTGTTTCAAGAGTTGATGTGCGCGAAACAGAATGAGAATGAAACGCCTCAACAATTCCTCTACAGAGTAATTGGCCTGAAACAGAAGATACTGTTTACATCTAGCCTGCCTGATGCAAACATTAAGTACAGCAGAGCGACAGTCCAAGACATCTTCCTGCACACGGTGTACCAGGGTCTTGGACACAGACACAATGACATCCGCATGGAACTGAAACCACTTCTTGCTGACAGTAGCGTGAAAGATGAGCTCATTCTCCGACATGTAATGAGAATAACCAGTGAAGAGAGCGAGAGGCAACGGAGGTTGGGTCCAGTGCCCAGTCAGAAACCAACCAAAGCGCACAGTGCACAGCTTGAGGCGAACGCAGCACAATCCAACACTGCTAAGCCACAGACTGTCGAACCAGCCGTTGGAATGGACGTTATCCAACAACTGTCTGCAAAGATTGAGGCGCTCACCAAAGTTGTCGACTCACTGAAACAACCAACCCAAGTACGACCGCCAGAACAAGCATGCCAGTGTTCCCAGAAGAAACCGACAACTGCTGCAAAGGAGAGGACTAACGGTTGTCCTAAATGTGTCGAGCAGGGCCTGTCAAACTGTCGCCATTGCTTTGTCTGTGGTGAGGAAGGACACCGGGCCGTTGGTTGTGGCAAAAGACAGAAGAACCAGGGAAACTGGAGCCGATCGCTGCAGGGGGGCACCCAGTGATCGGACCGCAATCGCCCCAGCCCAGTGGTGTCCAAGACGAGCAGACCAGCGCGGAGGGCACAACCAAAACCTCCACCTCCAAATGTATCTCTCCTGTCGTCGCCTGTACAAAGCAGAGACATGGCCAGAGAAAGACCCACACAGAACTGCCGTCACCAGAGCCACTGAGCGCCAAAAATGAACTAGTAGCAAGACTGATTGGGAGAAAAGCACTAATCCAATGTTACCTGAATGGGCTAGCTGTTGATGCCTTACTGGATACCGGAGCTCAAGTGAGCATGATCGACCGAGCATGGAAAGAAACACACCTACCTCATCTTGAGGCCCAGCCAATCGCCGAACTGATGCTGGAAGAGGATGAGCTGGGAGTGTATGCAGTGAATGGAGACCTCATCCCGTTCGATGGTTGGGTGGCCGTAACAGTGAACTTACCTGGTAACCAAGACCCCAACCTGCTGATCAGTGTTCCGTTCTTAGTAAGCAGCATGCCCCTGGAGAGACCCCTGCTTGGTTTCAACGTCGTGGAAGAGCTGATCCTGGGACAACCAGAGAAACTCATCCCAACACTGATTACCCTGCTCTGTGGGGCCATCTCCATCACAACTGACAAAGCAGAGGCCATAGTGAGCTGTGTGTCCACCACAAAGCCCAGCATGCAACGCGGACGTCTGAGGCTAGGCCAACGCGACATGGTCATCCCCGCTGGACAGGTTGCGTGGATAAAGTGCAAAGTCCCACCCAACATGAGTCCCTCTGCCAGCCCTGTATTGTTCGAACCAGATGAAGACAGCATGCCGCTAGAACAGCTGGATGTGGGTGAAGGCTTGCTCGAAATTCAGAACCAGAAGCAACCATACGTAACGGTGCCAGTTGGGAACAACACCAAGCATGACATTACCCTGCCTCGAAAGACAGCGCTGGGGAACGTCCAGACAATAGCAAAAGTGGTTGAAACATACTCACCTGACAAGACTGACCAGTCGGAGGTCGACGTGAAGATCAACAGTGCTCCCACCTCATCGGCTGACGAACGTCCGTCCTTGTGGCACCCACCAGTTGACATCACGCACCTGAATGAGGAGCAGCAAGAGACCGTAAAGACGATGCTGTATGAAGAATCTGCAGCGTTCGCACGAGACAGCAACGATATCGGCTGCATTCCGAGCCTGGAAATGTCGATCAACCTGAAGGACGATATTCCAGTTCAGAGAGCGTACTCCACCATCCCAAAACCACTGCTCAGAGAAGTCAAGGAGTACATCCAGGACCTCCTGGCTAAGGGGTGGATCGTGAAATCCAAGTCTTCTTACTCGGCCCCTATGGTGTGCGTCCGGAATAAGGATGGGACACTACGCCTCTGTATAGACTATCGCCTGCTGAATCAAAAGACTGTTCCTGATCGACATCCACTACCCAGAATTCAAGACCTGACAGACTCTCTTGGTGGTTATTCCTGGTTCAGCATCTTAGACCAGGGAAAAGCCTACCATCAGGGTTTTGTTGAGCAGAAGTCCAGACATCTCACAGCCTTCGTCACGCCTTGGGGGTTGTACGAGTGGGTTCGCATCCCATTCGGCCTTACGAACGCACCTGCGGCCTTCCAGCGGAGTATGGAGGAGATGCTCAGTGAACTGCGGGACGAGTATTGCCTACCCTACCTTGATGACGTACTTTGCTATGCCAGATCGTTTGAAGAACATGTTGCAGGGGTGCGGAAGGTCCTCCGAGCACTTCAGCACCATGGGGTGAAGCTCAAACCCGAGAAATGCGAACTCTTCCGACGTGAGGTCCGGTATGTGGGAAGACTTGTGTCTGCCAATGGAGTCAGGATTGACCCAAAGGATCTGGAAGCAGTGGTGTCACTGAAGACCAAGGTGCCACAGACGGTAGGTGACATCAGGCGGGTTCTTGGATTCCTCAGCTACTACAGATCCTACATCCAGGATTTCTCGCGGATCGCAAGACCTCTCTACGAGCTTCTGCAAGTAAAGCCTGGCATGCAAGAACCTGTGGCACGTGGGAAGAAATCCAAAGGACCGCAACTGTCCTCCAGAACGCCAATTGAATGGACCAGAGAACACCAAGTGACACTGGAGCGTCTCGTGGACATGCTCACAAGCCCACCGGTGTTGGCGTATCCAGACTTCAAGCTACCGTTCGTTCTGCATACTGATGCATCTGAGCAGGGCCTTGGAGCGATACTGTACCAACAGCAAGATGGGAAGTTGAGGGCCATTGGCTACGGTTCCAGAACTTTATCGCCTGCGGAGAGGAACTACAAGCTACACAGTGGGAAGCTGGAGTTTCTCGCCTTGAAATGGGCGGTGTGCGAGAAGTTCAGGGATTACCTGTATTACGCCCCTCACTTCACGATCTATACAGACAATAACCCACTCACCTACATCATGAGCACTGCCAAGTTAAATGCTGTGGGGCATCGATGGGTAGGAGAACTGTCTGATTTTCGGTTTGATATCAAGTACCGGCCTGGGAAGATCAACATCGATGCGGACACGCTGTCAAGGATTCCTCTAGACATCGACAGTTACGTGAACGCCTGCACTGAGGAGCTGACTCGAGATGTGGTGTGTGCGACGTGGGAGGGAAACAAAGCGGCCTCGAGGAAAGATGTGGCTTGGATCGCTGCTCTACAGATCTCCTCTCTCGATACGACACTACAGCCACCTGCACTGCTACCAACCATAAGTCACGATGAGCTGGTGAGAGCGCAGCGAGAGGACCCTGCGATTGGCGAAATTGTGAAGTTCAAGGAGACAAGTACGACACTTACCGACGAGATGCGGAAAGCTGCGAATGGACACACCAGGAAGCTCTTACATGAGTGGAGCAAACTACACATGGAAAATGATCTCCTGTACAGACGGACCGATGCCAGGAGGCAGCTTGTCCTACCTGAGAGATACAGACCTGTGGCGTTGCAACACCTGCATGATGAGATGGGACACGTTGGCACAGAGAGGGTTCTCAACCTGGCTCGAGAGAGGTTCTACTGGCCATATATGAAGAAAGAGATCGAGGACTACGTCACCAGGAAGTGCCCATGCATCAAACAGAAGAAACCTGTTGCTCACATGCGCGCTCCTATGGGCAGTATAACAACCAGCTTCCCTCTTGAACTCGTCTGTATTGACTACTTACACCTTGAGACCAGCAAAGGAGGTTATCAGTACATCCTGGTGGTGATTGATCACTTCACGCGATTTGCGCAAGCATACGCAACGAAGAACAAGTCGGGACATACTGCAGCAGAGCGCATCTACAACGACTTCATTCCAAGATTCGGTTATCCAGCGAAATTGCACCATGACAGGGGTGGTGAGTTCGAGAATGAACTGTTCCGGACGCTAGGGAAGCTCTCAGGGGTTGGCAATTCGAGAACAACGCCATACCACCCGCAAGGCAACCCAGCTGAAAGGTTCAACCGTACCTTACTGCAGATGTTGAGGACACTAGCAGACCGAGAGAAAGAACGCTGGAAGGACCATCTCCCACAAATGATTCACGCATACAACTGTACGCGGCACGAGGCCACCGGGTACTCACCGTACTATCTGCTGTATGGCCATCATCCACGCCTGCCAGTCGATCTGTTGTTCGGGTTGATGGAAGAAACAGAGCCAGTCACACCGAAAGGGTATGCGCAGAAGTGGGCGAAGAGAATGTCCGAGGCGTATCGCATTGCAAGTGAGAACAGCAACCAGTCAAGTGCCAGAGGCAAGTCATACTACGACCAGAAGATGAAGGGAGCTGTCTTACAACCTGGAGACCGGGTGCTCGTGAGAAACCTCAGCGAACGAGGAGGAGGCCCCGGCAAGCTAAGATCGTATTGGGAGAAGGCCATATACCTAGTCAAAGAACAGGTATCCGACAACCCCGTCTACATCGTCCATCAAGAAAGTGGAGATAAGACAAAAACAAGAACTCTGCATCGTAATCTGTTGTTACCTGTGAGCGACTTACCTGTCGAAACTCCTCCTGGTCCAGTCAGCTCAGCGCCTAGGAAACGACAGAGAAAAACAGATTCAAGAGTCTGCGACACAGAGCCACCGATGAATGACAGCGACAACTCGGATGACTCAGATGATGAAGAAAACACTGGAGGCTATTGGCTAAGAGTGCCCTTGAACCGGACAGAACAGAGAGGTTCAGTCCAGGCACCGACTTCAAGTCAAAGAGAAGCAACAGTAGCACCTGCAAGGGAGGAAATACAGACCGAAGAATACTTACCTGAAAGAGTCCAAGAACCTGTCAGAGAAGAATACCTACCTGATCCTGAGAGAGTACCTGTAAGGGAAAATCAAGAACGACAACAACCAACTGAAGAAGAGAGACACTTACCTGATCGAGTCCAACCACCTGCAAAAGAAAGACACTTACCTGATCGAGTCCAATCACCTACAAGAGAAGAGAGACACTTACCTGAACAAGTCCAGTCACCTGCAAGAGAAGAACAAAGACACGCAGAAGCAACCAACGACGACGAACACTTACCACTGAACCCTGAAGTCAGACGATCGACCAGAGAGAGGAGACCAAGACACATATTCACATATGACACACTTGGTCAGCCCACAGTCAACACAGTCCATACTTACCCTACACCGTACACCTCTCCATACCCACCTTACCATATTCCACCAGCCTTCATGTTTCCACCTTTCTTTCCCTACCCGCATGCACCCTACCCATGCATCACTCCAACACTCTACTGACTTTTTGAAGTTTTGTTTTGAGACCTGTGAAAAGAGAATGTTTTGAAATGTCAGGAGCCATTTTGTTTTGTCGGGGAACGTGTGACACCCACAAAGAGAATATTTTGTGTAATTTATTATTTTCTATATAAGATGTATACTTACATTCCTCACACAAGTGAATGAGTCAACAGTGACACATAGGAATTGAATCACTACCAACTAGGGACAGTAGGGGGCACTGTCAGCCTGTTACGTTCTGGGGGAAACAGGGTCTTCTTCTGTGTTCTGCTGCGAAGCGCCATTACACTATCGCTTTGCAAACAGACAACATCGTTCCTGTGTTCATTCCGTGTCCTGTTTATTTCAGGTTGGTACTGAGCTAAAATGCACTTTATATGTAACATACATGATTCCAAGGGAAGATAAGTTGCTTAGCTTCAGTTTGATGTAAACATGATGACGTTTGGTGCTGATTTAGTAACTTTATGAAGTACTAGAAGTGGACTCCTGTATGTTTTGTTGGTTATTATTTTTAAGCCAGTTTTGCACACTTTGTGCACAGAGATGAGTCAGAGAGAGAGTATAAAGAGTTCGCTTTTGGTATTTACTTTTTCTATTGTTACAGAGTGTTTTATATGGTTTATTTCACTGTGTGATTTGTATTATTAGCTTGAGGCCTACTGTCTGCTTTCTAAGAGCACTTTAGCAGTGTAACTAGCCACACACAAGTGCCTAGTCACGTGATGCAGCTACTGCAAGACTATGTATACTGTGAATGGTATGATGCATACTAGTGATGCCATGGGATGATACATACTAGGGATGCTACGGTATTACACTGTGAAATAACATGAATATATGAAGAAGACATGGGAAATGAATACTAAATATGGTATAAGGTAAAGAAAAGAGATATGAGAAAATATGGGTTATGGATAAAATGGATTAATGGAATATGGATTTATGGCAATAACAATGATGTAATATTGTTTATGATTGTTGACCAGACAAAAAGAAAGCATTGAAAATACAATGAGAAAAATGAAAGTAAATGAAAGAGACAGAATACAGAGTTTTGAGATTAATAAATGATTACACTATCGCTTTGCAAACAGACAACATCGTTCCTGTGTTCATTCCGTGTCCTGTTTATTTCAGGAAATCAATTTAACTGCTAACGGGTACCCACGCCGGGGACCTGTAACATGTAACATAGATAGTATGACGGCTAATAAATATTAATAACAACAACAGTTTGTATATACTGTAGACTCAAAACCAGAGTAAATATACTAATATGCTAATGTATATATTATGTATATTCATGCATATACAACCATATAAACATGAGATAGTTTGAAATAGTATAATAATATAATGTTTGTAGTACGATATAGTAATAGTATAATATACAATATATAATTGTATAGTATGTATAATATTGTGATAGACACAATATTATTGCATCTACCACATGAAATCACGTGGTATATAGTAGAATATATACTACAATAATGATTCATAATACAGTATAATATATAATGTCTAGTAGAAATATAGTATAGTGTAATTGTACAGTAATTGTGCCATGTTATAGTAATAGAAAAATATAGTGTAATGAATAGAGATCTATATTATAGAACAGTAATATTTTAATAATGGCACTTTGATTACATGATTATATACTCCTTTTATTAGTCTAAGGTATTAGCTTTTTTTTTTTAACTCATCTCCATTGCTGTATCTATCAAAAATAGATTTCTTTAATCTGGTTTTGAACCATGCTTTAGGAGGGGGGTCAGACCGACCATACGTCCGTATTTCCCGGGACATGTCCGTATTTCACGTCCTGTCCTGGGTGTCCCGGTTTATTTTTAGAAATTGAGGAAATGTCCCGGTTTTTGTAAAATTACTTTCATTCAGTTCCTTTCCGACACGCCTTTGCTTACATCGGACCAGTAAATCGACAGGCACTAGGGCACGTTCGGAAATTGCGCACTGAGTACACTGAGCAATGAAAACTAATAGGCGAGTGCGCTCCGGTGTGATATTTCCGAACGTCCCCCTAGCACTGCGCACGATGACGTCAGCCCTAAGCAGAGTCAGTGCAGGAGCAGCAGCAGGCAGCCTTCGTCAGTCAGTTAGTAGACACTAGACAGCGTGGTTGTCAGTCTCCGCCACCATGCCCAAGCGCAAGTGCACGTTTACAGACGAGTTACAGAAAAAATCCCTGTATTCAGACCGGGGCGAGACAAAAGTGAAGCACTGTGCACTGTTTGCAAAGCAGGCACATATGTTTCGCTCTGCAATGGTGGTGCAAGGGACCTAAAATTCCACATTGACACAGAAAAACACAAAAAAGCTGTTCGAGGCGATAGTAGCACCTGAATATTTCGTGAAACCAGGGAAAGATAGGGTGACCATACTAAAAGTACAAAACCAGGACACCTTGGGGGGGAAACAGAAATAATTACAAATTATTTCTGTTTTATTTAAATGCATTTATTCAAAAAGTCAAAAGTGCTTTACAATGTGCTTTACAAAGAAAGAAATAATGTCAATCAACTTCTCTCAGACATAACTCTGAACAGCAACACTGAAACTCAGCCTCAATTTCAGACATGAATGCAACAATGTCTGTTGTAGGCTATTGAAAAAGGTTAACAATTGTCTTCTGGAAAAATGAAAATAAAATATCTAACAAAAAATCCTCTTGTATATTAAGAACTTAGAAAGTAACTGTAGTAAAATGTACCAAAAACTAACCAAAATATAAATTTTGGTTAGTTTTTGTTGCATTCATGTCTGAAATTGAGGCTGAGTTTCAGTGTTGCTGTTCAGAGTTATGTCTGAGAGAAGTTGATTGACATTATTTCTTTCTTTGAAAAGCACATTGTAAAGCACTTTTGACTTTTTGAATAAATGCATTTAAATAAAACAGAAATAATTTGTAATTGAAGTTATTTTTGTGTGTGTGGGACCCGTGGGGACCCGTGGGGACCCGTGGGGACCCGTGGGGACCCCCCCCCCCCCGGTAAGGTGTCCTGGTTTTGTACTTTTAGAATATGGTCACCCTAGGGGGTCCCTCCTTATCGAGAAATTTGGTTTGTACATTTGCCGGGAATTGTTTATTTCTCGCTTTGTACATGACTTGGATTTTAAATTTGACCATATACTACTGCGTTGTTAATTATTCTTTGTGCTCTTTTTTTGTACCACTGGTAGTATAATCAATGGATTTCTTGTAGAACTGTAGGCGTTTCCCCATACCTCAGTACTTCAGTTAGGGTAGGATCAATGCACAGTACAGAGTGTGTAATGAGTTGGCAGGGGTTGACACTAAGGTCTCGGAGGCAAGTGCAAGTCAGGTTGTACTTGCCCTCAGGTCATGGTCACTTGCCCCCCAAAAATATATTGTAAATTTTGCAGATGTAACTCTTGAGAACGTAAAAATCAAGAGTTAAAATTCATCATCTTAATTAGCCCAGGTCTACACAACTAGAGAATGTAGAAGATTAGGTCATTTTGATGTGTATGTTAATTTGCCTGTTTTGTTTCCCAAATCCAGCCTGGAATTGTGGATAGCTAGAAATCAGGGAAAGACACAGAGGCAGAGTGCAATGACTGCCTTCAAGAGAAATTTATTTTGTGTATTTTATAGTGCACTAGGTTGCACACTTGCCCGATCGGGCAACCAGGTAGCAGTCTTCACTTGCCCCACCATTTTTTTTTTTTTTACAAGCGGGCAAGTGTTAGTGTCAAGCCCTGGTTGGGGTTGAGTAGATGTTTTGCCCAGTTTAGAATTGAAATGCTCTTAGCTCTTAGACCATACATGGGCATTATGCGGCCCAGGGGCCGCATAATGCCCTGACCCTGACCGGCCCGGGGACCACCAGAGGTCCTTGGGAGAGTTCCGGTTAAATATGGAAAGTTGGTTAACCAGATGTAACTCTTTGAGAGCGTAAAAATGAAACCAAATGGACCCAAATGGGTCCATTTGGTTTCATTTTTACGCTCTCAAGAGTTAAAATATTTGATAAAATATCTGAATTAGCCCAAAGTCTACACATTCAATGTAAGAGAATGGTCATTTTTGTTATCCTGTTTTGTTTCCAAAATCCAGCCTGGAATTGTGGACAAAAACAAAAGAAGGTTTTGGGATCTGTGGGGCTAAAATGTCATCAAATGGTGGTTCTCTGTGGCTCAAATTCTGAATAAATAGAGGTCCCTGGGGTCTAAATGGTTGGTGTTACTCTTACTTTTGTCTTGGCCCCCCACAAAATTAAATGAATATTATGCAGACTTTAGTTCAGCCTTTAGTCTTGGCCCCCCACAATATTTTATGTATCTCATTTGGCCCCTTGGGAAAAAAATAATTGCCCACCCCTGTCTTAGACTATACGTAGCCTGGTTCAGTCCACAGAACCCGTTCACTCCGCTGGGCCCCGCCCATGGCTAAGAGTCTGATAATCAGGCTATTCTATATGGGGTTTCCAGCATAACTTGTGGTCTAAGATAACCCCAAAGAATTTGTTTTCATATACCCTTTCCATTTTTATTATCTATTACCAACTGAATGTCTGACTATCTGGCGATTGCCGAATATCATACATTTAGTTTCACTTAGATTTAAGGATAATTTGTTTCTATTAAATCAGAGTTTATTATTTATTTCAGTGTTTAGCACTAACTCATTAGAATTACAGTACATAGCAATTCAGGCATTTAGCAGATGCTCTTAATCCAGGGTGATTTACATTAAGCATGAACAAAAGAAAAATCATAGCAATATTTCATAACATACAAAATAGTCATCATGAATCAAATAAAAGCTAGGTATGTAACAGTAGAAAAAATATGTATTCATATATTAACACTGTATGGTTCCATGTTTACATAAAATGCTATATGTCTGTATAAACTGCCATCTTAGTCTACCTAAACTGCTGTAAGATCCTATTGTAAGTTGAGCCTTTACACATACAGGTATAGGAGGTTGAGGCTACGGCAAATACTACTGCAGGTGCTATGGGCTAAGATGGAGTCTGAAGAGGTTTGAGTCTCCTCCTGGCTACCTTAAGAGGTGGGATTCGGGTTAGCTGATCAGGTGGAACCTTCGCTTCATTTGCCTTCGCTTCATTCACAGACTTGGGTCCAGGGTCTCTTTCTAACATGTCTAGAGCCCCAGCCATGGGACTGTCAGCTTCCAACTCGGTCCTTACAGCTGCATAACCCCCCAGAGCACAACCGACTCCTGCCCCGACGCAAACAGCGCAGCTGCCTGCTTGCATCCCCACAAGCGTCATTGCTCCAAACACTGCCCCTAATGCTAAACCAGCAGCTACTCTCTTCACTGTGTCCACGACTTTGCCAGAGAGGGCAGCCTCTGCCACTGAATACATTTCGTTGGTGTAACACCCTCCACCGTTCTCTTCCACCATGGCCTCCACCTTCGCCAGCAATTGTCCAACCTGCCGCCTGTCACCAGGATCTCTGTTGTTCAGGACGTGGTACCTGCCACCACATCTCTCGATCAAAGCCCTAAGCCCGGGTGGTGCATTACCCAGGTACTCATCGATACCCCCTTTTCCCAGCTCATCCCCTCGGGTGAACAGAATCACGGTGTGGTTGCGGACGGCGGCCTCCCCGAATACCTGGACCATCTGGTCGACAGCCTGGCTCTGGTCCTCTGTGTAGCGCCCCGACGGGACGACCAGCAGGAAGGCGTGCGGGCCGGGGGCTGAGAGTGTCACGCATTTGCTGATCTCGTGGCGGGTCTGCTCCGCGTTGAGGTGAATGTCCCCGAAGCCGGGCAAGTCGATGATGAGGACTCGAGTCGTCACATTTCCACCATGTTTTCCAAGGCGGACTTTAGCCCGCCTTCGGCCTGACGCTTCCCAGGTGAGGTTGGCGCTCCGCTGCTCGCAGACCTGGGTGATAGAGCTGGCACTGAGCCGGGACAGGAAGTGCTCACACCCCAGTATGGTGTTTCCCGACGCGCTTTTACCAGCCCCCGTCTTTCCGATCAGCACCAGACGAAGTTCTCTCTCGCAGTCGACGTCAGCGGGCTCAATTGCTTTGGAATTGAGACAAAATACACAAACACTTGACTGAACTGCACATTGCAAAAATAACACTCGACTTGAACTGCACATTGCACATGGCCCAAGCTTCCAAATATTAATATGGCAAGTCTACATCGATACCCTAGAGCTGTAATAATTCCAAGTATACCTTGAGATGTTATCCTGGAATGCCTACTCCATGTACGAATCAAAGACACAGCCCACCTCCAAAATCAAAAGCTCCTTGTGACTTGTGTCAACAAAAACATCAGGTGTATTTGGGATGTTAGCAAAGACAACGCATTTGCAACTAAACCAAAGTAGTAGCACTCTTGTATGTTTATACATTGCTGCACTAGATGGTACATATTTTCACACTGCATCAGACACACTATCATCAGGCAAACATTATCATACCTTTCCGTTTCCTCATCTCCCCAAGACGGCTGTCAACACTGCCAAATGACAAATTGAAACCAAGGTTTAACATTTCTTGTAATTACGGACTGAAGTCCCTGCCACACTCATCATGAAATATGAACATCTCATCAATTCACTACACCATAATTGTACTTACAGACAGATATTTTCCAAGGCAGAAGTGTATAAGATGAATACTTCTCAGCAGAACGTCTACGGTCACTGCTCATTGTGGCTCTAGGTTGACGTGAATGGATCACTCCCGAGTAATTGTGAGTCTGGACTCCAGCGCATAAAGTTCAGGCGAGGGCGAGACAATCTTATGAAATACTGTAATCAATATTACGATATCAGTAGTCAAAGGGCGTTTATTGGAGGAGATTGAAGTCGCCTTCAGTGTCCTTTGTCCTTTTTTATAATATTGTTCATGCAATATAACAGCAACGCAGTTTGGCTGGCCGTGCCGAAAAGGCCTGCAGAAGAAAAGTGGTCGCGGATCACCACCCCATGCCCCCCCCCCCCCCCCCCCCCCCCCAACACAGACACACACTGCAGAGGCAACGACGCAGCAATGTGAAATAACCAAATGATTTCTTCACCTACAAAAGTAGACATAAAATAATTAAGAGTGATAATAAAAACTGAAGTGCACCGGCTTTGTCACATAATATCCCCTGTGTAGGAGCAACCAATGTATCATACACAACAGTAAACATGCAGGCATGCATGCACGGCCTGCGTCACGCACGCACGCACGCACACACGCACGCACGCACAGCCTGTCAGCCACCGCCTACTTTACTTTAATCCTCCCGAACAACAGCAGCAGCAAACCAGATAGAAGCTAAACAGCATCGCCGTATATATAATACTGTATATACTGTAAACATTCCTTACCATGGCTGCCAGTGTATGGTCTGCAAGTCTCCGCCAAAATGAGGAAATTCCTTCTAGAAAAAGTCTTTACTAGTTTGTAAATCCACCACCACGTCTGTTTCTTCTCCTCCAGCCATTTCCCATGTTCGTTTGTGAGATAAATCTGTTATTTAGGGAGATAATTCAACCCATAGTCATTTCCATCCGTACATGGGACTTTACTAGCGCAGTAATGAAAACCACAGTCCTCATTGGACAATGTTTCCCCAAGCACTGGGATACGCTACACGATGTTAACGTCATCAAAGACCAGCTAGCAGGCCCTGGCAGGCTAAAGTAAACACCCAACAGTGCAAACTCAAAATCTGATTTTGAGCTTTCAATCTCTATATCGCTCCAATTCAATTCAGCAGCGAGGGGATGCAATGACGATTCTGCGGGCCTCAAGCTGCATGCACATTACACTTTACATTGTGTACAAAAGACACAGCGTCATGTGGCATGTTTTATGCAGGCGCTGGATGGAAACAGTGGACCCAGCTTCTTTTTGCCGAAAGGCCATGCGTTCTCTGGAGGCCGTGAGCACATTACAACTTCCAAAAGACGCAGAAACAGCCACCATGGATGTGGATGGGAAATAAAAATGGCCGTTGTGGCAACAGCCTGCTTTTCCAGAGGATGCACAACCTGAAGCAGCAAAAAGAAGCTGCATGCAAATGCACGTCACCCAGCAGTGATAGACTCCAGGCAATGGAACAGAAGCAGCTAGCAGCTCCTCCAATGTGCATCCACAGCCATCTAGTGGAAGAGTTGCAACATTGAGGGGGCAGAAAACAGCTTGCACTGAAAGGTATGATAATGTTTGCCTGACAGTCACAGATGACTGTCCCTATTCTCAATAGAAGTATATTTGGAGCAGTCACTCATTACCCCTTTCCATGGGAGTGAACACAGTGTCGTAATATAATCTCTAGTTGGTTCTGCGTCTCCTCTTGGGACTGTCCAAGCCACGGAAGTATTTCAAAGTGGCGGTATGAACTGCGTCCAAAAGATCCATCGCTAGTATGCCCAGGGCTTCTGGAGAAATTTACCCAGAGACAACAGAAGGAAAAAAAAAAATCTTTTTTTGTTCTGAAACTTTCTTTCGCCCAAATTTGAAAAAACAACTTAACAGACAGGGGGAACTGTGGTCAACTCAATAAGACAAATTCAATATATCCAAAGTTTTGTTTGCCAATATATTTGTAGTTTAGTCTACGGTAGGTTCAATTGGTGGGTAGAATGTTCACCATACTGGGAAAAAAAAGGTTGAAAACCACTGATCTATAAGCATCAAACCACCTAAGCGGTTCAAATATAGGCCTAAGCATTACATAATAAACATGCATGAAATAAACACTTATCGCACCAGTGGCATTCCTTGTGATGGCTTGCTATGGTTTCAGTCCTCTCTCGATTTCAAACATTGGAAAAGTCTTTGTGGGTCATTTGTCTGTGCAGTGTTCATACTGCTTCTTTGTTCTAGTGAACAAACACTTCCTGCTTTGTGTGTGTGTGTGTGTGTGTGTGTGTGTGTGTGTGTGTGTGTGTGTGTGTGTGTGTGTGTGTGTGTGTGTGTGTGTGTGTGTGTGTGTGCTCCTCCTCAATCAGCAAGTGCCTTCAGCTGCTGATCCACACAGTAGTGGTGATTGACACCAATCACTCAATCATCTGTGCCAATTGGTGTCAATTAGTTGTTTTGATAGCACAATCTCATTGGTTAAAAAAAACAAGCGCTGCTGTACAGAGAATGGAAGCAGAGCTTCCAGGCTGTCTGAGAGAGAAACAGTCCAATGATAACAGCAAAATAAATACAATATATTTGGGAAATATAAATATTTGTTATGAAATAAAACACCAGGAAAGTGCAGCCCTGACGGCCCGCCACTGAATATTACATTACTTGTTACTTGGAATCAATAGTAATAATATTAGGCCTACATATTACTTTTATATTACTTTTGTGCTCGCCATCATAATAGCATGAAATAGCATGAAAGATTCAGATGAACACAGATGAACCCTTGGAACAATGTTTCATGATGTCCACAGAAACAACCATTTTTATACAACAACATTATTTACCACCATTTTTCTGTAGCCTACGCCTTGCTCTGCCAAAACTGATTTACCATGTCCCATGTTAAAACATGGGACACACATTTGCTTAGTTATAGTATGGATTATTTTATGTATTTTAATTTAATTTATAATTTATTATAAATAGATGTTTGAGGTGTGCACTTACATTATTTGTATGTAATGAATTGACAACCATGCCTCACATGTATTTTCCTTTGTTTCATGTTGTGTTCATTTATTATTAGCAGTGAAACAATACATGACTTTTGAGTGAAACAATACATTTGAGCGAAACAATACAAACGTTTGATTGAGTTATTCTCTCCCTGTGCCATTATTGATTATTCACATTGCGTCTTTCTTCAAAACAGAGCAGTGGAACTCTGGACTATATTTTAGATAAATTGGTTGACCTCCATTGTTTTCTGCTGCAGGCTGCAACTTTTGTTTAAGTTTTAAACTGTGTTTTTGTATTGACTGTTTTTAACCTGTTGTACAGCGAACGTGAGTGCTCTGAAAGGTGCCTAATAATTACAAATACAATGTATCATTATAATTATTAAACCAAAGTGGGTGGCTAAGTATGGATTTTCTCAAATATGTAGCGCAGTGCCCAAGGTGAGTGGGGTTAGTGTGATTATTATTAGTGTGTTTATTATAGACATCACTGGCTTTTTAGAATACGGTGTTACTAGAGGTCAGGAGGAGATCATGTTCGAATAGTTCTATCATATCCAACTGAAACTATTTGTTTCAGTATGGCAGCCTTTATTGTTGGTGCCATCTTTATGGGACACCTACAGATGAAAAGTACACAAAGATAAGCGTCACATTGACCCAGTTCTATTCACCTCCACCTGTTTAAGATAATAACACTTAACTCAGTAGAATGCCAGCGCCAGCCTGGGTATCGGCTAGAGACACATTGCCACATTGAAGCTGTACACATTCATCTGCAGAATTCATCTTATATACTTCTGCCTTTGGACATTATTTGTCTGTAAGTACAACTAGAGTGTATTGAATTGATGGGATTTTATGATTTTATGATGAATGTGATGTTTGCAACTTTGTATAAGCTATAGACGAATTGTTTGTTATTTATTGTAAGCACAAATAGCTTAGTGCAGCAGTGGCTGTATTGTGTTTGGAACATTATGTATTACGGTAACTAGTTCAAATCCATATGGGTATATTAGGTGAATCAATATAAGGTTTAACGCCCAAAAAACCTTGAAGCAAAAGTTGTTGTTTTTTGTCAATGGATTCTGGTACTGGGCATGTTAAATAACATACTAAAAGTCTATCAAAGTCTACCCCCAGAAAGGCATAATTTTCAAGACCACGTCCGAGACGGGGATTCAATGGCCATACCTCAAATGGGAAACATTTGCAAACTTCTTTTAAAAGTTATTCTAGAATGTTTAGGAACAAACTACAAATGTACAAATGACATACATGAGTATATGTTTGGCAAAGGTATCAATTTCAGGCAGCTGGTGCTGAGACAAAAAAAAAATGATACAAATGATTTTTCACTTGATTCTGGAAGTATTGAGCCTGCCAAACAAGATACTAAGATGGAGAGATATATCCAGTTTACATGCATGGACCCGAATTTGAACATCATCTTGAAAATTAATGGAGTTGGTACAACGTATGTTCAGGAGGAAGACCACACTTCAAAGAATAATCGTTAATAGTTATTACCCTGTCTCTCTATCATACCTTGCACGCCATTCCTGGTTAACTTCTGTAACATACCCTGATCTCCATGGTAACCTGATCAACACCTCCCCTTGACTTAACTACCATGGTAACCGCTAATGCTCCGCCCAAACTCCTCCCCTTCGTCTACGTATATATACCTGCCTTGTCTACCTATCATTCGTGCTTTGTTCTTCGTATGACTCACGTGACGCCACGTCACGTAGCGTCGCCGTCCCGCGACACACACACGAGTAACTTCCGCGTTCGTTTCGCCTCGAACTACTGTAGTTATCAAAATAATCATTAGGCTACTTACCTCGAGTGATCACGGATCATCAGACCATTAACACACTGGAGAAACCCTGAGAGAGTCGTCGCTCTCGCCAGCCGCGGGATCCACGTATTCCAGCATTATAACCTACTCGTCTTCCAACATCCAGAACAGCAAACACAACTCGTCTGTTTCACCCCGTTATCAACCGCTCCCTCATCATCGTCCATGCCGTGCAGCTGTCTCGTCCAGTTCAATATTCCAACACCACGAAGCTTCAACGTCACGAACGGATCACCACCATCTAACGCAATCCGACTCGAGTAAACCGGTTCTCCTCCTCCTCTCGGCTCCCGCTCCAACTTCAAACCGGCACACTTCATAACACACGGGACCCGCCGTCTTCGCCGATTCGATGACGTCACTCCCAGATCCAGCGCAGCGCTGACTGAACTACTGTACAAGTGATCTTCTCGCCCAGCAGCACAACACACAAGCTAAGTCTCCTTCAATGTTGACAGTAACATCAAACTCTCACCCCATCTTCCTCACAACACCCTCCTATCATGCCGCCTCCCCCTCCCCCCACGCATCTCTATGCGATCGCGCGCATAACATGAGAACTAATGCAGTACACTGTTAACACTTTCACTGCCAATGATGGTTAACCATTATGTGCTCAATCTGCCACTGTCATCCAGAATACATTGCCAATATAGTAAAACACTGTAGGCCTATAGCAATAACACAGTGCCACATTATCCAGATTCTCCCAGAATGCATTTCTAGTGGTTTAATTGGTATAATACAGTAGGCCTAAAGATTTCACCCCCTTTTTCTCTACTTCACCAGCCTCTCACCTTTTTCCTTCTTTATCTCTACCTATTGGTTGTACAATTTATCAATGCACTGCCAACTAGGAATCAATGCCACCCATATAACTGCCCATATGCCGGGCATCCATTGTTAGCTCGAACATCAACCATCTAAACCGCTTCTCTGTTTGCTAACATCAATGTATCATGCAAGTATCACCCAGTCAACCGCTGCATGCTAGTTACAGTCGATAACTACTCATTGTCTGCCCATTAACATTTATCGTTGCGTGCACGCGCTGAAACTTACAGTAAGGCTCTCATATTTACAGGACAACTCCATCCGTTGTTATCTCCTGGCCCGAGCATTCAACACTCACGTTCCCCACGTTCAGGATACCATTCATAATTAAACCAGCCCACCTTTCATGAAGTGGTTGCACCATCAAGCTACCGCAAACCTGCTAACTCCATCCAGGGCAGACCAGGCCTGTTTATTCCTCAACGCATAACTTGTGCATGCCGCCTCCCCCAACCTACTTATCTTACCCCCACCTACAATCCTCCACCAAGGGTTCATCCCCATCACGGCGGGATCCACTGTCCACCGTCATGGCTGCCCCAAGTGTCGACTCCAATCCATTACAAGCCGCCTTGTCGCAGCAGTAAGGATCCATGGAAGCCAGAATGCCTGCACCAAATCGCCCTTTGTTTCGAATCTCCTGACGTATGCTACTTCCTAGCATATGTCAGCTTACATAGAGTTGACCTCCATCTTGCAGCCTCGCCCCTCCTTCCCTCCCCTGTTCCCTCCTGCACCTTCACTTGCTCGGCTCAGCTTCCCATTCACCTCCTTCCCATCTGCCCGTCCATCTTCCTCCTTTTTCTCCTCCACTGTTTCCGTACAGCATGCCTCTTCCCCTCCTTCTCACTATACCTTGGCTTAGCATGCATCCTTCTCAGCCTTCTTCGCTCCCTCCACATCATACGCCTCCTTCCACCCCAGCACAGTATGCTTCCTTCCTTGCTTCTCCCCCTTTACACTACGTTCCACTTCCTCCTTCCCCTTCCTCAGCAGTGTGTGTCCTTCTCTCTGTCCCTCTGGTCCACTTCTGCACTCCACACCGCACGCTCCCGGCGTTGTGGTTCCTCCCAGCCCTTCTTCCAACCTACTTTACACCCCATGCTCACCACGTCTCCTTTCCTCTCTCAGTAGCATGCTTCTTTCCTGCCTTCCTTCCCTGCTACCTTCCTCCCTACGCCCGACATGCCTCCATTCCTCCTCAAGAGCATGTTTCCTTTCTCTCCATGCACACGTGCCTCCTCCGCCGCTCAGCAGCACGTTTCCTTCCTACCCTCCCCCGCTATCTTCCTCCCTACGCTGGGCATGTCTCCTTCCCTCTTCTGCAACAAGCTTCCTTCCTCCCTATGAACAGTATGCCTCCTTCCCGCCCTCCTTCCCTGCTACCTTGCTTCCCTCTGCACAGAATGCCTCCTTCCCTCCTCAGCAGCACGCTTCCTTCCTGCCCTCCTTCTCTGGCACCTTCCTCCCTCTGCACGGAATGCCTCCTTCAATCGCAGCAGCACGCTTCCTCCCTGCCCTCCTTCTCTGCTACCTTCCTCCCTATGCACGGAATGCCTCCTTCACTCTCAGTAGCACGCTTCCTTCCTGCCCTCCTTCTCTGCTACCTTCCTCCCTATGCACGGATGCCTCCTTCACTCTCAGCAGCACGCTTCCTTCCTGCCCTCCTTCTCTGCTACCTTCCTCCCTATATGCACAGAATGCCTCCTTCCCTCCTCAGCAGCATGCTTCCTTCCTGCCATCCTTCTCTATCTCCCTCCCCATGCATGAAATGCCTCCTTCTCTTTCTTAGCAGCATGCTTCCTTCCTGCCCTCCTTCTCTGCCACCTTCCTCCCTATGCACGAGATGCCTCCTTCACTCTCAGCAGCAGTCTCCCTTCCTACCCTCCCTCTATTCCACCTTCCCTTCCTCTGCACAGCATCCAGTCTCTCTCTCGGCTCAGCTGCCTCCCTCCCCACACTGCATGCCTCCTTACACTCCCTGCAGCGCACCTCCCTCCGCATCTCCCACCTCTTGTACAGCACGCCTCCCTCCCGGCGCAGCACGCCTCCCTCTGCATCTTCTTCCTCGGGTACAGCATGCTCCCACTTCTAGTACAGCATGCCTTCCACCCTTGGCACAGCAAGCCACGCTTCTCTGGTGCCACGCGCCTCATTCCGCATCTTCCTCCTTGGTCCAGCATGCCTGCCACCTCCGGTACAGCGTGCCTACCTTCCCCGGTGCAGCGCGCCTCCCTCCGCATCCCCTTCCTCTGGCACAGCGTGCCTCCTACCTCTGGTACAGTGTGCCTCCCACCTCCGGTTCAGTTTGCCTCCCTCCGCATCTTCCTCCTGGCACAGCGTGTCTCCAACCTCTGGTTCAGCGCGACTCCTTCTGCATCTTCCTCCCCCGGCACAGCGTGCCTCCCATCACCTCTGGTTCAGCGCGCCTCCCTCTGCATCTTCCTCCTCTGGCACAGCGTGCCTCCCATCACCTCTGGTTCAGCGCGCCTCCCTCTGCATCTTCCTCCTCTGGCACAGCGTGCCTCCCACCACCTCTGGTTCAGCGCGCCCCCTTCTGCATCTTCCTCCCCTGGCACAGCATGCCTCCCACCACCTCTGGTTCAGCGCGCCTCCCTCTGCATCTTCCTCCTCTGGCACAGCGTGCCTCCCACCACCTCTGGTTCAGCGCGCCTCCTTCTGCATCTTCCTCCTCTGGCACAGCGTGCCTCCCACCACCTCTGGTTCAGTGCGCCTCCTTCTGCATCTTCCTCCTCTGGCACAGCGTGCCTCCCACCACCTGGTTCAGCGCGCCTCCTTCTGCATCTTCCTCCTCTGGCACAGCGTGCCTCCCACCACCTCTGGTTCAGCGCAGTTCCTTCCGTATCTTCCTCCTCTGGCACAGCGTGCCTCACACCACCTCTGGTTCAGCGCGCCTCCTTCTGCATCTTCCTCCCCTGGCACAGCGTGCCTCACACCACCTCTGGTTCAGCGCACCTCCTTCTGTATCTTCCTCCTCTGGCACAGCGTGCCTCCCACCTCCTCTGGCTCAGCGCGCCTCCTTCTGCATTTTCCTCCCCTGGCACAGTGCGCCTCCCACCTCCCCTGGTTCAGCATGCCTCCTTCCACATCTTCCTCCCCCAGCGCACCACCCCTTCTCTGGTACAACGTGCCTCCCCCCGCATCTTCCTCCTCGGGTACAGCGTGCCTCCCTCCTCCGGTACAGCGCTCCCCCATCTGGCCGCACAGCATGCCCCCCGTCTCTGGCTCAGCGTGAAACAGTGTGCCCACTCCATCTCTCCCTTGTAACAGCATGCCTCCTCTAGTTCCTACTTAACTTCAGGATACTGCATCCCCCTTTCTTCCTGGTGATGGCACAGCCTACCATCGCCCCACCGCATGTTCAAGATCCGACTCCCCAACGATGTTGTCAGACGACAAGAACCAACTACCCAGCGATGTCTGTCCATTACATCAATCGAATTCGCCAGTCCTGTCGCGGCTTCTTTTTGGCCCCTTTAATTGACCAGCCGCTCTGTTCTCCGCTCAAACAACAATCACAGTTCAACGTAATCATCATCAAATATTTAAATCCCACTCTAACCACCTCCAACTTCAACAGAAGCATCATCCAGACCAAGCTCCACTCGAACTGCCTCCATTCTCAACCGAAGCACCATCCAGATCATCAAGTTCCACTCTTAACTGTCTCCGGCCTCAACAGAAGCAGGGTCCAGACCAAGTTCCACCATAACCGCCGGCAAACTCAACAGAGGCATCGCCCAGATAATCACTTCTACCCTAACTGGCTCAAGTCTCAACAGAGGCATCGTCCGGATCATCTACGTTCCACCTTAACTGCCTCCAACCTCAACAGAAGCATCATCCAGATCTTCAATTCTACCCTAACTTCCTGAAACCTCAACAGAGGCATCGCCCAGATCTTCAATTCTACCCTAACTGCCTCCAACCTCAAAAGAAGCATCGTCCAGATCTTCGATTCCACTCTAACCGCCTCCATCTACCACCTTGTCCTGAACCGTCATAGGGACAACAACCTTATTCCAAGACAAGTGTGACCATAATCACACTTCTAACTTCCATTAGTGCGACTTGCCACTATCAGCTAGCACCAACGCTTCTCTAGAACTAGTCAGTCTTCCTCCTTTCCCTAAACCATCACATCGGAACCTGCGCAGGATCCTCCAACACGCCTCACACAGAATGTCATCCCTCAGTACCAATGCTAAGCTATCATCCTCCCTGCACAGACACTAAGAATTCGTGCTTAACCATCAAGTCCTGGCAGCTCTATCCTCAATCTAAAGAGACTATGAACCTCTCCATTCATCTCCCGGGACCACGCTTCCCACTAGCTGTCCAGGCATGTTCTCTCGATTCGGAAACGCCAACCTTGCCATCATCAAGTAACTGTTTCCCTGCACACTCCTCATCTTGGGGTCTGGAACTGACGGAGTGTGCCGTCTCTGACGTCAATCAAGACGGACCGTGCCGTCTCTGACGTCAATCAAGACGGACTGTGCCGTCTCTGACGTCAATCAAGACGGACCGGGCCGTCTCTGACGTCAACCAAGACGGACTGTGCCGTCTCTGATGTCAACCAAGACGGACCGTGCCGTCTCCGACGTCGACCAAGACGGACGCTCCGCTCTTCGGACCCCAGGCCAATACTCAGGGTCCAATACCCCCATTGGAGCCTGAACCATCTACCATCAAGACCACACTCCTTCCCCTTCACCCCTATCCCTACCAGGGCTCCGCCCTCCATCCTTCCCCCATCCCTACCAGGGCTCCGCCCTCCATCCTTCCCTCATTCCCTTCATCCTCACCCCCCCTCACCCCATCATCCTCACCCCATCGTCCTCATCCCTCCATATCATTCATGTACATCTAATTTCCATTTCTATCATGCCTTTCAATCCACCCTTCTTTTCTAAATAAACGGTTAACGATGTATGGTTGTATGTGTGGTCTGTCACTAGTGAAATGGAGTTGGTACAACGTATGTTCAGGAGGAAGACCACACTTCAAAGAATAATCGTTAATAGTTATTACCCTGTCTCTCTATCATACCTTGCACGCCATTCCTGGTTAACTTCTGTAACATACCCTGATCTCCATGGTAACCTGATCAACACCTCCCCTTGACTTAACTACCATGGTAACCGCTAATGCTCCGCCCAAACTCCTCCCCTTCGTCTACGTATATATACCTGCCTTGTCTACCTATCATTCGTGCTTTGTTCTTCGTATCCCTCCCACCCTCCCCTTTTCCATGTTAACTTCTTACTCTGTCTCCTTCACACCTCGCTTAATCAATCAAACTAAAACTATTCTTCTTCTCAGGTTCCACATGGGGGTCTGGAACTGACGGAGTGTGCCGTCTCTGACGTCAATCAAGACGGACCGTGCCGTCTCTGACGTCAATCAAGACGGACTGTGCCGTCTCTGACGTCAATCAAGACGGACCGGGCCGTCTCTGACGTCAACCAAGACGGACTGTGCCGTCTCTGATGTCAACCAAGACGGACCGTGCCGTCTCCGACGTCGACCAAGACGGACGCTTCGCTCTTCGGACCCCAGGCCAATACTCAGGGTCCAATACCCCCATTGGAGCCTGAACCATCTACCATCAAGACCACACTCCTTCCCCTTCACCCCTATCCCTACCAGGGCTCCGCCCTCCATCCTTCCCCCATCCCTACCAGGGCTCCGCCCTCCATCCTTCCCTCATTCCCTTCATCCTCACCCCCCCTCACCCCATCATCCTCACCCCATCGTCCTCATCCCTCCATATCATTCATGTACATCTAATTTCCATTTCTATCATGCCTTTCAATCCACCCTTCTTTTCTAAATAAACGGTTAACGATGTATGGTTGTATGTGTGGTCTGTCACTAGTGAAAAGACAAATACAAATTCTATTGTCAGTGTAAGCTTAGCTGCAATGGCTGCCATTCAGGATGTCACCTTCAAAATGACGCCTTTCCTGGTGGTACATTTTGGTAGACTTTTAGAAAATTCATGTGTATCATTTTTTCGCTTGAGATATACAGTATAGAGTAGTATCACGGCTACCATTTTGGATGGAATCTTGGAAATATTCATATTCCTAAATATTTTGTTTGTTCATAAGCATGTACAGGTATATCTGTACTGTATATCTTTTCCATTGAGATGTACAGTATAGTCGTTTATAAGCATTATAATCCTGTAAAATTACACTTTTCCCAAACATATATTTCCTAAATTCGTAGTATGTTGTAAAGCATGTCCAGAAGTACTAGAATAAGTTGGAAAAAAAAAAGGAAATGATTTCCCATTTGATATATGACCATTTAACCTCTGCCTGGGACGTGGTCTGAAAACGTTCTGGGGGGTATATTTGGGTAGACTTTAGTGTTTTATAGCAAGCACAATACTACCAGAATCGATTGAAAAAAAGTATCAGTGTTTTCGGGGTTACATTTTAGTGTAACTTTAACACGCTCAATGCCGATTTCATGTTTATTGCTGTACTGTTCTGTACGTTCTGTTCAGTTTTGCCAAATTGCAGCCAGAGACAGTAATTACAAGAAAAGTCTAGCCTTGACTCAATTTTACCAATCATCAGTTTCCTTATCTTGGGGAGATAAGGAAACTGATGATAAGGTTTGCCCAGCTCTCTCTCAGTCTGTGTGTGTGTGTGTGTGTGTGTGTGTGTGTGTGTGTGTGTGTGTGTGTGTGTGTGTGTGTGTGTGTGTGTGTGTGTGTGTGTGTGTGTGTGTGTGTGTGTGTGTGTGTGTGTGTGTGTGTGTGTGTGTGTGTGTGTGCGTGTGTGTGTTGGTACATTGGCATAGCATAAGACTTATTAAGACATTTAAGGCACACTGGAATACGCATGTTTTGACTCTTGACCGGTAGTACATGGCCTACTTGTGTGCAATGTGCAAGTTGGCACTCGACAGAGTGCAGTTCAAGTTTTATTTTTGTACATTTTGTCTCGATTCCACAGGAGAAACAATGGAGCTCACTGGCGTTGAGGGTGAGAAAGAACTTCGACTGATACTAATTGGAAAGACAGGGTCTGGTAAAAGCGCGTCGGGGAACACCATCCTGGGGCGAGAGCACTTCCTGTCCCAGCCCAGCTCCAGGTCCGTCACCCAGGTCTGTGAACAGGGCAGCGCCGACCTCACCTGCACAGACGGGAGGAGACCAGAGGCGCCGACTCGCGTCCTTGTTGTTGACGTGCCTGGCTTTGGGGACACCAACCTCGACACGGATCAGCTCCACAACGAGATAGCCAAATGCGTGACCCTCTCGGCCCCCGGTCCTCACACCTTCCTGCTGGTCGTCCCAATAGGGCGCACCACGGAGGACGAGAGCCGGGCCGTCGATCAGATGGTCCAGATTTTCGGGGAAGCCGCCGTCCGCGACAACACCAGGATTCTGTTCACCCGAGGGGATGAGCTGGGAAAGGGGGGTATTGATGAGTACCTGGAAAATCCAGCACCTGAGCTTAGGGCTTTGATGGAGAGATGCGGTGGCAGGTACCACATCCTGAACAACAAAGATCCAGGCAACAGGCGGCAGGTTAGACAACTGCTGGGGAAGGTGGAGGCCATGGTGGAAGGGAACGGCGGAAAGTGTTATACCAATGAAATGTATTCAGTGGCAGAGGCAGTGATAAGGGAGGAGGAGGAGCGATTGTTGAGGGAGGAGGAGAAGGCCTTGATGAGGAAGGAGGAGAAGGGATTGATGAGGAAGGAGGAGAAGGGATTGATGAGGGAGCAGAAAAAAGAGGTTGTTTCTTCGCAATGCTCGACATCCAGTCTGAAGAAGAGGCTTCAGGCTGCTCTCTCTCCCAATGTCCTGAAAAGAATCAAAATCCTAGTTGCCTCTGCTGTGGCAGGTTTGGCAGTAGGGGCCGCGGTAGGAGCAGCAGCAACCGCCTTCCTGGGTAAAGGCTGCATCGTCGGGGCAGCAGTTGGTGGCTTCATGGGAGGTACTACGGGTGTTATGGTCGGGTTGGGAGCTGATAGTGTCAAGGATGGCATTCAAGATACCATAAAACAGGTGGGCAGCGTTGGATCTGCTGTCAAATCGGGCATACTGCCAAAGGCTACTGCAGGGCCACTGCCCCGCTAGGCGCTAGTATAACTGTAGCTGAGGGGATAGGGGACTGCTGATGAAGGTAAAGGTCGAGAAATAATGTATTAAGCATTAACCTCTAAGGATTTTTATCTCGGCTTAGAATGAGGCAAAATGTGTGCCTGTGGTTTTGCATGTATTAAGATTAAAGCATTGTGTAGGTCCAACTTCACTCCCGTCTAAATGAACTTGGATCCTCTGAATTTCACCATGGCTTCCCTCCTGTCCCTCCTGTCTGGACTAAAAGACAGTGTTTGTATTGAACAGTTCATTGTTGTCTCCACCTGACGGTGGAGGGGATCAGAAAGGGGGGACATCAAAGCAATATGTGTCCAGCTGTCTGGTGTGTCCAGTTTGATGTATGCCCTGATGTATTGCCTGCCCAGTTGGCCCTATGCCCAGATGTATTTTTTGCCCAGTTGCCCCTATGCCCAGATGTATTGTTTGCCCAGTTGTCTGGTGTGCCCCCTTGGTTTTTGTGCCGACCTGACCTGTTACCGTCAGGTGGTGACTATATTTCACCCCCTGTCCATCTGTCCGTCCGTCCACACTTCCGTCTGTCCACGCATCTGTCCATGCACGCGTCCGTCCATGCATGGCCTGTTACGTCACCCACAGGGTGACGTAACAGCATGGTGGTGAGCTGTTGGTAGGGTGGTGACTATGTTTCGCCCCCCTGTCTGTCTGTCCGTTCGCACGTCTGTCTGTGCGCGCTTTTGTCCGTCCACACGCCTGTAACTCCATGTGGACGGATGAGTGATGATACCCTTCAGGTTCATTGACCAAACATTATTGCATAACACAAACATCGAGACGAATGAGATTATTTACATTTTAAAATAAAGGGATTTTAAATTAATTATTGCTGGGCTGTTGCCTGAGACCAATGCATGTCTTTTTTTCTTTTACTTTTACTTTTTTTTTAATACAACTAGATCAGCACTCAGTAGGGTGCAAACTTGTGCGTTGTGCACAAGAAGGCCATGGCCTACTTGTGCAGGAGCAGAGTGAGCGAGCAGAGAGCAAGTACCTCGAGATAATACTCATGACTACTCATACTCGTGAATACTCTTATACTCTTAATTGTGTTGCATTATGTCATCACCTAAACCAGCCAATCGGAGTACATAGAGGGACGACCGACGGTCGACGACTGCTAACCGATCGCTTAACTTGTGCTCGCTCTGCTCACGCAAGCGATAATATATGAATACATCTCCACACATGTAAAATCAGTGTATTATATAATCACTTATTTCTTTTCTCACACTTATTTTCCTTGTACTGCATGTTTGAGGTGTTCACTTATATTATTTGTGTGAAATGATTTGATTTATTTTACTTTACCTTGTGTTTATTAGCATTAGTAGTGAAACAATATGAGTTATTGAGTTATTCTCTGCCTGTCGTTCATTAATGTCTATTGTTGTATTGTGAAAATGAAAATCTGATCTTTTTAGACACCTCACTGAAATGTAAAACTAATAATAAACATTGAAGATGCACAATAATTATCAGTTCTGTATGTCTATATATTTAAGTTTTCAATCCACCCAGTTGGTCAGCCTATTAATGTATGAATAGTATCATAATGCATTTAATTCTTCTTCCTTTTATTAGCTATATTGCCCAACACTGTCCAACACGCGTGCACGCACACACACACACACACACACACACACACACACACACACACACACACACACACACACACACACACACACACACACACACACACACACAATATAAACACTATGAGATAAAACAAAAAAGACATGGTCAAAGCATTATCAAATCAAATGACTGCCAGGATGGCCCTGGTGACCCTGGTACAATATGGGCACTATACCTAATTTAAACAAGAGTATTCTTAACTAGTGTGTCCATTTCACAGTTATCAGCTCTGTTGCACTTGAAATGTACTAAATAATGTAAATAAAAGTGCATTCATTAGTACAGTATATACAGTACACACACGCACACGCACACGCACACACACACACACACACACACACACACACACACACACACACACACACACACACACGTAATAAGGGTAAGTATTATAATAATAACTAACAATGTGTTACATGTATAAGGCACTTTTCTCAATTTCACTGTACAACAGGTCAAAAACAGTCAATAGGATTAAAACTTAAACAAAAGGTGCAGCAGAAAACAACAGAGGTCAGCCATAGGTCAACCATAGGCCTGCCTAAACAGGTGGGTGTTTTGAGGTGAGTCTGTGATTTATCTATTATCTACCATGGCGGTAAAATTACTTTTGCGCCCCCTACCATTATAATAACATGTGGTGATTGAGTCCATGTTTCTTACAGTGTATCAGGAGGCTCGGTGGAACAGTCAAGTTGTGTCTGACCTAAGATAAATTTAGTGTTGCATCGACATGAATGATACGCGCAGAGAATAATTCAATTAAAACACATGTATTGATTCACTACTATTGTTGATAACAAAATAAACACCACATGAAACAAGGAAGTAAGTAAACCTTATTTATATAGCACTACTCACAGAGAAGACTCAAGGTGCTTTGCGGGCAACAATAAAATAAGTCAAGGTAAATTAAAACAATAATTGCAGAACAAAAATGGTGACAAGGCAATATACATGAAAACAAACAAAAATAAATAAATACAATCATGAAACCTCCGGAAAAGCCTGGCGGAATAGGCAGGAATAAAGGGATAAAAATGTAAAGATTGATTTTCAAATCACATCCGCACATACAAAAATGTATGTGTGCAAGTGAACACCTTAAACAAGGAAAATAATTGTGAGAATGAGAACGCCGACTTTCCAATCAGCACCAGTCAGAGTTCTCTCTCGCCCTCAACGTCAGCAGGCTCCATCGTCTCTCCTTTGGAATGACGACAACATGTATACAAATAAAACTAGAACTACACTCTGTTGATCACCAATTGTTTAGTCAGATACTTTTACAACTGGATTCAATTATTTTTTAATAATACCATAAAGGAGTCACCGTTCCGCCAGAAATGCTATAAAATTAAGCAGCAATCTCTCTCTCCAGTCTCCACCTTTTAAATGAAATCATTCCAAGCGAATATGTGACACAATAAAAACTAAAAAAATAATATGTTCTATTTTCTTTTACAAAGTAACTAGTAATAATATTACTGTTTTGGTAGTAGCTATAGCTTTCTTTACTCGTTACTGGGAAAAGTAATATTACAGTAATTCATTACTATATAGTAACTACTGTGCAACACTGTTCATATCTAAAAGGTTGCTGAGTGCTGACCCCTGCTATAGATTAGAAAACTAGTACAAAACTCAATAATACATTTATATATACTAATAGGACCTGGTTCAAGTATGAACACCAAAATATGTACAGTGGGTATTGTGATGTAATAGGTCCTTTGAATTTATTGACGGACATGTTCTACTCCTATGTTTTAACAGCCAGAGCATATTATGCATAAGCATTATCCTCACATGGAGCAGTATGTGTATACGTGAGCTGTACTATGCAGTAGTGCAGCACAAAAGTACTACATATGCCAGCCTCCCTTGCAACAAGTGCCTATTGTATGTGCAGCTGGACAGCCACAGGGAATTCCACCTAAGAAGACTTTTTTTCTTATGTATATTTTAGTTTGGATTATATCCAATACATTCCGGTTTCTGTCCTAAAATATCAATTTTTCATATTAACTGTAGCCCATGTTCCTGTGGAGAGATTACAGTTTAATACAAAATATATTGATTTAATAACAGAACGTTGCTACTAATAGTTTGTGGAATGCAACTTGGCTATTATTTTAGGTCAAAATAACACAAATCACCGGCATATGTTAATGACGGTGGGCATTGCGTATTTACTAAACTAGAGGAACTTCACTAGATTACAATGGTGGCGTATTAAACTATATGCTAACGGCTTGGAGGACTCCTAACTGCATGGCTCTGACTAGTCATGTCATCAGGCTAGCCATTTTCGCACTGGCGACACAACACACACGTTCCTATGTGAATGAATGTAATTCTACTGACGACAAGGTCTGGTCAAGATCGTCTACTGGAGTCAGCTTTCATTTCAGCATGACTCAAAAACTCCTTACTGGCTGTTTCCTCCTACCCCACCATAAGCTTAGAATGGGGCTATGGGGGATTGCTCAAATTTACCAATAATTTACTGCAGTAAATAATATTCTCTCTCCAACAGGGCAATATGGGTAGGAGAAGCAGTCAATAAGGCTCAAAATAAAAACTGGACAACTTTTTTGGGGGAAATACAGTATAACAACTAAAAATAAAGATAAGAAAGTCTTCTTGCTAATTTTGCAAAACTGAAACAGAAGAGAAATAAACATGAAATGAGTTAGCAAGTAAATTTACACTGACATGTAATTATAATATACCTGGAATTTGTCCATTTGAACTAGTTACAGTAGACCTACTCAATGTTCTAAACACAATACAGCCACTGCTGCAGTAAGCTACATGAGCTATACACAAATAAACTATTCACTTATAGCTTACATAATAGAAAACATCACATTCATCACGAAATATGAACCCCTCAATTCTCTGTAGTCGAATTGTACTTACAGACAAATAATGTCCACGGCAGAAATGCATCAAATGAATTCTGCCGATGAATGTATACAGCTAGCTACGCCACGTCTGAGACTTGCCTATCTATCTGTCTCACCATCTATCAAAGCTGCTGTACCAAACCAAATGGTTTCACTTTGATATGGTAGAACTGGTTGAACTTGATCTCCTCTACCGCTAGTAAGACTGTCCACTGAAAAGCCAGCAAGGCAATCTATAACAATGTGACACATGCACTCAAACATATGACTTTATATGTGAACTCTTGAAAAGTGGCACCTTTCATAGAAAGCCACTTTACAATGAAATACTATGGATCATATAGCTGTTTTGTATGACATATTTCTTTTTTTTATAAATTACAAAATGATATTTTTGAATTTGATACTTTTTAAATGTCATATATAATTCTTTTTTTAAAATTATGTATGTTATATAGTGTATGTTTCACTTTACAAAGAAACACTATATGGATCTTATATTAACTTTATTCTCTTATATGAAAGGTGCCGATGGGTGAAGGCTCCAAAAAGTCCATACATGCAAAAGTCTGGGCTTTTTATTTTTTCCCCAAACAAAATGTCAAACAACGACGACAGTGCAGAATAAATAGCGCCGGCCTTAAATAACAAAACAAAATACAACGCAACCAAAAAATAACAAAAATGAAAATACTTGACAGCAAACAAAACTAATGAAGACAACCTAGGAACTTAAGATACTGTTTAACAGGCTGTTACTGCAGCTCTCCCTTACAGCTTGTTGCTCCATGTCCAACTAACTGAACACACCTGTGGTCTCCTCTTATAGGGAGTGGATCATACCTCATGGTATGCATTCAATTAAGTCATTAACCAAACTATACATTCAGAGTCATAGCCTATATCTAACCTAACCTTAAAGGATGTTGTACCACAAAATATAAGTTACATTTCTCGCTCAACAATATATATATATATATATATATATATATATATATATATATATATATATATATATATATATATATATATATATATATATATATATATATATATATATATATATATATATATATATATGCATTCCCAAGAAAAAGCAAACAATTTCTCAAATCAAAGCAATTGAAAACAAATGTTTGAGTGAAAATAGTTTCTCTACTTCTCTAATACCAAAAGGTTTTGATCACAAACTATTTCATGGACCCTTTGTTGTGTTGTACTACTGTACAATACTTTAAACCAATTGCTATGTCACACACATGCCTAAAATGGCTCTTATTTGCACCGCCCTTGTTGAAACTCCAGTTTGCTCCTATTCATTTTGCAGTCAGTTTCTAACCCTTCCATGTCACAACTCTGACACTAGATGGCTCTGTATGAAGGGAGGTACAGTAGTATAGTAGGGTGAGGTGGCTCCAGCACAGAGGAATTTAATTTACAGTTTTCATTTAATTTTTAAGTGCTGCGTAGCAAGCACTTCCTTAGACGGTTTACAAGATGTGCGTGTCCGTCCGTGTGTGTGTCTGTGTGTGTGTGTGTGTGTCTGTCCCTGCCTGCATGCGTGGAGTCATGTTGATGTTGCCATGTTCAGAGAAACAAGCACAATGGGACGAAGTGTGTATTGTTGATGTTGCCATGTTCAGAGAAACAAGCACAATGGGACGAAGTGTGTTTTAGTATACTGTAGCCACACACGCAGCACTTACTTTCGCACGGGTGTGATTTTTAAAACATTGTTTTATTTATTTGGGTGGGCATGCCCGAATATGAAACCTGCTTCATTTTTCAAATCAATATTTAAAACTAAATGAAAACTGTAAATGAAATTCCACGGCCCTCTCACCTATTAGGAGGGCAATATCAGTCACCAGAAAAAGGTGGGTTGTTTTTTAAATAATCTGTCATGGTTAAAATGGTGTTTTAAGTTATAATGGGTTTGTATAGGAAGGAGGTGGATACACTAAAATGAAAATCAAATATCTAAATACTGAATGGAGTAACTCATGCCTGGTGTGTTCACATGGGACTGGGTGGGTAGACCATACTATAACCAAAAGTTTTTTTAAAGTGGAATCTCTCTTTAACATGGGTGACTTTCACCCAGACAGTCATATTTTTGCCATTTCCATGACACAGAATTTAGGGTGTTTCGCTGTCCACGTCCCTGTTTTATTCTAGAGGTTCCTGGGTGGATTTCACCCACATTATGTGTTATAGACAAAAAATCCTATGCCATCCACAGTGGACTTTTGGATCAAAGGAGAAGTTACCAACTTAATACTTCGATATAAAGAAATACAGAACTGCTATTAGTATTCATACATTTATTTTTATTTTTACATTTCAGTTTGAGGCCAGAGTTCAACTCCTGTCCTCCTCTGACGCATTGTTAATAATCAATCATTGAATGTCACAGGCAGAGAATAATTCAATCAAAATGCATGTATTGATTTACTAATGAAGAAACACCACATGAAACAAAGGAAATCAAATTTAAGGCTTGGTTTTCAAATCACTCCATACAAATAATACAGGTGATATACAGTAAGTGTGAGAAATAAGTGCTTATATAACGTACTGAATGATTATATGTGTGGAGATTATATATTATTTATAAATTAATGTATTATTTTATAGTTAGGGAAAATTAGCAATATTTTTGGACCATCTGTGAAAAAATTTACTACCAATAGCTTTCTTCACCAATGTGTTCTGATAGGTGTCTAGAATCACCTCTCAATTAGTGCAAGTCCAAATCCCATGGGAAAATCCTGGAGAGCCAATCAAAGTTATGGAGCACAGAGTGCTTGGTTGAAAAATATGAACAAAAATTAAAAGTCTAAAATGAAATTGTGGGGTGTCTAACTAGGGGTTTTCAGGGGTGCTGAATCCATTCCAAACATTAGTTTTGGATAAAAATGTATCCCTGGCCATATAACCTATATATGTTGGTTATTAAGCTGTAATAACACCCCAAAAATGCTGTCCGCTTGACAAATAACCATTTAATATGAATATTTTTCAGTTTAGAGTGGATATTACTGCCTCAAATGTACCTACAACACTGCCCAAACTCATAAGCTACGATTTGAGCCCAAGATGACCTCTCTGTCTAGAGAATTACTCTTTCTGTGGCCAAAAGTCAAATCGAAGATGATAACATTTTCAGTCACTACCCTTCCAGATGCCTGAATAGCTTGTGTTCTCCAACTACTGCCATCTCAAGGTAGAAACATGAATTGTAAATAGTACAGAAGGAAAACAATTGCTTTTCATTGATATTCACACAATATATAAAGTCAAATATGCACATATTATAGCTGTTTCAGAATTATTGTTATACCATGGCATATTTGACACCTTCACTATCATTGTTTACCTATCAACTACTTTAGGATTAATCATCATATTCATGTTCCTCATCCTCTTCATCATGTATATGAATTTCTTTTACATCATCCTTGTCTGTCCCCTCTTCAGACAATATCAATGAGGGCTTTGGGATGACGTCACCTTCTTCAAACCATAAAGGCTCTAGCTTGCCATTTTCTGAGTTCAAATGAAACCCGTGGTCAAAAGATGATTTGCATTTCTGGGTTGTTCTCATGAGCCCTCTTTCAGATACATACCTGAAAGTTAAATGTTTTAACATACTGAAAGAGGACCCTCTTGCATAATAGAGCAAAATTAAGAAAATGTCAGTCTTTTGCTCTGACTCAGTTTTGATGTGAGGCATTGTGTTTTTGATGTGATTGATGTAGATGATCACCCTCACAGAATTATGCGTAATTCCTCACATACAGGTACTTTGGGTAGAAAAATATGGGGAAATAGGTTCCCCTTTTGGGTAGATGCAAGAGTACAAGCTGTAGAAGGCCATCACTATATTGAATCCAGACTATGGAAGAGGATTTAATTGTTTGGATCAGAATTCAGACATTCACTGGAATTGAAATGATATTTCGAATGACCTTCTGGCAGTCTCACTCTAGCGCCACACACCATCCAGGTGGCCAGTGTAGTGTAGTGTACTGTACATACAGTATGGTGTGTGTATATAGTGCAATATGCTACAGTAAAGTATGCTACATTACACAACAGTGCAGTCTGCTGCACTACAGCATGATACAGTACAGCATGGTACAGTACAGTGCAGGAAGGTACAGTTTATGTTTATGTTTATGTTTATGTTTATTACGGATCCCCATTAGTCGTCACCACAGTGAAGGCTACTCTTCCTGGGGTCCAAGTTGTCATACAATAAAATAATAATAAAAAAATGAATAAAATAAAATAAAAACAACAAAGACAGAATAGATTTAACAAATATAAATCAAACAAAAATAGTTAAAGATACAGCATCATCATTCACAACCTCTCTAGGTCACCAATGGCAAACTGAAACATTGGCCATGTTCTTTCGAATAATTAAATTAAACAGTGACACAAATTAACTAAATCTAATCTCTTTCCTAATCACTGCCACTTTTAATTTCCTTTTAAAGCTTGATTTACTTTTTATATTTATCATATATGGTGGGAGCTCGTTCCATTTTTTTCCTGCCCTATACATAACTGTTTTCTTCAGTGCATTTGTTCTAGGAATTATGGGAGTGGTAAAATGATGACCAGTAGCCTGTCTGGTGGCATAACCATGTCTGGTATTAGTGGGTTGCAACTGTGCAAACAACGGTACAGTACACTAAGATACAGTACAGTAAGGTACAGTACAGTACAGTACTGTACTGCACCAGGCCGTACTGCAACTTACTGCACTGTACTTTAATGTACTGTACTGTACTATACTGCATCAGGCCTTACTGTACCTTACTGTACTGTACAGCAGGCTATACTGTACCATGCTGTAGACAACTGTACTGTAACTGTAATGTACTAGACTGCAATGCATGTTCATTTGATGGGTGATTATTATGGCAGTAGTTGGAGAACACAACCTATTCTAGGCATCTGGAAGGCTATAGACTGAAAATGTCGATTTGAGGTATAGTGCAGACTTTTGGCCACAGAAAGAGTAATTCTCTAGACAGAGAGGTCATCTTGGGCTCAAATCGTAGCTTATGAGTTTGGGCAGTTTTGTAGGTACATTTGAGGCAGTAATATCCACTCTAAAGTGAAAAATAGTCATATTAAATGGTTATTTGTCAAGCGGACAGCATTTTTGGGGTGTTATTACAGCTTAATAACCAACATATACTGTATAGGTTATATGGCCAGGGATACATTTTTATCCAAAACTAATGTTTGAAATGGATTCAGCACCCCTGAAAACCCCTAGTTAGACACCCCACAATTTCATTTTAGACTTTTAATTTTTGTTCATATTTTTCAACCAAGCACTCTGTGCTCCATAACTTTGATTGGCTCTCCAGGATTTTCCCATGGGATTTGGACTTGCACTAATTGAGAGGTGATTCTAGACACCTATCAGAACACATTGGTGAAGAAAGCTATTGGTAGTAAATTTTTTCACAGATGGTCCAAAAATATTGCTAATTTTCCCTAACTATTATAACATTATACAATATGAATATTTATTATTATTACCCCTATTATTATAAAAGGAAAGAAATGCACTGGATTCAGACAAAAGCCCAGCTTTAATCATCTTAAAATCCTTTCATTTTAAAATGTAAATAATATCATTCTGGCCAATCAGAATTGTTTGTCATCATCTCCCTCTTCGATGTTTGTGTTATGCAATAATATTTATGTTAGATTCATGCAATGGCATTTAATGTGTGTGAGGGACAAAGTTCGTGTTTTCGCATCCACCAAACGCTGAACATGCAACATAGGGAGGGGCTATCATCCCTCAACAATGAAGTGTTTAATACAAACACTGTAATTAGTCGAGACAGTGGACAGGAGGGAGGCCTTATGGTGAAATTCACAGGATCCAAGTTCATTTAGACAGGAGTGGAGTTTGACCAACGCAATACAGATCAATCTTAAAATGTACAAAACCACAGGCACATATTTTGCCTCACTCTTACCCGAGATAAGAAATCTGCAGAGGTTAATTCTTTATATATTAATTCTCCTTATATTTATCTTCACTCCTTTCAAATTTCGTAAAAGCGTGTCTAATCCTGCAAACTCGTCCTATAGTGCCTTCAATGCCATCCTGGACATTATCAGCTTCACTCCCAACCTCAGCACCAATAACACCCCCCGCCAAGCCACCTACTGCTGCCCCGGCAGCGGCAACGTAACCTATGATGGCAGCGTTACCCATGGCACCTGCCACAGCTGCTGCTGCTACTGTTATAGGGCCCAGTGCTATGGCCGCTGCCCCTACTGCCACACCTAGCACAACAGCTACAACAAGGATCTTGATCCTCTGCCATACATTAGGGAAGTTAACAGCCTGGTACCTGTCACCGCACCTCTCCAACAAAGCCCTAAGCCCAGGCACTGCATTGCCTAGGTACTCCTCGATACCCCCCTCTCCCAGATCATCCCCTCGGGTGAACAGAATCATGGTGTTGTCACGGACAGCGGCCTCCCCGAATATCGTTGCCATCTGATCGACGGCCTTGCTCTCGTCCTTCGTGTAGCGCCCTATCGGGACGACCAGCAGGAAGGCGTGAGGGCCGGGGGCTGAGAGGGACACGCATTTGGCTATCTCGTTGCGGCGCTGATCCGTGTAGAGGTTGGTGTCCCCAAAGCCGGGCACATCGACGACGAGGACCCGAGTTGGTCTTCCTCCGCAGGCCAAGCCGCTGTCTGTCTCTTCCCAGGTGAGGTCGGCTCTCCCCTTCATACAGACCTTGGTGATGGACCTGGAGCTGGACCGGGACAGGAAGTGCTGTCGCCCCAGGATGGTGTTTCCTGATGCACTTTTCCCAGACCCCGTCTTTCCAATCAGCACCAGTCTAAGTTCTCTCTCGCCCTCAACGTCAGTAGGCTCCATCATCTCTCCTTTGGAATCAAGACAAAATGCACAAAAATAAAACTATAACTGCACTCTGTCGAGTGCCAACTTGCACATTGCAAGTTGGCACAGGTCATACATTTACTACGGTTCAGTTATAGACCAAAACATACAGGTATGTATTCCAGTGTGCCTTATGTATCACTGCACAGTACTGTTGGCAATACTGTGCCAATATTGGCACCCATGCTGAAGTTGCCAACCCCCATAGAAGAGGTTATCTGTTTTTATTTTAATGGCGTATTTGTATAGTGCCTTTATTCAAGGCACCCATATCCATTCACACACCAATTAAGACACTTCCTCTTTTCCCCAGAGAACATGACATCCATGATTTCCCCAAAAAGTTGAAATGTGGACTCCACTTTGTATCTGAACATTTCAAAGAGATTGGGCCCAGAGAAAGCAACAGCCTAATAATAATTGCACTCTGTCGAGTGCCAAATTATGCGTTGCAGTGTGCAAGTGCTCCTGACCCTAGCAGTCTCTGTATAAGAATAAACTCTACAACAATAAATATATTTTTCACCGTATAGAACTTAACATGGGTGATTTTCACCCCGACAATTATATTTTTGCAATTTTCATGACAGAATGTAGAGTTGTTTTTACATCACCACATCCCATTTTTCCCGAGTAGTCTGTCTCACTCTGTATTGTGTTAAGGGACAAGAGACTACCTTTGTTTATAATAACAACACACAACACGTCTCCATGTTAGTCTTGAGCATAAATAAGACTCCTCTCTTGTTCTAAATGCGGAAATACAAGAGTGAATAACAGCATTTAATAAAACGCAACATACATTACAGAGAATAACGCAGAACAGTCTTGTTGTGCACAAACAGAACTCTTCTCTAAACAGAATTGAACAAACACTGTATACATAGTTTTGTAAGTGCAGTTCTAATGTTTGTTATACCGAAGGTTAACAAAGGACACCCACCTTGTTCCAATTGCGGAAATGCAATAGGAAGAGGTGGAGGTGGGTCAAGATATTTATACATAGGACAGAGAGGAGGAGACTGTACCATCACGTCAGGTAGAAGCACATACCGGTATAATATTTTGTGTAATTATAACACACAGTGTTACATATACTGTACATCCGCAATGGACTGAATTCATTCATTCATTCATTCATTCATTCATTCATTCATTCATTCATTCATTCATTCATTCATTCATTCATTCATTCATTCATTTTGTTTTCCTCCACTGGGCCAATCTCACGTCTTAGGAATGTTTGGACCAAAGGAGGAGTTCCAAACTGAAATATTAAGAGTACTTCAAGTTGTCATACTATATACTTTAACATATTTGTTATATAGAAATTACTGTATTATTTCATCCAATCGTAAATTGTTTTTGTCATCATAACGATGAAATAGGTATGCCTTTATCATTTTTTTCCCACTTGCGCTCTGCTCGCTCAAATAATTATTTACGAATGGATTGATAAAATAGATATAAAGAAATACAGAAATGCTAATAATTATTGCACATCTTCAATATTTATTATTTTTTCATTTCAGTTTGAGTTTAAAAGAGAACAGAAGGAAGATACATTGTGAATAATTAATAATAATTACACAGGCAGAGAATAATTCTATCAAAACTCTTGCTTTGTTTCACTACTAATGCTAATAATGAATGAATACCACATGAAACAAAGGAAAAGCTTGGTTTACAAATCACTTCATACACATAACAGTGAACACCTCAAACATCTAAAGGAAAATAATTGTGAGAAATAAGTGCTTATATAATGTAGTGATTATAAATATGTGGAGATCATATATTATATATTATTCGTATATTATGTATTAGAGTTAATATCTAAAATGCCATTCATGTAAATACAAAAGATCATGTGAAGTGAGGGGCGCTCTTATCATCATTGTACATCATCCCATTCTGGCCAATCAGAATTCACGTCCTCATCTTCATCTTAATTATCTCTGTTAGTTCAGAGATTAGATAAAGGTATCGCTTTTTTCTACCAGTCCAGACCAGGGCCGGAAGGGAAGAAATTCAGATAACCCATGCTCACTTAGACGGAAGTGGAGTTGGACCAATGCAATGCAGATCAATCTTAAGACCTACAAAACCACAAGCACGCAATTTGCCTCACACTAACCGGGATAAAACAATTAAACCACCCTTTAAAAACATAATTTCACTGTGTTTGCAAAAAATATGTATGTTAATGACATTTAGAGGATTTAGAACACCTTCCTGTGGGTCTTTATGTGAGCAATATTTGGTTATAGCCTGGAATTAGAACATTGGCTTATCAGAGCACTGTGCAAAGTGTGGACTCGCGTATGACGGTGCCAGTGTGGATTAAGTATGACCAGAACCTTCCCTTTGCCTGCCCCCGCTCCCTCGTCAAGCGCTCCTCCTCCTCCTCTCTTATCGCTGCTTCTGCCTCCAAAAACATTTCATTGGTGTAACACTTTCCGCCGTTCCCTTCCACCATGGCCTCCACCTTCGCCAGCAGCTGTCTAACCTGCCGCCTGTTGCTGGTATCTCTGTTGTTCAGGACATGGTACCTGCCACCACACCTCTCTAACAAAGCCCTAAGCTCAGGAACTGCATCGTCTAGGTACCCTTCGATACCCCCCTCTTCCAGCTCATCTCCTCGGGTGAACAGAATCACGGTGCGATCGCGGACGGCCTCCCCCCCGAATATCTGGGCCATCTGGTAGACGACCCGGTCCTCGTCCTCTGTGTAGCGCCCTATTGGGACAACCAGCAGGAAGGCATGAGGGCCGGGGGCTGAGAGAGTCACGCATTTGGCTATCTCCATGTGGAGCTGATCCGTGTCGAGGTTGGTGTCCCCGAAGCCAGGCATGTCGACGACGAGGATCTGAGTCGTCGCTTCTGGTCCACTTCCGCAGGCCAAGCCGCTATCTGTCTCATCCCAGGTGAACTCGGCGCTGCCTCTCTCGCAGACCTTGGTGACAGACCTGGAGCTGGACCGGGACTGGAAGTGCGGTCGCCCCAGGATGGTGTTTCCTGATGCGCTTTTACCAGAGCCTTTCTTTCCGATCAGCACCAATCGGAGTTCTCTCTCAACCTCATCACCAGCAAACTTCATTGTCTCTATTTTGGGATTGAGACAAAATGTACAAAAATAAAACTTGAATTGCACTCTGTCGAGTGCCAACTTGCACATTGCACATGCATGTCTTACGGTTCAAGAGTTATAGGCCAAAACATATGTATTCCAGTGTGCCTTATGTGTCACTGTGCCAATGTATTTATATAGCGCCTTCAAGGTACTTTACATAGATTATGGATCCCATTCACACACCAATTCAGACATCTATTCCTCTTTTTCCCAGAGGACATGGCACCCATGATTTCCCCAAAAAGTTGAAATGTGGACTCCACTTTGTATCTGACCATTTCAAATGAGATTGGGCCTAGAGATAATTGCAGTCTGTCGAGTGCCAAATTACACGCTGCAGAGCGCAAGTACTCCCAACCCCTATAATCCTTCATCAGTCTCTGTAAAAGAATAAACTCTACGACAATAAATATATTTTTCACCATAGATATTTGATTTTCACCAGGACAATTATATTTTGCAATTTTCATGATAGAATGTGGAGTTGTTTATCTGTAGTCTCTCTCTCTCTGTATTGTGTTGGAAGGGACAAGAGACGACCTCTGTTTATAATAACAACATACAACACGTCTCCATGTTAGTCTTGAGCATAAATAAGACTCCTCTCTCGTTCTAAATGCGGAAATACAAGAGCAAATAACAATGGTACAACATATATTAAAACACAACATACATGACAAAGAATAACAGAACATGTCACATAACATTAGTCTTGTGCACAAACAGGACTCCTCTCTAAACAGAATTGAACAAACACTGTATACATACTTTTGTAAGTGCAATTCCAATTTTTGTTATACCGAAGGTTAACAAAGGACACCCACCTTGTTCCAATTGCGGAAATAAAGAGGAAGAGATGGAGGTGGGTCAAGATATTTATACATAGCAGAGAGGAGGAGACTACCATCACGTCAGGTAGAAGCACATACCGGTATAATATTTTGTGTAATTATATGACAGTGTTACATATACAGTACACCCACAATGGACTGAATTTATTTATTTATTTATTTGTTGTTGTTATAGATGTTTAAGGTTTTAGCAGTGACTCCAGTGTCTCTCTACTTGTTGTCTCAGTAAGACCGCCCTTCCCCCTATCTACAAGGAGGAGCAGTGCACCAAAGAATTGTGGTAATTGTAGTCCAGGAAGTAGTGTCAATGACATCAGAGACACCAGGGCTCACTGCTAAAACCTAAGACATGTTGGTCTCCGCTCTGGTCAGAGCCACCCTAGCGGCAACGTTGCCTGCCGCCCCCAGTGTGATGCCCCTTACAAATCCCCTCCAGCAGCAGTGACTCCAGGTTGCCAAACTGTGATATAATGTCTCACAGACCGTGAGGTAGTTGAGGGTCGGGGCTTGAGGATTAGGGTTATGGTTGGAGGCGGGTAGGGTTTTGCGTCTTGTGAATTCGGAACAATGGGAGTTCGCAACAATGGCAGTTCGGAATTGTGGAATGGCACCGGGCCGGTGCATGTTATTGATGTAGCGCGTCGTTGCCGTCATATCATGTGTATAAAACCAGTCCAGTGCAAACCGTCAGATGGCATGGGGGGGCAATGCCCCCCTAAATGTCCAGACTGCCCCACCAAACATGATGGCATACAAAACAAGCCAAGATATTTCAAATGAAAGTGCTTATATTTAGAATGATTTGAAAATCTACTACTACTGCTACTAACTAACTAGAATCGTCACTAAGCCCAACAGCATTTCATCATTGAAAACAGAAAACTCTGAGTCAAAACTTTGACTTTATGCATGATGCATGCATGTTGTAACCTTTTTCCTGCCTGCCCAATTGGGAAATGTCCCAATGCCCCAATGCCCCTGGTTGTTACTGTACAATACTTTAAAACAGTTGATATGTTGTACACATGCCTAAAATAGCTCTTATTTGCGCTGCCCTTGTTGAAAACAATGTATTTCCAACTCCATTTTGTCCTTATTCAGGCTGCATGAACAGCAGCTCGTGCACTCAGTTTCTGACCCCCAATGTCCCAACTCTTCTATTAGATGGCTGTGGATGCACAGTGGAGAAGCTGCATGCTGCTTCTGTTCCATTGGCTGGTGTCACTGCCGGGTGACGTGCGATTCTGTGCAGCGTCTCTTTGCTGCAAGGCCGTGCACCCTCTGGACGTAGGATGCGCGGCCATTTTTATCTCCCACCCACAGCCATTCTAAAACTCCAAACATGGCGTCTGTGTCTTTTTGCCTTTGTAATGTGCTCTGCTCTAGAGAGAGCAGCCAACCTCCTGATCCTACTCAATAACAAGTGTCACACATAAACGGTTATATTATCATCACTATCACTGTCTACATTACTTGGAAATAATAATAATAAAAAGTCAAAGTCAAAGTCGCATGATTTGTCACTACGTTACCGCAGCGAAATTGGACCTCCGCTTTTAACCCATCACTTGGAGTGGTGAGCTCCAAGGAGCGGTGAGCTGCGGCTTGCCGCGCTCGGGAATCATTAGCTGATTTTGACCCCCAATCCATCCCTTTGATGCTGAGTGCCAAGCAGGGAGGCATTGGGTCCCATTTTTTAGAGTCTTTGGTATGACCCGACCGGGAATCGAACCCCGGCCTCCCAGTTCCAGGACGGACACTCTAACCACAAGGCCACTGTTCTGGTAAAAGTGATTCTATATCACTTTTACATTACTTTTGTGCCCCTTATACCCATCATAATAACATGAAATGTGGTGTTTGAGTCCATGTTTTTATATCAGGAGGGTTGGTGGAACAGTTCTGCTGTTAGTTGTAACACTGTGACACTCTCTGTATGCTGAATGTGCGCAATGCTGCACTCTGCTGTGCAGTTGAGGAGATAATAAACTTTCGAAATTGAAGTGGTACTTAACGTGAAGGCTGCCCAGGATCAGTTTAGTGTTGGAAAGACATGAACGGCTGTTACTTGTGTGATGAATATGGTGGTTTAGAATCGGCAACGCAGTGTGTATGTATTTCTATGATGTTTGAGCCTCTTAATTATGATCTCAAAGTGCACCGCTCATTCCACATTTACATTACCAAGTTCCCAAGTCCGCAACCTCAGGGTCATCTTTGACCCCACCCTCTCCTTCCAGCCCCACATCAACCAGATCACCAAAACTGCATTTTTACACCTCCGCAACATCGCCCGTCTCCGTCCCATGCCATCACACACCGCCGCCGAAACGCTCATTGACGCCTTCATTACATCCAGACTCGACTACTACAACAGCCTCCTGTACGGCATCACCAACAACACTCTCAAAAAGCTCCAGTACATCCAAAACTCTGCTGCCCGTTTGCTCACAAGAACCAGATCCAGGGAACACATCACACCCATCCTCTGTGACTTGCACTGGCTTCCCGTCAAATTCAGAATCCACTTCAAAATACTTACCATTACATACAAAGCCCTCAATAACCAGGCCCCCATCTATCTCTCTGAACTCATCCAACGCCATGCCCCCGCCCGTTCCCTCCGGTTAAGCACTGCCAACTTACTCACTATCCACAAGTCTAACAAACGAAGCTGGGGTGACAGAGCCTTCACAGTGGCCGCCCCCTCTCTGTGGAATGCTCTCCCAGTTGAAATCAAAGCTGCACCCACCTTCCAAATGTTCAAAAGCACACTGAAAACCCACCTCTTCAGACTCGTTTTCTAGTTTTAAACCTTTTATCTTGCTTACTTTTCTTCTTTAATAGAGTTATTTGTTTTGCTTTGTTTTTTGTTCTGTAAAGCGACTTTGGGAACCTAGAAAAGCGCTATATAAATAATAATGTATTATTATTATTAATACATTTAATTCTGGATCCAATTCAAATGCCCTTTAATATACAGTTCATGGGTACATGGGTGCAAAAGGGAATTGTAATAGCAGTGCTTTAACCGGCATACAGTGTGTACATGGATGTGGCTCAGGAGGTAGAGCATTTTTTTTTTTTTTTTTCAAATTAAGGCATGTTCTTTTTCAAATTACTTCAAATAAACATTAAGTGTTATAAATGTACTGAATGATTATATGTGTGGTATGTATTTATATACAGTATTATCATGTATTATTTTAATTAAAAAAAAGGAAAGAACTGTATTGGGTTCAGGCAACAGCCCAGCTTTAACAATCTTAATAATCTCATTCTAGCCACTTAATATAAATAAATAAATTAAAAATGTGAATTGCAATAGCAATGCCATAACCAGCAGATATAACATATTACACTGGTATATGCCCCTAGGTATATAATGGTACGTATACAGTACACACACACACACACACACACACACACACACACACACACACACACACACACACACACACACACACACACACACACACACACATATATATATATATATATATATATATATATATATATATATATATATATATATATATATATATATATATATATATATATATGTGTGTGTGTGTGTTTAAATTACAGAATGGAATATCCATGGAACACGCTACAGACGGTCCTCTATAATAACCAAAGATTCAGATAAATGATTGATCGAACCCCATAAAGATAACACCATGGTTCTCCTAAGTCACGTGACTTCTTCTTGTAAATGAGAGAGAGAGAGAGAAAGTTAAACGTTGTAAAGCATGGCTCAGATCCAGATGCAGTTTATGGACTGGGAGCGGTTTTAACAATACTTTAACTAGCTGACCTTTGCAGGTAGAATACAGGGAATACGGTAGACATCGTCTCCCAACGGCTCAAGAACAACAAAGATCATGGAAAAGAAATGCAAGATTAGAGTGACTGGCTTGAACAACCAAAAGGCCCTTATTAATCTGTGTGACTCCGAAGAGCAAATGAATAACATGACAGTATTGGATATGAAGAAGAAAATTGTGGACA
>CM076965.1:58479790-58579790 GCA_039105355.1 Benthosema pterotum | reverse complement strand
CACATTACCCAGCAGATCTGCATTATAAAATATATGCCAAAGACCCCCATCAGAGGATTTTGTAGGGCTCAATGATTCACTGCTTGTTAATTCAAGTGAAATCCCGATAGGGTACAAATGGAACCAAAAGGACCTCCATAAAGGCTGGGAACTCTCTTGTCTGCGGTCCCCGACTATAAATTGCATATTACTCACAATTAGACCACATGCCTTGCTTGTGCACAGGTATTTCTGACCCCCATAATCTTTTATCAGTTTCTCTGTAAAATAATAAACTCTAAGACAATAAATATGCTGTTTTCGAATAATCTGTCATGGTTAAAATGGAGTTTTAAGTTATAATGGGTGTGTATAGGAAGGAGGTGGATACGCTAAAATGAACATCAAATATCTAAATACTGAATGGAGTAACTTATAAATTGTCTGGGTTGTTCACATGATACTGAGTAGAGTAAGATAAAAATGATAAAATGACCAAAAGTTTTTTTGAAAGTGGAATATCCCTTTAACATGAGTGACTTTCACCCAGACAGTCATATTTTTGCCATTTCCATGACACAGAATGTGAGGTTGTTTAACTGTCGGACAGGAGGGAGACTTTATGGTGAAATTCAGAGGATCGGAGTTCATTTGGACAGGAGTGGAGTTGGACAAACGCAATGCAGATCAATCTTAAAATGTACAAAACCACAGGCACACATTTTGCCTCACTCTTAACCCGAGATAAGAAATCTGCAGAGGTTAATTCTTTATATATTAATTCACCTTATGTTTATCTTCACCCCTTACAGCTTCTACAACAGCATGTCCAATGCTGCAAACCTGTGCTTCCATCCCAATCTCAGCACCAATAACACCCCCCACCGCACCACCAACTTTTTTCCCAATGGATTCTCGTAGTATGTACTTGCTATAGGACACTAAAGGTCTACCCAAATATACCCCCCAGAAAGTTTTCAGTTTTCATCTTCAGGACCATGTCCTATATAAAGGGGGGGGGGGGGGGGGGGGGGGGGGGGGGGGGGTATGCATTTGTCACTTGACTCTTAATTTTCAAGACAATGTCCAAATTCAGGTCGATGAACTAACACTGGATATATCTCAATCCACCTAGAAATGAAGCCTTTACTGGAGGTAGATTTTGCTAGACTTTTAGTATGTTGTTTAGCAGGGCCAACCAGAATCAAGTGAAGAAAAAATGAACAAAAAAAAAGTATTTTTGTACTGCATTTTTTTTGTCTTACCGCATAGCAGCACCAGCTGCCTTTTTAAAGGGAGTCTTGAAAATGAAGCCTTTGAACCCATAAGGAAAAAATATAATAATATTTTATTATATTTATATTAATTAATATGAGAACCATAGTATTTCTTTGCAAAGTGAAACATATAAAACATAATTTTGTAATTCATAAGAATAATATATGACATGCAGAACAAATAAGATCCATAGTATTATTCTTGTAAAGTGGTTTGTATGAAAGGTGCCACTTTCAAGAGTTTGCATATAAAGTTTTTTCCATTTGGGTAATCTTGAAATTGACACCTTTGCCAAACATATATTTCTGTATATTTGCAGTTTGTCAAGCTTTAAAAGAAGTTTGCAAATGTTTCCCATTTGAGATGTGGCCATTCAATCCCCATCTGGGACTTGGTCTTGAAAATGATGCCTTTCTGGGGGTAGACTTTGGTAGTCTTTTATTATGTTGTTTAGCATGCCCAGTACCAGAATTCCTTAACAAAAAAACAACAAATTTTGTTTGAAGTTTTTGGGGTTAAACCCCCCCCCCCCCCCCCCCCCCCCCCCCCCCCCCCCCTACACCAGAGCATTTTTCTTCCCAGCGCAACACACAGGCATTTCAACAGGATTTACAACATGGGATTGCTTGAAAATAATAAACACCGAGAATAACTAAGCCAGACGAATACAAAATGTTTAAACACTTGCAGTAATTTACCATATCAGGATGGTTTAAGACTTAAAATGACATAAAATGAATAAACCCAACGAATAAACCCAATAAAACCATAACAGTGAAACGGACCGTATATGCCACTTTTATACCCCGTTACCTGGGCCTGGGCCCAACGTGCCCGTTGGATAAGCCTTCCGTGGTTATACCTTGGTATTTGCATCAAACTAGTTAATACACAATGTTCCAAAAACAATAATGCCACTGCTGCAGTAAGAAGCAAACATCAAACAATCCGCATATAGCTTATATGATAAATTTGCAAGTACATTCGGGAGTCTGTCCAGACTCCAGAGCATAAAGTTCATTCAAGGCCAAAACAATGTTATTACGAAACACTGTAATCATAATAATATCAGCAGTCAAAGGGCGTTTATTGGAGGTGATTAGCAGCCTACACCACAATGTGGTCCTTGGACCCTTTGGATTTTATGCTTTTATAATGTTTATGAATCTGTTCACAGTTCACTAAAAGATGATGGTCCATGCCAATTTCATTCCAATTAAAATAATGGTTGTAATTAATAATAATAGTTGCACACAAGTATCAGCCATATACGTTTCACCCTAGAATAGAACACATGGTTTTAGAGTTATACCCCCCATCCCCTCCCCGACACAGTATACTTGTGCTCTGATCGCTCAAGTAATTATTTACGAATGGATTGATAACGTAAAAATAAAGAGATATTTAAATGCTTCTTCAATATTTACATTTCAGTTATAGTCTACAATAGTCCATAGTTCCACTACTCTGTTTTGAAAAAAAGACACATTGTGAATAATCAATAATGACACAGGCAGAGAATAACTCAATCAAAAATCATGTATTGTTTCACTGCTAAATGAACACAACTTGAAACAAAGGAAAATAAATGTGGTATTCAATTCATTCCATACAAATAATACAAGTGAACGCTCAAACATCTATGGTAGATTAAACTAATTTGCAAATGAATACATAATACAAATACATAGATTCTGGATTGGATGGTAATACCTGGCCAATGCTCTACACGCCCCAAACTCTATTCCCTTCTGGGCACTAAGATGGAGTCTGTAGAGGTGCATTTTTCAGACTTTGGTGGATCTGTCTGCGGTTCTGACTGTAATGGGAATGAATTCCATATTCCAACACACACACACACACACACACACACACACACACACACACACACACACACACACACACACACACACACACACACACACACACACACACACACACACACACACACACACAGGACCAAAGCATAACTACAAAATAAGATCCAAGCACAACCAAGCATACTTCAGAACAGAACACATACACACGCACGCACGCACGCACGCACGCACGCACGCACACAGACAGACAGACAGACAGACAGACAGACAGACAGACAGACAGACAGACAGACAGACAGACAGACAGACAGACAGACAGACAGACAGACAGACACACACACACACACACACACACACACACACACACACACACACACACACACACACACACACACACACACACACACACACACACACACACACTATGATTAATTATCTGAATATGATTTGCTGCTTCTGACAGAAGTGATTATTTGTATGTCTTTAATTGTTTGATGAAATGTCCAAGATGGACACTATAATTTAAACAAGAGTATTCTAACTAGTGTGTCCATTCACAGCTCTGTTGTAGTTTTACTAGAAATGTACTGTAAATCTCTGCATTATAATAATACAAAATATAAAACATTCATTCATTGATTGGCACAGCAGTATACAGTATGTATATAGGCTATATACCGCTTTGTATACACTGGTACAGTATATACACCACACACACACACACACACACACACACACACACACACACACACACACACACACACACACACACACACACACACACACACACACACACACACACACACACACGTAAATTTTAAATTACAGAATGGAATATTCATGAAACACCTTACAGAAGACTCTCTAACCAAAGATTCAGATATAAATGATTGATCAAAGCCCATAAAGATAACAGCATGGTTCTCCTAAGTCACATGACTTCTTGTAAATTCGAGGACAGAGGGAGAGAGAAAGTTAAACGTTGTAAAGCATGGCTCAGACCCAGATGCAGTGATAAGGACTAGAAGAGGTTCAAACTATACTTTAACTTTAGCTGACCTGTGCAGTAGGCTATAGGTAGAGTACAGCACATCGTCTCCCAAAGGATCAAGAACAACAAACATCATGGAAAATACATACAAAGTTTTGGTGAAAACGCTAACCGGCAAGACACACGTCATTGATTTTGACTCTGAAGAGCACATGAATAACACGACAGTCGAAGAGTTGAAGATAATAATTCAAGAGAAGACAGGTTTCCCTGTTGACAGTAAGGTGACATACATCTGTCCGGTTACAAGTTTTAAAGAAATTAAGTTATAGCTCTGACTTGAGGTTCCGTACTTCTATACAGAGAGTATTTCTATAGGCCCACAGAGAATATTTCTATACAGAGAGTATTTCTATACAGAGAGTATTTCTATACAGAGAGTATTTCTATACAGAGAGTATTTTTATACAGACAGTATTTCTATACAGAGGGTATTTCTATACAGAGAGTATTTATTTCTATACAGAGGGTATTTCTATACAGAGAGTATTTCTATACAGAGAGTATTTCTATACAGAGAGTATTTATTTCTATACAGAGGGTATTTCTATACAGAGAGTATTTCTATACAGAGAGTATTTCTATACAGAGAGTATTTCTATACAGAGGGTATTTCTATACAAAGAGTATTTCTATACAGAAAGTACTTCTATACAGAGAGTATTTCTACACAGAGGGTATTTCTATACAGAGAGTATTTCTATACAGAAAGTACTTCTATACAGAGAGTATTTCTACACAGAGAGTATTTCTATACAGAGAGTATTTCTACACAGAGAGTATTTCTATACAGAGAGTATTTCTATACAGAGAGTATTTCTATACAGAGGGTATTTCTATACAGAGGGTATTTATTTCTATACAGAGGGTATTTATTTCTATACAGAGGGTATTTATTTCTATACAGAGGGTATTTATTTCTATACAGAGGGTATTTATTTCTATACAGAGGGTATTTCTATACAGAGAGTATTTCTATACAGAGAGTATTTCTACACAGAGAGTATTTCTATACAGAGAGTATTTCTATACAGAGAGTATTTCTATACAGAGAGTATTTCTATACAGAGGGTATTTATTTCTATTTCTACACAGGTGAAAAATGGGAAGCCGTTCACAAAGTGTCAATAAGTTGCATTGGGAAAACATAGTGCTACTGGCTGACGAAACACCTGGGGTTGTGTGTGTGTGTGTGTGTGTGTGTGTGTGTGTGTGTGTGTGTGTGTGTGTGTGTGTGTGTGGTGTGTGTGTGTGTGTGTGTGTGAGAGAGAGAGAGAGAGAGAGAGAGAGAGAGAGAGAGAGAGAGAGAGAGAGAGATGAGAGAGAGAGAGAGAGAGAGAGAGAATGCAACTGCAATTATTTAATTAAAAACTAAACAAGTCAACTGCATAATAATGCATGCGCTGCATTATATTACGGAGTGGAAATATTCTATGTTTACTTTTTAATTAATGAATTAATGAATTAATTTGTCCATTAATTCATTAATTCATTCATTCATTCATTCATTCATTCATTCATTCATTCATTCATTCATTCATTTCATTCTGCTTCTGGCAGAAAAGCGTCTGATCTGGAACGGCCGGCAACTCGCGGATGAGAGAACACTGTCATCCTATGGGATCCAGAGTGAGTCCACCATTTTTCTTGGCCTTCGCCTTGCAGGAGGCCAAGAAGAAAAGACAACAAACATCATGGAAAATACATACAAAGTTTTGGTGGAAAACGCTTACCGGCATGACACACGTCATTGATTTTGACTCTGAAGAGCACATGAATAACACGACAGTCGAAGAGTTGAAGATAATAATTCAAGAGAAGAGTGGTGTCCCTGCTGAAAGTAAGCCCACATACATCCGTCCGGTTACAAGTTTTGAAGAAAGTTATAGCTCTGATTCGAGGTTCTGTACTTCTATACAGAGAGTATTTCTATACAGAGAGTATTTCTACACAGAGGGTATTTCTATACAGAGAGTATTTCTATACAGAGAGTATTTCTATACAGATAGTATTTCTACACAGAGAGTATTTCTATACAGAGGGTATTTCTATACAGAGGGTATTTCTATACAGAGAGTATTTCTATACAGAGAGTATTTCTATACAGAGAGTATTTCTATACAGAGAGTATTTCTATACAGAGAGTATTTCTATACAGAGAGTATTTCTACACAGAGAGTATTTCTATACAGAGAGTATTTCTATACAGAGGGTATTTCTATACAGAGAGTATTTCTATACAGAGGGTATTTCTATACAGAGAGTATTTCTATACAGAGAGTATTTCTACACAGAGAGTATTTCTATACAGAGAGTATTTCTATACAGAGAGTATTTCTATACAGAGAGTATTTCTATACAGAGGGTATTTATTTCTATTTCTACACAGGTGAAAAATGGGAAGCCGTTCACAAAGTGTCAATAAGTTGCATTGGGAAAACATAGTGCTACTGGCTGACGAAACACCTGGGGTTGTGTGTGTGTGTGTGTGTGTGTGTGTGTGTGTGTGTGTGTGTGTGTGTGTGTGTGTGTGTGTGTGTGTGTGTGTGTGTGTGTGTGTGTGCGTGCGTGCGTGCGTGCGTGCGTGCGTGGTGTGTGTGTGTGTGTGAGAGAGAGAGAGAGAGAGAGAGAGAGAGAGAGAGAGAGAGATTTTCTGGCCACCGGCCAAAAAATGGCAATCCGCTGCCATCAAAAGGGACAAGACATAATTATGTGGTATAATTACGTTCGTCTGACATCCAGGAATTCAAAAATGTGTGATAGCACTTTGAGAAGAGTAGCTGAATGTTTTTGGCCTTTATATCTGATTGATAAAATTGATACAGTATATGTTGAACATGGTGACTAATGGGCCAATTTTGATGATTCTGACATCGAAATATACATTTTCTTGTGTGCCAAGTTGATTTATGAGGTAACAAAAGCAATTCAAGTTCAGGGTCATGTGTCAAAGGTCAATGTCATGGTAATTTTGTATCTAAATGTCCTTTAATAGTAAAGTGGCCCATATCAGTTCAGAAACCTACGCTTGGTTTCTCTCCACCGTCATAATACCAATTTGTATTGCATCTTACAGTATATTGTTTTAATCAATGCCTAGTCACCTTTACAACATGGTATGGCATATAGAGATTGGACATTCCTGGAATGAGTAATGTTGCACCCCCCCAAACGTTTGCCAAAATGGCTAATGGCTTGCATCAACCCATGCTTTTGATGGTCACTAGGCCCAGATTCTGAAGATATGTGCTTTCACAAAACTTGGTCTTAAGTTGTGAAAGCTACCAGGAATGACACCAAATGATGCTGCCACTGTGTATGCTGAAACATCAGCTTTCAATTGTCCTATTGGACGGGCCTTATCCTGAAGGGACAAACATAGCATCTTTATTGCTAAATAATGGTTAATAATGCTTAATAATGATAATAAATGCTTAATGCTTAATGCTTAATAATGAGTATAAACAAAGTCAGGAAAGTGACAGGAATCATGCTTATGTGCCACACATGAGTGGCACACATCTCTGAACACTCAGACAGAGGGACACCGGAGGCAGAGTTCAGGAAGGGAGGAGTGGTGTTGGTCTTGGCCCAGTACACCGGCCTGGAGCAAGGCTAATCTGCCAGAGAGACGCAAGATGGTGGTCCAGGAGGTGCGGCGGAAAGTTGAAGCAAGGAGGCACACACAAGCTGTGGCACAGGCAAAGCAAGGGCAGTGGATGGCATGGGAAGGAGTGGAGAAGAGGAAGATCTCCTGGAAAGATCTGTGGGATATGGAGGCGTTCAGGGCAAGTTTTACCATATGATGCCCTCTCCTGCAAACCTAAGCCAGTGGTATGACGAAGACCCCACTTGACCCCTATGTCCAAGCCCAACAACACTGAAGCACATCTTAGTGGGATGCAAGACCAGCCTCACCCAAGGCTGGCACAACGAGGTGGCACAACTACGTGCTAAAGTGCCTTGCAGCAGTGCTGGAACATCAAAGAACAAGTGTGAATGCCCTTCCTCCCTTGTCATCCCATTGGCAGCGAACACCATTTGTCCGAGAGGGACAAGCCAGCCTCACCACCATAAGAGCTGACACCGGGCAGCTGGGCAGAGCACAGGACTGGAAGCTGCTGGCAGACCTGGACAAGAAACTCCAACTGAGATCGCATCCACCAACCTGCGACCAGACCTTGTTCTGTGGTCACCCTCGCTCAAGGGTGCATTCACATTTGGTTTAATAACTCCCGACCCATTTCACCAATTCAAAAACTTGAAGTGGCTTATGATAGCAGACACATGTAGGTCAGTTTCCTGAAAATAGTAGATATGGTGATGAAGGGATCTTTGAGTAAAAGAGTGAAACGTGCCAAAATGTTACCCTTATGGTACCTCATCATTACCTATATGTTGTAACTCAAGAACCGTAGTACATACAGACATGTACTTGGTATCAAAATGTCCGTAATGCCCAACTTTATGTTAACATTCAATACATTGTATTTTGAGTTATGAATGAAAAAACACATTTTTGGACAGACATCTTGGATTTTGGGGGCTGCCATCTTGGAATTTTGCAAGGCACGCAGTACTTTTAAAAATAGTGGGGTTTAAAGAGTGTACCAATTTTCATGCCTGTATCACCATTTGATTGACTTAAAGATGGAGTGTTATGATTTTTTTTCTACCCTAAAACATGATCATCAGGTATTAATGTTATATGAAAAGTAAGATTTTTTTCCCAAAAAGTGTACAGTGTTTGTTAAACTGTCATTTTTATGATTCCACGCTACCAGTTCATTAAGTATGCCTGGTTTGCCTGGTGGGTGGTGATGGGTGGAGATCCAGCTAAACTGAAGCCACACCCACAGCTTTAGTTGCATGATAAAGGGGGAGGAGTTAGGGGAGGGGCTGAGCATGTGATGTCACTATATTGAAGTTTTTTTCCATTGGTACGTTTAACTGGAAAGGTTCAGCCCCCAGGAAGAAACCCTAAATACAAAGGGAAGAAATCATTGCACATAAAAACACACACCAAGGGGTCTATTTACATACTGTCACCTCTTAAACATGTACAAAATTGGAAAAAATACAAAAATCACGGCACCCCTCTTTAAGAATCATTGTTACAAATGTCTTGCTCTCCTCAATCTGTGAATGTACCTATATGCTGTATCTCGAGAACAGTATGAGATACAGACATGTAGTTGGTACCAAATTGTTTGTAATGCTCAACTTTATATTAACGTTCAATACATTTATGGGGCGTAAAATCAATGCATTTCAAGTTATGAAGTTATTACAACATTTTATCAGATATAAAGGCCAAAAACCTGTATTCAGCTACTCTTCTGAAACTGCTATCACACATTTTTGCATTCCTGGATGTCATACGAACGTAATGATACCACATATGTCTTGTCCCTTTTGATGGCGGCGATTTTTCCGGCGGCCCACGGCCTAAGAGAGAGAGAGAATGCAACTGCAATTATTTAATTAACATAAACATGTAACAAGTCAACTGCATAATAATGCATGCGCTACATTGTATTATGCAGTGAAATTGTCCTATGTTTACGTTTTAATTAATTAGTTGGTTAATTGATTCATACACCAGTGGTTACCACCACTGGTGTATGAATGTGGGAAGTGGGGACGCTGGCGTTGACTGTTCGCCGCTCTACTTCCCAATGTATGAATGAATGGACCATTGTAAGCGCTTTGAGTATCACACTGTGCATAGAAAAGCGCTATAAAAATGCAATCCATTATTACTCGAGGATGAGCGAACACTGTCATCCTATGGGATCCAGAGGGAGAACACCATTCACCTTTGTGGAGGAGAGGAGGAGAGGAGAGATACAACAAAGATCATGGAAAAGAGATACCAAGTTTCTGTGATAGATCTAACCGGCAGGAAAACCGCCATTGATTTTGACTCTGAAGAGCACATGAATAACATGACAGTCGAAGAGTTGAAGATAAAATTTAAAGAGAAGGATGGTACCCCTGTTGACAGTAAGCTGACATACATCCGTTCGGTTGCAAGTTTCAAAGAAAGTTAAAGCTCTGACTTGAGGTTCTGTGGATATTTCTACACATAGTGTACTTCATAGGGAGTATTTCTAGACAGAGAGTATTTCTATACAGAGAGTATTTCTATACAGAGAGTGTTTCTATACAGAGGGTATTTCTATACAGAGAGTATTTCTATGCAACTGCAATTATTTAACAAGTAAACATATAACAAAAGTCAACTCTATAATAATGCATGCACTACATTATATTATGCAGTGGAAATGTTCACATTTTAATTAATGAATTAGTTCATTCATTCATTTTATTCTGCTTCTGGCAGAACAGCGTCTGATCTTTGCCGGAAAGCAACTCGTGGATGAGAGAACACTGTCAGCCTATGGGATCCAGAACGAGTCCACCATTCACTTTGAACTTCGCCTTCGTGGAGGAGGAGAACTGGAGGAGATGATGATAGGAGGAGAGGAGGAGATGAGGAGAGGAAGAGAGGAGGAGATGAGAAATAGCAAGGATGAATTGAGGGACTTTGAGTGTGGGGGTGTGTGTATGTGATGTTGGCTGAAAGTACGCTGTGATGGGATTATTATTGTGATTATTATTAATGTTGGACATAACAGGGTGGGCCGTGCATCAGGGCCCAGCCCCCTTAGGGCCCACTGAAGGCCTGTTTCACTGAAGGGGGGAAAAGACGGCGTTATGGGCCCCCAAGTGTGGGACTGTGGCCCCCAAGTGTGGGACTGATGCCATCAAGTGTGGACCTGTGGCCCCTGAGTGTGGGCCTGTAGCCGGTCGTTAGGGAGTTCAACACTGAGAGTGTCCGGGACTAGCAGTGGGAGGGGTAATGATATTGTCCAATCACCTTGATACCTGTGAACTGTCAGTCACGAGTTCCTCTTAAAAAAAGTGGATTGAAGCATCGTGTAGCAACCCGTAAACATGTTCAAGAAAAGTCATAAAAGTGGTTTGAAAAAGTGAATGGAAAGAGAGCAGTGGGAAGAGCCTGAAGCTAAAATGACCAAATTGGACAAGTTTTTTTTTACACCACAGCAGCCTCCCCAGGCAAACACACCAGCAGCTACCCCAGATCCTGCCTCACACAGGGTGACCAGGAGGAGAGTTCTGCCCGACGACTGGACCCCCTTCTTCCCCGGCGACACCCCAGCTTTAGAGTTCGGACTCGGCGTCGCCAACGAGTTCGGCGACCCAAGCGCCCTGTGACAGTTCTCCAGGCGGCCAGATAGAGACAGAGTCATTGGACTTAGTGATAATGAATGTGCCCGCGGCGGCCGCCACCATTGAACCTGTTGCAGAGCCTAATGAACCCCGAATCCTCAGCACAGATCGAGGATTATACATAAAGACTTATTTAAGTTGCAGCATGGGACAAGAACGACTCAGTGGACTAACAGGCTTTGGACCTGAACAGACTCATTAATTACTTTGCTGAGCACAAGGTCCATAAGATGACCTTCTAATAATAAGTGAGTACAGTCACAGCCATCATCATTCATTATAATGCTGTCACTTGCTGTCTTTGTAAATCATGTAATGTAATGTGCTGTGTTCTTGATGCTTGTTGCTTACACTGTGGAAGTGCATATCATTGTTGTGTACAGCTCTTGTTAGTGTTGGCTATAATGTGAATGTGTTAATGTAATAGTTTGGGGACCCTATGTTTGAGCCCAGATCAGGGCATGCTGTTCTATAATGATGCCCTCATGGTTCTGAAAATGCAGTGTGGGTGTGTGTGCGTGTGTGTGTGTGTGTGTGTGTGTGTGTGTGTGTGTGTGTGTGTGTGTGTGTGTGTGTGTGTGTGTGTGTGTGTGTGTGTGTGTGTGTGCGTGCGTGCGTGCGTGCGTGTGTGTGTGCGCGCGCACACACAGACACACACAGTGGTTCAATGGTGGCGGCCTCTGCGGGCATATTTATTGTCATCAAGTACACCGACTCTCCTTGGCAACTTCGAATCCAACCTTTGAAGCAGTGTCGCCGGGGAAGACGGGCGACCAGTCCACAGGGCGGAACTCTCTCTTGCCTGGGGAGGCTGCTGTGGTGTAAAAAAACTTGTCCCACTGCTCTCTTTCCATTCTCTTTTTCAAACCACTTTTATGACTTTTCTTGAACATGTTGACGGTTGATGCTATGCTGATGCTTCAATCCACTTTTTTTTTTTTAGAGGAATTTACATCAAAATGTCACAATATCATTACCACTCCCACTGCTAGTCCCAGCCACTCTCAGGTTCAAGCCCCTACCCACAGGCCTACACTCAGCAGCCTTTATTTTCTTTTTCCCCCTTCAGTGAGACAGTGGACACCTTTCATACAACCCACTTTACAAGAGAAATACTATTGATCTTATTTGTTTTGCAGGTCATATACTGTATATTATTCTTATAAATTAAAAAAAAATCTTTCACTCTACAGAAATTACTATGGGGCTAAAAATTACGATGGATCTTATTCTTATAAATCACAAAATTAAATATGTTTTATATATGTTTCACATTCTATGGATCCTATATTGACTTTATTCTCTTATATGAAAGGTGCCGATGGGTGAAGGCTCCAAAAAGGTGACAAGTCCATAGATGCAAAGTCTGGGCTTTTTATTTTCTCCCCAAACAAAATGCCAAACAACGATGGCAGTGCTGAATAATTAGCAGCAGACTTAAATAACAAAACAAAATTAAACTTCAACTAAAAATAACAAAAATGAAACAAAACTTGGCAGCAAACAAAACTAATGAAAACAACCTAGTAACTTAAGATACTGTTTAACAGGCTGTTACTGCAGCTCTCCCCTAGAGATGTTACAGCTTGTTGCTCCATGTCCAACAAACTGAACACACCTGTGGCCTCCTCTTATAGGGAGTGGATCATACCACATGGTCTGCATTCAATGAAGTCATTAACCAAACTATACATTCAGAGTCGTAGCCTATATCCAACCTAACCTTTAAAGGATGTTGTACCACAAAATAAAAGTTACATTTCTCGCTCAACAATATATATATATATATATATATATATATATATATATATATATATATATATATATATATATATATATGTGTGTGTGTGTGTGTGTGTGTGTGTGTGTGTGTGTGTGTGTGTGTGCGTGTGTGTGTGTGTGTGTGTGTGTGTGTGTGTGTGTGTGTGCATTCCCAAGAAGAAGCAAACAATTTCTCAAATCAAAGCAATTGAAAACAAATGTTTGAGTGAAAATAGGTTCTCTACTTCTCTAATACCAAAAGGTTTTGATCACAGACTATTTCATGGCCCCTTTGTTGTGTTGTACTACTGTACAATACTTTAAACCAATTGCTATGTCACACACATGCCTAAAATTTGCACTGCCCTTGTTGAAACTCCAGTTTGCTCCTATTCATTTTGCACTCAGTTTCTAACCCTTCAATGTCACAACTCTGAGATGGCTCTGTATGAAGGGAGGTACAATAGTACAGTAGGGTGAGGTGACTCCAGCACAGTGGAATTTAATTTACAGTTTTCATTTAATTTTTAAAACATTGTTTTATTCATTTGGGTGGGCATGCCCGAATATGAAACCTGCTTCATTTTTCAAAACAATATTTTAAAAATAAATGAAAACAGTAAATGAAATTCCACAGCCCTCTCACGTATTAGGAGGGCAATATCAGACACCAGAAAAAAGATTGGTTGTTTTTTAAATAATATGTCATGGTTAAAATGGTGTTTTAAGTTATAATGGGTTTGTATAGGAAGGAGGTGGATACGCTGAACATCAAATATCTAAATACTGAATGTAGTAACTCATAAACTGCCTGGTGTGTTCACATGAGACTGGGTAGACCATACAATAACCAAAAAAGTGTTTTTGAATGTGGAATATCTCTTTAACATGGGTGACTTTCACCCAGACAGTCATATTTTTGCCATTTCCATGACACAGAATGTTAGGTTGTTTCGCTGTCCACGTCCCTGTTTTATTCTAGAGGTTCCTGGGTGGATTTCACCCACATTATGTGTTATAGACAAAAAATCCTATGCCATCCACAGTGGACTTTTGGATCAAAGGAGAAGTTACCAACTTAATACTTTGATATAAAGAAATACAGAACTGCTATTAGTATTAGTACATTTGTTTTTATTTTTACATTACAGTTTGAGGCCAGAGTTCAACTCCTGTCCTCCTCTGACGCATTGTTAATAATCAATAATTGAATGTCACAGGCAGAGAATAATTCAATCAAAATGCATGTATTGATTTACTAATGAAGAAACACCACATGAAACAAAGGAAATCAAATTTAAGGCTTGATTTTCAAATCACTTCATACAAATAATACAGGTGATATACAGTAAGTGTGAGAAATAACTGCTTATATAACGTACTGAATGATTATATGTGTGGAGATTGTATATTATTTATAATTTAATGTATTATTTTATAACATTTGAAAAAATATATATTATTATTATTACCCCTATTATTATAAAAGGTAAGAAATGCACTGGATTCAGACAAAAGCCCAGCTTTAATCATCTTAAAATCCTTTCATTTTAAAATGTAAATAATATCATTCTGGCTAATCAGAATTGTTTGTCATCATCTCCCTCTTCGATGTTTGTGTTATGCAATAATATTTATGTTAGATTCATGCAATGGCATTTAATGTGTGTGAGGGTCAAAGTTTGTGTTTTCGCATCCACCAAACGCTGAACATGCAACATAGGAGGGCATATCAGCCCTCAACAATGAAGTGTTCAATACAAACACTGTAATTAGTCCTGACAGAGGACAGGAGGGAGGCCTTATGGTGAAATTCACAGGATCGGAGTTAATTTAGACAGGAGTGGAGTTGGACCAATGACTGCAGATCAATCTTAAAATTTACAAACCCACAGGCACATATTTTGCCTCACTCTTACCCGAGATAAGAAATCTGCAGATGTTAATTCTTTATACAGTATATTAATTCTCCTTATGTTTAGAGAATAAACCCTTTACATATTCTACAACAGGCTCTCCAATGCTGCGAACCTCAGCGATCGTGTCTTGAACTCCATCCTGGACATTATCAGCTTCCATCCCAACCTGAGCACCAATAACAAACCCCGCCAAGCCACCTACTGCTGCCCCGGCGGCGGTGACGTAACCTGCTATGGCAGCGCTGCCCACGACAGCTGCCCCAGCTGCTGCTACTGTTAGAGGGGCCAGTGCTCCGAACACTGCCCCTACTGCCAAACCTACCACAACAGCTACAACAAGGATCTTGATCCTCTGCCATACATTAGGGGAGTTAACAGCCTCACTCCTGAACTGATCCCTGCTTTGCCTCTCTCCTCTGTCCCTCGGAAAGGCTATGGCGCTGCCGCTTTCCTCCACCCTCTTGCTCATCAAGCACTCATGCTCATCCTTTATTATCTCCTCTGTCTTTTTAAACATTTCATTGGTATAACACCCTCCACCGTTCCCTTCCACCATGGCCTCCACCTTCCTCAGCAGCTGTCTAACCTGCTGCCTGTTACCAGGATCTCTGTTGTTCAGGACGTGGTACCTGTCACCGCACCTCTCCAACAAAGCCCTAAGCCCAGGCACTGCATTGCCTAGGTACTCCTCGATACCCCCTCTCCCAGATCATCCCCTCGGGTGAACAGAATCCTGGTATAGTCACGGACAGCGGCCTCCCCGAATATCTTCACCATCTGGTCGACAGCCCTGCTCTCCTCCTCCGTGTAGCGCCCTATCTGGATGACCAGCAGGAAGGCGTGAGGGCCGGGGGAGGAGAAGGACAAGCATTTGGCTATCTCCATGTGGAGCTGATCCGTGTCGAGGTTGGTGTCCCCGAATCCGGGCACATCGACGACGAGGACCCGAGTTGGTCTTCCTCCGCAGGCCAAGCCGCTGTCTGTCTCTTCCCAGGTGAGGTCGGCTCTCCCCTCCATACAGACCTTGGTGACAGACCTGGAGCTAGACCGGGACAGGAAGTGCTTTCGCCCCAGGATGGTGTTTCCTGATGCACTTTTCCCAGACCCCGTCTTTCCAATCAGCACCAGTCGGAGTTCTCTCTCGCCCTCGTTGTCAGCAAACTCCATTATCTCTACTTTGGAATCGAGACAAAATGTGCAAACATAAAACTTGAATTGCACTCTGTCGAGTGCAAACTTACACATTTCACACAAGTAGGTCATACATGTACTACCGGTACAGTACATGTATGACCTACTATGACCTACTATGACCTAATACATGTGTATATACAGTTTGCCTTATGTGTCACTGCATAGTATTGTTGACAATACTGTGCCAATATTGGCACAGTATTGCCAATATTGGCAACCCCCATAGAACAGGTTATCTGTTTTTATTTTAATGGTGTATTTGTATAGTGCCTTTATTCAAGGCGCTTTGCATAGATTATGGATCAAATTTACCCATTCACACACCCATTCAGACACCTATTCCTCTTTTTCCCAGAGAACATGACATCCATGATTTCCCCAAAGTTGAAATGTGGACTCCACTTTGTATCTGAACATTTCAAAGAGATTGGGCCTAGAGAAGGCAACAGCCTAATAATAATTGCACTCTGCCGAGTGCCAAATTACGAGTTGCAGAGTGCAAGTACTCCTGACACCAACAATAAATATATTTTTCACCGTAGAACTTAACATGGGTGATTTCCCCCCCGATAATTTTTGCAATTTTGACGACAATGTTTTTCCCCCCCAAAAAACAAAAAAGTAACTGGAGTAGTCTGTCTCACTCTGTATTGTGTTGGAAGCAGTGTTGGGAATATTACTTTACCTTGTTAATTTATTAATTATTACCTTCATTTTAAAGCAATATATTAGATTACAATATTACTGTCTGAGCAAGTGTAATATATTACTATTACTATTACATATTACTTAAAAAAAAAAACTTTTTACAAAATATATCATGAAATATTTAGTATCGTAGACCAGTGGCATACCTACAATAAAGCAAGCGCACTTGCTATCTGGCCAAATCCTTATGAAATCAACTTGAAAAACATCACTCCTGAATAAATAATTTGATGACAAATGATAGAAAATAAGTAAAAATGTAATTTCTGGAGTGGTCAATATACAGTAATTTCACAAGAACATTTTCAATGAGACAGATTGACAGAAAGTAATATTGAAAGTAATGCAGTAATGCAGAAAGAAAAGTATCATGTATTAGATTGTTTTAGTTAAGTGATATATTTATATTACAAGTTACTGCATTTTGGTAATATATTATGTAATACTGACACTGTATATTAAGTTGCGTAGTACACATGTCCCAACACTGGTTGGAAGGGACAAGAGACGAACTCTGTTTATAATAACAACACACAACACGTCTCCATGTTAGCATAAACAAGACTCCTCTCTCATTCCAAATGCGGAAATACAAGGGCGAATAACAATAGTACAACATATATTAAAACGCAACATACATGACAGAGAATAACACAGAACAGTCTTATTGTGCACAAACAGGACTCCTCTCTAAAGAGAATTGAACAAACACTGTATAAATAGCTTATAAGTGCAATTTTTAATTTTGTTATACCGAAGGTTAACAAAGGACACCCACCTTGTTCCAATCACAGAAATACAAGAGGAAGAGGAGGAGGTGGAACAAGATATTTATACATAGGACAGAGAGGAGGAGACTGTACCATCACGTCAGGTAGAAGCACATACCGGTATCATATTTTGTGTAATTATATCACAGTGTTACATATACTGTACATCCACAATGGACTGAATTTATCATTCATTCATTCATTCATTCATTCATTCATTCATTCATTCATTCATTCATGCATTCATTCAGTCATTCATTCATTCGTTCATTCATTCATTTTGTTTTTCTCCACTGGGCCAATCTCACGTCTTAGGAATGTTTGGACCAAAGGAGAAGTTTACAACTTACTGCAATATTAGGATATTCAAGTTGTCATACTGTATACATCAGCATATTTGTTATATAGAAATCACTGTTTTATTTCATCCAATCGTAAATTGTTTATGATGAAATAGGCATGACTTTTTGATTTTTTTCCAAACTTGCGCTCTGCTCACTCAAATAATTATTTACGAATGGATTGATAAAATATATATAAAGAAATACAGAAATGGTAATAATTATTGCACATTTTCAATATTTATTATTTTTACATTTCAGTTTGAGTCTAAAAGAGACCAAAAGGAAGACACATTGTGAATAATTAATAATGACGACACAGGCAGAGAATAAAACTCTTGCATTGATTCACTACTCATGCTAATAATGAATGAAAACCACATAATAGTAAACACCTCAAACATCTACAAGGAAAACAATAAGAAATAAGTGCTTATATAATGTAGTGATTATAAATATGTGGAGATTATATATTATATATTATTCATATATTACTTATTAGAGTTAATACTTAAAATGCCATTCATGCCATTCCAGACCATGGCCGGAAGGGAAGAAATTCAGATGACCCATGCTCACAAGGAATAAATTACGCATTCTAACTCATTTTTAATGGGGATGGCAATTTTTGCTCAGAAAATGACCTGCGATCAAGAGAATGTTTAACGCCGGTTGTTTATCGCCCGGCGTCACAGATTTTTGTTGTGCGCGCAAGTTTTTGAAAGCTCAATCCAGTGAGCTTTTTTTTTTTTAAAACGCTGGGCGATTTATAGCAAACAAACAACATAGTGAGGATCCACCCTACTAGTAGACCTGCACAGTGACTTGAGGAAAATGAATGGGGAATCCACTTCTGGAACAGGGATGGTGACGTCATGGCGCAGGTTTGCTGGTAGGGTGGGTTCTCACTATGTTGTTTGCTTTAAATCGCCCAGCGTTTTACAAAAAGCTCACTGGATTTATGTGAGCAATATGTGGTTATAGCTTGGATTTAGAACATTGGCGTATCAGAGCACTGTGCAGTGTGAGGACTTGCCTATGAAGGCGTCAGTGTGGATTACTTCCCTGTATGACCAGACCCCTCCCTTCGCCTGCCCCCACTCCCTCATCAAGCGCTCCTGCTCCTCCCTCATCAAGCGCTCCTGCTCCTCCCTTATCGCTGCCTCTGCCTTTAAAAACATTGCATTGGTATAACACCCTCCACCGTTCCCTTCCACCATGGCCTCCACCTTCCTCAGCAGTTGTCTAACCTGTTCCCTATCACCAGGATCTCTGTTGTTCAGGACGTGGTACCTGCCACCACACCTCTCCATCAAAGCCCTAAGCCTGGGCTCTGTGTTGCTGAGGTACTCATCGATACTCCCCTCTCCCAGATCATCCCCTCGGGTGAACAGAATCATGGTGTGGTCGCGGACAGCATCCCCCCCGAATATCTGGACCATCTGGTCAAGAGCCCTGCTCTCGTCCTCTGTGGTGCGCCCTATCGGGACAACCAGTAGGAAGGCATGAGGGCCGGGGAACAAGAAGGTCACGCATTTGACTATCTCCATGTGGAGCTGATCCGTGTCGAGGTTGGTGTCCCCGAAGCCGGGCATGTCCACAACGAGGACTCGAATCGTCGCTTCTGGTCTTCCACCGCAGGCCAAGCCGCTGTCTGTCTCTTCCCAGGTGAGGTCGGCGCTGCCCTGCTCACAGAACTTGGTGACGGACCTGGAGCTGTACCGGGACAGGAAGTGCTCTCGCCCCAGGATGGTGTTTCCTGATGCACTTTTACCAGACCCCGTCTTTCCAATCAGCACCAGATGAAGTTCTCTCTCGCCCTCGATGGCAGCAGGCTCCCTCGTTCTTCCTTTGGAATCAAGAGAAAATGTACAAAAATAAAAATAAAACTGGACTCTGTTGATTGCCAATTTGCACATTGCACACAAGTACATTCAAAATAATGTTGAAATGTCACACTGATTCTAAGGAAAGTAAAATTATTAGAACACATAACAAGGAAACATTTGTATGAACAAAGGGAATCTACCAAACGCGCCTACCAATCTGGTGCATCACAGGAGCAGGGACAGCAATGTGCAGAAAGCAGGAGAACACTGGAGCAACACGGACAGTTCATGCCTTTTTATTAGAGGTGCCAGTTTTCGACTGGCACCTATAATAAAAACGCCTGAACTATTTATGTTGCTCCAGTGTTCTTCTTTCTAAACATTTGTATATACGTATATGGGAAATGTTTGCAGATCCTTCAAACAATAGGGAAGACCGCCACAATTGTAACATTTTGCACTGTTCATGATTTTACTCAAATATGCTTTTATCTGCATATGTAATGTTTTCAGGCAACGGACCTATTAGATTATAGAAGTAATATTGGCCAATATGTAAATATTCCTTATAATGGTATGATATGGGACGGCGTGTGGTAAAATTAAACCATTTTGCAAGTCCTTCTTCGGTGATGCTTGGAGACCACAACTAACGTCCATAGTGTCTCAAACAATCCAAACTAATAAAGAACATATGCCTGCAGACATGCATGTTGAGTTTTACTCACCAACATCAAATAATAAATATATAGTTCATTTGCAAAAACAGGTAAATCCGTTTTTATAAATGTTCACAAATCCTGCTTTTTTATTGTGCACTGCAAGTAATATCAATCAAACTGAAACTTGAGGGCGTTTAGAATGGGATATATCGGATTTTGCAACAAAATGGATTTCATATTCTAATATAATGCTAACTTAACCATGATTTTCAAAAGTCAGCTCATTTTTCCCCAAAATGGCGTTTAGCTGTTTTTGCAAATGAACTCTTCAAATATATAGTCCAATATATAGTCCACGGATACTAAAAGTGTAATTTGTTCTGAATTTTTGAACAGCTTTTGTTAGTAATTCCGAAGAGGATGAAAGAAATCCTGGCTTCCCGGCTCCGTGGAGTTCAATCAAGAGATGACCTGCATGTTAGCCTCAACACCAGGGCTTTCATTTTCATTCGCGGTGCGCAAAAACGGAAAGCCTGGACTAACTTGCTACACACAGTGGCCTTGAGGGGGTAGTCCTTCCGGGGGTAGAACCTTCCGGGGTGGGCGTCGCTCTAAATGATGTGACGTAGAACAGCAGTGGACGGGCGCGGGAGGGGCTGGGGATGACGACACGTGGTGAGATCAAATCAGATCAGCTCGATCTGCCGTGTGGATCCCACGTCACCCCGCCCCCCCAAGGCCAAAATCATTGCGGGTTAGGCCAGGCTATCTGCATGTTACAATCGTGAAGCGTTACAATCCAGTTTATGCAGCCAAACACTTCCTGGTTGGGTTGGAATGCTGGAATGCTTCCTGTCTGCAGACTCCCATTCACTGTGCTTGTATTGGTTGTGAATTTCTAGGAATAAAGTTCAGTTCTTTAAACCACACTTTTTCACAGTTCTTCATAGTTTGTATTATCTGTGGTGTGCTGTTGACATGATCACATGAGTGAGAAATGTCTAAAATCAGTTAAAATCATGAGTACTTCATGGATTTGCCATGTTTATTGCCATGTCCGCTTTTTATAAGCAACCTTTTTCAGTAAATTTGCTTGCAAATAATGACAGTTTACTAGGTATATTTTTAAGGCTTGTTCCATATCTGTGAGTCAAAGGACCCCCATGCTCCATGCATCTGTGCACACAGATCCCCATCTGTAAAATGTTGTGTGCCAGCCAGGTTTTTATTTTTCATCTGTATGAAACAAGAATTATTTTGGAAACTATCAAATCTATCAGATCACAGTGGCACACTTTGAGCTTTCAGATCTGCTATTCTCAAGTAGCTGCCAATGTATAGTCTTAGAGTATAATGCGTAATGTACAGTATATGTATAGCTCATGATTGACTGATTGCTTATCTGACACAATCTGGCAACACCGGAGCAAGTACATTGTTCCAGATTGTGTGAGAGAAATAAGCATCCATGGTCTATGACATGGGTGTTTCAACTGTTTGTGAACCAGGGACCACCACCCGGACTTAGAATCAACATGGGGACCACCACAGTTATGCGATATACAGTAGCCTAATGATAGTGTAGACATGGCATTATTATTCCCACAATGATGTAATTATGATAAAATCAGGGAAGCTTTCTTGAGACGCTAACACCCATTTCTGTGGATTTTCTTATCCTCAATCAGACTTTCAGTAACTGACAACGTTGGCTTGCTTACTGTACATTGCACAAAGCTTTAGTGTGCTGTTCTATGGAAAAAAAATGGAATACCTTTCAGGACCACAAGTGGTCCATGGAACACCTATTGAAAATACCTGGACCTGAACTATAAAAACCAAATGAGCTACTATATTACTCTTTAAGACTTTCTTTATAAGGCTCTTTAAGACAAGAACTTGAGATTCGTTTTTCATTTGGGGTCTGTGTGTACAGATAGTGTACATGGAGGTCCCTGGATCCTTTATGAAAATGTTTGAGGAGAATCACAGGTTTAACCAACATTAGGGAACAAGATTAAAGGTAGGGGAAGTGATTTCACTTTTGACAGATATCACCCCAAAAATATATTTTTTCTGTTAAAATGCTCTATTATAAGGTGTGGAAACCACATATGGAGTTTCCCCCTCCCCCACGTTAGCAGAGGAGCTAATAAAAGTACCCCAGGTCACCACCAATTCTCCACCAATCAGGAGCGAGCAGCAGGTTCACATAGTGTAGCTACTGTTGGGGGCCCCTAGTGCACCAGGCTGGTACGACACCATGAATTTCAAATCACTTCCCCTACCTTTAAATAAAACATTCAGCTAGTAACTACCATTATTTTCAAGCAACTTTACTGAAAAAAGCTTGCTTATAAAAAGTGTATATGGCAACACATGGATAAATCCATGAAAAACTCCCGGTTTTAACTGAAGATTTTAGGTATTTCTAACTCATGTGATCATGTCAATAGAACACCACAAATAATAAAAACTATGAAGAACTAGGAAATGGTATTATCAAATGAAAAAGTGTGGTTTAAAGAACTGAACTTTATTCCTAGAAATTCACAACCAATACATGCAAAGTGAATGGGAGTCTGCCGACAGGAAGCATTTTTTACTATTTATATTAGTTACCATAAGAGTAGGTGTTAGGTTATTTGTCAAGAGTTTGGCAACAATATGATGGCTCTTGTCCATATCTTTACTGACAGAATCATTATTGCCTTTTTTGTCTGTACATTTTACAGACATACCGGTATCTAATTACATGCTAATGCTGCACACAATGATTTGAAAGTGTTGAACCGAATCATTACATGGAACAGTTAATAACTCATTGCAGGTCAGAAAATACATGATAATGATAAAGTTAAAAATAACTAAAATGCCATCTCTCCCCAAGACTACTGTCAACACTGCCAAGATAACAAATTGAATCAAGGTTTAATTTCTTCTTGTAATTACTGACAAAAAAATAGGAAAATACATGTTCGGGAAAGGTGTCGTTTGAAAGCTTATGAACATAAATATTTTTAAAAAATATATATATATGTATACTTCTCGGGGGTCAGTGTTGCTCCGATCACTGCCTCTAATGCCAAACCTGTTACAACAGAGGCAGCAAGGCCCTTGATTCTCTGCATGACATTAGGAGAGATAGCACCCTCCCTCCTGAACTGACTGAGAGAGATTTTTTTTTTTTTTCCCCTAAACGGATCCTTGCTTTGTCTCTCTCCTCTGTCCCTCGGGAAGCCTACAACGCCCCTGCCTTCCTCCGCCCTTCCCTGCTCCCTCAACAAGCGCTCCTGTTCCTCCCTTATTGCTGCCTCTGCCTCTAAAAACATTTCATTGGTATAAAACCCTAAGCCATTCCCTTCCACCATAGCCTCCACCTTCCCCAGCAGTTGTCTAACCTGCTGCCTGTCACCGGGATCTTTGTTGTTCAGGACGTGGTACCTGCCACCACACCTCTCCATCAAAACACTAAGCCCAGCCGGTGCATTACCCAGGTACTCCTCGATACCCTCCTTTCCCAGCTCATCCACTCGGGTGAATAGAATCCTGGTGTGGTCGCGGACAGCATCCTCCCCGAATATCTGGACCATCTGGTCAACGGCCCGGTCCTCCTCCTCCGTGTAGCACCCTATTGGGACCACCAGCAGCAAGGCGTGAGGGGCAGGGGCCGAGAGGGACACGCATTTGGCTATCTCGCTGTGGATCTGCTCCGTGTCGAGGTTGGTGTCCCCCAAGCCAGGCACGTCGATGACGAGGACCCGAGTCGTCGCCCCTGGTCTCCTCCCAAAGACCGGGTGGCTGTCCGAGTCGTCCCAGGTGAGGTCAGCTCTCCCCTGCTCACAGACCTGGGTGATGGACCTGGAGCTGGACTGAGACAGGAAGTGCTTTCGGCCCAGGATAGATTTTGGCACCGGCCGGAGTTCTCTCTCGCCTTCAACGTCAGCAGGCTCCCTCATCCTTCCTTTGGAATCGAGACAAAATGTACAAAAGTAAAAATAAAACTGGACTCTGTTGATTGCCAATTTGCACGCAAGTACATTCAAAATAATATTGACATGGCACACTGATTCTAAGGAAAGTATAAAATAAAATTATTAGAAAAAAGAACAAAGAAACATTTGTATATATATATATATATATATATATATATATATATATATATATATATATATATATATATATATATATGCGAAATGTTTGTAGATACACGCCACAATTGTAACATACATACATAATTACCTCTACTGCTGAACTGTTTATCTTTATTTTGTTGCTATCTTTGTTTAGCCAAGAGTAGATGGTGGGTTATTTCTCTGCACTTTTTTTTGTTTTACTATCCGTATCAACTGACAAAATACATGATAATGATGAAGTTAAAAACTTGAATCAAGGTTTAATTTCTTCTTGTAATTACTAACTGAAACAGCACAAATTTAGGAAAATACATGTAATATTGTTTTCAAGATTACATGGTTATGAACATAAAAAAGAATTAGGAAAATAAAACTTCTCGAAATTTCAAGATTCCCTCCAAAATGGCAGCCAGTGCCACTATACTGTATATCTCAAAAGGAAAACAAAATTATTAATTTTTCTTATTTAGCAAGGCCAATATTACCAGAATCAAGTGAAAAATCAATTGCATGATATTTTTGTTTCTCTTGGACATATACAGTATAGCAGCACCAGCTGCCTTTTTGGAGGGAATCTTGAAAATTCAAGATTCACTCCAAAATGGCAGCCAGTGCCACTATACTGTATATCTCAAGAGGAAAACAAAATAATACAAATTCATCTTCACCTATTGCTGGTGGTATTGTCCCTGTTAAAGGGACAATACCATTTTCTGGTATTGTCCCTGACAGCACCCGCTGCCATTTTGGAGGGAATCTTGAAAATTAATCCTTTCTAAAAGGTTTATTTTCTTACATTTTGTGTATGTTCATAAGCATGTAATCTTGAAAATGACACGTTTCCCAAACATGTTTTCCTAAAGAGAAAAAGTCTGTTAAGTCACTTTCCTGTTCAGCTCCAAAGGACTAGAGACAACTCAAGATTTCCAACACAATCCAACTTTTTATTTTCCAACTTTCAGTTTCTTTTGTACTGTTGGCTTCAACTTGTTGATTGGTTGGTTCATAGTAGTGTAGTAGGTTCTAGGTTCTAGGTTGTAAACCTTAAAACAGAGAAAACAAAAGGTTACAACATTGACAATGATATTCTTTTCCAATCAACAAATTATGTTTTAACACATGTTCTTTTAAAGTTCATTAACAACTGCTTAAGCAACACATGCATTAAATAACTAAATGTCTTTACACAATCCTGTCTTTTAACAAGTATTTTAAACATGTAACTATTTTAAGCAATTCATTTTTAATTACTTTTAAACACTAAAGTCATTTTAAGCAAATTAATGTTAATTAAAGCAATCAATAAATGCCTAAATGAAATGTCCTGCAATTAATCCAAACCTTTTAGTCTTTTTACTTAATGTAGTAATTTTCTATTAAAGCAGACATTTTAGTCAAGTTATTAACTCATAGTATTAAAGGTAACAACTCAAATCAAATTAAAGTCAATACTTTAATTCAATGATTAACTTATACATTTGAAGCATGTTAATCATTTCTAATGCACCTTTAAGTCATTTTAAACCAAATCGATAATCGATAAGTCATTTTAAACCAAATCGATAAATCAAGTACAGAGTATAGCCATGTCAAGTAACCATTTAAGCATTTAAGCACTTTAATAAAGAATTATAGCTGGTATGAGCTTGTAGATCAGCTCTTCAAACTATGCATTTTTACCTTTAACAGAACCATTAATTGTCCACATTTTAGTAGTTATTTTAATTCTTAAATGTTAACTTAATTTCTTACTTTGTCTTAATTTAATTGTCTTTTGTAAGGTTATACTTGGGAAATAGAACTTAAATCAATCCTCAATCCCCAAACACTGTCAAGTGTGAACACAGAAGATGCCCAACTTGCATACATTTAAAGTGTTCTACAATTCTGAACCAAATGCAATAGTTAAAGTATGAATGCATTGAGACAGCATTTCCAACATGACAGTAAATGAACATTTAACAGACCATTGGCGTCTTTGGGCTGAACTTCTCCTGAAAGGACTTGGAGCTTCAGTTGTCTTCTCTCTCTGAAGTCAGTTTGTTTGAATGACTTTTTAAAGTCTTCAGGTGCTCTTGATGAGCAGCGGCCATTTTGCTGCTGCACTCTGGGAAGTGTAGTTTTTAGACCATGGATGCCTGGCAAAAGCTTCATTCCTGGCTTTTGACCAAACACCTCCCACTTGAGCTCCTGGTTTCCCAAACCAGCGAGGTCACACCATTCCTCGTTCCTGGCTATTCAGATTCCTTGACTCCAATCTTTTTGTCCTTGAGTATGATCTTTTATTTTTCCTCGAGTCTGGTCTCTCCCAGCCCGATCCCTTCAGCTGGGTTTTGGCTCCTTTTTTTTTCCAGTGTTGTTTTTTTTTCCCGTCAGCCCAATCTTCTTTGTCAGTCGGGTCCGTTCTTCCTGTCTGGCTCTTTTCAACCAAGTTCTTCTTTTCTGCCTAGCTCTGTTAAGGCTGGTGCTGGCCCTCTTCTCCGGCCTGGTGCTGGCGCTCTTCGTCAGCCATTTCTCTCCTTCAGGCTGGCCCTTTCTGTCCATTTTCAGCCTGGATATCATCTTCAGTCTGACTCTGGCTGTTTTCAGGATGGCCCTGGCTGTTTTCAGCCTGGCCCTTTTCTTCAGTCTGACCCTGGCTGTTTTCAGCCTGGCTCTTTTCTTCAGCCTGGCTCTGGCCGTTTTCAGCATGGCCCTTTTCAGCCTGGTTGGAAGAGGTGCTTCATTTTCCTCGGTCAGACCTGGTTGCTTGGGAGGTGGGTCCTCCCACTCTGACAGCCTCGGGGCCTCCCACTCTGACTGTCTCGGGGCCTCCCACTCTGACTGTCTCGGGGCCTCCCACTTTGATTGTGTTGTTGCGTCCCACTTTTTTGGGGTGTCCCACTTTGATTGTGTTGTTGCGTCCCACTTTTTTGGGGTGTCCCACTTTGATTGTGTTGTTACGTCCCACTTCTTTGGGGCGTCCCACTTCGATTGCATTATTGCGTCCCACTTCGATTGCATTATTGCGTCCCACTTCTTTGGGGCGTCCCACTTTGATTGTGTTATTGCGTCCCACTTCGATTGTGTTATTGCGTCCCACTTCGTTGGGGCGTCCCACTTCGATTGTGTTATTGCGTCCCACTTCATTGGGGTGTCCCACTTCGATTGTGTTATTGCGTCCCACTTTGTTGGGGCGTCCCACTTCGACTGTGCTATTTTGCCCCACTTCTTTGGGTTCTCACACTTCGATCGTTCTGGGACACGGTGCTTCCTCTTCAGCTTCTGCTTGGGAGCTCGGCCCCGGGTGGAGACACTCTCGGACCTTCTTAGCTCCTGCTTGGAAGCTTGACCCCGGGTGGTGACTCTCTCGGACCTTCTTAGCTCCTGCTTGGAAGCTTGACCCCGGGTGGGGACTCTCGTCAATCTGGTGACGATACTGGACCTTCTCAGCTTCTTCTTGGAAGCTTGACCCTGGGTGGTGACTCTTGTCACTCTGGTCGGGATACTGGACTTTCGCAGCCTCTGCTTGGGAGCTTGTCCCTGGGTGTTGGCTCTTGTCAACCTGGGGAGCGTACCGGAACTTCTCACAGTCTGCTCTTTGACCCATCCAGTGGGGTTCCTTCTTGGAGTTACATTTCTGGTGTCACTCTTTTGAGGTGCATTAATGGCCAGATCTGCTTCTTGCTGACTGACCCTTTGTTTTGTTCCTTCTGATGCAGCCGAGCATACATTCCTTTGATGTTTATTTACCTTCTCCTCGACATGGGCTGCATCCTCTTCAGCTGACTCTATAGGCCACTCGTTCACTGGTGACTTCTGGAGCACCAAATCTGCAGGAGTGCCCGCTCTTGTTATGTCAGCTTGGTTGGCGGTCTGCGTTCCCTCCTCCTTCTGAAGCCAGGCTGCCTCGGTTGTTGGACTGGCGATTGGCATTTCCATTTCTTCACCGATTTCCACCCTCTGTGCAGTGGCAAATTTAGATTTTCTTAATTCAAGCATGTTGTTGGAGGATATTAGGCCCTCGAGTCTTCCACCCAGTTCATCCCTGGATTCCACAGGGATCCATTCCCCCCATGTGGACATTTCTGAGGTGGCTTCTTTTATCCACTCATCTAGGATAGTGAGGTACTGTTCATAGGCTTCTAAATAAACACTTTTCACCGGTACACCATTTGCTGCGTCATTGGCCTTTTCAACTTTAAAGAAAGCCATTTCGAGATCACTCTTTCCATACCTTGACCACAGGTTTGCTTGTACAATGGTTCTCATCTCTGTCAGCTTAGTCTCGGCTTCTTTAACAAATGTTTCAATTTCAGCCACTTGCCATTCATCAAGGACTGCTTCTGGAACGTCTTTGTCAGCCTCCAGCCTAATCTTGTAGTCATCATTGGCATTTATCATCTTTGTGAAACGGTCTGAAAGTTCAGTGAACTCCTCTTTTAACTCTGCTTGAAGCATGTTCGTTGCTCTTCTTGAGATGTAATTGGCCTGCTTGGTGAAGCTGCTTTTTGCAATGGTCCTCTCCATCTTGAGTTTCTTGACCGACTTCTCCAGGCCATCTGCTGCCATCTTTTCTTTTATCTTCTCTGGAACTGAAGCCATTTATCTTCACGTCCAGGCTTCTTGCAGTCTTGTTGAACTGCTGAAGTTGTCCTCTGCATCAACAGGTTTTTCTGGACAGAAGCCGTTAATCTTCGCCCAGGCTGCTCGCAGTGGTTTACAACTGTTAAGTCACTTTCCTGTTCAGCTCCAAAGGACTAGAGACAACTCAAGATTTCCAACACAATCCAACTTTTTATTTTCCAACTTTCAGTTTCTTTTGTACTGTTGGCTTCAACTTGTTGATTGGTTGGTTCATAGTAGTGTAGTAGTAGTAGGTTCTAGGTTCTAGGTTGTAAACCTTAAAACAGAGAAAACAAAAGGTTACAACATTGACAATGATATTCTTTTCCAATCAACAAATTATGTTTTAACACATGTTCTTTTAAAGTTCATTAACAACTGCTTAAGCAACACATGCATTAAATAACTAAATGTCTTTACACAATCCTGTCTTTTAACAAGTATTTTAAACATGCATTAACTATTTTAACCAATTCATTTTTAATTACTTTTAAACACTGAAGTCAATTTAAGCAAATTAATGTTAATTAAAGCAATCAATCAATGCCTAAGTTAAATGTCCTTCAATTAATCCAAACCTTCAGTTTGTCTTTTTGCTTAATTTAGTCATTTTCTATTAAAGCAGACATTTTAGTCAAGTTATTAACTCATAGTATTAAAGGTAACAACTCAAATCGAATTAAAGTCAATATTTTAATTCAATGATTAACTTATACATTTTAAGCATGTTAATCATTTCTAATGCACCTTTAAGTCATTTTAAACCAAATCGATAATCGATAAGTCATTTTAAACCAAATCGATAAATCAAGTATAGAGTATAGCCATGTCAAGTAACCATTTAAGCATTTAAGCACTTTAATAAAGAATTATAGCTGGTATGAGCTTGTAGATCAGCTCTTCAAACTATGCATTTTTACCTTTAACAAAACCATTAATTGTCCACATTTTAGTAGTTATTTTAATTCTTAAATGTTAACTTAATTTCTTACTTTGTCTTAATTTAATTGTCTTTTGTAAGGTTATACTTGGGAAATAGAACTTAAATCAATCCCCAAACACTGTCAAGTGTGAACACAGAAGATGCCCAACTTTCATACAATTAAAGTGTTCTACAATTCTGAACCAATGCAATAGTTAAAGTATGAATGCATTGAGACAGCTATTTCCAACATGACAGTAAATGAACATTTAACAGACCATTGGCGTCTTTGGGCTGAACTTCTCCTGAAAGGACTTGGAGCTTCAGTTGTCTTCTCTCTCTGAAGTCAGTTTGTTTGAATGACTTTTTAAAGTCTTCAGGTGCTCTTGATGAGCAGCGGCCATTTTGCTGCTGCACTCTGGGAAGTGTAGTTTTTAGACCATGGATGCCTGGCAAAAGCTTCATTCCTGGCTTTTGACCAAACAGGTACTAGAATAAATGTTTTCCCAATTGCCATATGGCCATTTAACCTCCATCTGGGATATGCCCATGGCTTTTATTTCTGCTCCCGGAGCACAGCCATGCTGATCATTCAGTCATTTCACATCCAGAGTGGAGATTCTGCTGAAACTGGAGAGATGTGGCACAATGTGCATTATGCATTGGACTAACCTATCCGCTTCACAAAGAATCTCGAAAGCTAAGGAAAAAGGGGTATTTACCTACTTCTATATCTCTTAGATAAAACCAACATACCATGCCTCCTACTCCTTGTTGGACTTCCACTCACAGGACTAGCAGGTCTGGGAGCAGGTGTGCGTTCTGAAGACTGACCTGTGACAGAGATTGTAGATTTATTATGTTATATGGAAAGAATCAGCTCACACAGTACAGGTTCAACCTCTGGGAGAATGACACCAATAATCTAACCAACTTGACATTGCAAATCACAAATCTTCTTTTACATCAATTTTATTTTCTTACCTGGCAGCGCAAAAGAACGATTCCATTCCTTGAGTTGTGGATACGTGTCGACAATCTCTGTTTTTTGGAGAAGTTTAAGGAACTGAGATGAAGTTCCTTCTCCTTTATTGATAATTGTATCAAGTAGTTCAATACAAACATCTTCTGGTTGTTCTATATGCTTTAGTTTTGTATAAATTCTACGATCAATAATTTTATCAGCCTGAGCATGCTGTAATATGTGGAGATCTGAACTGAGCCACTCGATCAGTTTCAACTTGTTGGTGACCAATATGTCCACAGATGAGACCTATAGAAATTATATGCAGATGTTATTTTCAATTTGCGTCAAATTTGAACAATTCACCTATTTTGAGTTATCACCTTATTTTGAGTTAGCTATTTGCCAGCAAACCAACCTGTAAAGTATCTCTGTGAGAGGAAGCCATGGTCTTCTCTGGCTAAGACACAGCTGTCAAACAAAGAAGAAATGTAATCTTTTGTCATGGGAAAGGGGAGATACTTTAAATATAGATGATTTCTACTACATACATCTATGAAAATTGGTAAAGGCTTCTGACTAACAAAAATGTATCTTCATGACCTACAGTATATCCAACAGGAACTTCAGCCAGTATATCCAACAGGAAATTCAGCCAGTTTTATTTTTTGTAGATCATTCCTTTTTTTCTGTCTTCCCTAAAACACCCTGGACAATTCCCCACATGTCTCAGACTCTTCTCACTTCTCTGAAACACCCTGGACAACGCTCCACAGGCACGGATTGGCCCACAGGAATACCGGGAGTTTTACAAAAAAAAAAAAAGTCCAGCCAAGGCCAGGCCCAGGCAAACTAGCGTTTCTATCGTCCAAAAAAGTTTCCTATACCAATTGGGCCAGGCCAATGTGTATGTATTTATTTATTCATTAATTATCTACGGCTTGTTATAGCGTCAGCCTTAGGCAGCGTCTGTGCACAGCTTATTTCTGGCACTGTTAGTCTGATTGTTGCCAAAAAATCTACAGTATTCTACAGATTCTACAGTATGCCCAAATCTTACAATTTTCCACAATGGCCTGTTATAGCGCCACCCTTAGGCAGCACAATATTTTACATATACCTGCATCACTCTGCATCCTTAGAACACAAACATGAACCTTTTGAGAAATTTGAGAAAAGTCCAGGGTAGGCCAGGCCCAGCCAAAGTAGTAAGTACCAGTGCAGCGTTTTTATGCTACAAAAATAAATTATTTCCTAAATCAGCCAAGCCAGCCAGAAGGCATACACATACAATCCAGTTTGAGCATCATTGTTTTTACATGGTAATGAGGCTGTATTCCTATCTTAATGCACAAAATAGTTTGTAAATGTGGCCAAAATTGCATTCACAAGACATTAAAGATTGGAATTAATTATTTATTTCAAATTTTCCACACGCACATGTTAGTGGCCTGGCTGGTGTATGATTCCCCGGCCTGATTTGGGGCTCCAATCCGCCACCGATGCTCCACACATCACTGACTCTTCTCCCTCCTCTAAAACACACTGGATAATGCTCCACGTGTTCCAGACTCTTCTTCCTTCCTCATTATGAATATACCGGTAAAATTTTATGTGAGGGTTATCAGTGAATAACAAAGTTAATTGCTGGTATATTATGATTACCTGATAGCACTCCTGTCTGTCAGCGTTTCTGGTTGGAGGACATTTAACTCGATGATAATGATAATCAAAGTGCTCAGATTGCCTGGCCAGATGAAGTGGTGAGCTGAGGGGAGAGAGATATTGTTAACTGCCCATATTGCACTACATTCAATGTATAATTGGAAGCCATATGATGTACTGGGCCAATGTGGTTGGCTACCTAGTGGAGATATAATCAATCTGGTCCTTGGTATACTCATCTTACCAAGGACCGTTGCACATCGGAGTAACATTGCGCCTTGATTGAAAATACATTCTTCTTTTCTTCTTCTTTTAGACATCTGTGGACATTATATTGCCGTACGCAACAATACAGTACATGCCAAAATAGGAGATTTTCACTTACAAAAGTGTGTGCCGGGTGTAGTATAGCTTTTTCATACTTTTAGACCACATCCGTGGTCATTATATGGCCATACGCAACAATACATGTCAATACATAAGAGATTTTCACTTAAAAAGTGTGTGCCGGGTGTAGTATAGCTCATCGTCCAGCTGCGCAGGCCTACTGTAGCTACCAGTAGCCTGAGGGCTCTAATTGGTTCAGAAACTTCCGATCAGTGTTTCAGGATGAAACTTCACCGCACCTTTAAGGTCTCTTTAGAGACGAGGAGTAATACCTTGCACTTTCTAGTTCATTTTCAACAGGACCGGTGTTTTGTGCTAAGAAAACACTGTGTGAAAAATTAAGTGTGTGGCGCCAAGCGTTATTGCACCATTCGCACAGTGTCCAGTGCTGTTTGTTGCGCATGTGCTTGTTTCATGCACAAGCATGCAATGTGGTTTAGACCTCAAATCTGTGAACTTTTTTTCTCACTACGTGATTCTCATCTACCTGCACCGAGTGACGGTGGAATCGCGATAATGCGTTTCAGACTCCCCATCTCTAAAGCCCTTTAGTGTATTTTTAGTTAAGTATTCTATTAGGTAATAGTTGTTTATAGGGTTGTCCCATCACATTGTTTTGCTCCCGATCCGATCCCGTTCATTTGAGTATCTGCCCATCCCGATATTTCCCGATCCAATCACTTTTTTTGCTCCTGATACAATCCCGATCGTTCCCGATATTTTGTCCTGATCAGATACACTTTGCAAATGCATTAATAAAAAAAGGACTAAAGCTCAATTAAATTGTCCCATGAAAAAGATCTTATATGAAGTCCAACAAATAGCAGAATAATATAGCAGACTAGAGTAGCAGACTCCTCACTCAAATCACTCACTTGGGCAACTCCAAAGCAAATTCCATAACATTTTATGTTCCTGCCATAGTGTCAACCCCTTACCCCTGTGTCTGATCACTGGTTATACTGGTATATTTACCAATACTGAATGGTCTGATAATGACAAATGAAGGCCAGTACTGATACTGTTCTGGTACAGATACAGTATTGCCGATACCGATATGAACGGATATGACAAAAAAGGGCTGATCCGATACTTGTCGTGATGTACAGTATCGGGACATCCCTAGTTGTTTATACATGCATTTTCCATCACTGATGTGTGATGTTGACCTTAAAACTAACAGCACTTTTGCCAGGTAATGGACACACCCTGGGACATGTCTGACTGTCAATCTTAATTGTCATCAACCTGCAATCCTTCTTCACAATCCTTTAGCATTCAATTTAAGGAAAGATTGGGGACAGGCTTAGTGAAAGGCTAGTTATATACACTCAATGTCTACACGAAAGAGAAACTGGGGAAAAAAAAAAAAAAAAACATTATCTTAATTAATGATTAACTTCTTGTGTTCCAAAACCTTTACAGCATGTCATACAGTTACTGTGTCTTGCTGTTGGTATAGAAACCTCATGTGACTGCTGTTAACATCTGTGTTGTTGAAGGAAATAATATAAACTATAATTGTATAATTGGTAAACTGATCACAAATTTATTAGCTATTCATAGCATTTTAGTTAAACCCATTGGAGGGTCCAGTGAACACATAGGGTATTTTATTACTCTTGCTCAACGATCTTGCATTTAAACATAGTTATAGTCTAAAGGTCAATAGCAGGTTTAACAATAGTCAGGTAATAAATATGTTACAGAAGGAGACAGACTACATTGTAAATCATATATAGAATCATCTCACAATTAAAGATATTTGCTGAATACAATCATTTAAGCCTTTCCCTTATCCATATGGGCAAAGGCAGGTAAAGAGCGGCATGGACCTTTGTTTGAAATGGAAAAAAAAAAAATGCTATTAAAAGTGCTCTTCGTTTTATCAAGAGAAATTAAAATACCATGAGGGCAGATTCTCTGGCAATGAAACTGCACAAGAATAACGTTAATGACTTTTGGAAGGAAATCAAAAACATGAATATATTGATAGAATAAATGGCTCAGATGCTATTGCACAGCTATGGCAAAAACAATACTCAGAGCTGTTTAATTGTGTGAAAAGTAAACTGTATACAGTAGACAATGCAGAACTGGACGATGATGTGATTGTTTCTCCTGGTGAAATTCTTAAAGCTATTACGAGGCTAAGTGACAATAAGGCCTGTGGTCCTGATACTGTAACAGCTGAACATCTTAAATTTTCCAGTAAGAAAGTGTGCATTTTAATTGCAATGTGTTTTATGGGTCTCTTTGTTCATGGGATTTTACCTGAATTTATGCTCTCTGTGGTATTAGTACCAGTTATTAATTATTATTATTATTAAAGCCAATTTGGCTTTAAACGCAAACATGGCACAGATATGTGCATTTTTGCCCTTAAAGAAATTTTAGATAAATATAATGAACACAATTCGACTATGTTCTTTATGTTTTATTGATGCATCTCGAGCTTTTGACAGAATTAATCTGCTTTTTCATAAACTGACTCAAAGAGGGGCCCCTAATTTCCTAGTCAGAATACTGGTCTACTGGTATGCTCATCAGACGATAGGGTGAAATGGGGGAGGTCTACCTTTGCTCCTTTTCGGGTGAATAATGGGGTAAGAATGGGCTTGAGACTAGCCTGCCCTGGAATATTCTCAAAAATAAAAAGGGCCATTTGGAGGCCTGATCCCTTGAACCAATTCGGACCTGCAGGCACAGGTGTGCGCTTGGACCTGTAATCACATACGGATGGGGGAGTTTATTTTCCCTGCAATGGATTTCTACTGTTTTAACTTCTAACTTGTGACCCCCGGTCACACAGATGAGTATGCATACAATCTGTTTAAGAACCTGCAGTAAATCACCATGCAGCGCAGCATCTCTTTTATTTGTGCAGTGTTCCAGAGAGCTACAACATAGCCAATGGTGCGCGATGCAATTATTGTAATCAAATATGAGGTACAATATAGGCTACCGTAGCATTATGTGGGCAGCATGAAACTTGGGTTACATTAGTGCAATGGACAGTGTGGTTTAATAACGAGGCGAGCAGAGAGAGAGAGAGAGAGAGAGAGAGAGAGAGAGAGAGAGAGAGAGGGAGAGGGAGAGAGACCGACCAGTTGCTTCTCTGTTGAGTTGACAGCTATTTATTATAGACGATGCGCCATTGTTTATACCTATTACAACACAGTTTGGCCTGCATTCTGATTGGGCGGAGGGGTATCATTCGCCTGCGACTACGATGTATATGAAAAATTCGACTCCAGAGTGAATAAATAAATATAAATAAATTTGCACATTCGCCACTGGTGTAGATACTTGCATTGACTTCAATATGTTTTTAAAAAGAGTGAATTATTCGCTTGAATATTTTGCATCGCTAAATCACTGGTGTGTATGAAGCTTTAAGTTATATCAGAAAAAGGAAGTATCAAATATCAACTAATGAGAAGAGAGGGCGGGACTAAGTCCAATGATACTGCCATCATCTCTGTATGTCATAAGATTGAAAAGCAATTTTTATATAAAGCAACGCGTACGATTATAAGCAAAGTCGCAAATAATCAGCAGACCTGGCAACACTGATGGGGAGAGGAGCGTTGCAGTGATTGACAGGAAAGGGAGAAACAACGACTGCCAGTGCATTTTTCTTGTCTTGTTAGAATGCAAAATACAGAGACCAAATCACATGCATGGAGCATTTTTTCTATTTAAGATTTTTAAACACATTTGGAGGATCATTGCCAGATGATAAAAAAAAGTCATAATACCTTTAACTGTGTGTCCATTCACAGTTTTTCAGATGTGTTGTAATTTACCTAACCCAATCCTTTAGGGACTGAGTGTTGATGTTTTGTGTGGGCTGACATTTGTATATTACATATACATATACATATTTTATGTGTGACAGATAGTGCCTGCATGGCTGCCTGTCTGATCGGTTTGAGTATAGTATGAATATTGCACAGTATTTTGTATTTCATGTTTGAAATACAAAATTCTCATTTGACAAATACTCTGGTGAAGAAGTCATGGCAGAGGTTGTACCATCTCAGGCGAGAAGTGTGTCTCCTCATGCACTGCATACCTTCTACACCTGTACCATTGGGAGCATCCTGTCAGGAAACATCACGGCTTGGTAGCACAGTGCGAGACCAGCATGCCCTGCAAAGGGTCGTCAAGACGGCAGGACGGATCACTGGAGGCGTCCTTCCGTCTCTCCAGGACATCTACACCAAGCACTGCAGGACAAAGAGTACCCCATCCGGCTCATGGGCTTTTTGAGCTGCTGAAGTCTGGGAGAAGATACAGGACCCATAAGGCTAGCATATAAAGAATAAGGAAAAGTTTCTTTCCCCAGGCTATTCGGATCCTGAATGAGGACATGGACCAGGGAGGGGAGAAGATAGGGATCTGGCCTCTCCAGGCCCACACGCACTTGGAGGGGAGGGGACAAATCCAGGAAGTAGTGTTGTGATGACACAGAAACACTAGCCTCACTGCTAAAATCAAAAGATCTTTAACCACGTCCCGCCAAGAGCCTACGTGCCTTTGAATTTATTGACGGACATGTTCTAAGCGGGTGGTTTTAACAGCCGGAGCAGTAGCCTCAAATGGAGCAGTAGGCTATGTATGTGCGTTGTACTATGCAGTAGTGCAGAACAAAAGTACTACATATGCCTATTGTATGTGCAGCTAGACAGCCACGGGGAATTCCATTTCTTACCTGTATTTTAGGTTGGATTGGGGGGGGGATAGGTCAACTGCAAATATATCAACTGCAAGTAAAGATAAGAAAGCCTTCTTGGTAATTTTGTAAAACAGAAACAGTAGAGAAATAAACATGAAATGAGTTGTCAAGTAAATTTACACTGAAATGTGATTATGAATTTGCACTTGAACTAGTTACAGTACAGTAAAACAACAAACACAATACAGCCACTGCTGCAGTAATCTGCATGTGCTACACAAATGACAAACCATTAAAAAACATTCTATAACTTAATAGCAAACATCACAATCATCATGAAATATGAACCCCTCAATTCTCTATAGTCTAATTGTACTTACAGACAAATAATGTCCACGGCAGAAATGCATCAGATGAATTCTGAGACTAGCCTATAGTTTCACTTTGATATGGTAGAACTGGTTGAACTTGATCTCCTCTACCTCTAGTAACACTGTCCACTGAAAAGCCAGCAAGGCAATCTATAACCACGTGACATGCACTCAACCATACTGTATGACTTTATATGTGAACTTGTAAAGCCACTTTACAAGAGAAATACAATGGATCTTATCTGTTTTGCATGTCATACATTATTCTTATGAATTAAAAAAAAAAGATGTTTCACTTTACAAAAAATACTATGGATCTTATCTTATTCTTATAAATCACAGAATTAGATTTAAGATTAGATTTTGTTTATATTAGATATAGATTGTGTTTATATGTTTTACTTGGATGGATCTTATATTAATTTATTCTCTAAAAGTGTTGATGGGTGAAGGCTCCAAAAAGGTGACAAAATGCCAAGTCTGCATGGGCATTTTATTTTCTCCCCAAAACAAAATGTCAAACAACGATGGCAGTGTAGAATAAACATAGTGACGGCCTTAAATAACAAATCAAAATACGACTCCACAAAAATAAGAAAAATGCAACCATACTTGGCACACAGCAAACAAAACTAATGAAACCAACCTAGAAACTTCAGATACTGCTTAACAGCCTTACAAAACAGAGCCCTGGCAGCGCTCCCCTAGGTGCTTACAGTTTGTTATTCCAAGTCCAACTAACTGAACACACCTGTGGTCTCCTCTTATAGGGAGAGGATCATACCACATGCTCTGCATTCATTGAAGTCATTAACCAAACTATGCATTCAGAGTCATAGCCTATAACTAACTTAACCTTTAAAGGATGTTGTACCACAAAATATAAATTACATTTCTCGCTCAACATTATATTCTGATCATTCAAATATCAGTTAAAAATAAAGATGGACAACACACCCCTCCTCCTCTACAATACTTGGCACCCTCCAATTTATAGAGGTGTGCCTGCACTGATGAGGTGAGGTGAGATAAATAATAGAACACTTCAAACATTAAAATGCATTGGGGGAATACTCAGAAGTACCACTGTCTATGACCAACACTATGTGTGCGTGCGGGCGTGTGTGCCTGCGTATGTAAAAATATTCAAAACGCATTCCCAAAAAAAGCAAACATTTTCTCAAATTGAACATTATATTTATTTATTTTTAGGAAGAAATGAAATAAAAATCAAAGGAATTGAAAACAAAAGTTCTAAGAATTTTTACTAGTTTGTGTCTCTTTTAACTGCTATATCTAGTTCACTTCTTTAATACCAAAGGTTTTGATCACAAACTATTTTATGGCCCCTTTATTTCACCTTGTTTTTGTAGTATAGACAATAGTTGTTACTACTACAATACTTCAAACTAATTGCTAGGTCACACACATGCCTATGGCTCTTATTTGCACTGCCCTTGTTTGCTCCTATTCATTCTGCATGGAGAACTCAGTTTCTAACCCTTCAATGTCACAACTCTGACACTAGATGGCTCTGTGTGAAGGGAACAGTATAGTCTACACACACACTGGCTGGTGGGTGAGGTGACTCCAACACTGTGGTTCCTGAGTCAAGGACCACCAAATTTGGCAGACATTACCCAGCAGACCCGCATTATAAAATATATGCCAAAGACCCCCATCAGAGGATTTTGTAGGGCTCAATGATTCACTGCTTGTTAATCAAGGACCCCTCCCCCCAGTTTGACATGCATTAAGCGTAACACATTTCTATCTCTGGGACCCCCAATGTAGTATATTGTAAAATCCTGAGAGGGTACAAATGGAACCAAAAGGACCTTAATAAAGGCTGGGATCTCCCTTGTCTGCGGTCCCTGACTAGATTGCACGTTACACACAATTAGATTACATGGCCTGCTTGTGCACACCGCGCAGGTATTTCTGTCCCCTATAATCTTTTATCAGTCTCTCTGCAAAATAAAAAACTCTAAAACAATGCATATACTTTTCACCCTAGAACACCTAAAGGGATATTACACTTTCAAAAAACTTTTGGTCATTGTATGGTCTACTCAGTATCATGTGAACACCCCAGACATTTCACAAGTTACTCCATTTAGTATTTAGATAGATATTTTGATGTTCATTTTAGCGCATCAGCCTCCTTCCTATACAAACCCATTGTAACTTAAAACTCCATTTTTACCATGGCAGATTATTTGAAAAAAACAAAAAAAAACAAAAAAAAAAAAACCATTTTTTTCTGGTGACTGATATTGTCCTAGGTAGTGAGGGCCGTGGAATTTCATTTACACTTTTCATTTATTTTTAAAATATCGTTTTATTCATTTGGGTGGGTATGCCCGAATATGAAACCTGCTACATTTTTCAAAACAATATTTTAAAACTAAATGAAAACTGTAAATGAACTTCCACGGCCCTCTCACGTATTAGGATGACAATATCAGTCACCAGAAAAAAAGATGGGTTGTTTTCGAATAATCTGTCATGGTTAAAATGGAGTTTTAAGTTATAATGGGTTTGTAATGGAAGGAGGTGGATATGCTAAAATGAACATAAAATATCTAAATACTGAATGGAGTAACTCATAAACTGCCTGGTGTGTTCACATGAGACTGGGTAGACCATACGATGACCAAAAGTTTTTTTGAAAGTGGAATCTCTCTTTAACATGGGTGACTTTCACTTTCATATTTTTGCCATTTCCATGACACAGAATGTGAGGTTGTTTCGCTGTCCACGTCCCTGTTTTATTCTAGAGGTTCCTGGGTGGAACCCAGGAACCTCAAAGACAAAAAATCCTATTCCATCCTCAGTGGACTTTTGGATCAAAGGAGAAGTTACCAACTTAATACTTCGATATAAATACATACAGAACTGCTATTAGTATTGTTCATCTTCAACATTTATTATTATTTTTACATTTCAGTTTGAGACCAGAGTTCAACTCCTCTGTCGTCCTCTGATGCATTGTCAATCAATCATTGAATGTCACAGGCAGAGAATAATTCAATCAAAATGCATGTATTGATTCACTACTAAAGAAACACCACATGAAACAAAGGAAATCAAATTTAAGGTTTGGTTTTCAAATCACTTTATGCAAATAATACAAGTGATATACAGACAGTACAATAAGTATGAGAAATAAGTGCTTATACAATGTACTAAATGATTACATGTGTGGAGATTGTATATTATTTATAAATTCATGTATTATTTTATAACATTTTATAATATATATATATATATATATATATATATATATATATATATATATATATATATATATATATATATATATATATATATATATATATTACCCTTATTATAAAAGGAAAGAACACTGGATTCAGACAAAAGCCCAGCTTTAATCATCTTAAAATCCCTTCATTTTAAAATGTAAATAATATCATCCTGGCCAATCAGAAGTTTTTGTCCTCATCTCCCTCTTCGATGTTTGTGTTATGCAATAATGTTTGTTACATTAATGCAATGGCATTTAATGTGTGTGTGGAGCAAGTTTGTGTTTTTGCATCCACCAAACACTGAACATGCAACATAGGGAGGTCATATCATCCCTCAGCAATGAAGTGTTCAATACAAACACTGTAATTAGTCCTGACAGAGGACAGGCCTTATGGTGAAATTCACAGGATCCAAGTTCATTTAGACAGGAGTGGAGTTGGACAAACGCAATGCAGATCAATCTTAAAATGTACAAAACCATAGGCACACATTTTGCCTCACTCTTACCCGAGATAAGAAATCTGCAGAGGTTAATTCTTTATAGATTAATTCTCCTTATATTTGCCTTCACCCCTTACAGTTCCTACAACACGGTCTCCAATGCTGCAAACCTGTGCTATCGTGTCTTGAACTCCATCCTGGACATTATCAGCTTCCATCCCAATCTCAGCACCAATAACAAACCCCGCCACACCACCTACTGCTGCCCCGGCGGCGGCGACGTAACCTATGATGGCAGTGTTACCCATGGCACTTGCCACAGCTGCTGCTGCTGCTGCTGACATAGAGGCCCCCCCCAGTGCCCCTACTGCCACACCTAGCACAACAGAGACAACAAGGATCTTGATCCTCTGCCATACATTAGGGGAGTTAACAGCCTCACTCCTGAACTGATCACTGCTTTGCCTCTCTCCTCTGTCCCTCATCAAGCGCTCCTGCTCCTCCCTTATCACTGCCTCTGCCTTTTTAAGCATTTCATTGGTATAACACCCTCCACCGTTCCCTTCCACCATGGCCTCCACCTTCCCCAGCAGTTGTCTAACCTGCTGCCTGTCACTGCGAGCTCTGTTGTTCAGGACGTGGTACCTGCCGCCGCACCTCTTTATCAAAGCCCTAAGCCCATCGGGTGCCTTCTTGCCCAGGAACTCATCGATGCTCCTCTTTCTCAACTTATCCCCTTGGGTGAACAGAATCAAGGTGTGGTCGCGGACGGCATCCTCCCCGAATATCTGGGCCATCTGGTTGACAGCCCGGTCCTCATCCTTCGTGTAGCGCCCCAACGGGACGACTAGCAGAAAAGCGTGAGGGCCGGGGGACGAGAAGGATAAACATCTGGCTATCTCGTCATGGAGCTGCTCCACGCTGAGGTTAGTGTCCGCAAAGCCGGGTGTGTCAACGACAGACACTGCAGTCGTCGTCAAGGCCTTTGGTCGGCCGGTTTGAGTCGGGGTTGACTCTTCCCAGGTGAGGACGGCACTCTTCTGCTTGCATTCCTGGGTGACGGAGCTGGGGCTGAACTCAGACAGGAAGTGCTCTCTCCCCAGGATGGTGTTTCCCGATGCACTTTTACCGGACCCTGTCTTTCCAATCAGCACCAGACGAAGTTCTCTCAGTCGGGACACAGTGCCTGGCTCGATGTCAGCAGGCTCCATCGTCTCTCCTTTAGAATAGAGACAAAATGTACAGAAATGAAACGTGAATTGCAGTCCGTCGGGTGCCAACTTGCACATTGCACACAAGTTGGCCATACATGTACAACCAAGAGTTATATACAAAACATGTGTATTCCAGTGTGCCGTCAGTGTCTTATGCCAATCACTCTGCCAATGTTGGCACCTGTGCAATTTAACAGGTTATATTGTATTTTTACTTGTGCGTGCTGTGCGAGCTGGGCAAACATCATCAGTTTCCTTATCTCCCAAAGATAAGGAAACTGATGATCCGTCAAATTGAGTCAAGGCTTGACTTTTCTTGTAATTACTGTCTCTGGCGGTAATTTGGCAGAACTGAACAGAACATACAGAACAGTACAGAAATAAACATGACATGAATTAGCAGGTAAAGTTACACTAAAGTGTGAGTAATAATTTAGTCATTTAAAAAAAATATCTTAATATCTTAATCTCTTAATATACCAAAAACAAACTTTTTTTCTCCAATGGATTCTGGTAGTATTGTAGTATTACAGTATACTTGCTATAAGACACTAAAGGTCTACCCAAATATACCCCCCAGAATTTAAGACCATGTCCCAGACAGAGATTAAATGGTCATGTATCAAGGGGGGGTGAAAAGTATTTTTCAATTTATTCTAGTAAAAAAATCTACCTCCAGAAAAGGCGTCATTTTAAACATCCAGAATGGGAGCTATTGCAGCTAGCCAAGCTTACATTTGGGCTTAAACCTTATATTGATTCACCTAATATACCTATATATGTGGATTTGAACTAGTTAATACATAATGTTCCAAACACAATACAGCCATTGCTGCAGTAAGCCATGTGTGCTTACACAAATAACAAATAATTTGCCTATAGCTTAGACAAAGTTGCAAACATCACATTCATCATAAAACATCAACATCCCATCAATTCAATACACTAGTTGTACTTACAGACTAATAATGTCCAAAGGCAGAATTGTATTAAGGTGAATCCTGCAGATGAATGTGTACAGCACTGTGATCAACGTGGTAATGTGGCTGTAGCCTCGATAGCCAGGCATATGAGTTAAGTGTTATTTCCTGATACAGGTGGAGGTGAATGGAACAGGGAATGTCCAGGGAACTTGTGCACTTTAATCTCTAGGTGTCCCATAAAGATGGGTGACATCTTTATGGCTGCTGTACTGAAAAAAATCTAGGAAAATATACATTTTGGAATGGCTTCATTTTCAAGATGAAACTTTTGTTGAAGACTATGTTTTTTAGTTGTACATTTCTTTTTAAGGGATCAAGCAGTCCACGAAGTGGACCTTGATCCCTTCTTGTTTTTGTCTCTTTTTTCCTCCTTCCACCAGAAATAGCTGTTCTGGCTGAACCGTGCAGTCGGTTTTCGCGAAAATTGGTAATCTGGTAGAGGGTGATGCCAAACGGTGATGATGCGAAGCCTGTGACCACTGGTCAAATGGTGGCGCTATAGCACTCAACTGAAATTGCAAACTTTAAACACTCATAACTCATGAACTGCTCGACTCTCAGAAATGTAACTTATATTCACTTATGCGTCTGCTTATGCCGAACAACTTTTGTATTCTTACTTTTGACCTCTGACCTTTAGATGAACCGCCATCTTGAATTATATGTAAAACAGTTAAAATGTCTCTTCTCCTACAATCTTTGATCAAAATGCATAACAATGACCTACACATGAACTTTGAAGCCATACAAACATGAAATGGGTGTGAATTTTGTTTTCAGTGAAAAAAATGATGTTTTTACGAGCCAATGAAAATTGCTTGTTTGTGAAAATTCTTCTATTATCCCTAATCTACACATGCAAAGTAATCTGTTTATGAGATTTTACAGTTTGGTAGAGGGGGATGCCAAATAGCAGCAAAACCAGTCTTACTCCAATTGCTCAAATGGGGGCGCTATAACAATTCTTTGAAACTGAAACATTTGAAAAACCATAACTCGGGCCTCGTTTGGCCAAAAATCATGGGACTTGTTTCTACATGTTCCTTGATTCATGTGGAACACATCTGTAACATTGACCGGTAAGCTCCACCCCCAGAGTGTCTGCCATTTTAAGCAGTTTGAAAAATGCTCATGCCTGATTTTCTGGCTGGATTTTTGATTTGCACAACAAATGTTTGTTGTACAAGCCGGTTTGCATTTTTTGTACACACCATCACTGTGTTTGTGTGTGGACGTAAAGTACTTCTGTGGCCTGCCGCACCGAGGACAGCCATCGTCAGTGTGTTAATCTCGCGTTAATTTTTTTGACGCCATTAACGCACGGCTGTGTTAACACGAGATTAATGCATTAATGCGTTAACGCATTAACGTGTTAACGCCAACACCTTTAATATATATAAATATATGTGGGTTTTTTTTTTCAGGCTAGCTAGATTGCATTGCATTGTGGGTCCTTTAGGTCGTGGGCCGTGGTTTCAAAAAGGTTGGAAACCACTGCTATAAAGCACAAAGCACTGCATCGTTCTAATCTTTTCTGACTGAAATTCGAACAATTTAGCTGTATCATTCCAATTTCAAACTGTATCGTTCCATTTTTAGTCTGAGATTAGTAAACTGTATTGTTCTAATTTCACACTGTATCATTCCAATTTTACTCAGAGAGTAGTAAACTACATCGTTCCAATTTCAAGCTGTATTGTTCCAATATTAGTGAGAGATTATTAAACTATCATTTCAATTTTAAGATGTATCGTTCCAATTTTAGTCAGAGAATAGTACACTATATTGTTTCAATTACAAACTGTATCGTTCCATTTTTAGATTAGTAAACTGTATTGCGACAATTTCAAACTGTATCATTCCAATATTAGTCAGAGATTATTAAACTGTATTGTTCCAATTTTAAGCTGTATCGTTCCACTTTTAATTAGAGATTATTAAACTATCATTTCAATTCCAAGCTCTATTTTAATTATATTCCTCTGGTTGTACAACAATGGGAACTGATGTAGACACACACACACACCAGAGATGGAGCACTCATTAGAGCTGCATGGTGCTTGCTATACAAGCAGGTGTGAAAACCGTTTTGTACAACGCTATGTACCATGGTGTAGTTGCCAACGGGTCGGGAGTTGGACGGAACGAGGGCGCCTGCTGGCTGAAGCCCATACTGCATCGCAGTGTGCAGTATGGGGGGGGCCATACTGCACCGCAGTGTGCAGTGTGGGGGGGCCATACTGCACCGCAGTGCGCAGTGTGGGGGGGCCATACTGCACCGCAGTGCGCAGTGTGGGGGGGCCATACTGCACCGCAATGTGCAGTATGGGGGGGCCATACTGCACCGCAGTGTGCAGTGTGGGGGGGCCATACTGCACCGCAGTGTGCAGTGTGCAGTGTGGGGGGGCCATACTGCACCGCAGTGTGCAGTATGGGGGGGGCATACTGTACTGCAGTATGGGGGGGGGCATACTGTACTGCAGTATGGGGGGGGGGGGGGCATACTGCACCGCAGTGTGCAGTATGGGGGGGGGGGGCTGCGGGGGGCAAGTGACAATATGGGGGGGAGCTGCGGGGGGCAAGCGACAACGGCAACCACACTTTGCAATTTTTAAATTGCGAATATTCTAGTTTCCATTTGTCACTTTGACCACTAAGCTCCACCCTCTGACTGCTGAATTGTGCATATTGTTCATATTGCTTACTGCTTGGTGGCGTGTTGTTGGGTTGTTTCATTGATGACAACAACTAAGCAAATCATTGTGCCAGGATAGCTCAGTCGGTAGGGTGCCTGACTTCGGAACACAAGATTGAGGGTTCAAGTCCCACTGCTGACAATACAAAGTCTGAGTCTCCAAAAACCCTGCTGTGTTTCCACAATCACATGATGTATTTCTTCCATGTTTCTATGGCTTATTTGTGCATATTTAAGGAGCGGTAGTGGCTCAGAGGTAGAGTAACCGGATGGTAACCACAAGGTTGCCGGTTCGATCCCGGGCTCCTGCAGAGTTAGTGTCGATGTGTCCCTGTCCCACTGCCATCAGTGTATGAATGTGTGTGTGAATGGGTGAATGTGATGCACAATCTATGTAAAGCGCCTTGGATAAAGGCACTATATAAATGCACCATTTACCATTTACCAAGCAGTCCACTGAATGTGTGTGTTGTTTCCAGTACGTCTTGTGTCTGTTGGGTAGCCTCATTGGTAGAGCGCATGACTTGGAAATGAGAGTTCCTGGGTTCAAATCCCGGCACGGACACCTAGTAATATGAGTCAATCATGCACAATCTCATGTGGTCTTCTACATCTAAGTTCATGGTTCTATGTGTAACCCAGGGTAAAACTCAATGTAATGGTGGTTGTCACCATTCGGCCATGTTGTGTTTTGTCACTATTCGGCCATGTTGTCACTAATGACAGTTCACAGCTCAGTTCACCACTCACTCACAGCTCACCAATCATTTACTCATTCACCAAATCAGTGGCCTTGTGGTTAGAGTGTCCGCCCTGAGACTGGGAGGCCGGGGTTCGATTCCCGGCCGGGTCATACCAAAGGCTCTAAAAACGGGATCCAATGCCTCCCTGCTTGGCACTCAGCATCAAGGGATGGATTGGGGGTAAGACCCTGTGTCATACTAGCGTCATGTCCAGAGGGTGTACTTGTACATCAAGCTGCCTCATGCTACAGAAACAGGAGATAGGCACCTGCCCTATGGGCCTCATGGCTGGGCAAGGCTGTTTGACTGTCACTATTCGGCCATGTTGTCACTAATGACAGTTCATAGCTCAGTTCACCACTCACTCACAGCTCACCAATCATTCACTCAGTCACACCAGATTACAATGTGAGTCAGTCTCACACATAATTACCTGATGTATTTCTGAAGTTCAGGCTCCCATGTTTCTATGGCTTATTTGTGCGTATTGTTCTTACTCCTTATTGCTGCTTGCTTGATCCCGTTTTATTGCTGCTTGCAGCTATATTTTGGACATTGCTTTTGCCTTCATGTCTTTATGTATGTAATATTGTTTTTCTTTGTACCGTCTCAAAAGTGTATTTTTTTAATACAATGACTGTTGGGTCGCAAGCCAAATTTCAGTGTGAACTGACAATAAATGCCGGCTTTGGGGGGGGGGGGGGGATTTAGACTTTTAGTATGTTATTTAGCATTGCCAGCACTACCATTCCACTGGAATAATGTATGCTTTCTTTAGGAGTTAAACCTTATATTGATTCACGTTATACCCATAGACAGATTAAGAAATTATGGGCCCTTGGTCCACCGCCAACCAAAGGGCCCCCTACACCGGAGCATTTTTCTTCCCGGTGCGGCGCACAGGCATTTCAGCAGGATTTACAGCATGGGATTGCTTGAAAATAATAAACACTAAAAATAACTAAGCCAAATATATGCAAATGTTTAAACACTTGCAGTAATTTACCGTATCATGATGGTTTAAGACTTTTGGGGTTATTTTATTGACATAAAATGAATAAACCCATTGTAAATAACAGTGAAATGGACAGTATATGCCACTTTTATACCCCGTTACTTCTTTTCAAGCTCAGGGGACCCTGGGCCTGGGCCCAACGTGCCCGTTGGATAATCCTTCCCTGGTTATACCACCTCGAATTTGCATCAAACTAGTTAATACACAATGGGCACGATTTTGGTCACATCAGCCCTTATGCGCAATTAACGCACATAGCATCTCCCTTAAACACCTCCTATACCCGTTAAATTATGCATAGGTGTGGTTTGGGCGTTTTAGCTTTCATCCAATCCGTGTTGGTCTTGCCATTCCCTTTAATTCATCCCTTATCTATTTCCCTTATCCCTACTGCTATGTCTGACCCTCCTAAGCACGCAGCCTGGCTGCGGGCTTAGGACAGACGCCTATTCTCAAAGATTATGCTCTCATTTTCAAACAATTATAGCTCGGTCAATTCTCAATCATTTCTTACCATTCAACATGTTATGTTGAAAAAACAGTTTTTTTGCTGTATGTGGCGTGCATTTATCCCAAGTCTGCGAAATGTTATAAAGTAAATGGCAAAAAGCAAACTGCAACTGTCGGGGATTCGGTGGAAATGATCCGCCTAATCCCCGACAGTTATAGTTTGCCCGATCTCGCATCGTACAGAAGACCTACCCACATATTCTATACAGCATCTGAGAGAGAAGGGTTTTCCCGTCACGCTGCACTTTGAAATGTAAAAAATGGTCCAGAATTGACCGAGAAATCAATGATCAAAAAAACGTTTTTTTTTGCCGCGAATTGCCGACTTTTTTGCAATTTACAACATTGCGTCACAAGTTAATTAATGTATTTAATTATATTATATACTGTACATTACCTAAACACAAGGAAGTGACCGACAGCAGGCAATCTACAGCTGTTTATAGGACAATCCATAAATAAGGAGATGAATTGAACTGGCGCCTTTCCACGTGGAGTCGTGGACATCTCCAAAGGCGCACAGACGCCGCACCGTGCGCACGTGGCTCTGCCTTCTCACATCGGTTAACGGGTGGTCTCTGATGGCGTTATCTAGTTCCCAAATCTATTTGACGAAATTAGCAACTTAAGGGACTGCGCAACAAACACGCCCATGACCACACCTCCAGCCACAAATAACGGTGTCGGCATAAAGAATAGTGGCTAAGGGAAGAGAAAAGGTGACCAAAATAGCAATAAGGGAATTCGCTGCGGGTATCGGGTAACGTTAGGGACAAGGGGTGGAAGGAAAATCGCGCCCATTGTTCCAAAAACAATAATGCCACTGCTGCAGTAAGAAGCAAACATCAAACAATCCGCATATAGCTTATATGATAAATTTGCAAGCACATTCATCTGCCTTGGACGGAGTCTGTCCAGACTCCAGAGCATGAAGTTCATGCAAGGCCAAAACAATGTTATTACGAAACACTGTAATCATAATAATATCAGCAGTCAAAGGGCGTTTATTGGAGGTGATTAGCAGCCTGCACCACAATGTGGTCCTTGGACCTTTTGGATTTTATGGTTTTATAATGTTTATGAATTTGTCCGACAACAACACAGTTCACTAAAAGATGATGGTCCGTGCCAATTTCATTCCAATTAAAATAATAGCTGTAATTAATAATAATAGTTGCACACAAGTAGCGGCCATATACGTTTCATCCTAGAATAGAACACATGATTCTAGAGTTATACCCCTCCACCCCCCTCCCAGACACAGTATACTCGCGCTCTGCTCGCTCAAGTAATTATTTACGAATGGATTGATAACGTAAAAATAAAGAGATATTTAAATGCTTCTTCAATATCTACATTTCAGTTATAGTCTTACAATAGTCCATAGTTCCACTACTCTGTTTTGAAAAAAGACACATTGTGAATAATCAATAATGACACAGGCAGAGAATAACTCAATCAAAACTCATGCCTTGTTTCACTGCAAAACACTATGAGATAAACAAAGAAAATGACATGGCCAAGCCCAACGCATTATCAAATCAAATGACTGGACACCACATAGATGCACATGCAAATAATGATGGTAATAACAAGTGAATATGATTTGTTGCTTTTGACCTTACAGCAGTGATTATTTGCATGTCTTTAATTGTTTGATGAAATGTACAAGATGGGGACTATACCTAATTTAAACAAGAATATTTAGTAGTGTGTCCATTTACAGCTCTGTTGTTGTTTTACTAGAAATGTACCGTAATCTCTTTCTCTCAAACTCTCAAACTGCATAATAATAAAAAATAAAATACATTCATCCATTCATCCATTCATCCATTCATCCATTCATCCATTCATTCATTCATTCATTCACAGCGGTATATGTATATATACAGTATACACACTGATTGATCAAAGCCCATAAAGATAACACCATGGTTCTCCTAAGTCACATGACTTCTTCTTGTAAATGCGAGGAGAGAGAGAGAGAGTGAACGTTGTAAAGCATGGCTCAGACCCAGATGCAGTGACATGGACTAGGAGAGGTTGAAACAATACTTTAACTTTAGGTGATCCGAGCAGCAGGCTATAGGTAGAGTACAGCACATCGTCTCCCAAAGGATCAAGAACAACAAAGACCATGGAAAATACATACAAAGTTTTTTGGCTATCGCATAACGGCAAGACACACGTCATTGATTTTGAATCTGAAGAGCACATGAATAACACGACAGTCGAAGAGTTGAAGATAAAAATTCAAGAGAAGGATTCTGGTTTCTCTGTTGAACGTAAGCCCACATACATCCGTCCGGTTACAAGTTTTGAAGAAAGTTATAGCTCTGATTCGAGGTTCTGTACTTCTATACAGAGAGTATTTCTATACAGAGTATTTCTATACAGAGAGTATTTCTATACAGAGGGTATTTCTATACAGAGAGTATTTCTATACAGAGTATTTCTATACAGAGAGTATTTCTATACAGAGAGTATTTCTATACAGAGGGTATTTCTATATAGAGAGTATTTCTATACAGAGTATTTCTATACAGAGAGTATTTCTATACAGAGTATTTCTATACAGAGAGTATTTCTATACAGAGAGTATTTCTATACAGAGAGTATTTCTATACAGAGAGTATTTCTATACAGAGAGTATTTCTATACAGAGGGTATTTCTATATAGAGAGTATTTCTATACAGAGGGTATTTCTATACAGAGAGTATTTCTATACAGAGTATTTCTATACAGAGTATTTCTATACAGAGTATTTCTATACAGAGAGTATTTCTATACAGAGTATTTCTATACAGAGGGTATTTCTATACAGAGAGTATTTCTATACAGGGTATTTCTATACAGAGAGTATTTCTATACAGAGAGTATTTCTATACAGAGTATTTCTATACAGAGAGTATTTCTATACAGAGTATTTCTATACAGAGAGTATTTCTATACAGAGTATTTCTATACAGAGAGTATTTCTATACAGAGAGTATTTCTATACAGAGGGTATTTCTATACAGAGAGTATTTCTATACAGAGAGTATTTCTATACAGAGGGTATTTCTATACAGAGAGTATTTCTATACAGAGAGTATTTCTATACAGAGAGTATTTCTATACAGAGAGTATTTCTATACAGAGGGTATTTCTATACAGAGAGTATTTCTATACAGAGTATTTCTATACAGAGGGTATTTCTATACAGAGAGTATTTCTATACAGAGTATTTCTATACAGAGGGTATTTCTATACAGAGAGTATTTCTATACAGAGTATTTCTATACAGAGGGTATTTCTATACAGAGAGTATTTCTATACAGAGTATTTCTATACAGAGGGTATTTCTATACAGAGAGTATTTCTATACAGAGTATTTCTATAAAGAGAGTATTTCTATACAGAGAGTATTTCTATACAGAGAGTATTGTGTGTGTGCGAGAGAGATGTTGTTGATTGATTGATTGATTGATTGATTGATTGATTGATTGATTGATTGATTGATTGTTTGATTGATTTTATTCTGCTTTTGGCAGGTGACAGACTGTTCTGTGTCAAAGTTCTCCTCAATGATGAATCTCGCACACTGTCATCCTATGGGATCCAGAATATGTACCGGATTTTTTGTGTCCGTAGCCTTCCTGGGGGAGGAGGAGGAAGCGGAAGCAAGGAGGATCTGATGGACTTCAGGGAAAATGTGGAATAAACATTAATGTTTTAATTCACATGACCTGTGCCTGTGTGTTTCAATCAGTGTGTGTGTGTGTGTGTGTGTGTGTGTGTGTGTGTGTGTGTGTGTGTGTGTGTGTGTGTGTGTGTGTTAATATTAATAGTATTATTATTATTATGTAGCCCATTTTCCAAACTATCACATATTCAACTGCAGAAAAACATCCAGCATAATGCAGTATTCAAACCTGTCCATGTAACTGTACAAATATTGGACTTAACAGGGTGGGCATTTCATACAATAGATGGCCATTAGCCCTCATGTAATAATTGTATTGTATCATCTTTATTTTCTGAATTATATGAAAATGTATCATTACCCTCATAACGGGGACATTTATGCTCTACCACATCAAGAGACCCTAAAACATTGAAACAGGCCTACTAACATCTCTATACTATGAAATTGTATTAGTTTAGATTTCGTTTGAATGTGAACATATCTGTGGCCTATGCTACTTACTGAAAAAAAAAAAAACATTTTAGCATAATTAATCCAAATAATTATATCATATTTATAGGGTGTTGCAACACCGCCATAGCCATAGCTGGATGATAGTGGAATTATATTATTATTATTACCCTTATTTATTCATTCATTCATTCATTCATTGAAATATTTGTTTGGGCTTTGTGCCTTTATTGATAGTCTCAGTGAAGACAGACAGGAAAGAGGGACAGGGAGAAGAAGAGCCGTGCACTGCAGCAAAGGTCGCTATTAACGGGACTCGAACACGTGACAGGCTGTCAGATGAGGGCCTATAGTGGAGAGTTTTACACTGCAAAAAATGCTGTCCTTCATATAAGAAGGACAAATGGACAAATGGAGATTTATTTTTGCCCTTTTGTCCACAATTCCAGGCTGGATTTGGGAAACAAAACAGTCAAACAACAACAGTTCAAAATTTTGAACTGTTGTTGTTTGACTAGCAACGGTCTTAAATAACAAAACAAAATTCAACTTCAACCAAAAAATAAGAAAAATGAAACAATACTTGGCAGCAAACAAAACTAATGAAAACAACCTAGGAACATAAGATACTGTTTAACAGGCTATAATCTTACAAGACAGAGCCCTGGCAGCTCTCCCCTAAAGATGTTTACAACTTGTTGCTCCATGTCCAACTAACTGAACACACCTGTGGTCTCCTCTTATAGGGAGTGGATCATACCACATGGTCTGCATTCAATTAAGTCATTAACAGGGAAGGATTATCCAACGGGCATGTTGGGCCCAGGCCCAGGGGCCCCTGAGCTAGGGGGGCCCATGAGATTGAGTGTACGCGTGATCGCTGAGAGGCTCAAGCTCAGGGCCCACCCAAAAAAGGGGTAAAAGTGAATAATACTGGTGCACACGGTCCTTATTAACAATGGGTTTACTAATTTTGTGTCACTAAAAGCCCCAAAAGTTCTAAACCATCATGCCGCCTTGCCGGGCAGAAAAATCCTCCGGTGTAGGGGGCCCTTTCGCTGGTGGTGGCCCAGGGGCCCTTAATTTCATAATCCGCCTATGGTCATTAACCAAACTATACATTCAGAGTCATAGCCTATATCTAACCTAACCTTAAAGGATGCTGTACCACAAAATATAAGTTACATTTCTCACTCACCGACATTCTATTGTCATCATTAAAATATGAATAAAGATATTAATAAACACACACCCCTATTTCCCTACAGTACTTGGCACCCTCATTAAATGGGTGGCCTGGAGGGCCTGCACTGATGAGATTAGACATTAAAATGCATTCGGAGAATACACACACACACACACACACACACACACACACATAGACATACACATGAGATATATATATATATATATATATATATATATATATATATATATATATATATATATATATATATATATATATATATATATATATATATATATATATATATATATATATATATATATATGTAAAATTAGCATATTGTGTAAAAGTTCATTTCCTCCCATAATATAAAACAAAATGTGAAACTTTCATATATTCTCCATCAATTGTGCTTTAAGTGAAGTATTTAAAAAACATTTTTTGTTTTAATCCTAATTATGGTGTACAGCTCATGAAAACCCCAAAATCCTATCTCAATGAATTAGCATATTTTTACGAGACCACTAAAAAAATATGTTTTAAACAAGAAACTATTTTTTAACAAATTATTTCATCAATGGGGCGGGGCATGGAGGTGATCAAGCTGTGGCACTGTTGAAGCGTTATGGAATCCCAGTTTTGCTTTGATAATGGCCATAAATTAATTTGTATTGTTCCGTCTTATGTCTCACACCTTCCTCTTGACAATACAACCCAGATTCTCTGTTGGGTTAAAGTCAGGACAGTTGGCTGGTCAGTTAAGCACAGTAATACCATGGTCAGTAAATCAGTTAGTAGTAGTTTTGGCTCTGTAGGCAGGTGCCAAATCCAGCTGGAAAGGAAAATTAACATCTCCATGAAGCTTGTCAATATACTGAAGCACAAGGTACTCTAAAAAGATGGCTGTGTTGAAACCACTGTTAAGTTTTCACTGTCAGTGGATCAACACCAGCCGATAACATGGACTGGAGACTGGACATGGCAAAACACATGATTTAGGCCATGTTATCGGCTGAAAACTGAAAACTCAGACAACCTTTTAGTACCTTGTGCTTCGGTATGTTGACAAGCTTCATGGAGATGCTAATTTTCCTTTCCAGCTCGATTTGGCACCTGCCCACAAGGCCAAAACTACTACTAACTGCTGTCCTGACCATGGTATTACTGTGCTTAACTGACCAGCCAACTGTCCTGACTTTAACCCAACAGAGAATCTGGGTTGTATTGTCAAGAGGAAGGTGTGAGACATAAGACGGAACAATACAAATTAATTTACGGCCATTATCAAAGTGAAACTGTGCTTCCATAACTCCTCAACATTGCCACAGGTTGAACACCTCCATGCCACGCCCCATTCATGAAATAATTTGTTCAAAAGTAGTCCAGACCAAATATTAACTGCATACATTAATACACTTTTCAGATAGTCAACATTTCTTGTTTAAGACATATTTTTATAGTGGTCTTGTAAAAATATGGTAATTCATTGAGATAGGATTTGGGGTTTTTCATGAGCTGTACACCATAATCATCAGGATTAAAACAATTTTTGCCATTTCCATGACACAGAATGTGAGGTTGTTTCTGTACACATCCCTGTTTTATTCTAGAGGTTCCTGGGTGGATTTCACCCACATTAAGGCCCCGGCTACACGAGGAAAATATCCGTTCTTTTTCTCCTCCGTTGAAAAAAAAAATCCTGTCCACACCACAAAGATATCCGTGTCCACACATAAACCCAAAACGGACATTTGGGGCTCCAACACGTATGCCAAGCCAGTAGGTGGCGAAAAGAAATATTTGGCACAACACAGAAATGGCTGGTGTTAGCTGGTTTCCATGGTTACCCAAATACAAATTTCACGTCGTAACCTGGTAGTAGTACTAGTAAGGGGACTATGAGTTATTGAATTGAAGTGAATTGAATATTGGAGGACTATGGAGGAAATGTGAACTGTATACAGTTCACATTAATTAATTCACAGGAAGGGTATAAGTTTGTACATATATTACAGAAATTATGGGCAGGTAAACTTCCATAGGTATACCCTTCCTGTGAATTAAAAAACAATAAAGGTCCGCTCCACAATTCCTACCACGATGCGCTATGGGGATTCCGGGAGGTAGACTTCTTTAATGTAACATCCAGTAGAATAGTTACGACATTGGGGGTCGGAAACTGAGCGCTCGCGCTGTTCAATGCAGCCTGAATAGGGACACCTCGGAAGTTGTTTGGTCACGTCATGAGTTGATAAGTATGAGACGTCATCGTTTTCGTTTCACGTGTCTACACGGCTACGCTGCTCCGGATATTTTCGAATATCTTCACTTATTTATCCGTTTGCCCAAAACTCCGTTTGAGTGACGTAAAACGCCGTTTGCGTGTAGTGGAACGGCCCAAACGCAGGAATATTTCTGCGTTTGGCAAAAGATCCGGAGTCGTGTAGCCGGGGCCTAAGTGTGATAGACAAAAAATCCTATGCCATCCACAGTGGACTTCTGGACCAAAAGAGAAGTTACCAACGTAATACTTTGACACAAATAAATACATTTACATTTCAGTTTGAGACCAGAGTTCAACTTCTCTGTCCTCCTCTGACTAATTAAGTTAATAATCAATCACTGAATGTCACAGCCAGAGAATGATTCAATCAAAATGCATGTATTGATTCACTAATAAAGAAACACAACATGAAACAAAGGAAATCAAATTTAAGGCTTGGTTTTCAAATCTCTTCGTACAAGTAATACAAGTGATATACAGTAAGTGTGAGAAATACCGGTAAGTGGTTATATAATGGACTGAATGATTACATGTGTGGAGATTATATATTTATAAATGATCATGTATTATTTTATAAAAAATAAAAATAATAAGTGCATAAGAAATGCACTGGATTCAGACAAAAGCCCAGCTTTAATCATTTTAAAATCCATTCATTTTAAAATGTAAATAATACAATTCTGGCCAATCGGAATTTGCGTCCTCAGCTTCTTTGATGGTCGTGATATGCAATAATATTTATGTTACATTCATGCAATGGCATTTAATGTGTGTGGGTGACAAAGTTTGTGTTTTCGCATCCACCAAACGCTGAACATGCAACATAGGAGGGCATATCAACCCTCAACAATGTTTGTATGGACAATGTTCATACATTGTTCAATACACTGTCTTTTAGTCCTGACAGAGGACCGGAGGGAGGCTGTATGGTGAAATTCACAGGATCCAAGTTCATTTATCGAGCAGAGTTGGACCAACGCAATGTAGTTCAATCAATAAGAAATCTGCAGAGGTTAATTCTTTATATATTAATTCTCCTTATATTTAGAGAATAAACCCCTTACAGATTGTACAACAGGGTCTCCAATGCTACGAACCTGAGCGATTGTGTCTCGCACTCCATCCTGGACATTATCAGCTTCCAACCCAACCTCAGCACCTATAACAACCCCCACCGCACCAACTACTGCTGCCCCGACGGCTGTGACGTTACCTATGATGGAAGCGTTACCCATGGCAGCTGCCACAGCTACTGCTACTGGTAGAGGGGCCAGTGCTCCGCTTGCTGCTCCTACTGCCACACCTGCCACAACAGATGCAACAAGGATCTTGATTCGCTGCATGACATTAGGGGAGTTAACAGCCTGACTCCTGAACTGGTTGAGAGAAACGGCCCTATCATCCCTGAAGCGATCCCTGCTTTGTCTCTCTCCTCTGTCCCTCGCAGAGCCTACAGCGCCACTGCCTTCCTCCGCCCTTCCTTGCTCCCTCCTCATGCGCACCTGCTCCTCCCTCATCAAGCGTTCCCGCTCCTCCCTCATCAAGCGCTCCTGCTCCTCCCTCACCAAGCGCTCCTGTTCCTCCCTTATCGCTACCTCCGCCTCTAGAAACATTTCATTGGTATAACACCCTCCACTGTTCCCTTCCACCATGGCCTCCACCTTCTCCAGCAGTTGTCTCACCTGCTGCCTGTCACTGTGATCTTTGTTGTTCAGGACGTGGTACCTGTCACCACACCTCTTTATCAAAGCCTTAAGCCCATCGGGCGCCTTCTTGGCCAGGAACTCATCGATATCCCTCTTCCCCAGCTCATCCCCTCCGGTGAACAGAATCACAGTGTAGTCACGGACTGCATCCTCCCCGAATATCTGGACCATCTGGGCGACGACCCGGTCCTCGTCCTCTGTGTAACGCCCTATCGGGACGACCAGCAGGAAGGCATGAGGGCCAGGGGCCAAGAAAGATACGCATCTGGTGATCTTTTTGTGGAGCTGCTCCACGTCGATGTTAGTGTCCACAAATCCGGGCATGTCGACGATGGAGACTGCAGTCGTCGTCATCGCCTTTGGTCCACCTTCAGTTTGACTTGGGTCTGACTCTTCCCATCTGAGGTCGGCTCTCTCCTGCTCGCATTCCTGGGTGACGGAACTGAAGCTTAACTCAGACAGGAAGTGCACTCTCCCCAGGATGGTGTTTCCGGATGCACTTTTACCAACATCTGTCTTTCCAATCAGCACCATCCGAAGTTCTTCCTGTCGGGACCCACTTCGCGGCTTGATGTCAGCAGGCTCCATCGTCTCTGTTTGGAATCGACACAAAATGTACAAAAACAGTTTAACTGCACTCTGTCGGGTGCCAACTTGTACATTGCACACAAGTAGGTCATTCATGTACTACCAAGAGTTATAAACCAAAATAAAAGTATTCCCGTATGCCTGGTGTGTCTGATGCCAATCACTGTGCCAATGTTGGCACCTGTGCCGAAGGTTGCCAACTGCCGTATAATAGGGCGACCATATTCTAAAAGTGCAAAACCAGGACACCTTAGCGGGGGGGGGGGGGGTCCCACGGGTCCCACACACACAAAAATAACTTCAATTACAAATTATTTCTGTTTTATTTAAATGCATTTATTCAAATGTCAAAAGTGCTTTACAATGTGCTTTTCAAAGAAATGTCAATCAACTTCTCTCAGACATAACTCTGAACAGCAACACTGAAACTCAGCCTCAATTTCAGACATGAATGCAACAAAAAATAACCAAAATTTATATTTTGGTTAGTTTTTGGTACATTTTACTACAGTTACTTTCTAAGTTGTTAATATTCAAGAGGATTTTTTTGTTAGATATTTTATTTTCATTTTTCCAGAAGACAATTGTTAACCTTTTTCAATAGCCTACAACAGACATTGTTGCATTCATGTCATTGAGGCTGAGTTTCAGTGTTGCTGTTCAGAGTTATGTCTGAGAGAAGTTGATTGACATTATTTCTTTCTTTGTAAAGCACATTGTAAAGCACTTTTGACTTTTTGAATAAATGCATTTAAATAAAACAGAAATAATTTGTAATTATTTCTGTTTCCCCCCAAGGTGTCCTGGTTTTGTACTTTTAGTATGGTCACCCTATCTTTCCCTGGTTTCACGAAATATTCAGATATCGAACAGGTGCTACTATCGCCTCGAACAGCTTTTTTGTGTTTTTCTGTGTCAATGTGGAATTTTAGGTCCCTTGCACCACCATTGCAGAGCGAAACATATGTGCCTGCTTTGCAAACAGTGCACAGTGCTTCACTTTTGTCTCGCCCCGGGTCTGAATACAGGGATTTTTTTCTGTAACTCGTCTGTAAACGTGCACTTGCGCTTGGGCATGGTGGCGGAGACTGACAACCACGCTGTCTAGTGTCTACTAACTGACTGACGAAGGCTGCCTGCTGCTGCTCCTGCACTGACTGCTTAGGGCTGACGTCATCGTGCGCAGCGCTAGGGGGACGTTCGGAAATACCACGCCGGAGCGCACTCGCCTATTAGTTTTCATTGCTCAGTGTACTCAGTGCGCAATTTCCGAACGTGCCCTAGTGCCTGTCGATTTACTGGTCCGATGTAAGCAAAGGAGTGTCGGAAAGGAACTGAATGAAAGTAATTTTACAAAAACCGGGACATTTCCTCAATTTCTAAAAATAAACCGGGACACCCGGGACAGGACGTGAAATACGGACATGTCCCGGGAAATACGGACGTATGGTCGGTCTACCGTATAACAGGTTATGTTGTGTTCATTTGTGCATGTGCTCAGAATTCAATCTGATGTTGACATATTGTAGCACTCAGGGAAGCAGAAACCTCACACACACGCACGCACGCACGCATGCACACGCACACACACACGCACGCACGCACGCACGCACGCACGCACGCACGCACGCACGCACACACACACACACACACACACACACACACACACACACTCACACAGAGAAAGAGAGAGAGCTAGGCAAACATTATCATCAGTTCATCAGTTTCCTTAACTCCCCAATATTACCTTGGCTTGACTTTTCTTGTAATTACTGAAGTCTCTCTGGCGGTAATTTGGCAAAACTGAAACAGTACAGAAATAAACATGAAATGATTTAGCAGGTAAAGTTACACTAGAGTTACACCCCCAAAAGCTGATACTTTTTTTTTCAATGGATTCTGGTAGTATTGGGCTTGCTATAAGACATATAGTATAAAAGTCAAAACATACCCCCCAGAAAGTCATCATTTTCAAGACCACGTCCCAGAGAGAGATTAAATGGTCATATATTAAATGGGAAAGCAATGAGAAAGCATTTTTTCAACTTATTCTAGTACTTCTGGACATTCTCCAAATTTTGAAAATATATGTTCAGGAAAAATGTCATTTTCAAGAGTACAGGGCTATAACGCGTATAAACGAAATGTACTGTATATCTCAATTTAAAAAGTATACATACAAAATAAATTTCACTTGATTCTTGTACTTGGTTATGAACATACAACATATTTGTAGGAAAATAAATCTCTCGGAAAAAGGCTTCATTTTCAAGATTCCATCCAAAATCGTAGCCAGTGCCGCTATACTGTATATCTCAAGAGAAACAAAAGATACATTTTTTTCTAAAAGTCTTATTTTAAAGATGCTATCCAGAATGGCAGTCATTGCAGCCAGCCAACTTGACATGTTTTGGAAAGGCTTAATTTTCAAGATGATGTCCAAATTCGGGTCCAGGAGCATAAACACTGGATATATCTCAATCCATCTTGAAAATGAAGCCTTTCCTGAAGTAGTATGTTGTTGAGCAGGGCCAATACTACCAGAATCAAGCGAAAAATCGTGTATAATTTTTGTCTTGAGATATACAATATAAGGCACCAGCTGTCTTTTTAAAAGAGAACCTTGAAAATGAAACCTTTCCAAAAGGTTTATTTTCCTAAACGTAGTATGTTCATCGTGAAAATGACACCCTTACCAAACATACATTTCTGTACATGTAGTGTGTTCTTTTCCAGAGGTACAAGAATACATTGTAAAAGTAGTTTTCAAATGTTTCCCACGTTTCGGCCTATGCGGCCATCATCAGGTTGTATCTTTCTTTTCCAAAAGAAAGATATATAAATAACAAACGATTCGCCTTTAGCTTATACAAAGTCACATCACATTCATCATAAAACATCCCATCAATTCAATACACTCTAGTTGTACTTACAGACAAATAATGTCCGAAGGCAGACGTGTATGAGATGAATTCTGAATATAATGTGCACAGCTCACTGTTCAATGTGACAATGTGGCTCTAGCCGATACCCAGGCTTTCGTTCTACTGAGTTATTTCCTGAAGGAGGTGAATGGAACATTGCATGTGACACATGTATTTTTATCTCTAGATGTCTCATCAAGATGACAATATCAGAGCTGCCGTACCGAACCAAACGGTTTCGGTTTGATATGGCAGAACTGGTCGAACTCGATATGCTCCTGACCTCAAGTAACACTGTCTTCTCTCAAAAGCCTGTAAACTCCATAATAGCCTCGACACCCAGGCTTTCATATTCGTCCACGTTGCGCGAAAACGGAAAGCCTGGACTATATTGTTACCCACAGTGGCCTAGAGGGGGGAGTCAACCTTTCGGGGTGGGGGTGGCTCCAAATGATGTGACGTTGAAAAGCATGGCTCAGATCTGATTTTGACCCCCAATCCATCCCTTTGATGCTGAGTGCCAAGCAGGGAGGCATTGGGTCCCATTTTCAGAGTCTTTAGTATGACCCGACCGGGAATCGAACCCCGGCCTCCCAGTTTCAGGGCGGACACTCTAACCACAAGGCCACTGTTCTGGTTCTGGTTCGACTGCAGAAAACCATCGACCACAATGAAGTATTCAAAACTGTCCATGTAATTGGCACAAATGTTGCACTTAACAGGGTTACATTTCATGCAAAAGATGGCCCTTAGTCCTCATGTAATAAAGAATTGTTTCACATTGTATCACATTGATTTGAGATGTAGAGCTGTGCACCGTTGAAAAAGTCATGAAGTCATAAATATAATATAAATATTCTTTCAGAGTGAACATTACTACTTTTTTAGTTTTTTATATGACATCGTTTTATAATATATTAGTAAGGCTGGCCGATGGGGGAAGGCTCCAAAAAGTTGAATCCATAGATGCAAAGTCTAGGCATTTCATTCTCTCCCCAAACAAAATGCCAAACAACAATGGCAGTGCTGAATAATAGTGATGCCTTAAATAACAAAATAAAATTAAACTTCAACCAAAAAATAAGAAAAATGAAACAATACTTGGCAGCAAACAAAACTAATGAAAACAACCTAGGAACTTAAGATACTGTTTAACAGGCTGTTACTGCAGCTCTACCCTAGAGATGCTTACAGCTTGCTGCTCCATGTTCAACTAACTGAACACACCTGTGGTCTCCTCTTATAGGGAGTGGATCATACTACATGGTCTGCATTCAATATAGTCATTAACCAAACTATACATTCAGAGTCATAGCCTATAACTAACCTAACCTTCAAAAGATGTTGTAGCACAAAATATAAGTTACATCCAATATAGAGAGGTGTTCCTCTCTAAATGATGAGGTGAACAATAAATAACAGAACATACAGAACATTTCAAACATTAAGATGCACTGGGGAAATACTCAGATGTACCACTGTCCAGGTCAATTTACCTGCCAAAGGAGATGTGCTGTGAACTTAGAAGTGTATTGTACATTGTGACTTAAAACATAGGCTTCAATTGCGAAAGGAAATGTTTAACGCACCCAAGTAGAATGTAAAATGCTAAATTTACGATATACTGTATTTTGAGGGCAAGTGACCATGACCTGAGGGCAAGTAGAACCTGACTTGCACTTGCCCGATGGGCAAGTGCCTCAGAGACCTTAGTGTCAACCCCTGTATATATATATATATATATATATATATATATATATATATATATATATATATATATATATATATATATATATATATATATATATATATATATATATATATATATATATTGTATAGTTTGGTATATAAGGTATATTTCTACTTAAGAAAATGTTTTCAACCTTACTACTAGTTTGTACTACCATGATTTACCGTAATAAAAAAAAGTAAAAAAAAAAAAAAAAAAAAAAAAAAAAGATGCAAATTAGGATAATTATTAAAATAATTATACTAAATTTAACATTTTTGGGATATCTTAATATAATGAATGTACATGTTCTAGTCATTCCAAATATGTATTGCAGTCACTTTACTTAGGCCTACTTTGTAGGACAAAGTCATGTTTGTCCTACAAAAAAACAAGCTGGACATAAGAGGGGCTGTCATCCCTCAAAAATGATGTGTTCTATACAAATACTGTATTTAAGGCCAGATCGGGGACAGATGGGAAGCCTTGGTGGAATTCAGGAAAAAAAAAAGTTCATTTAGATGGGGTGGAAATATCTTTACTGTCTGACCTAGTACTGTCTTTACCAGTTTCTTTTGAGTTCCAATAGATCTCATAAGAACTCCTCTCTGAACAGCTCTGGTCTGCGTGCGTGACCTTCTCCTTCACTGCCTTCACCGCCAGGCCCCCGGCCAGGGCAGTGCCAGCTGCATTAGTGCAGCTATCAACCACTGCAGTCAAAATGTGCCCCCCCACGGACTCTGCAAAATTGGGCCCTGCAGCCGCACCAGTGCCTGCAGCAGCGGCAGAGGCTATGCCAGCCACGCTGGACTGCAGAATCAAGCCACTACTAGCAGCGGCATTGCCTGCGGTGGTTTGTGACACTCCACCACTCTGAACTACAGTAGCGTTGTCTACACCAGTAGCGTTCTCTGTTGTCGTTGTCGCGGTGAATTCTGTTCCGATCAGGGCTGCCCCGCCACCAGCTGCTTCATTCAGAGCTGCCCCGCTGAGAGCTGTTCCAGTTGGAGCTGCCCCGCCGAGAGCTGCTCCATGCAGAACTCCACTAAGTACGGCCCCAGCTCCCAAGACACCCCCTGACACTGCTGCTATTTTGACAGACGTGGTTCCAAGGTCTATGACCGCTTCTGCGGTGTCTCGAGCCCCAGCCATGGGGCTGTCAGCTTCCAACCCGGTCACGACACCTATAGTACCCCCCACAACGCCACCGACTCCTGCCCCGGCACAAACAGCATGTTGTCCCGAGGCTGTGGCTACGATAGGTGCCACATAACTGCTGACAGCAGTGCTGGTTGCAGACATCCCCACAAGTTCGATGGCGCTACCCATGATGTATGCCCCACCGGCTACCGCTAGAGGGGTCATTGCACCGAACATCGCCCCTACTGCTAAACCTGTACCTCCAGCAAATATAACTCTCTTCACTGTCTCCAGGACCTTGCCAGAGTGAGCAGCCTCCCTCCTGATCTGACTAGATGACCATTCCCCTCCCCGCTCCCTCAACAAGCTCTCCTGCTCCTCCCTTATCGCTGCCTCCGCTTCTGAAAACATTGCATTGGTACAACACCCTCCGCCCTTCCCTTCCACCATGGCCTCCACCTTCCCCAGCAGTTGTCTAACCTGCCGCCTGTCACCGGGATCTTTGTTGTTCAGGACGTGGTACCTGCCGCCACACCTCTCTATCAAAGCTCTAAGCCCGGGTGGTGCATTACCCAGGTACTCCTCGATACCCCCCTCATCCAGCTCATCCCCTCGGGTGAACAGAATCACGGTGTGGTTACGGACGGCCTCCTCCCCGAAAATCCCTGCCATTTGGCAGACGGCCCGGTCCTCGTCCTTTGTGTAGCGCCCCAACGGGACGACCAGCTGGAAGGCATGAGGGCCGGGGGCTGAGAGAGACACGCATCTGGCTATTTCAACGTGGGTCTGCTCCGCATCGAGGTGAGTGTCCCCAAAGCCGGGCCCGTCGACGACAAGGACCCTCCTCCGAAAGGCCGGAACGCCGTCCGACTCTTCCCAGGTGAGGTCGGCGCTCCCCTGCTCACAGAACTGGGTGATGGAGCTGCTACTGAACCGGGACAGGAAGAGCTTATCGCCCAGGATGGTGTTTCCCGTTGCACTTTTACCAGACCCCGTCTTTCCGATCAGCACCAGTCGGAGTTCTCTCTCGACCTCGACGTCAGCAGGCTCCATTGTCTCTCCTTTGGAATCAAAATGTACAAAAATAATAAAAATAGAACTTCAAGAGTTCTAGACCAACACACACACACACACACACACACACACACACACACACACACACACACACACACACACACACACACACACACACACACACACACACACACACACACACACGCGCGCGCGGACACAACATGAGACTATATTTTCTCCAAAGAAAAAATCCTGGGGTTGTGTTATATTCGGGGGGATATAATTTATAATTTGACATTCAATGTTTTTTCCACAACTGTGGAACAGGATTTGAACGTTTAAATAAGAAGAATCTGGGGGAAAATATCTGCTTATTTATTAAATATTAATCAAAGTAGGTGATCTACATGCTCACAATTGTTGTAGATCTTGCGAGCTGTACTCTTTGGCTCTGGTTACAGGGAGAAACACAGCTATACAGGTATGTCCCTGTATACCTGCTCTACCCATTTTTTTCAATGAGAAAATGCTCATTGGGGTGAGTCAGTGTGCACATGAGTGAATTGTTAAAAAGTTTAATCAGATTAATCAACAAAATTAATTCAACTAATGAACTTGTTATTTTCAACAGCCTTCACACACACACACACACACACACACACACACACACATACACAATGGGTGATATTCCCCTTTAAGAAGCGTTCCCCACTACAACACTGGCTATCATCCCTCAAAAAAGTGTTCACAATACTGTCTTTTAGCGCAGACCAGGGACATGAGAGAAGATTTGCCATGCAAATCAATCTCAAAACATGCAAACACCACTGGCACGCATTTTGTCTCGATCAAACAGAGATAAAAAAATGAAACCACTCTTACAGGGACACAATTTAACTGGTTTTGCTAATAATACGTACACGTTAATGACATAGAGGACGTAGAACACATTCCTGTGGGTCTTTACGAGTGTAATATGTGGTTTTTGGTGTTTTAGATTTTAGCAGTGAGGCCAGTGTATCTAATCGTCAAGATTGATGCCCCGGAGGGCATTTGGCAAATTTCCCTTTGTCTAGCCCTGCTATATGTAAGCTGAGTAGTCACACAACATGTTTCTACATTAGTCTTGATGTGCATATAGATCTCGCTAAACAGAACTAAATAAACCCCGTATAAATTGTTTTGTTAAGTACAATTCTTATTTTGTTATACTGAAGGTTAACAACGTACACATACCTTGTTTTCTGATTGAGGAAGTAGAAGAGAAAGAGATGGAGGTGGGTGGGACAGGACATTGATACAGGGAGGAGACTTCAAGGCAGGTACACCATCACGCCATGTAGACGTGGCATGTGTCATATTTTAATACTTTTATATGTACCATATTGTCCTGAATATGAGACAACCCTGCTTATAAGACAACGCCCCTTTTTCAAGACTCATTTGTGTGAAAAGAACATTGAATGTCAAATAATATAGAGCTGTGCAGCCCCACCCCTTTCTTGACGTTGCCTGTGTTCCAGAAATCCGCATTCATTTTCCTCATAGACTTTTAGAAAATTATCTATATAAAGACGATTACGCCGCAGACAAAGACAAGTCGGGTCGTGACAAATCCTGACAAGACACACAATATTGTCATACGATATCTGATTTGCAAGAAGAAAACAATGGCAGGATACAACACTTTTTGTTTAGTCTTCTTAGAAATTATTTGATTGTCCCAAAAGATTGTGTGTGTCACGACTCGACTTGGCTTTGTGTGTGGTGTAATCGTCTTTATATAAATTATTTTTGAAAACTCTATGAGGAAAAAATGAATGGGGAATCCATTTCTGGAACAGGGGCAAGGTCTCAAGGGGGTGGGACTGCTCAGCTCTGTAGCCCCCAAATATAAGACGATTCCGTTTTTTAGGATATTTCCATTGGAAGAAAACACTGTTTTTATATTCTGGCCAATAGGGCAATTAAAATATAATCCATGTTACATATACATCCACAATGGACATTTGTTCGCCACTGGGCAAATCTCACATCAAAAGTTCCCAACTTAAAGGGGAATTCCACCCATTTTCAACATTTTTCTGAGCGTTGCATTTGTACGGTCTCAGAAATCCATTAACATGGTGAAAATACATCTTGATGATGTCATCAAGATGTTTCACCATGTTAGTGGTTTTCTTCAGACCTCCATTTCTTGGGAACACAGAATGGGGGAACTTTTTTATTTTGTCCAGCCAACACCTCTAGGGTATACTAATGACAAATTAGATTAGAATGTTGAAAATGGGTGGACTTCCCCTTTAATCACTCATACATTACTCATTAACTACATATAGATTTTATAACTTAAATCTAAAGAAATACAGAAATGTTAACCATTATTGCGCATGTTCAATATTTATTATTATTTGTGCATTTCAGTTTGAGTCTAAGAGAGCACAGTTCCACTCTTGAAGGAAGACACATTGTGAATAATGAATAATGGATAACAGGCGGAGAATATCATAAGTCAAGTATTGTTTCACTACTTGTGCTAATAATAAAACGAAAATCACAAGAAACAAAGGAAATTAAATGCAAGGCTTGGTTTTCAAATCACTTCAAACAAATAATACTGTATAAGTGAACACCTCAATCATCTACAAGGAAAATAAGTGCTTATATATCTATATAATAGATATAATCTATTATTTATTAAAGTTAATACTGAACTCAAAATGCCAACTAAAGTCGATCAATTACAGGATGTCAACAAGCCATGAAAGCCATTCATGTAGATTAAAGAGATCACACCCACGTGAAGTGAGGGGCGCTCTCATCAACATCATACATCATCTCATTCTGGCCAATCAGAATTCTTAATACTGTATTTTAGTCCATACTAGGGACAGAAGGGTAGAAGTCCAGAGGAATTTGAGTTCATTTAGACGGGAGTGGAGTTGAACCAACGCAGCGCAGATCAATCTTAAAACGCACAAAACCACAGGCACGCATTTCGCCTCACTCTAACCGAGGTCAAACAATTAAACCACCCGTAAAAAACATCATTTCACCGTGTTTGCAAAAAATATCTAGGTTAATGACATTTACAAGACTTTGAACACTTTCCTTCGGGTCTTTATATGTGTATTATGTGGTTTTAGGCCTTTAAGATTTTAGTAGTGAGCCCCAGTGTCTATACTTCATCTCGACTACGTTGTAAGTCAGTAAGCCAGCCCCTTGACACTAACACTTGCCCGCTTGCCCGGGGCAAGTAAAAAAAAAATGGTGGGGCAAGTGAAGACTGCTACCTGGTTGCCCGATCGGGCAAGTGTGCAACTTAGTGCACTATATATACAACACAATATAGATTTGTCTTGATCCCAAAACTAACGATTTCTCTTGCTTTTGTCCACAATTCCAGGCTGGATTTGTGAAACAAAACAGGCAAATTAACATACCTGTCGAAATGACCATTAATCTTCTTCTCTAGTTGTGTAAACCTGGGCTAATTAAGATGATGAATTTTAACTCTCAAGAGTTACATCTGGTTAACCAACTTAACCAGATGTACCTGGACCACCTGTTGAAAACCCCTGGATTAAAGCACCCAAGTAGGTAGTAAACTTTGGGGGGCAAGTGACCATGACCTGAGGGCAAGTAGAACCTGACTTGCACTTGCCCGATGGGCAAGTGCCAGGGTAGACCTTAGTGTCAACCCCTGCATCGGCGACACTGGGGCTCACCGCTAAAACGTAAAACATCTAAAACCCGATATTACACACATAAACCCCCCCACGTGAAAGTGTCATCATTAACCTATATTTCTTGCAAAAACGTTGAAATGTCCCTAAAAAAAGAAGTTAATCCAATACTCCTTTTCCTTGACAGTTCATTTGTTCCAGTAGATCTCGTAGGACCTCCTCTCCGTAGAGCTGTCGGCGGAGGTACCCACGCCGCTCCGGACCTTCTCCTTCACCACCTTCACCACCAGGCCCCCGGCCAGGGCGATGCCGGCCGCCGCCTTGCCTATCTCCGCCACCGCCGTCAAGATGCGCGCCGTCGCCCCCACCGTGCCCCATGGGTCGGACGCGACCGCGCCGTCTACAACCATCGACGCCAGGCCGGGCCCCGAGGCCGGGCACACGGCCCCGCTAGTGCTCGCGGCAGCCATTCCGTCCGCTAGGAAGGCCGCGCCGGCCCCGGCGGACTGAACAGCGCCGCTGCTAGCCACTACGGTCGCGTTGGCTACACCCGTGGCGGACCCTATGGCCGCCGTCGTCGTGCCGAGAGCCGCCGCTCCCTCCAGAGCCGCCCCGAGCGCGGCGCCGACCCCTACGGCGCCCCCCACGCCCGCCGCCACTCCGACGGCTGTGGCTCCGATGACGCCGACCTGTTCCACAGCGTCGAGGGCTCCGTCCCGGGGCCGGGCCGCCTCCGCCCCGGCCAGCGCTCCCACCGAGCCGCCCAGGACGCCGCCGGTGGCCGCGCCGAGAGCCACGGCCGCTTTCCCCGATGCCGCCGCCACTATGGCTCCCACGGCCTTCCCGACGCCCGCGCCGCACCCGGCCGCGGACATCCCAACCCCCGCCGTGAGCTGACCCGCGGCGAACCCGACGGCGTTGCCCGCCACGGCCGCCCCCGCGGCGGCCGCCAGAGGGGTGACCGCTCCGAACGCCGCCCCCACCGCCATGCCCGCGGCGCCGGCCGCCACCAGGACCTTGACCCGGGCGAGGACCTTGGGCGAGAGGGCGGCCTCCCTCCTCCGGAGCCGACGGAACGACGAGCGAAGCCCGGAAACCGCGCCGCTATCCGCGCCGACTCTCCCGGGGTTTCCGAAGCGGTTCCTCCATCTCTCTCCTCTGTCTCTCAGGAAGGCGAGGGCGCCGCCTCTTTCCTCCTCCTTCCTCCCCGTCCGCCTTCTCGCCGCCCCGAATTCGCCCCCGCTCGGACCTCCCTCCGACTCCCTCCCCGCGTCCCACTCCTCCAAGTCGCGCCTCCTCCGTTTGGCGCCGGGTTTCAACGCCCGCTCCTCTTCCTCCCTCCTTGCCGAGCGCTCCTGCTCCTCCCGTATGGCCGCCTCCGCCTCTAAAAACATGGCGTTGGAGTAGAACCCTCCGCTCCCGTTGTTCCCCTCCTTTCCTTCCACCATGGCCTCCACCTTCCCCAGCAGCCGTCCGACCTGCCGCGCGTCGTCGCCTGCGTCGCGGTTGTTCAGGACGTGGTACCTGCCGCCGCACCGCTCCAGCAGGGCCCGGAGCCCGGCCGGCAGCCGTCCGGCGCCCAGGTACGCGTCGATTCCCCCTTCCTCCCCCGCCAGGTCGTCACCTCGGGTGAACAGAACCACGGTGTGGTCGCGGACGGCGTTTTCCCCGAATATCCGGGCCATCTGGTCGACGGCCCGCGCCTCGTCCTCGGTGTAGCGCCCCAGCGGCACGACCAGCAGGAAGGCGTGAGGGCCGGGGGCCGAGAGGGCCACGCACTTGGCGATCTCGTCGCGGGTCTGCTCCGCGTCGAGGTTGGTGTCGCCGAAGCCGGGCATGTCGACGACGAGGACCGGAGTCGTCGTCGGCGTCCCGAATGCCGGACCGCCGTCCGACTCGTCCCGGGCGAGGTCGGCGGTCCCCTGCTCACAGACCTGGGTGACAGAGCTGGCGCTGAGCCGGGACAGGAAGTGCTTGCGGCCCAGGATGGTGTTCCCCGACGCGCTTTTGCCCGAGCCCGTCTTGCCGATCAGCACCAGCCGGAGCTCTTTCCGCCGGGACCCGGCGCCTTCCTCCTCCTTCTCCTCCTCTTCGTCATCTTCTTCTTTCGGAGCTCTCTCGCCCTCGACGTCAGCGGGCGCCTTTGTCTCTCCTGTGGAAACGGGATGAAATGTGCGTGAATAAAAACATTCGTAAGAGACCCGGCACAAGACGCGTTCCATCCCATCAAAATGTATGTTATTTTTTCACTGTTTTTGTAAATGATGCAAAAGATGATAATATAAAACAACGTTACTATTATTGTGATGTCATATGACGTCAAAATGTATACTGAACACAGTGATTTGTCTTAAAGTTCTGACATATTTCCAAATTGCAATATTAAAAGTAACCCCAAATTGACACCATTTAGCCCTGCGGACCCCCTATTTGAAAATATATGCCAGGGACCCCCATTTCGACCTGACATTGTAGATTGAATCATTGTAGATTCAACATTTGCTCTGAAAGAACATATTGAAAGATTTGCGGTGTGTTTACACGATTTCCCACAAAAATAGCAGGTGTCCACACCTCATAGGTAAAAGTTAAAGCGCCAAAAAGTGCAGTATAGAAATGGTTTAAAGGAGAATTCCACCTCATCTGCAGTAGATTTATTTCCAAAAAGGTGATCTAGTTATTATTTTGAGAACAAAACTTCTTATTGGCTTTTAGAATGGGGAGCTATGGGATGTTCAAATTCACCCTTATGTGTGTTGACACTCACACCTTTACTTTTGGTTCAGCTGCACCCCCCCCCCCCCCCTGTATCAAAACCCTAACCCTTCCAGGCAAACATCTAGCGCATTCTAGTGCATTTTGGAAGTGCCACTAGTGTATTTTGGGTTTTGGCAGTTGGCAACACTGCTTGTCGTTAGAAGACGAAAGCTTAACTAGGATAGAAACAGTTGCAAGTATTTGGATTGGCATTGGAGACAGTGAACAAAAGGGCTCCTTTCAAGGATCCGCAGTGTGTGACATGCATTAGTCTATGGACCCCTCATTTATTAATGGCATTTACATCTCTGGCACCCTCATATATTGAAAAAGCAACATTAATTTAACTCTGACACTCTGAGTTACATATAGTAGGCCTAACTAGTTCCATGAGGGTCCATTTGGTTGCGAGCTATATATTTTATGATTATTATTTTTTAAACAAACATTTTTGTATTCATTTCTTGTTCCAGTAGATCTTTCTTCCTTTCTTTCTTTATTTATTTGTTTTGTTTTCTGAACTCAAGAAAGTAAAAAAAGAATACAAAACATGTACTTAACATTAAATATCTTGTCTTTGTAGTGTATTCAATTGGATAGGCTATAGGTTGAAGAGAACTTGCAATTGTATTTGTTTTATTTTTTCCATATGGGTTGAAAACCATACAACCCTGATAAGACGAAAATCAATAAATCAAATCAAAAGGGCACACGATCGGCTTATAGCCGATTAATTTCATAAACCATGGCCTGGTAATCACATAAACTGTACCCAGACAACTCCGTTCGCTTCATGGGGCCAGTCCAATATGGCGGCTCTTCTCCATAGACTTCTATTGAGAATGGGGACAACCAATGGGGACAAGTCCTGGCCGGAAATCCCGGACTCAGGCAGAGTCAGACAGATTTTAGATCGCTTTGTAGTAATAGTAAAACATAAACATTACAGAGACTTTTAGTTTCTATATACTTTAAAACAGCGGACACGTTACACACGTGCCTACAATAGCTGTCATTGCGTCGCCCTCGTTGAAAACAATGCATTTCCAACTCCAGCTTGTCCCTATCTTGACACACCAACAGCGCTCGGTTTCTGACCCCTCGATGTCGATAACTGTCTGCATGTTGACGTATGTTAGCGAGCTAAAGCTACGTACCCCTGGCACAACAGAAGTCTGTATTTTCCTAAAAGTGTCCAATGTGGAGAATCAGTAACAATAAACAGCCCTTACCCCCTGTGATGTTGTTATCAGACATCTCTCCGGTTAACGAAAAGTGGTCGTTAGTTCTAGTTCTACATTCAAACGTTCGTTGTCGTCGTTCTAAAAGTCGGGTTGATGTTCAGCTCAAAGTCTAGACAACACACACCAAAACATTGGACTCTGTGGGATTTTTTTGTCAAGTGTGCCCTCTGCTGGTTGATTTGTTACAGCAGTGCTTCACAAACTTTTTCCACATATATATATATATATATATATATATATATATATATATATATATATATATATATATATATATATATATATACATATACATATACATATATATATATATATATATATATATATATATATATATATATATATATATATATATATATATATATATATATATATATATATATATATATATATAAACATGAATTAACATATGCCACATATATGCCACCTACATACTGTATATGGAGCATAGGTGGTTATACCTATGTGACACATGCAGTATATGCCCAATATATCCACATGTATGCACATAATATGTACCTGATATTACAAATATGCAACATACTGTACGACAGGCTATAGCCATATGATGCATGTACATGTTGCATATAATAATGCACATAGATTTTCTTTCCATGTGGGGACCCCGATAAGACTTTGAACATTTGAGTGGAATTTCTGTTTTCTTTTTTTCTGTGGGGTTTGGAAAGCTTTTGAGTTGCGATGAAAACAGACAAAACAGTGGGAACCGTGACATGATCTGCTAGAAAATCTACTGCATATGAAAAGTTCAGGTTTTTGGGTGCAAATCACATTACCTTTAAAATAAAGCAGGTTCTCAATGTGTTGCACGGACCCCCAGTTTGACATGCATTAGTTAGGCTACAGACAACCCCATAGAATGGATTTTCTATGTCTGGGACCCCAATTATATTGTAAAATCAATGTTTATATAACTCAGAGTGTTATAAATGGAACCAAATGGACCCGTTAGGGTCCATTTGGTTCCATTTGTACAGTCTCTGAGTTACAGACCCATAAGGGTCCATTTTAGGTTCCAAATGATCATTTAGCTTCAGGTAACCTTTAATTGTGCCTCTCCAAACCCAAGTTTGGGAACGTCCAATGAACACACATTTAGCGCATAATGTAGAATATTATGTATAGTCTCTTTATTTCAATACCTTTGATAAAATGGCAATTGTAGGCTTTGCTCGTCAACTTTGCAGCAATGGTATTCTCTCTGAATATACATATATTTATATAACAGTCATATTACTATTTCAAAATTATATATATATCAATCGTCTTGATCCAATCATTCGAATCCATTAAAATATGTCATCTCCAACCCTGTTATATAAAAAAAAAAATAAGAAAAAAATCTATTATAATATTAATTAAACAGGCCACTGAGCAGAAAAAGATGATTACATTTTTTTTGTCCGGTCACAGCTCTTTTTTTTCCCCACCACAAGGTCAAAGCAGTCTGGGAAACGGGTATATTAAAGGGACGCATCACCCCTTTTTATGTATCGTCATCTAACAGGTCCTCACTAATGTACATAATAAAATACCACCATTTTTCTTCTACTCGGTCTGTGTCTCACAGGAGAGCTATGGGAAGTTCAGAAACCCGTCCTCCCGTCCAAGTTAAATAGAAACCTTCTATTCCTGAAAGGTAAAAGTTGCAATGCAAAAATGGAAGGCGTCTTTCTCCCTATAATGAAAATAGAAACATTACAAAAATCGTTTGAAAGAAAATCTGTCGAACGACGATGTCACTGGAAGACAGGTTTCTGAACTGTCCACAGCCCTCCTGTGAGACACAGACGGAGTAGGAAAAAAAAAGTGGTATTTTATCATGTACATTAGTGAGGACCTGTTATATGAAGACACGCTGAAAAGCGGTGAAGTGGTCCTTTAAGGTTAACAGGACAGCAGAAAACTGTATGGGCGAATAAACTGCCACCAATGGCTTTTTATAGGGAGCAGGACAGATAAACGGCAGGTCCATTTTTAAAAGATACATGAAGGCTCGGCCCAAATAACACTCGGACCAGCCGAAATGTCGCGACATTGAGGGGTCTGAAAACTGAGCTCTCGTGAGGGCTGTTGCTGCAGCCTGAAAGAGGGACAGTAGAGGGACATTTCCATTTTTTTCCCCTCTGGGGGAAAAAAAGGTCCTAAAAGAAACCCAACTATACGATAGAGCCGCCATCGGACTGCTCCCATGAAGTGAACAGAGTTTGCGACAGCCCAACTCCGTCTATACTCAGGGCCGAGTATCATTTGGGCCGAGCCTTCCTGTTACCTTATTAAGGGTTGTGGGCAAAGACACCAGGAAATACACAAAGAAGGGGGACAAATCAGTGATCCCCAAAAGGAACATTGGAAAATTAACTTACATAAATATCTATACACCTTCGAACACACACTCACACACACACACACACACACACACACACACACACACACATACACACACACACACACACACACACACACACACACAGAGACAGTCAACGTGAAACTGCTTTCATAAGTATTCATTCACAAATGATCAACAAATCCCTGTCCCCACGCCAAAAACAAATCTACGCAAAAAAGTATGGTAACGTATAGCTGCCAAAATTAAAGGTGTACTAGTGACTTGGTCCCTTCTAGTTTTTCCTTCTTTTTATTGGCTAATCCTCTAAACTATAGGTGTGTGGTGACCATATAAGGAGTTCCTCCCTGTCCCCAGTGAAACCCTGGCGTGAAAAAAAATAAAATAAATAAAACTAGTTTCAGTTTGGAGCTTTGGGAGAAAAGCCTTTGGTCCAATTAGGACGCGAGGGGCCCCTTACACCAATCGTAATTGAGTAGGGGGTGGGCCTTGGTGTACGCGCTGTCGGCCTGTTGCACTTCCTCCCCGCTGTAGAGTGTGTGCATGTGCACATCTTGTTACCGGGGGGAGAGGACGGGAGTGTTTTCCAAAATCGCCCCAAATCACTGAATGCTCCTTTACAATGAAATGGTTATAAAACGCAAGTGCCAATGACCTGAAAATGCAAAAGCATTTCTCTTATTTCAATAGAGCTGCGCAGTCCCGCCCCCTCGTGACGTCGCCCCTGTTCCAGAAACGGATTCCCCATTCATTTTTCTCATAGACTTGGAAAATTATTCATATGAAGACGATGACGCCGCGGACAAAGCCAACTCGGGTCGTGACAAATCATGACGACACACACGATCTTTTGGGACAATCAAATAATTTCTAAGATGAAAAACGAAACAAAAAGTGTTGTATCCTGCCGTTTTTTTACTTCTTGCTAATTAGATATTATATGATAATATTGTGTTTGTTGTCATGATTTGTCACGACCCGAGTTGGCTTTGTCCGTGGCGCAATCGTGTTTTTATTAACCAGTTTCGAAAAGTCTATGAGGAAAATTCCTTTTCTGGAACACGGGCAATGTCATGAAAGGGGCAGGACTGCGCAGCTCAATTGACTTCATATTTGCCACTTCGTTTCAATTTTGGCAGCCATGCGCTTCCATATAAAATAAGTAAACGAGGATTGACAATAATAATAAAAAAAGCAAGTGCACAAATTCAAGCTCAACGCAGACCATTATGTCACTGCGTGTGCCGAGGGTGACGTCATGGTTTGGCAGACACCGCGCTCATTCGAAACACACGGGCGCTGTAGAAATCTGGACAAAGACACAATAAGTGGACTGTTCAGTTGTTGTTGTTGTTGTTTTTGTCTTTAAAGGGGCACCACCATGAATTTAAAATCAAATGTATCATATAAATGTTGGCTTGTAATACCTTTTTATACAGTATACTGGAGAATTTGAGAGTGTTCGTTCATGTGCCACCATTCAGACACAGAAAATCACAGATATCTCAGTATCTGTTCAAGAGACTAGACCATACCTGGGCATTATGCGGCCCGGGGGCCAAATGCGGCCCTTTGGCTGACTCTGACCGGCCCGGGGACCACCAGTGGTCCTTGAGAGAGCTCCAATTGAATATGGAAAGTTGATCAACCAGATGTAACTCTTTGAGAGCGTAAAAATGAAACCAAATGGACCCTTGCGGGTCCATTTGGTTTCATTTTTACGCTCTCAAGAGTTAAAATATTCATCATCTGAATTAGCCCAAGTCACAATCAGATAATGTAAAAGAATGGTCATGTTTTATCTATGTTCGCCTGTTTTGTTTGTGAAATCAGTATTTCACAAACAAAATCGTGGACAAAAGCAAAATAAATCTTTAGTTTTGGGATCTGTGGGGCTATAATGTCATCAAATTGTGGTCCTCTGTGAGCCACAAATACTGAATAAATAGAGGGCCCTGGTGTCAAAATGGTTGGACTTACTCTTACTCTTTTATCTTGATATTAAATTAATACCACGCAGACTTTAGTTCAGCCTTTAGTCTTGGCCCTCCACAATATTTTATGTATCTCATTTGGCCCCTTGGGAAAAATAATTGCCCACCTCTGGACTAGACTGTTAAAAAAAAAAACTTTTTAGGGTGTAAAAATGCACCGGGGATGGCAAAAACAACTAGCCTGACCTCTGACCTCTGAATTGTCTGAATTGTCATTTCAATTCACTTAATTATTCAGACTGAAGTCCCTCTCTACCACAGCAGTTTCTGGGATGGGCGTTATCAAAACGGCAGTTTACGCAGTGATCCCAAAGCAGACAACGTTGTAGTCATTAAATGTGGCTGATGTGCTAGCCCCGCCGCTAACCAAACAAACACAGCCGACGAGCGTTACTAGCATGTGAACGAAAGCAGTAAATTATGTCGGACGATGATGCTTATAAAAACCTGACGCTTCTTTAAAGAAGCAGAGGCGGAGCCGACACTGTTGAGAGACAGGGCTGTGGGCCAATCAGCTGCTGTAGTTGGATTTTCAACTAATACCAACGACATTGGAGGGAGAGACACCAGTCCTTGAATCGCAGGCGAAGAAAAATAAGGGTTTTCTTAAGGTGGCAAATCATGGCTGGAACCAGGCTGAAAAAAAAAAAAACACCCAAAATCTTGAAAATCTTCAAAATTCATGGTGGAGCCTCTTTAATTATACTTAAAGTAACGGTATCTCAAAAGAGATTGCAACGGTTTGTAGTTAAGTTTATCAAAACACCTTTTTTTTTTTTTTTTTCGTCCCTTTATCAAATCCTATTCCGGAGGCGACGTGTCCCTTTTTGATTTTTTTCTTTTCAACACCTTTTTATTCATCTAAACTCGCCACAAAAAGTTCGGAAATCCAACTTTGGTCCATTATAGCTCCCCTTTGATAAAACCGATTGGTATCGTATTATATACCATTTTTATCATTGATTTGTCCCCTTTACAATGAGGTACAGCATGTAATGATCCGGCATTCGTGGAATGAGCAACACTGCTAAACATGTGGCTTGCGCTCCATTTTTTTTTTTGCCAAAATGGCAAATGTATGGTATTGATTGCTTTGCGTTGCCTAGCAGATTGGATGATTACTCTCTTCCACAGTACAAAGTAAAAACACAACACATATTGGACATTTTTAGACTTTATTAATTTCACACTCAGTGACAGGGAACTCAGTAGCGTGTGGTATTACCAAACACAGACAGATTGTTGTACTGAACGGGTGACATCATTTAATGGGGGCAGTGTGATGGTTTGGGGGGCATCTCTCTGAGAGGCAAGACTAATCTTGTCATTATCAAAGGTAATCTCAATGCATTAAGGTACAGGGATGAGATTCTGGATCCAGTGGCGATCCCATATCTTAGGAACCTGGGACCTAATGCCATCCTCCAAGATGACAATGCTCGCCCCCACAGAGCCAGGATCATCAAAGAGTACCTCCAGAATTTGGGAGTGGAGAGGATGGAATGGCCTGCCATGAGTCCAGACCTCAACCCAATTGAACACTTGTGGGATCAGGGATGTGTATGCTAGAGTGACCCACAGAACCACGTTGGCTGACTTGAAACAGATGCTGGTTGAGGAATGGAATGCAATCCTACAGCAAAATGTGGCTGCATTGGTGAGCAGCATGAGGAGGAGGTGCCAAGCTGTTGTGTCTGTGTTTGGTAATACCACACGCTACTGAGTTCCCTGTCACTGAGTGTGAAATTAATAAAGTCTAAAAATGTCCAATATGTGTTGTGTTTTTACTTTGTACTGTGGAAGAGAGTAATCATCCAATCTGCTAGGCAAAGCAATCAATACCATACATTTGCCATTTTGGCAAAAAAAATTGGAGCGCAAGCCACATGTTTAGCAGTGTTTCTCATTCCACGAATGCCGGATCATTACATGCTGTACCTCATTGTAAAGGGGACAAATCAATGATAAAAATGGTATATAATACAATACCAATCGGTTTTATCAAAGGGGAGCTATAATGGACCAAAGTTGGATTTCCGAACTTTTTGTGGCGAGTATATTTTCAAATTTGCGGTTACAGCGCACGGTTCGCCCCGGTTAGCTTAGGCCACAGTCGCGAACGGAATGTCCTCTTTACTGGATGTTTTTTTTCTTCATTTATTCCGCGTCACGCGCCTACAGTCGGAGCGCTCCAGTTCTCGAAAACCGCAGCGCCCTTTTTTCCCCTCCAGTTGTTTTTTTTTAAAGAGTCTACAACTGGAGAGAACGCGACTGCGGCGTTATGTTCGCTTTCCTCTTTCTCCCTCTCTTCTCCGCTGTGGTCTCTCTCCGCTTTGTGCCGAGACGACGTCGCAAAGAGAGCCGTGCGGTACTATAGTTCGTTGCGCGAGCGCGAGATGCGCGGTCCCTTCCGGATCTCTTTCCTCTTCTCCTCCTTTCTCCGACGCTTCTCCTCCTCCCGCAGGATCTTCTGAAACGCCTCTGCGGTGTGGAGCACCTGCGGAAAAACAAAAGAAAACCTAGTAGTGAGCCTTCAAGGGGTTAGTGATTTATCGTAGAGCTCTGGGGTAAAAAGGAGCGCTTGTTTTATCCGCCGGCTACTACTAGTAGGGCAGGGCGAAGCATAGTTTTACTGAGGTTATGTTTAGGGTTAGTTACCGCATAAAGCACCGTCTAACTCTCACCCTAACCTAACTCTAACCCTAAACATAACCCCAGTAAACCTAAGCTATGCCTATACCTAATCCTAACCCTAAACTTAACCTCAGTAAACCTATGCCTAAACCTAACCTAACCCTAACCATAACCTCAGTAAAACTTCCTTCGCCCCGCCCTACTAGTAGTAGCCGGCGGATAAAACAAGCGCTCCTTTTTACCCCAGAGCTCTACGATAAATCACTAACCTGAGCAAGGGCATGTGCGGGAGTGGTGGGCAAAAACATCTTGTTCTCTTTTTGTTTTCATTTTTAATGCCACGATTTTGTAACCCATTTGTGACAATTCCTAATGTGATCCTGGGCTCTACACCCCCTCCGCCAACCTGGGGAGGCAGCGGACTGGCCTCATGCTTCCATCAATGCATGAGGAGTCCAAGCTGCCTTCTTTTCACCTGACAGAGGGGAGTTTCCCTGGTTGGACGTAGCGCGTGGAAGGAACACGTTATTCCAACCAGTTCCAGTCCCCTCCATCAGGCGCCCTGGCTGGCCAGGGGGAGGCAGTTTAGAGCCCAGGATTATAGCATGTTTTTGTGAGGGTATCTACCCTAGGGGACACGGGGAGAACATGCAAACTCCACACAGAAAGGCCCTTTCACCAACCCCACTTCGGGTATGAGCACCGATGACGCGAAGGAGGGGGACACACTGCCAGCACCCACAGCAGCGCCCCTAGCGGGAATCGAACCCAGGACCTTCAGCTGTGAGGCGGACAGCATTGACCACTGTGCCATTAATTTTCTACATTCTCTAATTGTGTAGATTTCTTAACCCATTTAGGGCTAACCTAAGTTTTCTGGAAAACGTGAAAGTATTTAAATAGTAGAATGAAAACAAATGTTTGAATACTGTACAGAATCCAAAAATGGATTCCTGACCTGAATGGGTTTTAACTCATTCAGCGCGATCGGATTTTCTTTGTTTTCTTTCCACTGCCGCGGCTCAAACCAGTTCGATCGGTAAAAAAGCCCTTATTTTGAAGCTCAGATCTCCTAAACAGGATGTGCTGTTTCTGTTATGCTGTGTCTGTTGTCTTGCCTAATCGATCATCTGGCGATGTACCCAAAAACATCCGGGTCACAAGTCAGGAAGAGCTGTGTAGCCCTGGCTGCTTAACCCATGCGCCAGCGACATTGAGGGGGCAAACCGGAGGAGAGCCGTTTGAATGCATTGGGTTGAATGCATGTCAATGGGAGGGAAAAAGAAAAAGTTGTCGCCAATTCTGTCCCAAATGAAAGTCAGCAACGGGATGATCATCAGACGATGCGCACGGACTAATAGTTGGATTAAAGAATGAAATCTACATCTCGTCGTGATACGAGCCGTCCGCGTTACCGGCAGTGGGGTTCTAACGGGATGTCCACGAGCCCCGCGTTATCGGCGCGAAGAGAATTAATAAAGTGGTGCCAATTCAGATTATGAACATTTGAACTCTTGAGTGTAAACCTGACACCAGGCGGACCCTCAAGCGTCCTTTTGGTTCCCTTACACTTTCCATGATTTAGCTGGGGAACACCTAGAATGGCAGCATAATTAAAAATCGTAAAATATTAGTAATAGAATATTACTAATATTTGGAACGCTAAATATTGATAGTGAATCAGTGAATCACACCCCTAGTGTGTGTGTGTGAGTGTGTGAGAGAGAGAGGGGGAGTTGGACACAGGCTTCATGGAGAGGTGCGTGAGTGGGTAGGTGCGTGTGAAACCAAATACATTAGGTTTCAGACTGAGAACGCGATGTGTGTGTGTGTGTGTGTGTGTGTGTGTGTGTGTGTGTGTGTGTGTGTGTGTGTGTGTGCGTGTGTGTGCGTGCGTGCGTGTGGCGCCGCGCCGCTAAAGGGCGTGCGAGGCTGATGACCCCACTCGAGGGATTTACTCACGTCGTCTCTCTCTGTGCGGTACGGGTTTGTGAAGTCTGGGGATTTCTCTGTTATGCCCAGCTCCTGTGACATCTGTGGAGAGAGAGAGAGAGAGAGAGAGAGAGAGAGAGAGAGAGAGAGAGAGAGAGAGAGAGAGAGAGAGAGAGAGAGAGAGAGAGAGAGAGAGAGACAGAGAGAGAGACAGAGAGAGAGACAGAGAGAGAGACAGAGAGAGAGACAGAGAGAGAGACAGAGAGAGAGACAGAGACAGAGAGACAGAGACAGAGAGAGAGAGAGAGAGAGACAGAGAGAGAGAGACAGAGAGAGAGAGAGACAGAGAGACAGAGAGACAGAGAGACAGAGACAGAGAGACAGAGACAGAGAGAGAGACAGAGAGACAGAGACAGAGAGAGAGAGAGAGAGAGAGAGAGAGAGAGACAGAGAGAGACAGAGACAGAGAGAGACAGAGAGAGAGAGAGAGACAGAGAGACAGAGACAGAGAGAGACAGAGAGAGAGACAGAGACAGAGACAGAGAGAGAGAGAGAGAGAGAGAGAGAGACAGAGAGAGAGAGAGAGAGAGAGAACAAATTAGAATCTGCATTCTTCCATAGTTAACAAGGGTCAATGGTGTGATGACACACTTTTCTGAAGTATCCCATTAGCAACACTTTACCTAATATGCATCGGAGAGAAACAGAAATATAAATTAAAACACAAACTCAGCAATAACAGTTCGGAAACCCTCATTTTGGTCCATTGTTTTCAACTTTGGGGTAACACCAAATGGTATTGTGTTTTAAATATATTTAAATCGTTGACCTTGCAGCCTATACAAAGGGTATTTTGTCTATAATTCCAGTTTTAGTTAGTTTTGTGAACACACAGTACAGTTTCAGTTTAGTTATTGTTTTTTTCCATTGGTTTTTAGTAGTTTTTATTAGTTTCAGCTATTTTTCAGCTATTTTTTTTTTTTTTAAACTCTAGTTTTCATTTTTTTAGTTAGTTTTAGTTTACCATTATACCCCTGCCTCGCACAAAATGTTTTAGTTCACATTTTATCGTCCAAAATCATTACCCTCTCCTCATAACATACGGACAGTGTTGGACAATATTAGGAAAGTAATATTCTGGGGGGTTTTCAACAGGTGGTCCGGGGACCACCAGTGGTCCTTGAGAGGGTTCCAGGTGGTCCCCAGCTACCAAGTGTAACTCTTGAGAACGTAAAAATGAAACCAAATGGACCCTGGCGGGTCCATTTGGTTTCATTTTTACACTCTCAAGAGTTAAAATATCCATCATGCGAATTAGTCCAAATGTACACAAGGAGATTAATAGTCATGGACAGAAGCAAAATAAATCTTTAGTTTTGGGGTCTGTGGGTCTAAAAATATCCTCAATTGGTGGTCCGTGGCTCAAATGCTGAATAAATGGTGGGCCCTGGGATGAAAAAGGTTGAAAACCCCTGTTCTAGGTAATATTGCCCAACACTGCATACAGAAACTGATGGTCTCATTCATTACAAAGATGAGATGGGTGATGAATGGCGACGCATGGTGTAGCCTTAGCTCTGGTCCATAAAGCTCTATGATTCTGCCTTTGACAACAGCACTATGATATAACTCAGACGAAACTCCGACCGGCCTCTCGTCTGGAGTGGAAACGTAAAGAACGTTTTACCTACTTGCCAAAACAAAACACGGCTTGTGTAGATTAGAAAGCCTGCTTTCCTTTTAGTGCCAACACTAAAAAGTGCCAGCACTTTTTGGCCAGAAATGGACCCTTATGGGTCTGTAGCTCTTGAGAGCGTAAAACGAAACCAAATGGACCCTTTATGGGTCCATTTGGTTTCATTTAACGCTCTCAAGAGTTAAATGATATTTAAACATCTGAATTGCTTCATTTTCAAGAATCCACACAATTAGAAAATGTAGAAGAACTGTTATCTTGACCAACGTTGAAAACTACTGCACTGCAGAGTAAAAAAATATTCCCTATTAGGCCAGTAATTTTAGCTCATGTTTTACCTAAAAGTGGAATAAATTGTAACATGGGATTTTTCTTCACAGATCATTTCTTTGAAGTCTCCAGAACAACATACTAAAAGTCCCAAGAAATCCAAGTTGCGCAAATATGTTTAATTTCATAAAGTAATAAAATACATAGGCTCCAATGGAGCCCCCTTCCTATACAAACCCATTATAACTTAAAACTCCATTTTAACCATGATGGATTATTCAAAAACAACCCATCTTTTTTCTGGTGACTGATATTGTCCTCCTAATATGTGAGAGGGCAGTGGAATTTCATTTACAGGTTTCATTTATTTTTTTAAAAATATTCATTTCGGTGGGCATGTCCAGATATGGAGGCAGCTACATTTACCCATTATAACTTAAAACTCCATTTTAACCATGACGGATTATTCAAAAACAACCCATCTTTTTTCTGGTGACTGATATTGTCCTCCTAATACGTGAGAGGACAGTGGAATTTCATTCACAGGTTTCAGTTATTTTTTAAATATTGTTTTGGAAAATGTAGCTGCCTCCATATCTGGGCATGCCCACCGAAATGAATATTTTTTAAAAAATAAATGAAACCTGTAAATGAAATTCCACGGCCCTCTCACATATTAGGAGGACAATATCAGTCACCAGAAAAAAGATGGGTTGTTTTTGAATAATCCATCATGGTTAAAATGGAGTTTTAAGTTATAATGGGTTTGTATAGGAAGGGGGCTCCATTGGAGCCTATGTATTTTATTACTTTATGAAATTAAACATATTTGCGCAACTTGGATTTCTTGGGACTTTTAGTATGTTGTTCTGGAGACTTCAAAGAAATGATCTGTGAAGAAAAATCCCATGTTACAATTTATTCCACTTGAAACGCTATTTTGCCTGGACTATATGGCAGTTTCTTTTGGCAATATTGGTACAGGGTAGGGGTGCCTTTCCACTCATATTTGGACAGTCGAACTGTCAAGGCCGAAAACCCAACTGTCGATCGACGTGTTTTGATCTGTTTTTTTTGCCGCACAACACCATGTTTTATTCCTTCTACTGCTTCTGAAGCTGCATCCTTATGTTTTGTTATGTGCATCAAATGAAAAATGGACTTTATTTGGTAATTTCCCAACTTTCACTGTCTGCAGCGAAGTGACGGATGCCGCAATGAACTCGCACGAGCACATTGTTCCGTATTTTAACGTCGGATTGGGGAATAGATACGATATGAATGAGAGCGCGATTCATTTGACAACTTCGTCCTGCCAGGGGTTGACACTAAGGTCTCTGAGGCACTTGCCCATCGGGCAAGTGCAAGTCAGGTTCTACTTGCCCTCAGGTCATGGTCACTTGCCCCCCAGGTTCCAGGTGGTCCCCAGTTAAGTTGGTTAACCAGATGTAACTCTTGAGAACGTAATAATGAAACCAAATGGACCCTTGCGGGTCCATTTGGTTTCATTTTTACACTCTCAAGAGTTAAAAATCCATCATCTTAATTAGCCCAGGTCTACACTGTAGAAGATTAATGGTCATTTTGATGTGTTAATTTGCCTGTTTTGTTTGCCAAATCCAGCCTGGAATCGTGGATAGCTAGAAAGCAGGGAAAGACACAGAGGCAGAGTGCAATGACTGCCTTCAAGACAAATTTATCTTGTGTTGTGTTATAGTGCACCAAGTTGCACACTTGCCCGATCGGGCAACCAGGTAGCAGTCTTCACTTGCCCCACCATTTTTTTTTACTTGCCCCGGGCAAGCGGGCAAGTGTTAGTGTCAAGCCCTGCCTGCTCCGTCAGTCCTCACATTACAACGATAGAGAAGAGCTCTCAGAGCAGTGGAACAGACTGAAGGGCCTGCAGCTTGAATGTGAGCGGTGACAGGAATCACTATCCCAGACTATTCTCTCTACACGGTTCTCACTCAGTCAGCCAATAGCTAAATAAACCGCACCCATCGTTGGTCAGGTCAGCGAATGACAGCAAACCAGGGAATGCGCTCAATTTAAGTAAAAAAAAAAAAAAAAAAAAAAAACCCCTCGAGTAAAAAAGGAACAAACAATGGCTAAAAAACAAGCCACGCTAGTGAATCTGTGGAAGAAGCCCAGATTGGAGGAGGAACATTCAATTCCAAGGTATGCTACTTTTATTTTATTTATTATTTATGTGTTGGGTACCATGTCGTGCTGCTTGTGCATGTTCAAAGCGTAGGATATATACGGGTATATCGTAGTTCTATTTTTATCTCAACATTTTCAAAGCAGCCTACAGTACAAAACTTTTTTTTGTTGCATCAACAGCAGCTGCAGTACCACCAGCCAGGGACGACCCCCGACCACAACAACAACTTCTTCCACAACCACCACCACAACAACAACGACCACAACTTCTACAACAACCACAACCACCATAACAGCCCAAGACCTTCCTGCAAGTTCCCAGCAACAACTTCTAGATGCACGTAATAGGTATACATTTATTTCTGACTGAGCAGCGATCAAAATCTACTTTGCATGATAGTATAGTAGCACGGGCGTCATCGCCATTCATTATGCGGGTGCCTCAGCACAATTTTTCACGTCGAAAAAAAAAATGATGCGAAAAAGTGGGGGTGCTGGCCAAATAGCACCTGTATATTTCTTGCCTGCTTGCCAATGAACAGACAGTGCTGTAGTAGCGCACTTACGTCACAAGAGGGCAATATACTCAAGTGAGAAGTAGGCTACTGCCAGTCAGTCAATGAGGAGGTCAGTAAGTACAACATACTTTCCCGTTGTATTGAGTGAGTGGGTGGCTGGGCAAAAAAATTGTGTCTCAATATGTGTGTGTAAATCTGTCTTTTGCAGGTGAGATATAAGAAGTGGGTTGATCTAGACATTTAAAACAGTATATTGTATGAGATGGGCATATGATTAGTGTGGGCAAGATGGCCATACAGTATGTGACCACAATAACATATAGGCCTACTAGACTGTAATTGTAGGCCTATATGTTTTTAACCCTTGTCATATATTGGATTTACAGTGGCGGTGGTGGCAAGAACAAACCCTCGACCACAACAGCGCAGGACCTCCCTGCGAGTTCCGAGCATCAGCGCCCACCAGCACCTAATGGGTAGGCTTGCATTTATTTGATTATGTCCAATATGTAGCATAGAGCCTATAGTTCAATGTTCTATACTGTAGCCTATATGTACAGTAGATGGATCATGGATGGATGGATGGATAAATCGAGAGGATGGGAGAAAGTATATTTTGGTTTTTATTTATAGGATTGACAGCGGCAGTGGCCAGTGTAAAAACCCGGTTCCCACTGAACCCCCGGATCCTACGACGACTCGTCCAAGTGTCTCAACTCCAGCAGCAGCAACTTCAACGGCGGGGCCTCCATCAGACCTGTCTGCACTGGATGAACCAGAGACACAACCAGTAATGACACGTTTTCCTGGAACTGTAAGTGGATCGAATATAGTCAGTCAAGGGATGCTGTTTTTGTAAGTAATTTGCATTTGGTGCGTGGCGCTTCTCGTCACTGACTGCCATTGTGTTGTAGCTAGCATGCTGCTGTTATCAACTTTTGCGCCTACTGTTAATAAACAGTGTGCCGGTCAACAAACATCTGTTTTCATTATCGCTCATTACTGTTATGATTCAGGAGTGTCATTATAGGCTAAAGCCACCGTCACTGCGCGGCGGGGGGCGCTGCGCGGCGGGGGGGGCACTGTGCCCTGTCCAATTGCCCAGTCAAATAGCCCCACGCCCAGGTAAAAAAAAAAATCCTCACAGATGCAGCCAACCCCAAAAACAAGGTCGCAAAAACGTTGTGTTGCGACACCCTGCTGCTGTAAACCATTCCAATCACACGCGGCGTCTCTGACAGGGGTTGACACTAAGGTCTCGGAGGCACTTGCCCATCGGGAAAGTGCAAGTCAGGTTCTACTTGCCCTCAGCTCATGGTCACTTACCCCCCAAAAATATATTGTAAATTTTGCAGATGTAACTCTTGAGAACGTAAAAATGAAACCAAATGGACCCTTGCGGGTCCATTTGGTTTCATTTTTACACTCTCAAGAGTTAAAATTCATCATCTTAATTAGCCCAGATCTACACAACTAGAGAACGTAGAAGATTAGGTCATTTTGATGTGTATGTTAATTTGCCTGTTTTGTTTCCCAAATCCAGCCTGGAATTGTGGATAGCTAGAAAGCAGGGAAAGACACAGAGGCAGAGTGCAATGACTGCCTTCAAGACAAATTCATCTTGTGTTGCGTTATAGTGCGCTAAGTCGCACACTTGCCCGATCGGGCAACCAAGTAGCAGTCTTCACTTGCCCGACCATTTTTTTTACTTGCCCCGGGCAAGCGGCGGGCAAGTGTTAGTCAAGCCCTGAGACTCACCAGCGTGAGGACGTGCTGGTGCGCCCCTCCGGTGAAGACCCCCGTCAGGTTGCAGAAGCGCAGCCCCCAGCGCAGCAGGCCGCCCCAGTCGGCGTTGCGGTCGTAGTAGTGGTGCACGATGCGCGGGAAGCGCAGCGCCACGTCCCCGAAGAACGCCGTGTTCTCCACCACGTGGGAGTAGGCTGCAGGAGGGGTGGAGAGAGAAGAGAGGAGGAGGGGATCAGGGGTTAGGCCATGGCCTACTTGTGCACGAGCAGAGTAAGCAACCAGAGAGAGAGAGCAAGTGCCCCGTCGCCTCCGGGAGATAATAAGTCGTGACAATGCTTAGTTACATCATCGTTACATCATAACTACACCAGCCAATCGGATTCCACCGAAGGATGGTAGACGCCCGCGAACTGATCGCATTACTTGCACTTGCTCTTCTTGTGCAAGTAAATATACAGTATTTAAAAAAACAATAATAACACACTGATGGGAGCTCTTATAATCCTACAATGTTTGTAAGATAATGTTAATGATAATGCTAATGTTTGTGTTTGTCACAAAACAAACATTCATTTCGCGTTTTTAGCGCCCTTCAAAAATCAGACCTGTCTGAAATGAGCGGTGCTGTAATGACACTGTACCTTACAGTACAAACCCCCGTATGTGTGTGTGAGTGTGTTAGTCTGTGTGTGTGTGTGTGTGTGTGTGTGTGTGTGTGTGTGTGTGTGTGTGTGTGTGTGTGTGTGTGTGTGTGTGTGTGTGTGTGTGTGTGCGTGAGCCTGCGAGTGTGTATGTGCGTTAGCCTGTGCAACCATGAAACTTGGTAGTGAACCGACGCTTCATGTTTTGGTGCTCGGACGGACGCGGGGACACCGGCACCCAAGTCAAAGGCAAAAACATAAAACGCGTAACGCTTGTGTTCTGCAGACGGGAGAGGTGGGCCGCGGACACATTTTCAAGTGGGCCCCGATAGTGAAAATGCTGAAAACCCACAGTATTATTACAGAAAATACAACTGGCGAAACAAAAGCACACCGTTTTAACCAATAACAGCACATGATAAAACCTTGCTTATTGTACAGGGCCTACAGTATAGGTAGCTAGAGAGAGAGAGAGAGAGAGAGAGAGAGAAAGAGAGACAGAGAGAGACAGAGAGAGACAGAGAGAGAGAGAGAGAAAGAGAAAGAAAAAGAAAGCTGCCAGGGCTGATATAACTGGAACACAATAAGAAAAGGGTGATATAGTAAGTGATGAGTCATGCCTAAAGGCATAAGAGAGAGAAAAAAGGCAGGAGACAGAGCGAAGCTGTTAGGCAGAGAGAGTAGCAAGGAAATAAGATGAATTTAAAACATACATGCCAACATTTGAAAATGTTTTTGAGTAGCAAATTACCGCGGCGCGGCGGCGCGGCGGCGCGGCGGCGCAGCGGCCCGACAGCGTGGCAGCACGGCAGTGCAGCGCACATTGCAAGGCACATTTGTATGCCTATATTAACTTCACATTCTCTCTTATCATGGAGGTATGTTTCAGTAGATTTTAGCCCAATAGAAGTTGGGTGCCCGCAAACATTGAAATCCATGACACTGATTCAATACTATTAAATCAGCTGTAATAGCATGAGAAAATGTTACTGACTAAAACCCTAATGAATAGTGTTTTAACCAAACAGCATATCCACCTGCAGCAGTAAAGTTATCAAATGCTGTTAAATAAGGAGAATTTCTTAAAGTATTGTTAAGGGTTTTGGACCAACGTGCTAATAACAGGGATTAAAGCCAAAAAATCCTGAGCATTTCCAAACTATATCTCTATCCCCCCCCCCCCCCCCCCCCCCCCCCCCCCCCCCCCCCCACACACACACACACACACACACACACACCTTTGTGTCCAAATGTACCTATTCCATTTGTACACACTCAGGAAAAAGGCCCTAAAAGAAAAAATATTAACATGGTAAAATAGGTTTCACCATGTTAATTTCTCCATTTCTAGGAGACAGAATGGGGGAACCACACAACACAACATCAATCAGGTGTATTTAACGACATAGTAATATGTTGGAAATGGGTGGAATTCCCTTTTTTTGGTGGAATTCCCCTGGCTTTCAGCTATAGACAAATCTCTCTCCCACACGCGCGCGCGCACACACACACACGATCGTTATTTATTGTTTCAACTATCTTGAATTTCTTTTGCTTTTCTCGTGCTTATCAAAAGCTTGCTGAACGAAATCCTTTATCCCTGTATGAAAATGCAGTTTTATCGACTAGATTTGGATGCTAGCGGCATAGCCCATTTAGCACATCTCGCAGTCGCTGCGTTCGCCAAGGGGAGTACATGCCGTGCCTCCCCGACCAAAGAGACCTCTGGATCGGAGAGACTCGGCGCCCCGTCCCCGTTTAGTTCACAAAAATAATTCCTTAATGGCGCTTTCTTCTTTGACATTTTGACGAGAGTCTGGCTAAGTTAGAAGATGAACGTGTCAGTAATAGCCTAGCGAACTGCATGGGAGGACGCACTCAGAGCATATGCACTCTGTTCTGTTTGGCTACAACATAGAGTAACAAAACATAGAAGAGACGTATTCTGATTTTCCCTTCCACCCACAACATCAAGTACTAACGCGGTCTCTATGTTACTCTATGGGCTACAACGGCTAATGTATCCACAAGACACGGTGTGATTGGCCAGTCGGGGCAGAGCCATGTAGTGTCAGAGATGCGACATTGGGGGGTCAGACACTGAGCGCTGGAGCTGCTCTTCATGCAGCCTGAATAGGGACAAGCTGGAGTTGAAATACATTGTTTACGACGTAGCAGAGTCGCCATTGGACTGGCCCCATGAAGTGAACGGAGTTTGAGTTTGGTTGCGCTCTTTGCGTATTTTTAAGTGATTAATCGTAGCAGCGTAGTATGAGGTAAAAACACGTAGCTGTTACGAAAAATGCGTACACGTTGGGATGTATGTTAAAAGCAGAAAGGACTGGCAGACTGTAAAACAGATTGCAGGACAGGATGACGGGAGTGTTAAGAAATGGAATGGATTATCAGAGGCGCCGAGTGACAGAGACTGATAGAGAGAGAGAGATAGAGAGAGAGAGAGAGAGAGAGAGAGAGAGAGAGAGAGAGAGAGAGAGACTGAGAGAATAATCAGACCTTCTTTGATCTTGTCGTCCATGGGGAAGGGGTCGTCTGGCTGCATGTTGGCCGCCACCAGGATGGCTCTGGAATCCTCCAGTACCTACGGAAAAAAAGCAGAGTTGTTGGACCCAGTGCCATCTAGAGACAGAGTTCTGACATTCCCGTTCACTTCATATAGGGTCAATCTAACGGCAGCCTCTACAGCGTCTCGCGCGTGCGCCGCCGTTGTACCGCTTCGTGTGCCGTTTTGTGTTGGTGGTGAATGGAATGGTGCGCGGCGCCGTTGCCGGCGTGTCGTGCGTCGCTTGGTGGTGGCCAGGCATGGCGTGGTTTGGAGTGGCATGGCTAGACTTATCGAGCGCAGCATGTGGTTTAATCGAGGCGAGCAAGGCTAGCCCGTTCAGTGCGCGCGTGCGCCCGTGTGAGTGTGAGTGTGTCTTTATTTAGTCTCCCAGGGGAGAAATTGGTTCTGAGCACGGGGAGACATTGGCGTTATACACATTACACAAATTACAAAAAAGTCACAGTACGGTAAATACAAACATACATACAAATACATGCATGCCACCGTTCATTATCTCTGACTGTCGAGGAGCCTGATCGATGAAGGAACAAATGTTGGGACAGTAGAGCAGATGCTGTACTTTTCTCTGTGGTTCATTTTCATAAGGCAGTTATGGCAATTGCTATCTGTCCATCTGTCTGCCTGCCTGCCTGTCTGCCTTCCTGTCTGTCTGCCCTGCCTGCCTGTCTGCCTGCCTGCCTGCCTGTCTGCCTATACAACTTGTAAATGACTGTTCTTTGACTATGACCGCACTGCCAGTGTAAGTCTACTTCAGCTTATGTGGACATAAACAAGTACCGTAGTCAAGATGTTGTGAAGTTAGTTACTGTGCGTGCGCACGCATGTGTGTGTGTGTGTGTGTGTGTGTGTGTGTGGTTGTGTATGTGTATGTGTGTGTGCGCGCGTATGATGTGGCTCTTTGCCATAACACAGTAAAAAATGTGGCTCTTAGTCTCTGACCGGTTGGCCACCCCTGTTCTAGGGGGTTTTCAACAGGTGGTCTGGGGACAACCAGTGGTCTTTGAGAGGATTCCAGGTGGTCCCCAGCTACATAATGGACAGTTGGTAACCGAATGGACACTTACACAGATCTATAACTCTTGAGATCGTAAAATGAAGCCAAATGGACCTGCAAGGGTCCATTTTTTTCTACTAAGAGTTAGTTCATTTCTAGTTTTCACACACACACACACACACACACACACACACACACACACACACACACACACACACACACACACACACACACACACACACACACACACACACACACACACACACACACACACACACACACACACACACACACACACACACACACACACACACACAGTATAAAAAGTGCTGACGGTGTAACTCGGACGCTGGAGGTTGTGTCCTTGGAAGTAAAGTCAGATACCCAGATAGCTGTCCTCTGGGGACAGTGAGGTGTATACTGTACTGTAAAAAAGGTGTACTGTACAGGGCAGGCCTCTGGGTGCTGCCGCCGCCGTCGACAGACTGAAACACTACTCATGGGCCTGCCCTGGTTCCCAAATACATTACCCAGTTTGACCTGACACTATAGATCACGGGTTTTCAACGTTTTTGACACCAGGGACCAACATTTATTCAGCATTTCAGCCACGGACCACCACTTGATGACATTTTCACCCCAAAAGACCTGAAACTAAAGGATTCCTTTGGTTTTGTCCAAAATTTCAACCTGGATTTTGCAAACAGAACGATGTGGACTTCTTAATTAAGTAGTGCTAATTCAGATGGTGAATATTTTAACTCTTGAGAGTGTAAAAAATGAAACCACATGGACCCGCAAGGGTCCATTTGGTTTCATATTTACACTCTATTTGGTTTGGCTTTTGTTGTATATTCAGAGGTATCAGACATTTTTCCTTTTTAGGTGGAAAAACGATAATATTTTGAGACCGATCCGACATCAACGTGGAATTATTGCGCCCGATATGTTCCGTTTCCGATTATGCTACTGATTACATATCATGCATCCCTAATTTGGACCGTTTCAAGGCACTGTTGGCATTTGAAGCGGAGGAGGATCAACCCTTAGTGTACTGAATAGCGCGCCATAGCGCGCCACCGAGTGGCGCGCTATGAGCTTGTATCTCTGCTATTTTTGAAAAAACGTGAAAGCGTGGTGTGAATCTTTGAATATTATGTTATTCAGAAACTAAAAATCTAGACAGCATTATGTTTTAACTACTGAAAAATAGCAGATCTACAAGCTCATAGCGCGCCACCGAGTGGCGCGCTATGAGCTTGTATCTCTGCTATTTTTGAAAAACCGTGAAAATGTGGTGCGAATCTTTGAATATTATGTTATTCAGAAACTAGAAATCTAGACAGCATTATGTTTTAACTATTGAAAAATAGCAGATCTACAAGCTCATAGCGCGCCACCGAGTGGCGCGCTATGAGCTTGTATCTCTGCTATTTTTGAAAAACCGTGAAAATGTGGTGCGAATCTTTGAATATTATGTTATTCAGAAACTAGAAATCTAGACAGGACACAATGAGGTTAAACCAAACTGCAGCAGCACACACTTCCCTCTTTACCTTGAAGAGTCCTTTGAGCATGATGTCGATGATCTTGTACTGCTGGTTGATGTCGTTCAGCTCCACCAGGTTCTTCAGGGCGTTCAGCTGGTCTTTCCTCTTGGTCTCAAACAGACGCTTGTCTGAAAGCGCCGCGGGTTCAGGAAGACAAAAATAGGAGGGCAAAAATAATTCAAAAGACCTGCGTCGTGTTTTCACCATTTTTCAAAAATATCGGACCTACAAGCTCATAGCGCGCCACGGGTGTTTTCACCGTTTTTCAAAAATATCGGACCTACAAGCTCATAGCGCGCCACGGGTGTTTTCACCGTTTTTCAAAAATATCGGACCTACAAGCTCATAGCGCGCCACGGGTGTTTTCACCGTTTTTCAAAAATATCGGACCTACAAGCTCATAGCGCGCCACGGGTGTTTTCACCGTTTTTCAAAAATATCGGACCTACAAGCTCATAGCGCGCCACTCCCGTGGCGCGCTATGAGCTTGTAGGTCTGATATTTTGTTCAATAGCTAAGGTAATGCCAATGATGCTAAGTAATGCTAATACACTGTGTTCCAACTTATTATGCAAATCATGTTTTTGTTTGATTTTCCAACATAATTGATGCAAATGATATCAGCATAATTTTCAAGTCATTAGCTGTCAATTTATATTTCAAATGTTATTGAACAAACCTCCTAATGAAAACAGAATTTAAAAAATAAATTAAAAACTTGGAACAGTGCGTTTCGCAGTGTTCCAAATTATTATGCACATCATAGTTTCAAGACATTTTCTTGTTTGTAAAGAACTGAAAATAGTAATTTGTTGAATTCATAGCAATAAGGAGGTCATATGTACTGGGAAAAAAAGCTATTTCAATCCAAAACATGTTAACAGGTCCAGTTACATGTTAACATGGGACCCCTTGTTTGATAGCAGCTTGCGTCCATAAAACTTGTGAGTTTATGGAGAGTTTCTGCTTGAATGTCTTTGCAGGATGTCAGAACAGCCTCCCAGAGTTGCTGTTTGGATGTAAACTGCCTCCCACCATCATACTGCACATTTTTCAAAACAGTCTTGTTCAGTGATGAGTACCGTGCAACCCTGGATGGTCCAGATGGATGGAGTAGTGGATGGTTGGTGCATGGCCAGTTTGGCCACCATGTCCCAACAAGGCTGCGACGTCAGCAAGGAGGTGACGGAGTCATATTTTGGGCCGGAGTCCTAGGGAAAGACCTGGTCGGCCCCTTTAGATCTTTCGCTCTAGGATGCTCCAGACATTCTCAATAGGATTGAGGTCAGGGGGGGTGGGGTGGGGGCCACACCATGATTTTTCCCCCCCTTTTATGCCCATAGCAGCCAATGAAGCTGAGGTATTCCTTGCAGCATGAGATGGTGCATTGTCGTGCTTGAAGATGATTTTGTTTCAGAAAGCATGATTCTTCCATTTTGTACCGTGGAAGAAAGTGGTCAGTCAGAAACTCATCATACTTTGCAGAAGTCATTTTCACACCTTCAGGGACGCTAAAGGGGCCAACCAGATCTTTCCTTAGGATTCCGGCCCAAAACATGACTCCGCCACCTCCTTGCTGAGGTCGCAGCCTTGTTGGACGGCACTCATCAGTGAACAAGACTGTTTGAAAATTGGTCTTCGTGTACAGTATGAGGTTGGGAGGCAGTTTACATCCAAACAGCAACTCTGGGAGGCTGTTCTGACATCCTGCAAAGACATTCAAGCAGAAACTCTTCATAAACTCACAAGTTTTATGGACGCAAGCTGCTATCAAACAAGGGGTCCCATGTTAACATGTAATTGGACCTGTTAACATGTTTTGGATTGAAATAGCTTTTGTTTCCCAGTACATATGACCTCCTTATTGCTATGAATTCAACAAATTACTATTTTCAGTTCTTTACAAACTAGAAAATGTCTTAACTATGATGTGCATAATAATCTGGAACAGTGCGAAACGCACTGTTCCAAGTTTTTAATTTATTTTCTAAATTCTGTTTTCATTAGGAGGTTTGTTCAATAACATTTGAAATATAAATTGACAGCTAATGGCTTGAAAATTATGCTGATCATCATTTGCATCAAATATGTTGGAAAATCAAACAAAAACATGATTTGCATAATAAGTTGGAACACAGTGTAATGCTAAGTAATGCTAATGCTAGGTACTGTTAAAACCCTTCCTGTACTGAACGCATTTTGGTATTCTGGGCATTACGTTATACTTTAGCTATTGAAAAATATCAGAGCTACAAGCTCATAGCGCGCCACCGAGTGGCTCGCTATGAGCTTGTAGGTCTGATATTTTTCAATCTTTGAATACATTATTTCAAACATTTTTTAACTCAAATCTTTGCTTCTGGGGAATTCCTAGGACATGTTTTCAGATGGGGGTCCGTGCCAAATATAGACAAGTCTGATGGTCCTTGGCATGAAACCTGTGTTCCTGACACAGGAAGATGAGATTCTTTTCAGAAAAAGATAGATTCTAGTGTCACAAAGTAGAATCTAGTGCCAGAAAATTAGAATGTAGTGTCTGAACTTGAAACTAGTGTCAGAAACTAGAATCTAGGGCATACCTGGGCATTATGCGGCCCGGGGGGGGCAAATGCGGCCCTTCTGCTGACTCTGACCGGCCCGGGGACCACCAGTGGTCCTTGAGAGAGTTCCAGTTAAATATGGAGAGTTGGATAACCAGATGTAACTCTTGAGAGCGTAAACATGAAACCAAATGGACCCGCAAGGGTCCATTTGGTTTCATTTTTACGCTCTCAAAGAGTTAAAATATTCATCATCTGAATTACCTAAATCTACACAATCATCTACACAATCAGATAATGTAAAAGAATGGTCATTTTTGATCCATGTTTGCCTGTTTTGTTTCCCAAATCAGGCCTGGTATTGTGAATAAAAACAAAAGAAATCTTTAGTTTTGGCGTCTGTGGGGCTAAAATGTCATCAAATGTTGGTCCTCTGTGGCTCAAATACTGAAAAAATAGAGGGCCCCGGTATCAAAAAGTTTGGTCTTACTCTTACTTTCGTCTTGAAATTAAATTAATATTATGCAGACTTTAGTTCAGCCTTTAGTCTTGGCCCTCCACAATATTTTATGTATCTCATGTGGCCCCTTGGGAAAAATAATTGCCCAGCCCTGATCTAGGGCAAACTAGGTTAATAATGCTAAGTATGAAAAAGTTTGAAAAGCCCCTGATATACTCCTATCAGACAGAGGAGGAGGAGGAGGAGGAAGGATACAGATCTCCAGGTTGGTGTCCTGTCTGGGTCGGTGGGCGTCTGGGTCGGCCGAGGCCAGAGCGGCGGCGGCCATGGTCAGGAGGACGGCGCACGCGCTCTGCATGGTCAGTAGGGGGCGCTGGAGAGGACAGAAAAGAAATACATACGAAACACAAACGTAAACAAACAAACAAAAAAAAAAAACATATACAACGTTATATACAACAGCACGACGTGATGGGCACGTCGTTTTTCGATTCCTAGTTTTGGGCGTCCACAAACACTGGGGTTCTTTAAATTAAAAGGAGAATTCCACCCCGGAAGGCTTTCTCATCTTTGTTTGCAGTTGGTTTATATATATATAAAAAAGTGGTCCAGTTGTTATGTTGAGAACAAAAAAAGAAAGAAGGAAAAAAAAATCTTCAAATTCACCAGCTCCCATCACTCCAAAATGTCAAAAGTATGGATGAGCCACTGCTGAACCAAAAGCGAAAGTGTGAGTGCCAACACACTGTTGACATGGCGGAGAGACGACATGTAGCAATTTCCATTTTGGAGAGATGGAAATAGGTGATTTTGGACAACATCCCATAGATTCATTCTAAGCTTATATTGGAGTAGGAACAGAAACAGACAACAAGGAGTTATTTTTCCTGCAAAATAACTGGACCACTTTTTTTTAATAAATCAACTGCACACAGGGCTTGACACTAACACTTGCCCGCTTGCCCGGGGCAAGTAAAAAAAATGGTCGGGCAAGTGAAGACTGCTACCTGGTTGCCCGATCGGGCAAGTGTGCAACTTAGTGCACTATAACACAACACAAGATAAATTTGTCTTGAAGGCAGTCATTGCACTCTGCCTCTGTGTCTTTCCCTGCTTTCTAGATATCCACAATTCCAGGCTGGATTTGGGAAACAAAACAGGCAAATTAACATACACATCAAAATGACCTAATCTTCTACATTCTCTAGTTGTGTAGACCTGGGCTAATTAAGATGATTAATTTTAACTCTTGAGAGTGTAAAAATGAAACCAAATGGACCCGCAAGGGTCCATTTGGTTTCATTTTTACGTTCTCAAGAGTTACATCTGCAAAATTTACAGTATATTTTTGGGGGGCAAGTGACCATGACCTGAGGGCAAGTAGAACCTGACTTGCACTTGCCCGACGGGCAAGTACCTCCGAGACCTTAGTGTCAACCCCTGTGCACATAATGGGAAGAAAGACTTCAGGGCTGGAATTCAAATAGAATTGTTGCACAGACATACAGTAGTAGATTTTGATTGATCTACGTCTATTCATTAAATAGGCAGAGAAATCCAACCCCCGGGCAGACAAAGTATTAATGGCATTAATACTTAATTGGAAAATGTTATATCCACCCCTGTGAAACACATAAATGTTTTTTTCCCCCCCAGAGCTCTACTTCTAGAAAGAAACACATAATGGGGAGAACCATGTCTACACAGCATCTCTAAAGGTATATTACCAACATAGTAAAAAGTTGAAAATGAGTGGAACACCCTTTAAATACGTCATCATTACATCATCACCAAAACCAGCCAATCAGGGTCCACCGGGGGACGGTGGACAGTCGACGACCGACGACGGCGAACCAATCACTCACTCCGCTCGCACAAGTAGTAATGAGAAAGCGAATCAACGGAGTTGAGATAGTAAGACAATTAGTTGCCTCCATTTATTACCACGGTGCGTGAAATATACCAGAGGGCACGGTTCTAACTAATTATCACCCCCTGGGCTGAATAGAATTCATTCATGGGCTTGACTTTGGCTCCCGGGCCTTGAAATAAGGCCTCATCACATGCACATAAAGAACAAAATAATGTCTTGTGCGCTCTACCCATGTTTCAGTGTTGCCTCAATGCATTTGGTCAAGTGATGTCAGAGCTGACCAAATAATTAGTAAGAAGAAGAAAAAAGGCAGGTCATACTGTGGATCTAGGCATGGGCATGGGGGGGGCAATGCCCCCAGTTTGCCCAACCAAACACGATGGCATGCAAAACAACCCAAGATATTTCAAATTAAGTGATTATATTTAAAATGATTTTAACCACTACTACTGCTACTATCTAACTACAGCCG
>CM076965.1:58452290-58477290 GCA_039105355.1 Benthosema pterotum | reverse complement strand
AAACGGAAACAAAAGCGCAAAAATCGAGGCTAGGCTATGAGAAGATGGATGGATGGATGGATGGATGGATGGATGGATGGATGGATGGTCCACGGAGAGAAAGAGAAGTCAGAGTTGACGGGGTGTTGCACGTAAAGAGGGGTGAAACGGACGACTCCCCGAGGGCTCCGACAGCTTAGCTCCAAGTTCGCTGATGAATATTTGATCGACGCTTTAGGGGCGAGGTGGGAGATCGAGGGTAAATCTCGAGGATAACGAGCACCGGGGACTTAATGTTTATTCCAACGATTGACTTTCTACGTCTCTGTCTGACGGAGAAAGAGGAGAATATATATGTCCTTGCTATGCAACCTGATGCTTTCACCGCTTCACGCAAAGATTTCCCCTGCTTCTGTTGCATTTTCTAGTCTTCGTAAAAAACATTTATTCATGCATTTACATATTTATTCATTTATTTAGAGATTTGTGGGACCTGTTCTTACATTTGCAGCATCAATTCCACCTCCGCGCCTTACTGTCCAATTTGACCCTCGCCAAACAGTGTATTTTACACCTCGCAAATCGACTTTGTGACTTGTGAACCTCAAGAGAATTCACACGGTTTCCGTGTTTTGTCTGCGTTTTCCAGATCCCATAAACGAATTTGTGCGTGTCACACACGCACGCACGAACGCACCCACACACACACACAGTGTGTCTCTAAGCAGGTCATCTTATTTACAGTCTTGCGTCTTCAATTTCGACGCTCGTCCCTACAGCTTTGTGGCCAACGCGGCATTTGTGATGCAGTTTTGTCTACCGTCGACGGTCAAAATGGACAGTAAAGCACAATAGCCCATTTCAACCTGAGATTGTAGATTCTACAAAACATTCGCTCTGAAAGAACATATTGAAAGATTTGCGCTGCATTTTCACAATTTCTCCCCAAAATAGCAGCCGTGAACGCCTGCTATTTTTCAATGAAAGTTAAAACCCCTCAAGTATTGATGCTGCAGAGGTAAAACAGGTTCCACGAATCTCTAAATAATAAATGAAAAAGTATGTTTTATTACAAATCCTAGAAAATACGACAAAAGTAGGGGAGTGTGTGCTTGTGGTGTTTTTTCTGTCCAATTTAGACTTCCACAAAAGGGCAAGAAAATCATCCTGGGCCGAGCATCCCCTTCGCAATCTCATTCGTGTCAAGGCAAGGAGGATGAAAGAAAAGGATTCAAATCCAGCCAAGAAATCAAGATCAAAAGCTTGAAAACACAACTTATTTGTCACCATTCCATTTCCACAGTTAGTTCATTTTTTTTAGTTAGGGGAATCCTAACTGACAGCAGTGTGACAACTATACCCCATCTCAGGAGGAGCTTATTTATTTATATTTTATAGTATTATATTTATTGTAGGGCGGCTGTGGCTCAGGAGGCAGAGCAGGTCGTCCAATGACCTGTGGGTCGGCGGTTCGAATCCCGGCTCCTCCTGTCTACGTGTCCTTGGGCAAGACACTGAACCCCAAATTTCCTCCAATTAGTAGTTCAGTGTGAGCTTCTTGCCATCATTGGTGTGTGAATATGGGAAGTTTAGGACGCTGAGCGTCGACTGTTCACCTGTTCATCTCCCAATGTATGAATGAATGGACCATTGTAAAGCGCTTTGAGCACTTGGAAAAGCGCGATAAAATGCAATCCATTATTATTTAGGAAGCCAAGCCGATATTTCATATTTTTTGATATCAGCTCCCACTATTTATTCAGAATTTGAGCCGGGGACCACCACTTGATGACATTTTAGCCCCACAGACCCCCAGAAACTAAAGATTTGTTTTTGCTTTCGTCCACAATTCCAGAGTGGATCTGGGAAACGAACAGTCAATGTACATTCTATAGTTGTGCAGGCTGGAGAGGCTGCAGACTTCAGGCTGATTCAGACGATGAATATTTTCATTTTTTACGCTCGCAAAGAGTTACACCTGCTTAACCACCTTTCCATCATTTAGCCTGAGGACCACCTGGAACCCTCTCAACGACCACTGGCGGTCCCCAGGACCGCCGGTTGAAAACCCCCTGCCATAGAGAACGACGCCGACGAACTCTTCCCTTCTCGTATCACGGCGGGCAAGGCTTCAATAGCAGTTTTACTTCTTTTTTTTATTCATTCACCCCACTCGCCCGCGTTCATTAAAGTTTTCCACACGTACATAAAACAAACGTCTTCTTCTCTGACTTCTCCCAACTCTCCTTCTTAAACCGTCAGCAGAAAAACAAGTGTTCTCCTCCTCGAGGACAGGCCAGAGTGGAGACAGCGTTCGATTAGGACCAATTTGTGCATTCCGAGAACATCCTTTGGGCCCGCTTCCCAGCTTTTTCTGTCTCGGAGAAAAAGGCGGCGGCACTAAATATCCCGTAAAGTGCAAGTCAAAAGAGACTCCCCAGCCCCCCTCCTCCTCGATATTTCTAGTTCGCAGCCAAGGGGGGAGAAGAGGGAAGGCTGCGCGGCCCCTTCTCCAGCGGAGGGAGAGAAACTTTATTTATATATATTCCAGTGTCGGTTCTAGGTATTTAGTGGCCCTATGCAAGATTGGTTTATGTGCCCCCCCCCAACCCACTGCCACACCAGAAAAATAGAAATAAAAAAATGGCACTATGAGATAAAATGGCACTATGAGATTAAAATTAGCAGGTTAGGGGCTTATTTCTAAACCTTAAATAGTTAAAGCTCGTATAATGTACTGTAGTATGTAAAAAAAAAAAAAAACAATTACCCTATTGGCCTGAATATAAGACTGTGCATTTTCATTCTCCCAATGTAAATATTCAAAAAAAAGTGGAGTCGTCTTATATTTGGGGACTATATTATTTCACATTCAATGTTCTTTTCACACAAGTTGAGTCTTTAAAAATGGGGTTCGTCTTATAACCAGGGTTGTCTTAGATCCAGGACAATACGGTACTTTTTTGTGTGTTTTTCATCTTTTTTCCCCTTTAATCTAGTCTTTTTGACGCTTCTAAGGGCTGCAGCAGGCCTCCAAAGAAATCCATATCAGCCTTGTCATTGGCTGGAGGAATATTCCTGCCGGTACTATTATGTTAGCCAATCAGGTCAAAGGTTACCGGCCAAAGTAACTACAAGCTACTACAGCCAAACTACACAGGGATGCAGCAGGAGGGCGTTTGAAACGTATACGATCGACGTGCATGCAGACACGCGCGCGCACACTGAAGACGCGTTCCGTCAAAAATCCCGTCAGGCTGAATAAAAGTGCTGATTTTTTTTTTTTTTTTTTTTTTTTAAGGGAAGGGGGGGTGCGTAATGGAGGACGGGGAGGCATATTAATCATCTCTAACGCGGCGCGGCACCGCCTAAATTAGACTTTAAACGCAGCTATTAACGGCGAGCGAGCAACCTCGTCGCCGCTCCGCTCGGGCACTTTAGAAAATGAAGCACTCCGGGGGGGGGGGGGGGGGGACCCCGACCACTCACGTTTGGCGATCATATTACACTACACACGCACGCACGCACACACACACGCCGGTCCAAACGAGAGTGCGTATTAGTCTATGGCGAGTGTAGTGTGTTAGAGAGAGAGAGAGAGGCATTTTCATTCATCACGAGCCCTTTAACTAAAAAAAATGAGATCTTTTTTCGAAGGCTAACATAAAATGTCATTGTCGGGAACCACCCGTTGCTGCGCGAGGACCGCGAGGACAGCCGTTGCCGCGGATCGATGCGTCCATTTATTTTTTCGCTCTGGGAGGCGAACGGTGAACAACACACACCACGTTTTTTTTTTTGCGTACACAAGCTACAGCGTACGACGCTTGCTGCCCCGCCGCGAAGGTCAATTCCCAGCAGCTCGGACAATAACGATCCCTTTTGGGGGGGTAGTGGTAGCATTAGTAGTAGTAGTAGTACTTCCAATAATGGATTGATGATTCTCTTTTCGGGGCCTATTTGGTGGGGTGTCCCGTAGAAGGGGCTCCCCCCTCCCCAGTGCCGGGCCACTAGGATGAAAATGGCATTTTCATGAACGTACATAGCAGAAAAATAGCAGACGTTCGCGGCTGAGCCGTGAACGTCTGCTATTTTTTGGAAAATAAAAATAATAATAAAAAAACGTGAAAACGCAGCGCAAATCTTTTGAATGATAGATGTTCTTTCAGAGCGAAGGTTTTGTAGAATCTATGTTTTTATGTCAAAATGGTGTCAAAGTGTAAATGTACACATTGTGACCCCCAGGTGTACACCTGGGCATCACAGAGTAAGATTGAAGTACAGAGCGTCTCTCTCTCTCTCTCTCTCTCTCTCTCTCTCTCTATTTCTATTTCTTCCCCAGAGCTCTTAAAGGCAGGGGGGGCAAGGGGCTGTAAATTAAATCCCGGACATATACAGTACATCACCTGGGGGATCGGAGGGGGAAAAGGAGACGTCACGTTCGATAGATATCCTAAGAGAGATCGATTTTTTTACTGCCTCGGAGATGAGGAGGGGTTCCACGTCAACTCAGTCCATTAGTGGCATGTTAAGTATAGCTTATTATCGGTCCGATGATGTAACTCGGCTCAACGGTCTGGTAATTTAGTCCCAAAAATAACAACAACAAACAACAACCGTTCCAGATTCAAAGCCTTTCCAAATGTTCCACGTCACTGGAAAAAAACACGCACGGTCCAGACAATCCCAAATCATTCGGAGCAATTATAAACAACAATTCAATCGACTCAAAACGAATGGCCTCCCCAACTCGAGGATGGCAGAGGTGGATCGTCAGTGTGCCTTCAAACCTGATGGATCCACCAGGACTCACTTTTGAGAGATCTTTCTTGAGCCTGTTTCGTGGGAGACTCTGGGTTCAAGGTCTGACACATCATACCTCCTCTCTCTCTCTCCCTCCCTCTCTCTCTCTCTCCCTCCCTCAGCTCCATCTGTGGATCTCTCTCTGTGTCTCTCTCTCTCTCCCTCCTTCCCTCTCTCTCTCTCTCTTTCTCTCTCTCTCTCTCTCTCTCTCTCTCTCTCTCTCTCCCCTCCTTCCCTCTCTCTCTCATATCCTTCATCCATCCAGAGGCAGCACCACGGACATGCGTAATGGTGCTGCTGCTGATGATGGCTAGTAGGATGTATCCGAGGAGGAGGATGGACAGTCTGTCTGTCTGTCTGTCAGTTGGGTCGTCAATTAGGGCTGCTATAGACTAGAGGATGGTTAATTGATTGCATCGTCCGTGTCCCCCGACTGACCCCCATTTCTTTAATCATATTCCCCTTAAAAATACTTAGTGCGATTGTCTGAGTAGGACATAATATATATAAAAAAAGAGCATCAGTGTACTTACGGGGATGATTTAACACGGCGACGGTGAGGATGAATGATGATGATTATTGCTCATGGGGGTGCTGCTGCTGCGCTTGCGGGAGGAGGAGGAGGTGGTGGTGGTGGTGGTGGTGGTGGTTTTAATCTTCGGGTAGGGTTCATATAATCCCGACTCCTGCAGGTTGAGCCTATTAAAAAAAGAAAATGCATTTTAAACATTTCATGCGGGAGATTAAATCAATAACTTTACCGGGTTTAAAATAAAGTTAGACATCGCCGGGGAGGGAGATCGTGCATTATTTCAGTCATCTCGCCCGTACGTATAGGCTACAGCTTGGTCAGATCAACCCCCCCTCTCTTCGGTTGGACATCGATCATCACATCGCATTCGACTCAACTCGTTGCTGATCATCATCCACCACTACTCACCGTACGTACGTATGTATGGTTTCAAGTAAAACACACAGCAGCGAGCGAGCGATCGCCGGGGGTGAAGGGAAAAAAACCCCGCCGTCGACGTTGTTCTTGGGGAGTCCAAATGCGAAATGCGATCGCTCCTTAAAACATAGCATCAAGGGAATTGTCCAGGAGGTACGCACGTGGTCGTTCGACAATCCTCAGGTTGACGGGTAAAACGTTGCATCTAGGATCTACATGCGGCTTCTCTCTCCTCCACTCTGCCAGCGCCACGATCGCACCACGTACCGACCCGACCCGGCTGGCTTTTATGTTATGGAGGGTTTCGTTTCGTTTCGTTTAGACGAATGACAGCCAGCCAGCGCGCCAGTGTTGCCAAACTGCCAAAATGCACTAGTGGCACTTCCAAAATGCACTAGAATGCGCTAGATGCTCGCCTGGAAGGGAAGGGAATATGACCATTAAATGACCATTAATCTTCTACATTCTCTAGTTGTGTAGACTTGGGCGCATTCACATGATGAATATTTTAACTCTTGAGAGTGTGAAAATGAAACCAAATGGACCCGTAAGGGTCCATTTGGTTTCATTTTTACGCTCTCAAAGAGTTACATCTGGTTAACCAACTATCCATCATTTAGCCTGGAGACCAAAACCACTGTCATAGGAGGAAAAATGGTGAAAAATGAGGGTTTTATCTCAATCAATGTCAATCAATTTCACCCCAACTCACCAGCCAGAAAGCACTAGATTTTCCGCCAGGATTTTTTCCACTCATTTTGGCGCTAGGGTGGGTCTGGAAAAGCGCTAAATATAGCGACAAATACGCCAAGTTGGCAACACTGCAGCGCGCTGCTGCTGCTCGCTTACACGTGACAGAGCCTTTAGGAGTTAAGACACGACAACCTCCGTTCACTTCGTGGGGCCAGTCCAATGGCGGCTCTTCTACCGTAGACTTCTATTGGGGAATGGGGACAACCAATAGGGACACATCGCGGACAGGGCTGTAGGTAGGCAGGAATGCACTGTTGGAAGGTAGATTACACAACATTTTACTGTGCCATTAATATACCTTAGAGATGTGTAGACATGGAGAAAAAAAAGATGTCATCAAGTTGTGTTTCACCATGTTCAGGATATTTTTCTTTCTGAGAGCATATAAATGTATAAATTTGTACGCCCTTTTCTTTCACTTTTAAAACAGTTGACATGTTGCACGCGTGTCTATGAAATAGCTCTTTATATTTTCGCCGCCCTCGTTGAAAATAACCCAGTTTGTCCCTCTTTGAGGCTGAACGAACAGCGCCCGAGCGCCCCGTTTCTGACCCCTCAATGTCGCAACTCTTCCACTTGACGGCTCTGATAGCAGGATATGGTTTCCGCACGGAGACGTTAGGGAGGCGCACACACGCCGCGCGGTGATGTCATAGAGTAATAAAATAACAGAGACCTGACTGGAGCGACAGCCCCGCCCCCTTGCCGTTCATTTCAATACAAGTTGCTCATTGGCGCATGAAGCACCCGGAAGACCGCCGGAAGTGCGCCTATTTCCGCATTTGAGCCAAGGAGAATTCAAAAAGGAGTTGTCGCGAAGGCACCTATGGGGGAGTCCACATTGGTTCATGGGAGGAAACAGACATGCTCAGTACATTCCAGGAAGTTTGACGCTTGCAAACCATGCATGCCATTGGTCTCTTGGATGGTTTGACTTCCTGATCTGTACTGAGCATGTCTGTTTCCTCCCATGAACCAATGTGGACTCCCCCATGGGTGCCTTCGCGACAACTCCTTTTTCAATTCTCCTTGATTTGAGCACCAAAATTTGGTGCCCAAATGCGGAAGTATTTCTCCATGAACGCGCCCGACGCAAGGGATTATGGGAACCATGAACGAGCGCCGTCGCGCACGAGCAAAGGAAAAAAAACACCAAAAAGCATCAAAAACAAGCTTGTGGGTTTGCATTGAGCTTATTATCTGTCATATAATACATACATTATGTTTTGAGAGGTAGTATATGACGTGAGGGCCGCTGGTTTATTCAGAAAACAACTTAAAAACAAACTGCCCTGTCCACGTGCACAAAGCAAACGAGCGTGCATGCTCTCGGGGCGTTCGTGCATGAATTCCACCCGCCTGCAGTACCAAACTTGGCCACCAGCGTGGCAGCTTCAAGCCTGGAGGCGCTGTCTGTAGGTGTGGGTGATGGCTTAGAGTAACAGGGTGATGGTTACACGTAAACCGTTCCCCCTCCCTCCTCCTCCTCCTCCCTGCCTCCCAACCTTCCTACCACTTGAGATAAGATCAGAAACTTTCAAATAAATAAATCAGGGGTTTTTCAAGTTCAAACCATTTCATTTCAAGGCACATTATTTATTCAGCATGTCTTTTTGGCCTCTCAGACCCCAAACTAAAGAATAGTTTGTTGACTTTGGATATGTTTTTGTCTACATGTTTTTTGGCAAATCAGAATAAAAAATCTATATTCTATATTCTCAAATTGTTTAGCCCTAGAAGGCCCACATATATTTCTACTTGAAAAAAAAAAAAAGTTTTCAACCTTATTAGCCTACTAATTTGTATTACCACGATCTATTTAGTTTTTGAAAAAAAAAATATTTATGCTAATTAATTAATTATAAAATAAAAAATGGGATATCGTTTAATATAATAATGTACATGTTCTAGTATTCTATTAATCACAAAAATATAAGTCATTTTACTTACGCTTATTAGGGTTAAAGACTAAAGGTCAAAGGTTAAAAATCATCAAAAATTGCAAAAAAAAAGTCCAGAGATTAATTGAAGAGGTTAATTGCAGCTGGGTTATTGTTATGCAAATATCATGACCAATTGCAATGAAATACTAAACAATGAACATCAACCATGATATTTATGTGAAAAAACAACAAACACATGATAACATTTTTTAAATAATTCATTTAGTAACTTGCAGTTGTCACTATTCATAGAAATCTATATTGAAGAGCCGTCATTGGACTAGCCTCATGATGTGAACAGAGGTTGTGTAACTCTGTCTATTTCTATAGCTCTGCATTTGGTTACCAACATTTAGTGGGGGACCACCTGGAACGACCACCTTGTTGAAAACCATTGAAATAAATGAATGGACATGACTTTGAGTTTGAACACACACTGGAATGTTTATTAACCATATTTGTTTATGTGTAATACAACGTATATACACTGGTTACAACATGAAAAACAAGCTCTCCCTTCGTGTCACTGCAGGCAAATGCAGTTTAACTTTTTGTTAATTAACATTTCCACATGCGTAAAACAAACAAACGTCTGACTCCAAGGCTACGTCCAACTTTTTTGTATACTTACACCATCAGCAGAAACAAGTGTTCTTGAGGACAACTGAGCCGAACGGAGAAAAATAAAGTGGCTCACATACGTTCGGAAAACATAACTTTGGGAATTATTTTCTGCACCATAATAACACCAATTCGTATTGTATCTTATATTGTTTTCATTGTTGATCAATCACCTTTACAACAAGGTATGGCGTGTAGAGGACAAACATTCCTTGAATGAGTAATGCTGCTAAACGTGTGGGTTGCACCCTCAAAAATGTGGCAAAATGAAATGTTGGTCGGTTGGCATTCACTGTTGTGACAGTCACAGGTGTGTGACGCTCAGTCCCAGGTGTGAGCCAGCCAGGCTAATAAGGATGGGTCCTTAATTCACTCTTTCGACTATGTTTAAATGCGGTTCATGACATCATGGGCCCTATTTTGATTGTCTTAAAGGACTACTTCACCACTTTTCAATGTATCTTCATATAACAGGTCCTCACTAATGTACATGATAAAATACCACTATTTTTTTCTACTCAGTCTGTGTCTGACAGGAGGGCTGTGGGCAGTTCAGAAACTTCTTCCAATGACAACATCATTCTGCAGATTCTTTTTTAAACAATGTGTTTTTGAAAAAAAATATTTACGGCTGCCATTTTTGCATTGCGACTTTTCAGGAATAGAAAGCCTGCAGTTTCTATTAGCTTGGATTCCACCATTGATGATGTCATTGGAAGAAGCTTCTGAACTGTCCACAGCTCTCCTGTGAGACACAGACTGAGTAGATATAAATAGTGGTATTTTATCATGTACATTAGTGAGGAACTATTATGTGAAGATACGTTGAAAAGTGGTGAAGTGGTCCTTTAAGTACTATCAGGTCTTAAGTCAAATGTGCGGATGTGTGGCAAAGCCGTTTGGCCACTCAAAACAGCCAAACAGCTTTGCCACACCTCCGAGTTAAGACCAGGGGTTTTCAACCTTTTTGATGCCAGGGACCACCTTTTTTTTCAGAATTTGAGCCACGGACCACCACTTGAGGACATTTTAGCCCCACGGACCCCAAAACTAAAACATTATTTTGCTTTTGTCCATCTTCTAGTTGTGTAGACTGTGTAGGCTAATTCAGATGATGAATATTTTAACTCTTGAGAGCGTAAAAATGAAACCAAATGGACCCGCAAGGGTCCATTTGGTTTCATTTTTACGCTCTCAAGAGTTAAAATATTCATCATCTGAATTCCCCGGGCCACCTGTTGAAAACCCCTGGCTTAAGACAATCAAAATAGGGCCCCATATCTTCTATTTTGAGGGGTGCAACAGCCCACACGTTTAGCAGTGTTACTCATTCCAGGAACGCCCCGATATCTACCCACCATTCCTTATCGAAAAAGGTGACTAATCCATGACTAAAACGATATAAGATGGAGAAAATAATTAGGTTTTCAAACTTAGATGGGCCAGTTTAAGTACAGACATACATTAGGCGATGTATGCACTGGTTACAACACGTACAAAAACATAACAAAAAATAAAATAGAATTGCTTCACAATTGCAGTCCCCCGGTGCATCTTCCAGCGTTCACGGTGAAGTCCGACAGACAGATGGACATCTCTCCTACGCGGCTGTGTGTCAGGTTAAGGAAGAATGTACAGCACCAGTGGTCCCTGAGAGGGTTCCAGGTGGTCCCCACAGGCTAGGTCAGGGGTCGGCAACCCAAGATGTTGAAAGAGCCATTTTCGACCCAAAATTAAATTCAAAATCTGTCTGGAGCCGCATCTTATTTTTATTTTTTTCCTGAGAGTGTTCAAATGTGAACCAAATGGACCCTGGCGGGTCCATTTGGTTCCATTTGCACACTCTCAGAAAAAAAAGGTCCTCAAAGAAAACTCATTAATATGGTGAAACACAACCTTTCTTCAGAAATGGAGTTTCTAAAAAAATAAAGGAGTTTTACAGAACTCCATTTCTAGTCCACACAACATCTCTAAGGTATATTAATGACGTAGTAAACTGAGTAAACCTTTGAAAATGGGTGGTTCAGATTGAAAGCTCCACCTCTGATAACTTTTTGACATGTCCAAGTGCTACTTTAACTGGCAACTGTCAGACTGTCTGAAATGTTTATATTACGGTATTTTGGTGTGGATCACCCCAGTGTGTGTATGTAATAATGCTTGTACAGCCACTGAGCCACTAGGGCTGTGTTCTAGAGCCGCATGCGGCTCCTGAGCCGCAGGTTGCTGACCCCTGGGCTAGGTGATGGAAAGTGGCTAAACCAGGTGTAACTCTTTGAGAGCACACACATGAAACCAAATGGACCCATCCATTTGGTTTCATACAGCAGTAGGACATACAGTAGTACAAACTTTACTTTTCGGAGCAATATTCTCTTGTAATGTTGGCCCTACTATTCAGGGCTTGACACTAACACTTGCCCGCTTGCCGGGGGCAAGTAAAAAAAATGGTGGGGCAAGTGAAGACTGCTACCTGGTTGCCCGATCGGGCAAGTGTGCACTATAACACAACACAAGATAAATTTGTCTTGAAGGCAGTCATTACACTCTGCCTCTGTGTCTTTCCCTGCTTTCTAGCTATCCACAATACCAGGCTGGATTTGGGAAACAAAACAGGCAAATTAACATACACATCAAAATGACCTAATCTTCTACATTCTCTAGTTGTTTATACCTGGTCTAATTAAGATGATGAATTTTAACTCTTGAAAGCGTAAACATGAAACCAAATGGACCCGCAAGGGTTCCATTTGTACCCTCTCAGAAAAAATGGCTCTGAAAGAAAAATCATTAACATGAAAATACGTGAAATACATCTTGGTGATGTCATCAGATGTATTTCATCATGTTAATGATTTTTTCAGACCTCCATTTTTAGGAAATACAGAATTGGGGAACTTTTTTTTTATCATGTTCACATACACAACATCTCTAAGGTATATTAACACGGATTAAAATGCTGAAAATGGGTGGTCTTCCCCTTTAATTTGATAATGTCTCAAGGGCCAAATGAAATTAAACGGCCGCGGGCCAAATTTGGCCGGCGGGCCAGAGTTTGACACCCATGATTTAGAATGTTGAGTGTAGTTTCTCAATGGTGAGCCTGTTTAGCACGATAAGGAGAATCTGACCAGTGATGGGCAAGTTACTGGGAAAATGTAGTAAGCTACACTACTTGTTACTCTCGAAAAAATGTAGCTAAGCTACACTACAAGCTATCCCCAGAAAATTGTAGTAAGCTACACTACAAGCTACACGACATGTATAAATATATATCGTACTTTAATGTACAACTTTCTAAATAATAATAATAAAATAATATAAATAAAAATCAAAGGGGTTTGAACCTAGGATGGTGGCATGTCTAAGTTTTGGGATGTACTGTATATGTAGGTTTTCTACCCATTAAAAATGGGTGGAATTCGAAAATGTGTGTGGGAAAATGTAGTAGCTACACTACTTGTTACTCAAAATAAGTAGTGTAGCTTCACTACAAGCTATTCGAAACAAGTAGTGTAGCTTCACTACAAGCTATTCCCAGAACTAATGTAGTGAAGCCTCACTACAAGCTATTCCCAGAGCAAATGTAGTGAAGCTTCACTACAAGCTACTGGAAACAAGTAGTGTAGCTTCACTACTTGTTACTCAAAATAAGTAGTGTAGCTTCACTACAAGCTATTCGAAACAAGTAGTGTAGCTTCACTACAAGCTATTCCCAGAACTAATGTAGTAAGCCACACTACAAGCTACGGGAAAATGTAGTTAAGCTATGTAGCTTAGCTACTTGTAACAAGTTACTGCCTACTGGATCTGATCACGGATCAAGGTGAAGGATACAGGATGCCGCTGGCAGTGGTGGTGGTGGTGGTTGTGGGTACGAATCCCTGGCTCAGGCTCATTCCAGGGGAGCTGCTGCTGTTGCTACTGCTAGCACTCGGCAGCGGCGACGGTTGGGCCAGAGACTCCATCACACGCTTTACCCTCTGCCTGTGTTGGTCTGTGGGCGGCGGACCTAGCAGAACACTGCCCTGGAGCTGGGAGAGAGAGAGAGAGGGAGAGAGGAACAGGGGCGGATGTAACATTTCCCAATTGGGGAGAGGGGGCAGCAGAAAATGGCATGGGTGCGGCTTCATCGCCCGTGTCGCTTTGCGACACGGGCGATGAAGCCGCACCCATGCCATTTTCGATGGCATTTCGGATTTTTATTAATCAATTAAACATCAATAATAACATCAGTTGTTGTTGAAGTTGCAACAGACACGCAGCATGCATAAAGCTAAAGGTCTGACTCAGAGAGTTTTCTGTTTTCAATGATGAAATGCTGTTGGTTTAGTGGTGACACAGCTGTAGTTAGTCAGTAGCAGTATAGTAGTGTTTCAAATACTTTTTAAATATAAGCACTGAAATATTTTGGGTTGTTTTGCATGTCATCATGTTTGGTGGGGCAGACTGGGCATTCACGGGGGCATCCCCCCCCCCCATGCCCATGCCTAGATCCGCCCCTGGAGAGAGAGAGACTGCAGTCACTTCTTGACTGAATGTGACAAATATAAACACATCGGAGACAAATACTATACCCTAAATTCACAGAAATAACAAAAACGATGTTCTGTTACAGATGTACTGCAGCTTTTGTTTTGTAGTATGCTTTTAGTTTCTTAGTGTATTTGCATATGTAGCCCTCTAGTGGCAGATCGTTGTAATATATTTGAGCTGTGAGCCTGTGAGCTTTTATTTTGAAGCTGTATTGAGTGTTTTCTCTTGAGCTCAGCACAGTCCACCATTACACACAAGCCAGAGTCAGAGTCACAGCTACATGCACAGCTACAAGCCAAAAACTGTCCATGTGTACCACTACGACTACCTTTTTTGTCCTTTTCAAGAGCATCGTCGGTATGTAATCGATAATTTATGTTTATAGAAGCACCTTACTGGATGTGTATATGTGGATTAGTATTTTGTGGGCCGAATTGTTTGATGTGTTTGTTTGACATGTGACTGCTGCTGTGCTAATGCTAACTAGGCCTTGCTTACTGGTCTACAGGCCTTGGTTACTGTATACTGTCCGTGTAGTGTATGATTCTGTCTGCTTTTATTATTTTTGCTTACATTGATGTACAATGTCATACAGAATTGTATTTTAAGCAGCTTTTTCTTGTTTTTGCTGTTTTATAGTTTCACCCTTTTCAAGCCATTAAACCTGTTGACTACCAGCAACGTCTCCAGAGTCGTGGTTGAAGAAAGGCGTTTATCTGACTGTTGAATCATACTATCCAGTGTGCAGTGAGAACAGTACAGTGAAACGACGGCACTTACATGGACAAGGTAACACAGTGTGTGCATTTGGAACACTGAAGCTGGCATCCTACAGCAATCAAGACGTGCATTATAGCTTCTGCAGTATACAGCCATCTACAATTCAAACCGAACATGTCAAAAAAGGCATCTTCCGAGGAAGAAATTACAGTAGGGACACGCTCTCGTGCTGCGTGTTCAGTACGTTCAGCTGGCTCTGCCGCAGCCAAGGCAAGAGCAAAAGCAGAAGCAGCTAAAGCCCGTCTCGCCTTTGCTCAAGAAGAGATGAATCTAATGCTAGAAAAAGCTAAAGTAGACGCATCCATGGAGATGCTCAAGTGTAAAAAAGAGGCAGCCGCAGCAGATGTTGAAGCAGAAATACTAGAAGCCGCTGCTGAAGCAGCTAGTGAGAAACGCAGTTTAAAGCTGGATGCTGCTCCTTTTAATGCTGCACAACGCACCGAGCAATATGTCATTGACCATGCTAAAATGCAACAGTCACAACAAGTCCAGGCAGAATGCCAGGCACATGATGATAGTCGCCCAGTAGAAGCAGAACCACACCTTTCACTTCTCAAACCTGAAGCCAAACCTTTCTACCCAGATCAAGCTAAGACTGCTTCCCAACCGCATGATCCTATCAAACCAAACCCTGCTGGTGAATCACGTAAAGTTGATCCCCGAATGCAACATGCTACTTATGTACGGCATTCCAAGTCACAATACGATAGCCGACGTTCTCCCTCTCCCAACCTCCAAAATGACAGCTCGAACATTACCGATGTTGTAAGATTCCTAGCCCGTCGTGAGCTTGTGGCTACAGGCTTACTCCAATTCAACGACAAGCCCCAGAACTACAGAGCCTGGAAACGCTCTTTTGAGTCTGCAATTGCGGGATTGAATCTGACGCCAAGTGAGGAGATGGATCTTCTGCTGAAGTGGCTTGGTAAAAACTCAGCAGAACAAGTCGAACAATTAAGAGCAATACACATCAATTACCCAGAGAATGGTTTGGAAATGATATGGGATAGACTTGATCAAACGTATGGCTCAGCAGAAGCGATTGAAGATTCTCTGTTCAAACGACTTGAAACCTTTCCAAAAATCACAAACCGAGATTATTCTAAAATCATAAAGCTGAGTGACCTACTAATGGAACTGAGTTCTGCCAAGCGAGAAGGAGACTTGCCTGGTCTCGCTCTCCTCGACACAGCGAGAGGAGTCAACCCAATAGTGCAAAAGCTCCCATTTCGCTTACAAGAAAAGTGGGCAGCAGCCGCTGCTTCTTTCAAACATCGAAATCATGTCAGTTATCCCCCCTTTTCCTTCTTCGTGGAATTCATCAACCAAGAGGCTACCATTGTAGGCGATCCAAGCTTCAACTTCCTGACTCAATCAGAAGCGACTCCCAAGAATGAGAAGACATTTAAGTCACACAAACCACGGGAAGTCTTCGTCCACAAAACCGAGGTTTCTCCTAAAACTACCTCCGATGCTGGCGACCCCCAGACAAAATCTGATGACTGCAATAAGTTCTGCCCCATTCACCGAAAACCGCACCCTCTACGCAAGTGTCGTGCCTTCCGGGAAAAGCCCATTGAAGAACGCAAGACATTCTTAAAAGAGAATAATGTGTGCTTTAAATGCTGTTCATCGTCTTCACATTTTGCAAAGGACTGCAAGGCTAAGGTGCAGTGCTCCGAATGTAAAAGTGAGAGACACAACACAGCGCTTCACCCTGGACCTGCGCCTTGGAGAGAGCCAGCTCCTGCATCTGAGCACGGCGGGGAGGATGAGGAAACATCCCCTCAATCTGACACATCCCCTCAATCTGAGGTTACTACCAGATGCACTGAAGTCTGTGGCGGAGATCTGACAGACCGATCCTGCTGCAAAATTAGTCTCGTCAAAGTGTATCCAGCCGGTCAAAGAGACAAAGCAGTGAAACTGTATGCGATTCTAGACGAACAGAGCAACAGGTCGCTAGTTCGTTCACAGTTCTTCGACGTGTTCAGTGACCAAAGTCCAAGCGCTCCTTACACACTGAGAACGTGCGCCGGAGTTAAACAGTCCACAGGAAGAAGAGCCAGCGGCTATGAAGTGGAATCTCTGGATGGAACTGTTCGAATTCCGTTACCAAGTCTCATAGAATGTAACGACATTCCGAACAACAGAGAGGACATTCCGACCCCCAATGTCGCTCTCCATCATGCACACCTAAAGTCAGTTGCTCACCTCATTCCGGACATTGACCCACACGCCCCCATCTTGCTTCTCTTGGGTCGGGACATTATCAGGGTGCATAAAGTCCGCAAACAGGTGAACGGCCCTCACAACTTACCTTATGCCCAAAAGTTGGATTTGGGTTGGGTCATTGTAGGCAATGTATGTCTAGGTAACGTCCACAAGCCGACATCAGTCAACACCTTCTTCACGAACACCACAGAGCCAAAACGCCCTACTCTCTTTGAACCATGCCCTAACGTGTTCCATGTAAAGGAAACATACACTGATAGGCAGATCGCCAACCACCTCCCAACATCTGAAGAGCAAACCACCTGTGATCCTGACCACTTGGGTTGCACTGTCTTTAAGCGAACCAAAGACGACAATCAGGTTGCTCCGTCAATTCAGGACATCACCTTCATGAAAATAATGGATGAAGGACTAAAGAAAGATTCCAGCAATCGGTGGGTAGCCCCATTACCGTTCAAGTGCCCTCGAGAAAGGCTCCCAAACAACCGACCTCAAGCACTGAAGCGCCTCATGTCTCTCAAGCGCAACTTTGAGAAGAAGCCTGAAATGAGAGAACACTTTCTCAGCTTCATGGACAAGATGTTCAAAAATGGCCACGCTGAGTTAGCCCCTCCTATCACCGAAGGAGAAGAACGGTGGTATTTGCCCACATTCGGCGTGTATCATCCTAAGAAGCCCAAGAAGATTCGAGTAGTGTTTGATTCTAGCGCTCAATACAACGGTGTATCGCTCAACGATGTGCTGTTAACTGGGCCTGATTTGAACAACACCCTGCTTGGTGTACTGATCCGCTTCAGGAAAGAAGCAATTGCCTTTACAGCAGACATAGAACAGATGTTCTACAGTTTCCTCGTGAGAGAAGAAGACAGGAACTTCCTACGGTTCCTCTGGTTCCAAGAGAATGACCCCTCCAAAGAGATTGTGGAGTACCGTATGACAGTCCACGTCTTCGGTAATAGCCCCTCACCAGCGGTGGCTATTCATGGCCTACACCAATCTGTTCAGAACAGCGAGTTCCACATCGACCCTGATGTCAAGAGCTTCGTGATGCGTGACTTCTATGTTGATGATGGGCTGAAGTCCTTGCCCACAGTCGACTCCGCTATCGACTTGCTCAAGAAGACACAGGACGTCCTCGCACAATCAAACCTGAGGCTGCACAAGATCGCAGCAAACAACAAAGAGCTCATGGAAGCCTTTCCGCCCGAAGACCATGCAAGTGACCTTAAAGACCTCGACCTCGAGGCAGACACTATTCCAATGCAACGCAGTCTGGGACTCAATTGGAACCTCCAAACCGACTGCTTCCTCTTCAACGTCTCTGATGAGATAAAACCCTACACACGGCGAGGTGTCTTATCCATCATTAATAGCCTCTATGATCCCCTTGGATTCGTAGCACTGGTCACTATCGAAGGCAAAGCTATCCTGAGAGAACTTACTTCTGAGAATGGTGACTGGGACACTCCTTTACCTGACGACATGGCTGAAGCCTGGACATCGTGGAGAGCTTCTTTGAGAGAGCTGTCCAATCTTTCCATCCCCAGACCCTATGCTCAAACTTCACCTTCAGCAGCTGTCAGAAGAGAACTGTGCGTGTTCTCTGACGCGTCAACCAAAGCTATCGCCGCAGTGGCATATCTAAAACTCACCGACGCTGCAGGAGAAATTCATGTTGGGTTTGTAATGGGGAAGGCCAAGCTAGCACCCCGTCCTGAGCACACAGTTCCAAGACTGGAACTATGTGCTGCAGTGCTTGCTGTTGAATTAGCAGACTTAATCTCAGCAGAACTGGATTTTCAGCTCGATGCCATAACCTACTACACAGACAGCAAAGTGGTTCTGGGTTATATTTGCAACGAAAGCAGGCGCTTTTATGTCTATGTCAGTAACCGGGTACTGCGCATCCGAAGATCCTCCCGTCCAGACCAGTGGCGCTATGTTCCAACAGACCAGAACCCTGCAGATCATGCGACGCGTTCTGTTGCTGCATCCCAGTTAAAGAACACCAACTGGTTCAGTGGACCTGCATTTCTGTCCCTGCCAGACCCAAATGTCTCCGAGAGCACTCATGACCTCATCGATCCGAATTCAGACCCAGACATCCGACCACTGGTGTCAACTTTAAGCACCGCCACTTCATCCAAGCAGCTTGGTTCCCAAAGATTCACCAAGTTTTCTTCTTGGAAGTCACTAACTCGTGCTACTACTCGCCTCCTTCACATAGCCCATCACTTCAAGACTTCTCTGAAAGACAGCTCTTGCAAAGGCTGGCATTACTGCAGTGGAGAATTCACAACAGAGGAATCTGATCAAGCCTCAGCGATCATCATCCGAGCAGTACAACAGGAAGTCTATGTTCAAGAGATCGAATGTATCCAAAAGCACGAGAAGATACCCAGAGGTAGTCCCCTCAAAAATCTGGATCCATTCATCGACGAAGAAGGCCTTCTACGAGTCGGAGGCCGCCTCCACCATTCAAGCCTTGATCAGAGTGAAAGAACTCCTTTGATTATTCCCGGCAAACACCACATCGCGACGTTGATCACCAGACACTATCACGAACAGATCTACCATCAAGGGCGTCACTTTACGGAAGGAGCCATCCGTTCAGCCGGCTTTTGGATAGTTGGTGGGAAGAGGAAAGTGAGCAGCATCATCCATCAGTGCATTACCTGCAGACGACTCAGAGCTCCTCTTACCATCCAAAAAATGGCCAACCTTCCAGCAGATCGTCTTTCGACAGACCCGCCCTTCACGAATGTTGGGCTTGACGTCTTTGGCCCTTGGAATGTCTGTTCACGTCGGACAAGAGGAGGCCTTTCCCACAGTAAACGTGGGCCGTAATTTTTACTTGTATGAGCATAAGAGCTGTTCATATTGAAGTAATTGAATCCCTGGACACGTCCAGCTTTATCAATGCACTCAGGCGTTTCATAGCTGTGCGTGGACCAGTCAAACACATTCGCTCAGACCGCGGCACCAACTTTGTTGGTGCATGCAAGGACTTGAAGATACCTTCAAACATTGACAACACAGCTGTGAAGACCTACTTGGCAGACCAAGCCTGCACTTGGACCTTTAATCCCCCGCATGCTTCCCATTTCGGTGGGACTTGGGAAAGAATGATCGGTCTCGCAAGGAGAATTCTCGACTCCATGTTCCTACAGCTGAAAGACAAGCTTACGCATGAAGTTCTGGTAACCTTTATGGCAGAAGTCGCAGCCATTATCAACGCCAGACCTCTTGTGCCTGTGACAACTGACCCTGATGACTCCTTCGTGCTCACACCAGCTGCTCTTCTCACGCAGAAGGTGAACAGTGTACCTGCTCCTGCAGGTGACTTCGGACCTTCGGACCTCTACAAGAGTCAGTGGCGGCAGGTTCAGCACCTATCCAACACCTTCTGGGACCGATGGCGGAAGCAGTTCCTCCCAACACTACAACCACGCAGAAAGTGGCAGTCTATTCTTCCTGACATCCAGCCTGGAAGCGTTGTTCTTCTCAAGGACAGCCAAGTCTCAAGAAACGAATGGCCTCTTGGACTGATAACTCAGACCTTCCCTAGCAAAGACGGGAGGGTGCGCCAGGTCGATGTGAAGGTCATCAAACCAGGAGGGACTTCAGTATTCCGAAGACCTGTTACAGAATTAGTGTTTCTACTCCCTCCAAATGCTTAGAATTTGATGTGTTTTTTGTTTATTGAGTGGCGCTGTACTATCGCCAGCGGGGAGTGTTCTGTTACAGATGTACTGTAGCTTTTATTTTGTAGTATGCTTTTAGTTTCTTAGTGTATTTGCATATGTAGCCCTCTAGTGGCAGATCGTTGTAATATATTTGAGCTGTGAGCCTGTGAGCTTTTATTTTGAAGCTGTATTGAGTGTTTTCTCTTGAGCTCAGCACAGTCCACCATTACACACAAGCCAGAGTCAGAGTCACATCTACATGCGCAGCTACATGCCAGAAACTGTCCATGTGCACCACTACCTTCCTTTTTTTGTCCTTTTCAAGAGCATCGTCGGTATGCAATCGATAATTTATGTTTGTAGAAGCACCTTACTTGATGTGTATATGTGGATTAGTATTTTGTGGGCCGAATTGTTTGATGTGTTTGTTTGACATGTGACTGCTGCTGTGCTAATGCTAACTAGGCCTTGCTTACTGGTCTACAGGCCTTGGTTACTGTATACTGTCCGTGTAGTGTATGATTCTGTCTGCTTTTATTATTTTTGCTTACATTGATGTACAATGTCATACAGAATTGTATTCTAAGCAGCTTTTTCTTGTTTTTGCTGTTTTATAGTTTCACCCTTTTCAAGCCATTAAACCTGTTGACTACCAGCAACGTCTCCAGAGTCGTGGTTGAAGAAAGGCGTTTATCTGACTGTTGAATCATACTATCCAGTGTGCAGTGAGAACAGTACAAACGATGATACAGTTTCAATCCATCCAAGCAATCCCCTACTTATTAGTTGAGAAAACAGCTAATGTTCTAGGTTGGCAGAAAAATATGTATCAGCCTGCCATAAAATGAGGGAACATGGGTAAACCCTATTAAGTCTACTACGCTTAATACATCAATGTAATGTTGCTTATGTTCATCTTAAATTATATAAGCATATTGTTCTATTCTGTTCTGTTCTTGTTATTCATTTTAGTTCTATAGTGTACTTGTACTTCTATGTAATGCTTTGGCAACATAAGGATGTTTGTCAGGCCAATAAAGCATATTTTAATTGAACTGAATTGAGAGAGAGAGAGACAGAGAGACAGAGAGACAGAGAGAGAGAGAGAGAGAGAGAGAGAGAGAGAGAGAGAGAGAGAGAGAGAGAGAGAGAGAGAGAGAGGAGCAGGGTCGGATTTAGCCAGCCTTACTAGGGTGGGCTGGAAGAATGGCCAGGGTGGGGAACTCCAAAGTTAATTTTATATGAAGCAGTGGTTTTCAACCTTTTTGACACCAGGGCCCACTATTTATTCAGTATTTGAGCCACGGAGGACCACCATTTGAGGAGATTTTAGCCCCACGCACAGACCCTGAAAACTATAGATTTATTTTGCTTTTGTCCATAATTCCAGGCTGGATCTGGGGAAAAACAAAACAGTCAAACATACAGATCAAAATGACCATTAATCTTCTACATTTAGTTATGTACGTTGTAGACTTAGGGCTAATTCACATGATCAATATTTTAACTCTTGAGAGCGTAAAAATGAAACCAAATGGACCCGCAAGGGTCCATTTGGTTTCATTTTTACGCTCTCTCTCTAATGTTTGGTTTCATTTTTACGCTCTCAAAAAGTTACATCTGGTTAACCAACTGTCCACCATTTAGCCTGGGGGACCACCTGGAACCCTCTCAAGAAGGACCACTGGTTGAAAACCACTGATACTACCTTTCATTGGGTGGGGGGGGCAGGATGCACGTTTCATGCATCCTGCCCCCCCCCCCCCCTCTAGATCCGGCCCTGGAGAGGAGGAGTTTTTTTTTATTTTATTTTTTTCTATCACCACCCCCAAAAAATACAGCAGTGCCCATAGAAATGTTCTTTTTGGCTGTAAGGTTATTTTCTTTTTATGCTACTGTTAGGGTGACTGGAATAATAACGAGGAAGAAGAAGCATAGAGGAGACTGGAGGGGAGAAAGAAAGAGAATAGTACAGCACAAACCGCTGTTTTTACATCCCTTTCCGCATAAAGGCCCTGTTATTTATTAAGAAGGCATTTTCGGGGCATTTTTGAGTAAAGTCACTTAAAGTGGGGGTGCCGTGATTTTTTTTTTTCTTTTCAATTTTGTACATGTTTAAGAGGTGACAGTATGTAAAAAGACCCCTTGGTGTGTTTTTTTATGTGCAATGATGTCTTCCCTTTGTATTTAGGGTTTCTTCCTGGGGGCTGAAACTTTCCAGTCAAACGTGACAATGAAAAAAAAAACTGATATATAGTGACATCATGTGCTCAGCCCCTCCCCTAACTCCTCCCCCTTTATCATGCAACTAAAGCTGTGGGTGTGGCTTCAGTTCAGGTGGATCTCCACCCATCACCACCCACCAGGCAAACCAGGCATACTTAATGAACTGGTAGGATGGAATCATAAAAATGACAGTTTAACAAACACTGTACACTTTTTGGGGTAAAATCTTGGCACTCCATCTTTAAAGTAGAATTCCACACCAAAGCACATTGGCCATCAATCTACCTTGATTCATGTGATAATGATACATAATGTCCCTGATTTTTGTCCCCATTTTCTACATTTTACCTTGAGGTCAGTTGCAGTTGCAGCCTCTTGTTGCTGTTGCGCCGGTGCAGTTAACATGCCCGCAGGCAGCCCTTCTTCATATTTTTTGACGTAGCCAGTGCCAGCGATTTTCATCTAAAAGTCATATTTCATATTTCGGTTCATGTTTCCCGTCGGACAAGTTAGTTGGCGACACACTTCCGTCCCTTATTTTGGTCCGTTCTGAATGGAATATGCGGTCGCTGCTCGCTGCTGTTATCATTGGGATCGTATCAAACCAGCGACAGTAAGCGACGTAGAGAGAGACGTAGATCAAACTAAGAGGCATCGGTCATAACTATTTTTCATAATGATAACCGGCGACGTAGCTCTACTGCAAGGGCACGCAGACTGTTAACATGGCCGCAGGTTGTCTTTATTCTAATGCGGGTATTTCTGTAACTCCAAACTTATTTTTTTTGATACCTCACATCAACCGTGCAACAAGAGTTTAGACCGGAGGGAGAGAGGAGGAGGAATACAGTAGATTACTCTCTGGGATTACAAGTGAAGTCTGCTCCAGAGTGACATAAAATTCAAGCATGTTTATCAGTATACTATTAAAATGTGATGTGTGTGAAAAATAAAATAAGTTTGGAGTTACAGAAATACCCGCAGTAGAATAAAGGAAACCTGCGGTCATGTTAACTGCACTGGCGCAGCAGCAACAGAGGCTGCAACTGCAACTGAGCTCGTGGTGAAATGTAGAAAACGGAGCATCTGTGACAAAATTCAAGGCCATTTGAATCATGTCACAGGAATCAAGGTAGATTGATGCCCAATGTGTTTTGGTGTGGAATTCTCCTTTAACCCATTGTGTCCCATTGTGTCCTATCTAGTTTCTAGTTTCAAAAATAGCAGAGATACAAGCTCATAGCGCGCCACTCGGTGGCGCGCTATGAGCTTGTAGATCTGCTATTTTTCAATAGTTAGAACATAATGCTGTCTAGATTTCTAGTTTCTGAATAACATAATATTCATAAGATTTGCACCACGTTTTCACGATTTTTCAAAATAGCAGAGATACAAGCTCACAGCGCGCCACTCGGTGGCGCGCTATGAGCTTGTAGATCTGCTATTTTTCAATAGTTAAAACATAATGCTGTCTAGATTTCTAGTTTCTGAATAACATAATATTCATAAGATTTGCACCACGTTTTCACGATTTTTCAAAAATAGCAGAGATACAAGCTCATAGCGCGCCACTCGGTGGCGCGCTATGAGCTTGTAGATCTGCTATTTTTCAATAGTTAAAACATAATGCTGTCTAGATTTCTAGTTTCTGAATAACATAATATTCAAAGATTTGCACCACGTTTTCACGATTTTTCAAAAATAGCAGAGATACAAGCTCACAGCGCGCCACTCGGTGGCGCGCTATGAGCTTGTAGATCTGCTATTTTTCAATAGTTAAAACATAATGCTGAGAACACCAAAACGCGTCCAGTACGCTAAGGGTTAAAATGATCCCTGGCTAATATAAACATCGCTTAACATTATACTTTCCCTATATAACTAAAATAAACAAATAAAAACACCAATGCCGTATTATTTCTTTCATAAATGGAGAATATTTCACTCAACAGGAACTGCTCCTGGCGCAGGTTGATGATGTCATTTGTGATCTAGCTCTATAGAATATATGGATGAACACGCTCCTGTGACATCATCATCCTGCGACCGGAGACACCTCCTATTGAGTGAAAGATTCTCTGTTTATGAAAGAAATAAAGTATTGAAGGTCCCTGGAGTCGAAAAGGTTGAAACCCCCAGATCCACACTACTAAGCCCAACGACAAAACAGTAGTAGACACACACACACACACACACACACACACACACACACACACACACACACACACACACACACACACACACACAGATGTGAGGAAACCCAAGACACAGTTAGCACAGAAGGTAGACGCCGCCGGCACATAATATGTTTGATATATCAGATCACACTCATGACAAACGAGCTCACGGAAAAAAAAAAAAGCTCCCTCGACGGGCCTATATACCGAGATCAAATCTCAGTCTGGCTGGCAGATACACAAAGCATATCAATCCCCTCTGTGCGTGTGCGTGTGTGTGCGTGTGTGTGTGTGTGTGTGTGTGTGTCAGGG
>CM076965.1:58434790-58444790 GCA_039105355.1 Benthosema pterotum | reverse complement strand
TATGCGGAGCCAATCACATTTGTTTTGTTTCGCCATAATTTATGATTAAATCATATGAAAAGAAGTGGCGGGCCATGCCGCAATGAACCACGGACGAAAGCACCGAAGCAGACAAAATAAGCAAAACTAAACACACACACACACACATTGGCGAAGTTAGCGACACCATCCCCTCCTTTCTCTCTCTCTCACAGACGTATAGTATTGCGAGCGCGCAATACTATATGATTACAGTTTTACATCGATCACACTCTCAAACTCCTGTGCGTAATGCGCGTCTTGCTGCGTCTCCAAAACCAGACATGCAGCTTTTTTTTTGGCCACTTAACCACGCCGGGACAAAAGCAACTGCACAACTATACATGTTTCTATAACCAAATTAGTTTGGCAGGCATTATGTGGTCAATGGCCAGGATGGGCACATTATATGGAACTTAATGCAGTGAAGGAAATATTAATTACGTAGAGTTTAATGACGATCAGGGCCAGCCAGGCCCGCAGCATCATTAGGGCTCAGAGACCACAAACCCGACGTTTGAAAAACTCTCCTTTTCTCACGATGACATCTTCACAGAAAGATATTAAACAAATAGAACGTTACATTAAATTGTAAGGATTATGCAGGGGCAATTACATTTGTTTAGGTTTGCCGTATTATTTAAATTCTATGATGAAATGCATCAGTTGCAGCGGCATCTCCACGTGGAGGAGAGAAATAAAACGCGAGGGATCGGATTATTTTTTGGAGCATTTCATTCATTAATGTGGGCCCAAAATAGCCTAGGCTACCATAATGACTCGTCAAGACTCCACAATTCATTGAGAGATTATTGCAAAGGTCTTCAGTTCCATACAAAATAGGCAACATAGCCTACATAGCCTACATATATAAAAAATCTCATACAAAAAAGATGCAATATGAACAATCTCACATTATGTAGCCTACTGATTATTGGTTATTTCCCTCAACCCTGGCTGGTAAAAGATCCTGTCTGAGTGTCTGTACTTTCCCCCTGGGAAGAAAACTAGGGAGGAAATGATGATGGGCGTTCATGTATTTTATACAATGTTTAATGCACAATTCAAATTTAAATTAGGGACTGGGGAGCGAGGAGAGGAGGAAAGGGACGTCGCGGACACGGAGCCATAGAGTATTGACAGAGTTAGCCTAGCCAACTCCGTTCACCTCATGGGGCAGTCCAATGGCGGCTCTTGTACAAAGACTTCTATTGAAAATGGGACATCAGGGAAAAGTCCTTGCCTCAGCTTTGATGGTCTTAGTTCCCTTTATTTTAGATACATACACAACAAAAACACTAGGCTACAGAGTCTTTAGTCGTTACTCTACAATACTATTTTAAAACACTTGCCATGTTGCGCTTATGCTCTAAAATATCGCCACCATAATTGAAAACAATGTATTTCCAACTCCTCTATTTAACTGCATGAACAGCATCTCAGTTTCTCACCCCTCAATGCCGCAACTCTGACACTAGATGGCTTTGTGCGTTGTCCAGTGCTGCTGTCCCATTCAGGGACAAACAGGAGACTACAAGTGATTCTCGACCCCTTCCTTCTCCTAAACATCACTCATTACTCCACAATCTCGCATTGGTTCGTTTATAAAGCCCGCCTGGAGTGGGAGTGTTTGACATATGGTGACATGCCTACAGAGTGATATGTGACTGATGCCCCCCCCCCCCCCCCCCCCCCCCCCCCCACACATGTCAAACTGTCATGTGTCACCGGTGTAGTCCTGGCAGCGATATGTCAGTGTGTCAGCCCACGCCCCCTTCACCACGTGGTTCACACAGAAACCAATAGGAGAGAAGCAAGGATTTGAGGAAGCTGGGGATTGTAGTCTCTTTCTGTTGGCAAGCGAGTAAAGGAGACTGGATTCAGATAGGATTATGCACAGAACTGACAGCACTGAGGTGCTTTATTGAGTGTTTTAGAGAAATTATATTATTATATTAGGGGCTGATTGTTATTTATGCACCAGGCAGGGCATGTGCAGATGTGATTTCGTTTTTTATTTGAATGAATGCACCAGGAGATATGGTGCATTGGAAAACTACACTCAGATGTGAGGATATCCTCATTGCTTCTTAGCCACTACCCAGATCGTGCAAGGCATTGTGGGAAATCGAGGACCTGGCCCATATGGCTATCTATCACCACGCCATATGACGCCATTGCTGTGTGAACGCACCCACAGACACAAACTCGATACACTAATCACACACTGGCGCGCGCGCGCGCGCACACACACACACACACACACACACACACACAACACACACACACACACACACACACACACACACACACACACACACACACACACACACACACACGTGGCTGACCTGTAGTTGGACTCCTCCGGTGCAGGAAAGTCAGCAGGGAGTTGAGACAGTTGAGTGAAGCTGCCAGCAGCAGCTGCTGCTTCTGAAACACACACACACACACACACACACACACACACACACACACACACACACACACACACACACACACACACACACACACACACACAACACACACACACACACACACACACACACACACACTGTTGTTGTTGTCGACCGTTTGATGCCTGTACTCTACCTCAAAGCGGTGGTGTACTATTATAGTCAATCCTTTTCAGAAAAAAAAAAAAAAATCACGCTGTTTCATATCGGCGCGTGGTTCACAACGTGTTTTTTTTTGTGTGTTCAAGGACCCCCAAGCAAAAAGTTGTCTTTTAGACCATGACGTGTAAAAATTCTAATCTATTAAATGAGGTAAAAAAATGTCTCGAATGTGTTTTCTGTATAGTCTATACTTGGATTAGTTGAAATTGTTGACATTGTTTCAACATCTATTTCTAGAAGTCTAGACTTCTATAGATACACCTTGAAACAACATTGGCTGGTATTCTAGAATGCTATGGTGTAGCCAGGTATGGTGTAAGTCTTCTCATTGGCTGCATGAATCAGGTCTGGGGCCTTGTGTGTAGGCCAAAAGCCTCCACCACTGGGCCTGGGCGTACCAAATAATTACCCAGAATAATTAAAACCTGTAATTCAAAAAGATCCCGACACCCCATTTAAAAAAAATGTTACTGTACTCCCCTGCTTTGTTTATCATGAGTTGAAGCTCTTGATGGCTGGTTTTAGTTACGGTAGTATGGGTAATTATTTGGTAAGCCCAGACCCAGGTCTGGTGGTACAGGCTTTTGGCCTACACACAAGGCCCCAGACCTGATTTGCTGCCATGCAGCCAATGAGAAGACTTAACACCATACCTGGCCACACCATAGACCTGCACAGTGACGCCACTTTTTCGAAAATAATTCATATAAAGACGATTACGCCGCGGACAAAGCCAACTCGGATTGTGACGAATCATGATGACACACACAATCTTTTGGAACAATGAAATACTTTCTAAGATGAAAAACGAAACAACAAGTCTTGTATCATGCTGTTTTCCACTTCTTGCTAATTAGATATTATATGACAATATTGTGTTCGTTATCATGATTTGTCACGACCCGAGTTGGCTCTGGCCGCGGCGCAATCATGTTTTTATTAACCATTTTCGAAAAGTCTATGAGGGGAATTCCACCCATTTTCAACATTCTAATGTCATTTATATACCTTAGAGGTGCTGGGTGGACATGATAAAAAACGTTTCCACCATTCTGTGTTTCCTAGAAATGGAGGTCTGAAGAGAATCATTACGTATTAACGTATACATCTTGATGACATCATCAAGATGTATTTCACCATGTTAATGGATTTCTTTACACGCTTCTTTTTTCTGAGAGCGTACAAATGGAACCAAATGAACCCGCTAGGGTTCATTTGGTTGCATTTGTACGCTCTGAGAAAAAATGTTGAAAATGAGTGGAATTCCCCTTTAACCTAGATGGCAAAAACCCACCTTAGACGTCTAATAGACTACAAAAATGCCCAGTGTGTATGTAATGCATAAAAAAATATACTATAGTTCCAGGAACCCCAACCAGCAAAGAAGCAAAGATTGGAGTTAAAAACATTCGCCATGAAAGAACATATATTCAAATTAAGGCTGTTGGAAATAGTTAATTAATGGGATTAAATTAATTTTGTTGATTAATCTGATTAAAACTTTTAACGCAATTAACTCATGTGCACCCTGACTCAACCCACTGAGCATTTTCTCATTGAGACAAAAGGGAAGCACACGGTTTTACGGAGACATAGCTGTGTGTCTTCCTGTAACCAGAGCCATAAAGTATAGCTGGAGGATCTACAAGCATTGAGGGCTTGTAGATCACCTATTTGTTTTTTCACAGATTCTGTTTCTTTTTTAAATGTTGAAATCCTGTACAGGAAAACATGCATATTTTGGACATAGTTCGAATGGTGATTAATCACGATTAAATTGAAGTTGTGATTAATTTGATTAAAATTTTTAATCATTCAACAGCCCTAATTCAAATACATTTTTAATCAAAAAATAGCACACCTAAAAGCTCCTAGACCTTGCAGATCTGCTGTTTTACCATAGTTAAAATGGGTTATGGACCCGAGCTGCAAGTGGTCGGAAGGACGCGTGCGCACGGATGTCGTGCACGTGCGTACGCACGAGGCTACAGGGCGATAATAAGCCATGGGCCTGGGAGTGTTTTAATAATGCATGGCTGTCTCCCATATATACTGTATATATAGTATACTGCCGGGCCTGGCTGAGCACCGACTAGAGTCTTAAAATACTGAAGTAGGCCAGACAGATTACTGAGAGGCTAGGTGGACATGCACACACACACACACAGACATACACACACGCACGAACGCACACGCACACAGAGGACAGAGCGCAGAGGAGAGGAAATGTGTCAGGAGTGAGTGGAGAAGGGAAGTAATAGCGACGACACCGAAAGGATGGGGATGGCTCTAAACTAGGGGTTTTCAACCTTTGTCATCCCAGGGACCAACATTTATTCAGGATTCAGGACTCAAAGAGCTGTGTCATCTGAGCCCAAGTAGAGATGGAGGGGTGGGGTGGGGGGTGGGTTGAGGAGTCAGGGAACAGTTCATATCAGTAGCCTCACAGCAAGCCTGTGAGCAGTGAACTGCAAAAGCCCTGAGTGTTGCCTTACTGTGCGTGTGTGTGTGCATGTGTGCGTGTGTGCGTGTGTGTGTGTGTGTGTGTGTGTGTGCCACACACACACACACACACACACACACACACACACACACACACACACACACACACACACACACACACACACACACACACACACACACACACACACACACACACACACACACACACACACACACAGTACTTACAGGGATAACCAGAAACCCTATACGGTACATATGTTCATACAGTATGTACCAGTGGCTTTCAACCTTTTTCATACCAGGGCCCACTGTTGATTCACAATTTGAGCACCACGGACCACCATTTGATGACATTTTAGCCCTGCAGAGCCCAAAATTATCTATTTTGCTTTTGTCCACAATTCGTAAAAATGAAACCAAATGGACCCGCAAGGGTCCATTTGGTTTCATTTTTACGCTCTCAAAGAGTTACATCTGGTTAAACAACTTACTAGTTCCGGTCATCAATATAAGTAAACAAATCCAAAAAACTAACTAAATATATACTGTATATATAACAATATACTGTAAAATATTAACACATCCTTTGTTCATTTTTTTGACTCCCCTATCACAGGGAGCTACGTTTATTGTGTGCTGCTAAATAACCTAGGTTGTAACCTGAAAAGGCTTGGTAATGCAAATCAATGACATACAACGCAACATAACGCCACAGGAGATTGGGCTGGGCTTGTTAAATGCGTCTTGTAATGGATAACGCGCTGTTCCTCCGCGGAGGTTCCTCGCGAAACAAATGGCCGGACGTGAAGTCGATTTAATGGACGACGGTGGGGTTTGGTGGAGCGGAGCGGAGCGGAGTGGAGTGCTGTTTACGTACATCTATCAGCACTAGCACTCAATACTGCAGAACCTGCAGTGGTCAAAGCACTTTAAGGGGGGAGGGGGGAATTCCACCCATTTTCAACATTCTAATACCATTTGATGACATTTTAGCCCCAAAGACCTAAAACTAAAGAATTCTTTTGGTTTTGTTCACAATTCCAGGCTGGAATTTTGCAAACAAAACAGTGTAGACTTCTTAACTAAACAGTGCTAATTCAGGTGAACATTTTAACTCTCGAGAGTGTGAAAATGAAACCAAATGGACCCGCAAGGGTCCATTTGGTTTCATTTTTACGTTCTCAAGAGTTACATCTATTTAGCCAACTTAGCTAGGGACCACCTGGAACCCTCTCAAGGACAACTGGTGGTCCCCGGACCACCTGTTGAAAACCCCTTGTCCCAGGTTGGTGGAGGGTGTGTAGAGCCCAGGATCACATTAGGAATTGGCACTGGGTGAAAAAAATGGGTTACAAAATCGTGGGATAAAAATTATAAAAAAGAAAAAAAAGAAAACCCCTTTTCTACAGCATTACTGGCGGCCATGACCTCTCAGAGGAAGTTGCACTGCTATGGTTCGCAAAGTCGTATTTACAATAAAAAATAAATAAATTAACACATCATCAAATCAAGTCTGTTTGAGTGTCTTCATCGTAAAAACCCAGTACTGTACTGTATATATAGTGCACAAAGTGCACAAGTGTGGACAACTTAAGATTTATTGTATATTTGCACGCTCTCAAAATTGCTAATGAATAAATGATTTGACTATAGCCCATACATGGGCAATCGGTGGCCTGTGCGGCTCTGAAGGTTAATAACCGAATATTGATGCAGTATATTATAGCTATAAAATTCCAAACATGACCCACTTTAATAATGTCGGCCTATATTAGTGGCTGAATGGCTAGTACGGTGTTGGCACTTTCTCATGTCCAATGCACAGTAATTGCATTTAAGTTCAGAGCGTTAACGTTAAGTATCCTATCCCTGAATGCATCTGGGATTAAATTGCAGGTTTCCAATAAAAAAAATACCCCCCAAAAATATACTTTCAATTCAAATATAGCAACATAGTATAGCAAAAACTGAAACTCAGTGCAGGGAGTGTGGAACTATACTGTAGAGGTCCTCTGGAGTGAGTGTGGAACTATAGTGGTCCTCTGGAGTGAGTGTGGAACTATAGCGGTCCTCTGGAGTAAGTGTGGAACTATAGCGGTCCTCTGGAGTGAGTGTGGAACTATAGCGGTCCTCTGGAGTAAGTGTGGAACTATAGCGGTCCTCTGGAGTGAGTGTGGAACTATAGCGGTCCTCTGGAGTGAGTGTGGAACTATAGCGGTCCTCTGGAGTAAGTGTGGAACTATAGCGGTCCTCTGGAGTAAGTGTGGAACTATAGCGGTCCTCTGGAGTGAGTGTGGAACTATAGCGGTCCTCTGGAGTGAGTGTGGAACTATAGCGGTCCTCTGGAGTGAGTGTGGAACTATAGCGGTCCTCTGGAGTGAGTGTGGAACTATAGCGGTCCTCTGGAGTGAGTGTGGAACTATAGCGGTCCTCTGGAGTGAGTGTGGAACTATAGAGGTCCTCTGGAGTGAGTGTGGAACTATAGCGGTCCTCTGGAGTGAGTGTGGAACTATAGCGGTCCTCTGGAGTGAGTGTGGAACTATAGCGGTCCTCTGGAGTGAGTGTGGAACTATAGCGGTCCTCTGGAGTGAGTGTGGAACTATAGCGGTCCTCTGGAGTGAGTGTGGAACTATAGCGGTCCTCTGGAGTGAGTGTGGAACTATAGCGGTCCTCTGGAGTGAGTGTGGAACTATAGCGGTCCTCTGGAGTGAGTGTGGAACTATAGCGGTCCTCTGGAGTGAGTGTGGAACTATAGCGGTCCTCTGGAGTGAGTGTGGAACTATAGCGGTCCTCTGGAGTGAGTGTGGAACTATAGCGGTCCTCTGGATTGAGTATGGAACTATAGCAGCCCATCTTCACGGTTTCCCAAGTAGACTACTAGACAAACTCAAGCCCAGTCTTGCATGCCAGCAAAGAATATATTCTAAATATTAGATTTGCAGAATGGGATTCATCCTAGCTACCCTCCCCTCTCTCCAGTCACTGCACTTTACTATATAATGTACACTTACCTATACCGAAATGGCTTTTCAAAAACGTATCATAACGTGAAAATGACTAGCTTTACGCTTTTATGATTCACAGTGTATGATTCCAGACATCACTTGCATACTTAAAAAGAAAACGCAATCTAAATTCAAAGCCTGTCAAGATGTGTCTGGCGTTCCATGAAGCCAAAAAAGGGGGAAAAAAGTTCTTTAAGACAATTTTAATTCCCCCACATGTCTCCTCGCCTGTGAAAGGGAGACAGAGGCATACTGTAACAGTTGCAGCATCATTTCGTTTGTTGTTATGATCGCAAAGAGCAAGAGATATCAGATGGTTGATGATTATAGGAAACACATGCACATGCACGTGCACACACGCACACGCACACACACACGCACACACACACACACACACACACACACACACACACACACACACACACACACACACACACCAATAGACCTGCGAGTGACGTCACCGCCCCTGTTCCAGAAATGGATTCCCCATTCATTTTTCTCATAGACTTTTCGAAAATAATTTATATGAAGACGATTACGCCGCGGACAAAGCCAACTCGAGTCGTGACGAATCTTGATGACACACACAAACTTTTGGGACAATCAAATCATTTTTAAGATGAAAAACGAAACAAAAAGTCTTGTATCATGCCGTTTTCTACTTCTTCCTAATTATATATTATATGACGATATTGTGTTTGTTGTCATGATTTGTCACGACCCGAGTTGGCTTTGGCCACGACGCAATCGTGTTTTTATTAACCATTTTCGAAAAGTCTATGAGGAAAATGAATGAGGAATCCACTAGTGGAACAGGGCTGGTGACGTCACTACGCAGTTCTATTGGAAATGAACATAGGCGAGTGCCTATAGGTTTTTTCATAATTCACTTTCTTTACGAAAGTACACAATTCCATCCTGGAATTGTTGACAAATTGTGGACTAAACCAAAATAAATCTTTAGTTTTGAGGTCTGTGTGGCGCTAAAATGTCCTCAAATGGTAGTCTGTGGCTCAAAAGCTGAAATAAATAGTGGGCCCTGGTATCAAAAAGGTTGAAAACCCCTGGTTAAAATAATTGGCCAATGGCCAATTGGCCAATTATGGAAAGAATCATTGGTTGCAGCCCAATATTCATTTATTCATTAATTGCGCTACCAGAATTTCCGATTTCTGAACAGAAAAGAAGTCCTAAGTCATCCGTAGTCCAACAGTATCTATCATAAGCCATGCGTTTTGCCTGGCAAAAACAAACAAACAAGCAAAAAAAAAAAAAACTTTGCAACTGTGGTGATACAGACAACAATTGGTTTGTGAATGTTGAAGAAGTTGCATTTCACCAATATCTGTCAGACTCAGGACCCAAGAAACCCAGCTGGATATTTTTTCACTCATTCTGCCTAAATCTGGCACCCTCAGGCGTGAATACTGAATAGGAGGCTGCTCTCCCGTGTCTGCCATAATTGGTTTCACGCACAGACACACGCGCACGCATGCACGCACCCGTGCACGCACACCGGGGGCGGATGTAACATCTCCCAATTGGGCGGGCAGGAGAAAATGGTAGGGCTGCGGCTTCCTCGCCTGTGGCGCGAAGCATTATAAGCATTATAAGCATTATAAGCATTGCTCAGCATTTTTTGGCATAAACCTCAGCTATTGAAAAAAATATCAAACCTACAAGCTTGTGAGCTCAAATGGTGCCGCTATGATGCTGACGCAGACAGTGCTTATACAAACCACATCGCGAGGCTACACATGAACCATGTGGCAAGCTTGATATGAAAACAATATTGGCACACGCAGCACAACGTCCACTCCCAGGCCAGCCATAAAAACACATAACATTATCAATACACAGCAGCCCACACGTTAGAACGCAGAATACGATCCATTTACA
>CM076965.1:58427290-58429790 GCA_039105355.1 Benthosema pterotum | reverse complement strand
CATCTTGAGCCATTCTACCGAATTGGTTCGGATTCAGCTTTCAAATTTGTTTGAAATATTTATATTGGGGAAAAAAAACTGTGACCATATTCGTGTCGCACCAGATCTAAGGGACACATAGTAAAGCTAGTCAATGATCATATTGTACAGGTGCGGATCTAGGAATGGGGGGCAAGGCCCGCATACATGCCCTGACTGCCCACAAACACGATGTCATGCAAACGACCCAAATTTCAAATATATTTCAAATTAAAATGCTTATAATTAAAATGATTTGAAACACTACTACTGCTACTAACTAACTACAGCTGTGTCACACTAAACCAACAGCATTTTATCATTGAAAACAGAACTGATTATTATGTTATTATTGATGCTTTACTTGCCTAACATAAGTCCTGTAACAACATTTTTTTTTTGCAAATTCACAAGATCAATCTACATTTCAACTTTCCTTTAAGGTATATACTGTATGATTTATTTTAAAACTATGATTTAATACATTTACAAAACTAATTTAGATAGCGTTTCATGATTTGAAATTTAGGAGTTACCAGAGTTTGGGACCGCCACCTCCTAATAGAAGTGACATCTAAAGTATATATTTTTAATGTTATATTTTGTTCTACAACCCCAATTCCATTGAAATTGGGACGTTGTGTAAAATGTAAATAAAAACAGAATGCATTGATTTGCAATCGTTTTCAACCTCTATTCAGTTGAATACACCACAAAGACAATATATTTAATGTTCAAACTGATAAACTTTATTGTTTTTTGAAATTACACAATCTTTTGTAAATTGATCCCTGCAACACGTACCAAAAGAGTTGGGACGGGGGCAACAAAAGACTGGGAAAGGCCATGAATGCACAAATAACGCCTGTTTGGAACATTCCACAGGTAAACAGGTTAATCTTAAACAGTTTAATATCGTGATTGGGTATAACAGGACCATCCCAGTCGTTCACAATCAAAGATGGGACGAGGTTCACCACTTTGTGAACAATTCTGTGAGAAAATCATCCAACGGTATAAAAACAATGATTCTCAACATTCAATTGCAAGGAATTTGGTGATTTCATCATCTACAGTCCATAATATAATCAAAACGTTCAAAGAATCTGAAGAACTTGCTATACTAAAGCGACAAGGCTGAAAACCAACACAGAATACTTGTGACCTTTGATCCCTCAGGTGGCTCTGCATTAAAAACTGACGTCATTGTGTAAAGGATATTACTGTGAGGACTCAGGAACACTCAGAAAACCATTGTCAGTTTACATAGTTTGTCGCTACACCTGCGAGTGCAAGTTAAAACTCTACCATGCAAAGCAAAGCCATACATCAGAAAGGTTGGTTTGAAAAACAACCAGAAAAACAACCAGAAATGCCTTCTCTGGGTCCACTATCATTAGAAATGTGGACTCATCAGACCACAGCACACTTTTCCACTTTGTGTCTAACCATTTCAAATGATATTGTACCCAGAGAAGGCATTTCTGGTTGTTTTTCTGGTTGTTTTTTCAAACCAACCTTTCTGATGTATGGCTTTGCTTTGCATGGTAGAGTTTTAACTTTCAATCGCAGGTGTAGCGACAAATTACGTAAACTGACAATGGTTTTCTGAGTGTTCCTGAGTCCTCACAGTAATATCCTTTACACAATGACGTCAGTTTTTAATGCAGAGCCACCTGAGGGATCAAAGGTCACAAGTGTTCGGTGTTGGTTTTCAGCCTTGTCGCTTTAGTATAGCAAGTTCTTCAGATTCTTTGAATGTTTTGATTATATTATGGACTGTAGATGATGAAATCACCAAATTCCTTGCAATTGAATGTTGAGAAACATTGTCTTTAAACTGTTGGATGATTTTCTCACAGAATTGTTCACAAAGTGGTGAACCTCGTCCCATCTTTGATTGTGAACGACTGGGATGGTCCTGTTATACCCAATCACGATATTAAACTGTTTAAGATTAACCTGTTTACCTGTGGAATGTTCCAAACAGGCGTTATTTGTGCATTCATGGCCTTTCCAGTCTTTTGTTGCCCCCGTCCCAACTCTTTTGGTACGTGTTGCAGGGATCAATTTACAAAAGATTGTATAATTTTAAAAAACAATAAAGTTTATCAGTTTGAACATTAAATATATTGTCTTTGTGGTGTGTTCAACTGAATAGAGGTTGAAAACGATTTGCAAATCAATGCATTCTGTTTTTATTTACATTTTACACAACGTCCCAATTTCAACGGAATATTTTGTTCTATTTCAAGGAATGTATTGTGATTAAATAGATTGTGAGATGATCTTTGTACACGTTTATTGTCTGACTGTGTAATCGTTATTAAAACATAGATATTTCATGGTGGTACTGCAATTTGAACCAATTCGGTAGAAAGGCCCATATACAGTAGTTTGCTGCACAAATACAAATCAAAGGAATGTTTTAAAATACATTGTCAGGAACATAAGAGGCAGGTTCTGCACTTAGATTTGGTGT
>CM076965.1:58359790-58422290 GCA_039105355.1 Benthosema pterotum | reverse complement strand
TCTGTTTCACATAGACACACGCAACTCCGTTCGCCGTTGTTTTAAGTAGGCTAAGTAAAATAATAGCATGGCATTTGGTTTTATTTTTAGTTTACACTCTCAAGAGCCAACTTTCATCTGGTTACCTGGGGACCACCTGGAACCCTCTCAAGAACCACTGGTGGTCCTCGGACCACATTGAAAACTACTGGCCTATAGGACCAGTTTTTATTACATCGCCGTGAATGGAATAGGCTACAGGTTAGTATTCTGCAGTGTAGGATTAAATCCGTTCATTCTTAGAAAGAGCGCACCCCCCCCCCCTCTCCCTGTGAGTCTGACTGCTGCCTGTGAGTGACCACGTAGCCTAAATCAGAGATAGATAACTGCCAACAGTGACAAGACAGTTCATAAACTCATATCAACCTTATGATGTGATCGGTGATTAATAAATGAATCGATGGCATGCACATGACTGCAGGAGTGCAGGTGTTACATATTAGTGTGATGATGCTGATTTACAAGCTTTCTATCCTTCGTGCAGACCATTGTACAATACAAACCAGGCGTAGGCTACTGTAACTCCACAGCAGCGCAATCTCCCGCCGATCCGCGATCACGACTCCCGAAATTGCTCTCACAAGCAGCCTACTGTAGGTCTGCAGTTTATCTGAGTGACTCAGGCGAACATATAAGCACCTAACGTAGCATCATTGTAAATAGTGAGGCTGTGCATGTAGGCTATTGTCACTGCAAATAAAAGTGGCTTTTATTTAATTCTTTTTTTCATCAGGATTAGGCATTAATGAATAAAAACTTTCCACCGATTGCGCTGCTTGCGTGGCGCCCCCTCTCTGTTTCACACGGACACACGCAAGTTGCCGTTGTTTATTAAGTAAGTAAAATAATACCATGGTATTTGGACCGCAAGGGTCCATTCGGTTTTATTTTTAGTTTACACTCTCAAGAGTTACATCTGGCTAAACCAACTTTTCATCTGGTTAATCAACTTAGCCTGGGGACCACCTGGAACCCTCTCAAGAACCACTGGTGGTCCTCGGACCACATTTTTTTTTATTACATCGCAGTATTCTGTAGTGTAGGATTAAATCCATGCATTTTTAGGAAGAGCGCACGTACCTCTCTCCCCTCAAGCTTTCTATCCTCAACCAGACGTAGGCTACTGTAGATCGACATCGATGCAATCTCAGTTTAATCACAGTTTATCTGAGTGACTGAGGCGAACGATATACCTGTACTAACATAGCATATAATATAATTTTAAATAGTCAGGCTGTGCATGTATTTGTCACTGCAAATAAAAGTGTCTTTTATTTTATTTTCACCCCACTGGGATCAGGGATGTAATCTCGCATAATATGCCTTTTCAAACCTATATATTTTTCATCTGTATCATTTATTAGGTTTTATAGCTATTAGGAGTGAATAGATAACTTTAGATGCCTTTCTGCAGTTCAGACAATGCTGCTCCGCTTGTTTAGGACAGAAAAACAGGCAAGGACAAATCCTACGACAGCTCCCGACCTGACGTGGGTTTTGTCCGGACGTGGGATCAACTTCAAGTTCATGCGGGAATGATACATGTCAAACAAGGTGGGAATTCTGCTCTACGCATGCCCTACGTTCATTTTTGGGTGTACACCACGTTGATAAATGAGGGCCTATGTGCCCACTGCACACGGAATGTGGTAGGAACTGAGCTACACTTCCTAATCGTATGTCCACTGTACCAAGACATCAGAGATACATACTGTCCACTGTACTGAGATATCAGAGGCACATACTGTCCACTGTACCAAGGCATCAGAGACACATACTGTCCACTGTAGCGAGACATCATAGACACATAATGTCCACTGTACCGAAATATCAGAGACACATACTGTCCACTGTACCGAGACATCAGAGACACATACTGTCCACTGTACCGAGACATCGGAGACACATACTGTCTGTCCACTGTACCGAGACATCAGAGATCCATACTGTCCACTGTACCAAGACATCAGAGACACATACTGTCCACTGTACCAAGACATCAGAGACACATACTGTCCACTGTACCAAGACATCAGAGACACGTACTGTCCACTGTACCAAGACATCAGAGACACATACTGTCCACTGTACCAAGACATCAGAGACACATACTGTCTACTGTACCAAACTATCAAAGACATATACTGTCCACTGTACCCAGTGGACAAAACCCCAGACAGAGACAAATACTGGCTACTGTACCAAGACATCAGAGAGTTGTATAAGCATTGGTATGAACCAAACCCTCCCACCGTGAAATCTCCAGACAGCGGACAATTTTCAGACTCAAGCTTCAAGAAGCTGAACTCGAGACTGATCATCAGGCTAGTGGAACTTGGTACATAGAAATTGATTTATTGAAGGTTCTAACTTAGAAATGTACATCAGTTAGAGAGAGAGAGAGAGAAAGAGAGGGAGGCTTGGCAACTTCAGGAAGAGAGGCAATAGAGATAAAGCAAAAGGGCGCAAGATAAGGCAGAAAGAATGGCATGAGAGAGAGAGAGAGAAAAACAAAAACTAAACCCGAAAGACACAGAGCCGGAGAAAGAAGAAATTAGGAAAGGCTGAGCGTATACGAGAGGAGACGGATAGATAGGGGGAATGTAGGATTTAGTTGGAGTGAGCGGAGTCTCATCTATCAGCCTGGTTTTCCTGACAAGACACTTATCCAGCAGGGCACTTTTTTTTTCTTCAGGCAGGTACAGGGAGGATCATCTTGTCCGTGAGAGGTGTCAATGCAAGACGACACTTAGGGCCATTTGCACCAAGAAGGATTAAGCCCTAATCTTGTTTAAATCAAGGTTTATCTATAATTTCAGTTGCACCAAACTTTAAACCTAGGATTTCACTAATCCAGTTTAGTTTTAAACCGTTTTAAACCATCCTTTTAATCTTGGCTTTTGTTTTTTTTAAATCGTGGATTTAATTTTCACAGTAAACCTGGATTAATGTCAAACCTGTTGCACCACATTTTTTAAACTAGCTGCAACACATATTTAGACGAGCAGCGCAAATAAACACAAGGGGCTTTGATCGCTAATGATACCAGGCTCTAGGCTGCTGTTTGTTTACATTGCAAAAAACAAGATGGCGGACACACAACAAAATTTAATCCATGATTTCATCAGAGTGTAAAGATTTAATCTCTGTTTAATGGATTTTAATCAGGGGTTATGGATTTAATCACAGACCTGTTAAGCAATGCTTAAAATTAAGTGATGCAACACAACTCAAATTAAAACTAATCTCTGATCAACCAAATTGTGATTAGCACTAAACTAAGCTTTATTTAATCTGTCATGGTGCAAACGACCCTTAATTAACGTGCGAAGTGGAACGCGTCCACACACACACACACACAGGCTTTGGCAATTCTGGACTCTTATGGCAAGAGTTTGACCCATTTCACCCATTCTCAACATGTTACTACCGGACCGGTATGTCATCAATATACAGTACATTATAGATTGTATGTAAATAATACAATAGACCTCAGTTATATGTTTCCTATAAGGAAATGTTGAAAAGGTGTGGAAATACCCTTCACTATAAGGGCAGTCGTGGTAAACAAAAAAAGCACCAATGCTTTACTTATACTATAAGTAAAAGTACTGCAATATAAATTGGTCGAAAGGGTGTAGAATAAAAAAAAAAGATGAATTGAACATATAAAACAATATTCGCACAAATGGCGATTATAAAGTGTCCTACAACGAACGGTTCATCTCGTGTAACTCACGTTCCGTAGGGCAAGTGTTAAGGGTGTAGAGCAGGGGTTTTCAACAGGTGGTCCGGGGACCACCAGTGGTCCTTGAGAAGGTTCCAAGTGGTCCCCAGGCTAAATGATGGAAAGTTGGCTAACCAGAGGTAATATAACATTTTTATAATATTTTAACTCTTGAGAATGTAAAAATGAAACCAAATGGACCCGCAAGGGTCCATTTGGTTTCATTTTTACACTCTCAAGAGTTAAAATATTCACCATCTGAATTAGCACCACTTAATTAAGACGTTTACACTGTTTTGTTGGCAAAATACAGCCTGGAATTGTGGACAAAATCAAAAGAATTCTTTAATTTTCGGTATTTGGTGTGAAAATGTAATCAAATGGTGGTCCGTGGATCAAATGATGAATAAATGGTGGTCCCTGGAGTCAAAAAGGTTGAAAACCCCTGGTGTAGAGGGTCAGGTTGGAGTAAAAAAAAAAAGACACAGATACAAGTGTTTACTATACAAGCCCTGGATGCTTCACACCTCCACACTGACAACATGCAGACAACACTATCCCTGGTGCTGCTGTGATGGAGGCCAGAATATCGAGCTGCTCTGCCTTTCTGGAGGTGTCCTGGGGCTAATTAAATCCACACACTCACACACACACACACACACACACACGCACACGCTCTCTCTCACACACACACACTCAAGCACATGCAGTTCAAGCCCCATCTCTTCCTCTAGGCACTGATCTTGGTTAGTTCAACGCATCCGGTGTGAATGGGGGTGGGGGGGGAGTGGTGGAACGGTCGATCCATCGGCCCCTTAACTAGTTTTGCGCCTTTTTTTGAAATCCATAACAAACGGCGTGTGTTGTCGTTCTAACGGTACGTCCGAGGCATCCTTCCAACGAACGCAACCTTTAAGCATTTTGAAAGCAATTACCCCCCCCGAGCTCATGATCGATCTAAAACCTCAGCTAGGTGTACTGTATATATGATGGATGGATGTATGGATGGATGGATACAGTATATTACAGACAGGAGAGACAGGTTTCTCCATTTTTCAGTAGCATGGTAGGGTTGTTTGTTGTCCAAAATAACAATATATTTTGTGCCATATTGTGCTGAATATACTGTCGAAAGAAAACGACATGGAATGTCAAATAGTCTACACGGATTATTATAATACAAGCCTTTTTTTTAGAGGCCAACAATGAACCTCTGTTCCAAAACTTTCTAGGACGGCCTGTTAGAGTATAGCGCCACCAGGAGGCCGATCTTTGTACGTTGTAAAACACATTATTTCATAGTATTCCTCTAGATCGGGGGTTTTCAACAGGTGGTCCGGGGACCTCCTGTGGTGCCTGAGAGGCTTCCAGGTGGTGCCCAGGCTAAATGATGGCAAGTTGCTTAACCAGATGTAACTCTTGAGGGCGTAAACATGAAACCAAATGGACCCGCAAGGGTCCCCTTGGTTTCATGTTAACGCTCTCAACAGTTAAAATATTCATCATGTGAATTAGCCCAACTCTAGAGAATGTAGAAGATTAATGTTCATTGTGATCTGTACATTTGACTGTTTTGTTTTCTCCAGTAGCCTAATTGTGGACACATGCAAAATAAATCTTTAGTTTCGAGAGTCTTGTGCGGCTAAAATGTCATCAAATAGCGGTCCGTGCCGGCTCAATTTCTGGATAAATAGTGGGCTCTAGATCCTGTCCCCAAATCCTGCAAATTGTTACACACAATCTCCACAGATATGTGCTCAAGACAGATCTCACCCATATTTCATATTCCGTCCTAATTGTCTATAACTGCATCAACTCCAAGCATCTAATCACGAATGCAACGTGCGATTTATGTGAAATCTTTACTACACTTTCCTACTAGGTGGACAAATATGACCGCAACCTTTTCAATTTGGCCCGTTATTGCACCACCAACAGGTGGGATTTTGCAAAAAACACATTTTTGGGCATGAAAGCCTTGAATCATGCAATTGCCATTGAAGGCATAACAAAGAATGGATCCTTTTCACATTGACCTATAAATGGCAATTGTTATAGTTTGGGATATTTCCTGGTGAACAAAATAGTACAAACGTATATACAGAGACCGTTAAGATCCAATGCTTTTCTTTTGTATTATTATTAATTTTTTAACTGATGATTTATATAACGTTACCCTGAACCCATTTTGTCCTGACATTGTAGATTCTACAAAAACATTCGCTCTGAAAGAACACACAGAAAGATTTCTGCTGCATTCTCACATTCTCCCCAAAATAGCAGGCGTTCACGGCACTCTGTGGCGCGCTATGAGCCGTGAACGTCTGCTATTTTTCAATGAAAGTTAAAACGCCACAAGTGAAGTACAGAATGGTTCAAACCACATAAATATGAAAAGAATCTACCCTCCTTGTTGTCAGCATAATTGGACTGCTTCATAGCGTGTATAAAACGGATTTGCTCGTGGTAATGAATTGCATCAGTTAATTCCAGATTTGACTGGGGAACTGAAAGCTACAGTCAGTCAGTCAGTCAGTCAGTTTGTTTGTGATGACTTAGTGAGTGGATTTGCAGCAGTGAAAATAGCTGGTCTGGTAGAGCAATGTAAGCCTACCTAAACTAGTAGGGAAATTGCTTTTTTTTCCTCACAAGTTTGCATGTTCTCTGCGTGTCCCCTAGGGTAGATCCCTCACAAAACCATGCTGTAATCCTGGACTCTAGACTACCTCTCCCTGGCCAGCCGGGGCACCTGATGAAGGGGACAGGAACTGGTTGGAATAACGTGTTCCTTCCACGCGCTACGTCCAACCAGGGAAACTCCCCCCTGTCAGGTGAAAAGAAGGCAGCTTGGACTCCTCATGCATTGAAGGAAGCATGAGGCCAGTCCGCTGCTTCCTCCCCAGGTTGGTGGAGGGTGTGTAGAGCCCAGGATCACATTAGGGATTGGCACTGGGTGAAAAATGAATGAAACTAGAAGCAGAAAGTGTTGTTTTACCCAGTGACAGGCTGTCTGTGCTCCTCTTGTGCAGCAGCAGACCATGCAGCGCTCCGTCCAGACTCCACATGATGCTCCTCTGGACCTGAAGTAATGGAGACAGTCAGGATAGGAAGAGAAGGAGAGGAGACAGGATAAGGACCATTTGTTCTGCATCGATACTTCACATTACTTAGCATTATTAGCATTAATAAAATAATTAGCATTAGCGTTACTTAGCATTATTAGCATTATTACCCATATTTAGCATTAGCATTACTTACCATTATTAGCATTATTAGCCGTATTTAGCAATAGCATTACTTAGCATTATTACCAACACTTAGCATTAACATTACTTAGCATTATTAACAATACTTAGCATTAGTATTACTTAGCATTATGAGCATTATTAACAATACTTAGCATTAGTATTACTTAGCATTATGAGCATTATTAACAATACTTAGCATTAGTATTACTTAGCATTATGAGCATTATTAACAATATTTAGCATTAGTTAGCAGTATTAGCATCACACACTACTTTAGTTGTTGAAAAATATTATTGAAAATGTGGCACAAAGGCCAATTTGTTGTGCCATGACAATTTGTTTTGTTTGAAAATTCAAACAACACGGCGTCCAAAAAAAAAAAAAAAAAAAAAAGCACGACAACACAGCAACCTTCGCCGTGCTTTGTGACAATATCACCTGCTGTCGGGACTAATGAATTTATTACTATCTCATTAAAGTATATATAAGCAATAAAATTTGAATGGCATTTTTTTTTCCTTCTTTATCTTAGACTGTTTCATTATTACAGGGGTGGCCAACCTGAGGCTCGCGAGCCGCATGCGGCTCTTCAGCTGGTTACATGCGGCTCTTAAGGGGCTTCCACATGAAGCTGTCAAAAACGCTTGGCCTCATGGCGCAGTCATTCATTCCCTATACCAGTGGTTTTCAACCTTTTTTTTCTACCAGGCCCCACCATTTATTCAGAATTTGAGCCACAGACCACCATTTTAGCTCCATAGACCCCAAAGCTAAAGATTTCCTTTACTTGTGTCAACAATTCCAGGCTGAATTTCAGAGAAAACAAAACGGTGAAACATACAGATCAAAATGACCATTAATCTTCCACATTCTCTAGCAGTGTAGACTTGGGCTAATTCACATGATGAATATTTTAACTCTTGAGAATGTCATATACTTTTTGGATTGTAAACCCCGTTTCAAAATACATGTCTGTATGTTTCTATTTGCGACCGTGACGGCCGTCGCAGCGGTTTTCTAACCGTTGTGACCATTTGATGTGGCTCTTTGCCGTAACACAGTGAAAAACGTGGCTCTTAGTCTGCGACCGGTTGGCCACCCATGCATTATTAGATCACTTCCTGAAAATATGGCAGCCATAGGAGCCACATTGGCCCTTTAAAAATCATAGTCCTCCACCACCTCCACATTTGACTCCACCAGTTTCTCCCTTTGTCCTATAATCAGAGGCAGCTGAGCGAGGCTTTTCCTGATTGGCTAACAAACAGTCCCGCCGGGACACATAGACCAAGGCCCACCCCCACTCCATCCATGATTGGAGGAAGGCCCCTCTGATCCTGATTGGATGAAAAGGCTTCTATCCCAAAGCTCAAACTGAAACTAGGGTTTATTGACCCCAGGGGCTCACTGTGAGCAGGGAGTAACTCCTTATATGGTCACCACACTCTATAATAGAGAGGATTAGCCGAAAAAGAAGAAAAAAGAATAACATTTGAATTTAAGGGGAATTCCACCAATTTGCAACATTTTTTTCTGAGAGCGTACAATTTGTACGCTCTCAGAAAAAAAGAAGAAGCGTCTAAAGAAAACGGTGAAAATACATCTTGGTGTTGTCAGCAAAAAGTGTTTCACCATGTTAATGAAAATGAGGAAACACGGAATGCGGGGAACGTTTTTATCACTTCCACACAACACCTCTACGGTATATTAACGACATATTAGAATGTTGAAAATGAGCGGAATTCCCCTTTTCACTTACTATACCTTTAAAGGTAGGGGAAGTGATTTCACTTTTGTCAGATATCACCCCAAAAATATTTTTTTTCTGTTAAAATGCTCTATTATAAGGTGTGCAGACCATATATGGAGTTTCCCCCTCCCCCGCGTTAGCAGAGGAGCTAATAAAAGTTCCCCAGGTGGTGGGTGAATTCTCCTCCAATCAGGATCGAGCAGCAGGTTCACATAGTGTAGCTACTGTTGGGCGCCCCTAGTGCACCAGGCTGGTACTACACCATGAATTTCAAATCACTTACCCTACCTTTAATAATAATATTTATCAATATAAATTATCTTGCGTGTGTGTGTGTGTGTGTGTGTGTGTGTGTGTGTGTGTGTGTACCTGAGCAGAGTGGCGGTGCTGCAGCGTGACCAGGGAGGCCAGGAGGAGGCGGGCGCAGCAGGGCAGGGGGTCCCGGGGGTCCCGGGGCTCAGCGGAGGTGGCGGTGGAGGAGAGGACCGCCTCCAACAGCTCCATCAGTCCAGTGTTGGACAGCAGGGTGGACACGGCTAGGAGAGGACACATGTCAGCATCACAACATGGTGACTGGACGGTGCCTAGGCATGGGCATGGGTGGGGGGCAATGCCCCCCTAAATGCCCTGACTGCTCCACCAAACATGATGGCATGCAAACGACGGAGATATTTCAAATTAAAGTGCTTGTAATTAAAATGATCTGAAACACTACTGTACTACTGCTACTAACTAACTAACTACAGCTGTGGCACCACTACACCAACAGCATTTCATCATTGGAAACAGAAAACTCTCTGAGTCAGACCTTTAGCTTTATGCATGCTGCGTGTCGGTTGCAACTTCAACAACAACTGATGTTATTATTGATGCTTAACTTGGCAGATATCTGGAAATGGAATGGGGGCGGCTTCATCGCCGCACGCATACCATTTTCTCCTGCCCCCACCCCAATTGGGAATGTTACATCCATCCCTGAACGCTCCTATGTGTAGGTGTGTGTGTGTGCTAATTTAAAATATTAGCATAGTAACTATAACTTACTAAAACTAAGTATTGTCACCCCAAAAAAGTGTATCTGAAGACCAAGCCGCTACCATCAGGCCACAGGTCGTGACCTCGTAGTTGGTCGCTGCTTCTTCCTGGCTCTGCAATCCTTTCAGACTCGGCTTTGTTGCCAAACATGCAAGTTTCTCCTTTTCGCTTGTTTCTTTCCTTTTTCTTTCCAGTTCTCTCTCTCGCTCGCCAACCCTTTGGGATTGTGGAAGGCTTTGATTTCACGGTCTTTGATGGTGCGAGTGTTTGTTCTGGTGAGGACCCTCTGGAGAGGAGCGTTGTCAGGGGCGGATGTAACATTTCCGAATTGGGGGGGCAGGAGAAAATGGTATGGGGGCGGCCAACATAACATTTTCATTTAATGGACTTTTATTATTCAAGCAAAGCATCAATAATAACATCAGTTGTTGTTGAAGTTGCAACAGGCACACAGCATGCATAAAGCTAAAGGTCTGACTCAGAGAGTTTTCTGTTTTCAATGATGAAATGCTGTTGGTTTAGTGGTGACACAGCTGTAGTTAGTTAGTAGCAGTAGTAGTGTTTCAAATCATTTTAAATATAAGCACTTTAATTTGAAATATCTTGGGTTGTTTTGCATGCCATCATGTTTGGTGGGCCCCCCCCCCCCCATGCCCATGCCTAGATCCGCCCCTGAGCGTTGTGCGATAACAAGGAGGATACCGGCCCTATAGAAGTTATACACGTTTCTCTTTCTCTCCACACATGCACGTACATGTCCCGCTCTTGTTTTTTTGACGGCAAGTTTTAAATTCAAGTTTTAGTGGTTTAGTGGAGTAGAGTCCCCTCAAAACGTTCCAAATCATTTTGTTTTTTGTCGCCACCGGAACGTCGCAGCGTTAGTCTAAGCTGTCCAAGTGGTTTTCAACCTTTTTCATATCAGGGACCCTATTTATTCTGCACTTTAGCCACGGACCACCATTTGATGTTGCATTTAGCCTCTCGGAACCCACAACTAAGGATTTTCAAGTTTGTCTCCACAATTTAGGAGAGATTGTCTCCACAATTTAGGAGAGATAACTGTCCCAAACGTTGGTCAAAATAATAATATTTTCTACATGTTCTAAATGTGTAGATTCTTGAAAATTAAGTAATTCGGATATTTAAATATAGCTCCTCTTTTCTTTTGTTAAAATCTTCATATTTTGGACATGGCTCGAATGGTGATGATTAATCGTGATTAAATTCACTTTGAAGCTGTGATTAATCGGATTAAAACTTTTAATCATTCGATAGCCCTACTGTCTATTTTAAGGGAACAAAATAAGATGAGTTGATGACAAAGCAGCCTGCATTTCCACATTTCACGGTTTCCAGGGATCATTCAGAGATAAATGCATTTAAAGTTATATCATTTAGCATTCATCAATCAAAGTTGTGAAGTGTTTTCTGGGTTCTGTAGTCACTTCAACACCTAAAATACTGCATGAGATGGTGGCCAGCAAGTTAATCTATGCTTATAGATAAAAAAAAAAAATGTACAATACGCATTTTAAACACACGCAAATGAACAATCACGGGAAAACGTGTGAAAAATATGTTAAAGAGTTAAGAGACAAAGGAGGGATAACAGAGGCCATGGCTACACTACAGCGCAAAAAGTCCGGCGGCTTGTCCGCCATCTTTGGAGTTTTTGAATGGATGTGGATGGGAAATAAAAATGGCCGTTGCGGAAAAGTGCCGCAAAGGCTTCTTTGGTGCGCCCGGCCTGACGGAAAAAAGACGCTGCCTACAAATGCGCGTCACCCGGCAGTGATAGACACCAGCCAATGGAACAGAAGCAGCCAGCAGCTTCTCCACCGTACGTCCACAGCCATCTAGTGGAAGAGTTGCGACATTGATGGGTTGGAAACTGAGCGCACAAGCTGCTGTTCTTGCACCCTGAATAGGGACAACGTGGAGTTGGAAATACAATTTGTTTTCAACAAGGGCGGCGCAAATAAGAGCTATTTTAGGCATGTGTGAAACATGGCAACTGTTTTAAAGTAGGCTACTGTACAGTAACAACTAAATAGGGTGTACTATAGCTACAAAACAATCTAAAATCAAGGGAGTTAAGATCATTAAAGCTAGGCTGTTGCCTGAGTTGAAGTTCAATAGAGGTCTATGTGGAGCAGTAGCTCAATACACTTTTGGACGGGAGTGTCGTAACTCTGTCCCACTTTGGCTCTGCTGTGCGTCTCCTCTCGGAACCGCCCAAAGCCTCGGAAGTATTTCAAAGAGCCGCCCTTTGGAGGGTCAGAAGTCCCGCGTCCATCATCTAATGTGCCCGCACTGAGAGACAGACAGACAGACAGACAGACAGACAGACCCATCCAGACAGACAGACAGACAGACAGGCAGACAGACAGACAGACAGACAGACCCATCCATACCTCTGTCAGAACAGTGTTGGTCAGACAGTGTCAGGCTGCAGTACAGGTAGCTGAGGGCTGGAACCAGGCTGGCACAGTCGCTGGGCTTCAACCTGCCGGCCAGGTTACTGACTGACACACACACACACACACACACACACACACACACACACACACACACACACACACACACACACACACACACACACACACACACACACACACACACACACACACACACACTTTGGAAATTTAATGGACTGCGCTCGTTTAATATCACATCATCTCATTCGACGGCAGTCTAAACTGTATCTGATACACATTTCCAATTCTGTTTTTTTTTCCCTTCTTCCTCCTCTCCAAGAAGAAGAAGAGACGGGTCAGACGTAATGCGTCAGGCTGGAGTGCAGCAGTATCTTTGTAATGACTGAATTAATGCACTCCGCCGGCGGAAAATGGTAATGGATGAGTGCTGGGAGAGAGAGTGGAATATCCCATTGAGTCCTGACCCTCGATTCGAGTTTCATTCACTACAGTCATTTCCGACACTAAATTCTAGTTATTGACACTAAATGATATAGTTTCTGATGCTAGGATCTCCTTTTTGACACTAGAATCTACTTTCTGATGCTAGAATCGAGTTTTTGACACTAGATTCTATAGTTTCTGACACTAGATTCTAGTTTTTCTGAAAAATCTGTGCTCCTGTGTCAGTGATGCTAACATATTTCTAGCCAAGGACCACCAGAATTATCCATATTTGGCTGCAGACCCCCCACCTGAAAACATGTTGTTCTCGGGGGTTCCCCAGAAGCGAAAAATTGAGATAAAATGTTTGCTTCCAAAATAATGTATTCAGAGATTTGTAGCACATTTTCACATTTTTTCAAAAATAGCAGAACAACAAGCTCATGTCGCGCCACTCGGTGGCGCGACATGAGCTTGTTGATCTGCTACTTTTCAACAGATAAAACACCAAAACGCGTTCAGGATAATGAGGAACGAGACTGCAATAAGGCAGAAACATTACTTATTTCTGTGTGTGTGTGCGTGTGTGTGTGTGTGTGTGTGTGTGTGTGTGTGTGTGTGTGTGTGTGTGTGTGTGTGTGTGTGTGTGTGTGTGTGTGTGTGTGCGTGCGCGTGTGCATGTGCGCGTGTGTGAATTATTTTTATTTCATGTGCTGTCTGACTTACAAGGACATGTCTGTTTCTAGTAAGGGGAAGTTATAAGAAATTGGGAACTAAATCATTGCCGCGAAACGACTTCATAACATGGACTGAAACGTTGAAATTCAATTCAAAATAAAAATGAGATAAAAAAAAACAAAAAAAAAAAGTCAAAGTCGGGGTACTAGTCACAACCTATAGGGGCAAACATGCAAAATGTCATCATGCTTTATGTAGCATGTGATATATATGAAAGACTCGAAAGACTCGAGGCAACCAGAAAGACTCGAGGCCACCAGAAAGACTCGAGGCAACCAGAAAGACTCGAGGCCACCAGAAAGACTCGAGGCAACCAGAAACACTCGAGGCAACCAGAAACACTCGAGGCAACCAGAAAGACTCGAGGCAACCAGAAAGACTCGAGGCAACCAGTAAGACTCGAGGCAACCAGAAAGACTCGAGGCAACCAGTAAGACTCGAGGCAACCAGAAAGACTCGAGGCAACCAGAAACACTCGAGGCAACCAGAAACACTCGAGGCAACCAGAAACACTCGAGGCCACCAGAAAGACTCGAAGGCAACCAGTCAAAAGGAAAGAAAAAGTGGGAGCACTCCATCAGCAGTGAACTGTAATAAATAATGTCAAACACTCTCAAAAACTGCCCATTCCATGGCAGGGGCTGACGTTTTCAACGTCACCTTCACCTCAACATCACAACGTGTCACATATTCTTCAGAGTTCTCCGAGAGAGTATAGGGCCGAAACTAAAAAAAAAAAAAAGTCAGCAAACCTCTACAGCAGGGGTTTTCAACCCTGGGAGGGTTCCACGTGGTCCCCAGCTAAGTTGGTTAACCAGATGTAACTCTTGAGAGTGTGAAAATGAAACCAAATGGTCTACACAACTAGAGAATGTAGAAGATTAATGGTCATTTTGATCTGTATGTTGGACTGTTTGGTTTCCCAAATCCAGCCTGGAATTGTGGACAAAAGCTAAAGAAATCTTTAGTTTTTGGGGTCTGTGTGGGGCTAAAATGTCCTCAAATGGTGGTCCGTGGCTCAATATCTGAATGAATGGTGGTCCCTGGTGTCAAAAAGGTTGAAAACCCCTGCTCTACAGCATCGGATCCCAACCTATTTTTATACCGAAGTAGCACTTCAGAAAATAACTTTTCTCTCCAAGTACGACCATAATAACTAGGGGGTGTAAGGATATAGCAACTGTATCAAACATTTGCGCCACATTTTCACCGTTTTCCAAGAATACCTGATATTTGTCAATAGCTAAAGTAATGCCAATAATGCTAAGTAATGCTAAGTAAGGGTCAGGGGCAAGTCTTGACCCTGACGAAGCCCCATGATGGCCGACCTGCGTTGGCCGCTTTTTTAATCCCTGCTGCTCTAAATGATTTTAAATAAAATATATTTTTTCTCCTGCACAGAGCTGCCTTGGACATTATTTAAAGAGGGGGTGCCGTGATTTTTGTATTTTCTCCAATTTTGTACATGTTTAAGAGGTGACAGTGTGTAAATAGACCCCTTTGTGTGTTTTTATGTGCAATGATGTCTTCCCTTTGTATTTAGGGTTTCTTCCTGAGGGCTGAACCTTTCCAGTCAAACATGCCAATGAAAAACACTTCAATGTAGTGACATCATGCCCTCAGCCCCTCCCCTAACTCCTCCCCCTTTATCATACAACTAAAGCTGTGGGCGTGGCTTCAGTTCAGGTGGATCTCCACCCATCACCACCCACCAGGCAAACCAGGCATACTTAATGAACTGGTAGGGTGGAATCATAAAAATGACAGTTTAACAAACACTGTACACTTTTCGTGAAAAAATCTTACTTTTCAAATAACATTAATACCTGATCATCATGTTTTAGGGTAGAAAAAAATCATGGCACCATATCTTTAAAAGTTTGCCACTGGATCACTGCCTTTCACATTGTTAAGTGACTTTTTCAAAAGTACTACCGTATTTAACTAACTTTTTAGTTAATACTGTATTGCAATGGAAATAATCTGCAGTTAATTTTGCTAAATAGTTTTGCTAATAATCAATCCATCGTATCGCATCATAGCGCCTTAATGAACCAATAACGTCGTCCATGCATCGTATCGCCAACAATGTATTGTGTGACATGACGCTGTTAAAATGCATCGTCACACCCCTAATAATAACTGATAAAGTACAGGAGCCTAGCAGGCTTGTCATTTTTATTCCATTCCTAAAACAATAATGCTGCTGCTCTGTCTGACAACACTCTGCTGGATAATCACTAATTAGCACAACTTAGTCTGTCAGTCGAGGTATGGAGAGAGAGAGAGACAGAGAGAGAGAGGGAGAGAGAGAGAGAGAGAGAGAGAGAGAGAGAGAGAGAGAGAGAGAGAGAGAGAGAGAGAGAGAGAGAGAGAGAGAGACAGACAGAGAGACAGACAGACAGACAGACAGACAGACAGACAGACAGACAGACAGACAGACAGACAGACAGACAGACAGACAGACAGACAGACAGACAGACAGACAGACAGACAGAGAGAGAGAGAGAGAGAGAGAGAGAATGTTAGTTCCTAGTTCCTAGGAACTATGCAGAGAATATTAGTTCTTTGTATAAAACTAATATTGTATAAACACAAGGAGACTTGATTGTTACTGGAATAGCATCCATTTTATCTTATTTACATTGTATTGTGATACAAAGTCACATGGAAATAATTGCATTTAAAATTATATAGAAACTTTTAAAATGTTTTTTCCACACAAATGAGTCTTGAGAAATGGGCGTCGTCTTATAATCTTATATCTTATATTGGAGACAATACGGTATCTGCCCATCCCTAGTTGTGATGGCCATGGAGCTCTTGACGTGACATGTTGAACTCACCGTGGTAGAGCAGCTTGAACAGTGTGTCCTCCATCTCACTGTCACAGGAGGAGGAGGAGGACGATGGGTCACTGCTCTGAATGACACACAGCAACCTCAACACCAGAGGGAGAGAGTCTACCACTAGTAGAGAGAGAGAGAGAGAGAGAGAGAGAGAGAGAGAGAGAGAGAGAGAGAGAGAGAGAGAGAGAGAGACAGAGAAAGAGACAGAGACAGAGAGAGAGACAGAGATACACAGAGAGAGAGAGAGAGACAGAGAGAGAGAGAGAGAGAGACAGAGAGAGAGACAGGGAGACAGAGAAAGAGACAGAGACAGAGAGAGAGAGACAGAGATACACAGAGAGAGAGAGAGAGAGAGAGAGAGAGAGAGAGAGAGAGAGAGAGAGAGAGAGAGAGAGAGAGAGAGAGAGAGAGAGAGAGAGAGAGAGAGAGAGAGAGAGAGAGAGAGAGAGAGAGAGAGAGAGAGAGAGAGAGAGAGAGAGAGAGAGAGAGAGACTTAGATGGTGACAGCTTCGATAACTTGAATTGAACATTTAAAACAGGGGTTTTCAACCTTTTTCATCCCAGGGCCCACCATTTATTCAGCATTTGAGCCACGGACCACCAATTGAGGATATTTCTAGACCCACAGACCCCAAAACTAAAGATTTCTTTTGCTTCTGTCCATGACCATTAATCTTCTAGCTATGTAAATTTGGACTAATTCGCATGATGGATATTTTAACTCTTGAGAGCGTAAAAATGAAACCAAATGGACCCGCCAGGGTCCATTTGGTTTCATTTTTTACGTTCTCAAGAGTTACATTTGGTTAAACAACTCTGCTGGGGACCACCTGGAACCCTCTCAAGGACCACTGGTGGTCCCCGTACCACCCGTTGAAAACCCCTGATTTAAAACACATAGGGCTCCATTTTCGTTACCATCTAAACCCCTTATCATTTTTATTATTTCACTATTTTGAAAAACTTTTTGGAATAGTTCAACAATCTATGCCAATCTATTGACACATTGTGAGCTTGTAGACTGGCCATTTTAATAGTTTAAAAAAGGCAAAGAAGTAAAGGGATAAGGGGTGTAGCGGTGACGAAAATGGAGCCCACAGTATGTTATTTAAAAATAGTTAATAATTTTATCCCTTGAGGGGTGCCATTTTACTGTGCCTGTCATAGATATGACGTCACATGAGATTTTTCCTGGAGCCCCCCACTTACCAAATGGACCCTTTACGGGTCCATTTGGTAAAGGGTGTGCTCCAGGGAAAATCTTGCCTGGGGCACCAATTTGCTTAGAAACGCCACTGTCTGTCGTAACAAAAACAGTCGATCGACAAACTTGAAACACATGGTTTGAATCAGTGGTTTTCAGCCTTGTTTGCTGCCACTACTTACACGTCCCTGTATACCACCATGCCTGTAAGACTGGCAGGGCCACAGAACCATGCAGGCAGTATGTTCAAAGCAGCATTTATTGGTGCTTTTTGCAATTATTTTTCCCAAGGGGCCGAATTAAATACATAAAATATTGTGGAGGGCCAAGACTAAAGGCTGAACTAAAGCCTGCGTAATATTAATTTAATTTCAAGATAAAAGTTAAGAGTAAGACCAACCATTTTGACACCAGGGCCCTCAATTTATTCAGTATTTGAGCCACAGAGTACCACCATTTGATGACATTTTAGCCCCACAGACCCCAAAAACGCTGGATTTGGGAAACAAAACAGGATAACAAAAATGACCATTCTCTTACATTCTCTGATCGAATGTGCAGTCTTTGGGCTAATTCAGATGATGAATATTTTAACTCTTGAGAGTGTAAAAATGAAACCAAATGGACCCGCAAGGGTCCATTTGGTTTCATTTATACGCTCTCAAAGAGTTACATCTGGTTAACCAACTTTCCATATTTAACTTGGAACTCTCTCAAGGACCACTGGTGGTCCCCGGGCCGGTCAGAGTCAGCCGAAGGGCCGCATTTGGCCCCCGGGCCGCATAATGCCCAGGTTTGCAGTAGAGCATCATGGCATTATGGGTCAGACATGTTGGAGTGATGCGTAATGATGAAATAAATGGGTAACAATCAGTTCAAATAAAACCCACACAAGGCCTAAGGTCCCCCAGCACCTCTCCTGTCTGACAAGGTGTTTGTGCCCTTCAGGCAGTGTTGCCATGTCTGCTTATTATAAGCAACCTGTTGACTTGTTTATTTCTTTATTTATTCATTTTTAATGTAGGAAGTTGCTTATAAATACATTATTGGTAGTTGCTGGTTGATGTTTCTTGGGCTTGTTTCTAAAGAGTACAGTAGTTGCTTATTTGAGCTTGGTTTCTAATGTTTAAACCAGCGTTTTCGCACTGTCCTACATTTCTTCAACCCCAGATTAATATGTGATTGTCCACAGATAACTATCAGAAAATGTTGTGTCTTTTTTATTAAAATGTATATTAATGTTTTTTTTTTCTTTTTCTTTTTTTTACTATTTCGATTCAGTCTGTGTTTTTAAATTACATATATACAACCTCACAACCTATATGCTCATTTGTGCGGGTCTTCATATACCTGGCCACTCGTTTCTGTTGCGAACCTGGCAACGCAGCAAGAGAGAAGAGAGAGAGAGAGAGAGAGAGAGAGAGAGAGAGAGAGAGAGAGAGAGAGAGAGAGAGAGAGAGAGAGAGAGAGAGAGAGAGAGAGAGAGAGAGAGATGCGTACGGTGGGTAAAAACTTGAAGAAGAATGACAATGATAAAAGAGTGAAAAACAACATGGAGGGGAGGGGGTTCTGGAGATAGCCATGCAGAGCAGGTATTAAAGAGATTTATCCGTGAATTAGCATCTCCCGTCGCCTCATTACTCAGTCTGCGACGCAACGCTTCTTCCGAAAAGGATGTTTACCAAAAAACGTCTTCCTCCACCGAAACGCCGGAGGGGCCTATTGTTCAAACTGACAAGACACACCATGCACGATGGTAACTTCTGTTTCTAAAAGACAGAGAAACAAAACGAACACAGTTGCCATTGTGGGGTCTGGGGGGGGGGGGGGCTCGAGAAAGTTCCAGAGCACCCGCGGCCCATGAGCTAAATCAGGGGTTTTCAACCTTTTTGATACCAGGGCCCACCATTTATTCAGCATTTGAGCCACGGAGGACCACCATTTGAGGACATTTTAGCCCCACAGACTAAAGATTTCTTTTGCTTTTGTCCACAATACCAGCCTAGATTTGGGAAAAAGATTTGGGAGGAATATTCTCTAGTTGTGTAGACTTGGGCTAATTAAGATGATGAATATTTTAACTCTTGAGAGTGTAAAAATGAAACCAAATGGATCCGCAAGGGTCCATTTGGTTTCATTTTTACGTTCTCATTTTTACGTTCTTTTACGTTTTTACGTTCTTCTTTTTTACGCTCTCAAGATGTAACTCAAGAGTTACATCTGTCCTGAGCTCGACGGACATTTCGATTTCATGGCTTGTTGGCAACAACGAAGCTCTGGACCGTCTGCAGGGGCAAAGCAAATGTCTGTCTGCAAGGAAACAGCTGCAGCATCAAAGTAGAAGTGACTTGGGGGGGGGGGGGGGGGGGGGGGTGCAAAAAAAAGTCCAATACATACATATTTTGATTTTTGGCTATAAAGAAGGGCTGGGACTTTAACTCATTAATTGAGAATAATTAATTACAGAAACAATAACGTGATTAACAAAATTAACTCATTTTAATCGCACATAGATTTTGCACCACACGCATTGGGAGAAGAAGCCAATCAGGGTAACCAATAAGGGCTGCCATTGATCTGAACTGTCCCACCGTTCCGTCCTCCTATTGGTCCAAAATGACTAATGCTATCTCTAACCCTCACCCTCAACATAACACGTCACAGTGTGGACACAGTTTTGATTTAGAAAAACTCACTCACACGCTACGCCAGCCTGTTTTGACCAAAAATGCTTATTTCTTTGGTCAAATATTGGTATGGGAATAATTGAGATTAATTAATTATAAAGCTTCAAATGAATTGGATCATTTTATTTTTTTAATTGAGTCCCACCCCTACTATAATGTTGTTTTTCATAGTATATGGCTCACTGCGTTTCCAAAAAAACATGCCATGCCGTACGTAGTACCCATACTACGTACGGCACATACCCATGTGTTCCTGCTGGCATTATGTTATAATTCAGTTATGTGTTGGGTTTTACTAAATGCACACAGTCAGGAGACTTGTTTGCTGCGTGTCCAACAGGTGTGTGCCGTTTCGTTTGCGACGCAAACCTAAATGAACGGAACGCGATGCATTTCAGCAGCGGCGCGGTGTCTATGGGCACCGCCGGCGATGTGTGTGTGTGTGTGTGTTCGTATTGTCCTTTTCGCTTTCAGCATTTGTTATTGTTTTGTCATGCTAATCGGTTGGCTGGCGCTCATAACACCATTAACCCTTATAGTGTACTGAACGCGTTTGGTGTTCTAAGCATTATGTTTTAACTATTGAAAAATAGCAGATCTACAAGCTCATAGCGCGCCACCGAGTGGCGCGCTATGAGCTTGTATCTCTGCTATTTTTGAAAAATCGTGACAATCTTTGAATATTATGTTATTGAGAAACTAGAAGTCTAGACAGGACACAATGGGTTTTGGTGTTCTAAGCATTATGTTTTAACTATTGAAAAATAGCAGATCTACAAGCTCATAGCGCGCCACCGAGTGGCGCGCTATGAGCTTGTATCTCTGCTATTTTTGAAAAATCGTGAAAATCTTTGAATATTATGTTATTCAGAAACTAGAAGTCTAGACAGGACACAATGGGTTTTGGTGTTCTAAGCATTATGTTTTAACTATTGAAAAATAGCAGATCTACAAGCTCATAGCGCGCCACCGAGTGGCGCGCTATGAGCTTGTATCTCTGCTATTTTTGAAAAATCGTGAAAATCTTTGAATATTATGTTATTCAGAAACTAGAAATCCAGACAGGACACAATGGGTTTTGGTGTTCTAAGCATTATGTTTTAACTATTGAAAAATAGCAGATCTACAAGCTCATAGCGCGCCCCGAGTGGCGCGCTATGAGCTTGTATCTCTGCTATTTTGAAAAATCGTGGAAAATCTTTGAATATTATGTTATTCAGAAACTAGAAGTCTAGACAGGACACAATGGGTTTTGGTGTTCTAAGCATTATGTTTTAACTATTGAAAAATAGCAGATCTACAAGCTCATAGCGCGCCACCGAGTGGCGCGCTATGAGCTTGTATCTCTGCTATTTTTGAAAAATCGTGAAAATCTTTGAATATTATGTCATTCAGAAACTAGAAGTCCAGACAGGACACAATGGGTTTTGGTGTTCTAAGCATTATGTTTTAACTATTGAAAAATAGCAGATCTACAAGCTCATAGCGCGCCACCGAGTGGCGCGCTATGAGCTTGTATCTCTGCTATTTTTGAAAAATCGTGAAAATCTTTGAATATTATGTTATTCAGAAACTAGAAGTCCAGACAGGACACAATGGGTTTTGGTGTTCTAAGCATTATGTTTTAACTATTGAAAAATAGCAGATCTACAAACCCTATTCAGAAACTAGAAATCCAGACGGGACACAATGGGTTAAACAACAGAATGGGGACAAACAACAACTCCAGCCTTGCAGAGTATTCAGTATTCAGAATACGGCGTCCTGCACTGAAGCATTTGCAATGGAAAAACACCATAATGACTCGAGGGCCAGCAGCCTGTATACGTGAGACGTATGCTTGTAGAGTTAGTTCGTTCAGTCCGTTATACTTGATAGGTTTCATTCTGTACTCGAGGGAAGTGGTATTCAACTTTTTTTTTTGATACCAGGCCCCACTATTCAACATTTGAGCCAACAGACCACCGTTTAATGCCCATTTTGCCCCCCCACACAGACCCCAAAACTAAAGATTTCTTTTGCTTTCGTCCACAAAACAGGCAAGCATACAGATCAAAAATGACCATTAATCTTCCAAGTTGTGTAGACTTGGGGTGATCTAGATGATGGATATTTTAACTCTTGAGAGTGTAAACTTTACACTCTCGTTTTACACTCTCAGATTTGCGGCTCATTTTAGCCATTTTCAAAAACGTCAGACCTACAAGCTCATAGCGCGCCACTCCGTGTCTGATATTTTTCAAATATTAAAATCAATGTCAATGAAGTATGCTAATAATGCTAACTAATGCTAGTAATGCTAATGGTAAGTATTGTTAATAATGCTAATAATGCAAAATAATGTTAATAATGCTAAGTAATGCTAATAATGCTAATTGATGCTAATAATGCTAAGTGACTAATGCTGCTAATGCTAAGTATAGCTAATGCTAAGTAAGTACAGCTAATGATGCAAAGTAACCCTAATGCTAAGTATTGTTGATAATGCTAAGTAATGCTAATAATGCTAATTGTGCTAAGTAATGCTTTATAACACCAAAAGCGTACCCACCCAATGCGGGTTAAGGTGGGCGCCACCAAGTGGAGGATATCGGTTTTGAGCGACTGGCAACCCACGCAGTCGGAACGAGGTGAGGCTAACCGGCGGGAATCTGGCCTGAAGCGCAATATAGACTATAGCATCACACTGCCTTCCACCCTTACAGCAGCCGCCCCCAACATCTCCTTAGCCCCGAGACATCAGCCTATACATGTACTGTATAGGTTCAACCAATGGGCAGCCAACAGATACAAGCTATACTGTATATATAATATCTACACTTCTCTTAGGCCATCCCCAGAAGCAGCACAAGTCAAAGGCCATCACAGCATGCGGCAAGAATGAACACATCGCCTCGAGTTCTCAAATGAACAGTGTTGGGGAAGTTAGTTTTTACAAAGTAAAGAGTTATCGTTAAAGGTTACTTATCTGAAAACATTTACTTTACCCATTACTTAAAGGTAGGGGAAGTGATTTGAAATTCATGGTGTAGTACCAGCCTGGTGCACTAGGGGCCCCCAAAAGTAGCTACACTATGTGAACCTGCTGCTCTCTCCTGATTGGAGGGAATTGTGGTGACCTGGGGAAACTTTATTAGCTCCTCTGCTAACGTGGGGGAGGGGAAACTCCATATGTGGTTTCCACACCTTATAATAGAGCATTTTAACAGAAAAATATATTTTTGGGGATATCTGACAAAGTGAAATCACTTTCCCCTACCTTTAATTAATGAATTGCTTTCAAGGAAAAAAAAAATCCTAATGATACTGGTCCAGGTTTTTTTTTTGCTCTACTTGCCAATACAGAAGGAAAAATGAGCACTTAGCGAATAGTACAGTGCTCTTCAACCTTTTTCGCACCAGGGCCCACTATTTATTCGGCATTTGAGCCACGGACTACCATTTGATGACATTTCTTTTGCTTTTATGCACAAGACCAGGCTGGATTGGGGAAAAAAACAGTCAAATATACAGAATGACTATTAATCTTCTATAATCTACATTCTCTAGTTGTGTGGAGACTCGGCGGTAATTCAGTGATGAATATTTTTTAAGTCTTGAGAGCATAAAAATGAAACCAAATGGACCCTTGCGGGTCTCTCAAAGACTTAAATCTGGTTAACCAAAATTTCCACCATTTAGCTGGGGACCACCAGGAACTCTCTCAAGGACCACTGTTTGAAAACCACTGATATTAACTTTCATTGGGTGCCCCTGCCCCCCCTCTAGATCTGGGCCCTGTTTCTGCACGTGATACGATCCGAAAAATCGAATAGAGGGAGAGGGACAGGCGTGGGAGTAATTTACTTGGAAGAAGCTAGGTTTATGGGGCAGGAGAGAGAGAGAGAGAGAGAGAGGAGAGAGAGAGAGAGAGAGAGATGGAAGGAGAGAGGTAGAAATGAGAGATCATGGCAGCGGGAAGCAACCCTAACACTGACTGACTAACTGCAGTGAGGGAAGTCTAGGTGAGCGATGTACAGACACAAGCATCTAAGTATATGCCGCCAGTTGCGATCGTTCACAAGTCATTGACTTGCTTCATCCGTTGCGCTCCAGCAGACTGGCCAATGAAGCGCTAATAAGATTCAGACCTGCAGTCAGTCATGGCACGAGGTTTTTCGGAAAACACAGAGAGAGAGCCGTGTTGCTCTACTCAAGGGCGGATCTAGACATGGGCCCAGCCTAAATGCCCTGACTGCCGCACCAAATACGATGGCATGCAAAACAACACAAGAAATTTCAAATTAAAGTGTCTATATTTAAAATTATTTGAAACACTACTACTGCTACTAACTAACTACAGTTGTGGCACCACTAAACCAACAGCATTTCATCATTGAAAACAGAAAACTCTCTGAGTCAGACCTTTAGCTTTATGCATGCTGCGTGTCTGTTGCAACTCCAACAACAACCGATGTTATTATTGATGCTTTACTTGACTAAAATAAGTCCTGTAACCAAAAATGGTATGGGTGCGGCCTCATTGCAATGAAGCCGCACCCATACCATTTACTCCTGCCCCCCAATTGGGAAATGTCACATCCACCCCTGGCTCTACTTCTAGTGGGTTTCATCCATTTTCACATCAATGCCCCATTATTATACATTATTAATATACTGTATATAAGCAATAAATCTCAGGAAAAAAGTTGCATTTTTTCTTTCTTTTTCTTCTTTATTTTAGACCACTTTATTATTAGATTACTTCCTGAAACTATCTAGTATCTATGACAACCATAGGAGCCACAGTGGCCCTTTAAAAATCATAGTCCTCCACCACCTCTACATTTGACTCCACCAGTCCTACCTTTTTCCTTAATCAGAGGCAGCTCAGCGAGGCTCTTCCTGATTGGCTGACAAACAGTCCCGCTGGGAGTAATTGTTAGCCAATGACAACTTTGGAGGCCTCTTGCAGCTCCTAGAGGCCTCAAAAAGATTCATTTTTTTTGGAGATGATCTAATTAAAGGAAGTGTCTAAGAAAAAAGAAAACAAAAAGGTCCTTAAAATTCAGAGATTTCTCACATACAGAGCCTTTTATTTCAGCTTTTGAGCCATCCAATGACTCTTTAGCCTACCTAAGACCCAAAACTAAAGAATATTATCAAGATTCTATTTTAATATTTTATTACCCAGTTTTCACCCAGTGCCAATTCCTAATGTGATCCTGGGCTCTACACATCCTCTGCCAACCTGGTGAGGCAGCGGATTGGCCTCATGCTTCCTTCAATGCATGAGGAGTCCAAGCTGCCTTCTTTTCACCTGACAGGGGGAGAGTTTCCCTGGTTGGACGTAGCGCGTGGAAGGAACACGTTATTCCAACCAGTTCCTGTCCCTTCCATCAGGCGCCCTGGCTGACCAGGGGGAGGCAGTTTAGAGTCCAGGATTACTGCATGTTTTTGTGAGGGTATCTACCCTAGGGGACACGGGGAGAACATGCAAACTCCACACAGAAAGGCCCTTTCACCAACCCCGCCTCGTGTATGGGCACTGATGACGCGAAGGAGCAGACACGCCGCCAGCACCCACAGCAGCGCCCCTAGCGGGAATCGAACGCAGGATCTTCTAGCTGTGAGGTGACAGCACTAACCACTGTTCCACCGTGCCCCTATATTATCAAGATTCTGACCACGATTCCACGCTGTCGGCAAACGTCGAGCAAATTAACAATTCCTCTACATTTATTCTACGACAAAACAATTGCCACACGCTCGCGTTACGCCCGTCAAACCTGTGACATTTATGTTGTGTTTATGCATGGCAGAGACAGAGACAGAGCATATTAATGCTGTCGTGCTGCTCAGGTTTTATCCAGTGAAGCAACAGCAGCTATGATCTGAGACAAACAACAACAGGCTCAGAGAATTGCAATTAATCGATTCATTGAATCTGTTAATGGCAATCAAGGTTGTGAGTGTGGCATTAATGCGACGCCGGAGCGAGGAAACAATGTCAGTCTCCACTGCAGTCTGCAGTGGAAGTTTTGCCACTTGGGCCTCGGGTACGGCAACTAATGATTCATTTAATAATGGATAAATCTGCTGCTGATAGCGTTTTTTTTTTTTTTTTTTTTTTCTACCACTACTCAAAAAACAATTCACAACAGGAAGAAAAGTATTCACATTTTTGGCATAGTTGCATTAGCAACTTTCTGCCTGTTCATGCACATATCTGATTATTCACAGCTTCAAAATTAATTTAATCGTGATTAATCACCATTCAAACTATGTCCAACATATTGCCATTTCCTATGTATTGTTGTGGGAATGCACATGTACAGTATATGACTATCCTTTCCAAGTTTTTGTTGCTCTTTTTCTCTTTTTCCCCACTCTATAGTCTATCCTTTTGTTTGCTGTGTTTTTGCTGTGTTTGAATTTTTTCCTCTAATATTACATTCCACAACTTATTGCACGCCACTGTACACAGCTCACGTGTGGTGCAGGTACAGCAGTGCAAAAATGTAATAAAAAAACAAACATCCGGTAGCATATAATGATGCTTTCAGAATACTTATTAAATTCCCAAGATGGACCAGTGCAAGTGAAATGTTTGTGACAAGTAATGTAAACCTTTCTTGCTGTACTGAGGAATTCTATGTTTAAATTCACGTGTAGACTGAAAAAAATCAAAGTAATGTATTAATTATGGCTTTACTAAGGCCTGAATTACACTGGCAGCCAAATCTAGCCTGAGGCCCCGGCTACACGACTCCGGATCTTTTGTCAAACGCAGAAATATTCCTGCGTTTGCGTGGAGCCGTGTAGACACGTGAAACGAAAACGTTGACGTCATCGCGCGCGCACGACTTTTCAGTTGCTACCCCGAAATAAAGCAGCGGGTTGGGAAAATGTTTAAATAAAAAACAACACTGTTGTGGAGGGACTTTTATTGTTTTTTTTTTTCATAGGGAGAGTGATGTTTTTTTGTGCAGTTCACATTTCCACCATATACCTCCAATATTCAATTCACTTCAATAACATAGTCCGCAGGTTACGCGGAGAATTTAGAGAATGTCCGTTTTGGGGTTGCATGTGTGGACACGGATATCTGTGTCGTGTGGACAGGATTTTTTTTTTTTCAACGGAGGAGGAAAAGAACGGATATTTTCCTCGTGTGGCCGGGGCCTGAATCAGATCTGAGCCACTTCAGGATTGAAATCTGATTGGTTTAAATGGTCAGGTGACTTATTTAAACCAATCAGATTCCAATCCTGAAGTGTCTCATCTGTGATTCAGGCTAGATTTTGCCTGCCAGTGTAAATCATGCTTCTGGAACGCTTTAACTTAAGAACGCTTTAACTTAATACGTAACTTACGGTTGTCAGATAAAATACATTTTCACCGATTCGCTGACGGGCAGTTCGACTCTACAACTCAATTCAACTCTTCTTCAGAGCCGGCGGCTACACTGCCAGTCTGTAATCTTATTGACGTGGTGAGGGGCGACTGCTGGACGAAGACGTTTCTACTGAAAGAAAAGGGGCAGGCGTCTAATCGAAAAGAACTCCCCGGCCCAATATCTGAAGATATATCAAGAGATATTGGCCGGACGCACGGCTGAGCTCCAGTGGTTCTAACGCGATGAGACGGCACACTGTCGGTCTGCAAAGGCGAGGACTTAATGGAGTTACTGTTTCACTGTTCGCTGTGTGAGCAGAGAGTAAGGTGACTGTCAGCTTACATTTGTTCTATTACATCTCACAGTGTATAGAGGAGTGCTATGGGGGAAACTGTGTGCGTGTGCATGTGCGCGTGTGAGTTTTTCTGTAAAAAACTTTTTTCACATATTTCACATGGAGGACCTTCTACTTAATGTGATGTTATAATCATACATAGTTTTTCTCATCATTGCTTTTACATTTCTCTACTCAGGCACCGGGAAATCTCTGCTGTATCGTTATGTTGACGTCCATTGTAATCAGAAATGGGTATAACTTTTGTAACTAGTAATATTGTTACTCTTCTCTGTAACAAGTAATATAATAAAAGATTACGTCCCACAAAACAGTAATAATATTACAGTTACTTCTACTAATACAACTAGGTACTTTCGTCATGCTGCTGCTTTCAACAGCATTGCGTTGGTGAAGGGAGATGAGCTAATGCCACTTTACTTTGACCTAAAAAGTGCAATGAACAGCAACCTGTAGTTATTATTATTACAGTCAGACGTACAAAGACATCTGGTGTCAGAGTTGAGACATAAAGACAGATCTTGTGTGTGTCCTCCTTCTATTAGGGACAATAGATCACATGACCAAACAAGCTCTGACAGTTTTTTCAGTTGTTAACAGGCAAAGCCCAAAACTCGCCCAAAACAACCTTCACTTAATGTACCTGACACAATTTGGACTTCATCACACTCGCTTGTCTGCATTAGGCTCTTAAAGACCCCGTAAACCAAAATCAGCCTTTTTCTTGTAGACATGAAAATTATGTACAAAGTCATTTTTATACCCCTGGACAAAAAACTAAAACTTTATTTTACAGCATTGTAGAATAAGACCACTTTATGTGTTTTGGTTAATCTCATGGGTAGGTTTTGTCTCATTATGCATATTCGGCTTGATGACGTATCAAGCCGAATTATATGCTAATGAGCCTACTGTACTACTGTATATAAATCATATTCCATATAGTCAGTTAGAAGCCGAAGCCCCGCCCCCTCTTCTTCACAGTGGAGCGGAGCTGGTGGTGGTGTTGGTTGATAGCTAGCTAGCTAGTAGCTACTAGCTATCATAGACATATATAAGTGTAGTTACTACAGTGTGTTTTGCCTGTAGGCTGACAAGCACTGACATTTGTTTGCTCTCGATGCGTGATTTTGTGGATGACAGCTGAAAACGACTCTGTTTTTAGTACTGTCGATGATGGAGAGGTTGGCGACGTTTTCACATTCAAGGGCTATCTAACGGCTGCTGCTGCCTCCAGCAGTATTGCCAACTGCCAAAATCCAAAGTGCACTAGTACTTACTTACTTACTTACTTACGCCTATCACCCCTTCTGGGGCTTAGGCCGTCGACAAGAGCTCTCCAAGCATCTCGATCCTGGGCCAACACTTCAAGCTGTCCCCACGTGTACCCCAGCTTCTTTGCGTCTGCCTCCAAGTCTCTGCGCCAGGTATTTCGTGGCCGACCTCTCTTCCTTTTCCCTTGGGGGTTCCACTTGAGGACTGTCTTGTGGTGTTTGAGGCTGGTTTACGGAGAGTATGGCCTATCCATCTCCAGCGCCTTTTGAGGATCTCTTCCTCAACCGACATTGGTTGGTGCGTTGCCACAGATCTTTGTTGCTGATGGTGTTTGGCCAGCGAACGTGGAGGATTCGTCTTAGACAGGTGTTGATGAAAGTTTGGATTTTGTTTGTAGTGTTCACTGTTGTCCTCCATGTCTCTGCACCATAGAGTAGGACCGGCTTTACGTTGCTGTTAAAAATACGTAGCTTTGTTGCAATGGACAGGTCTTTTGCACTCCAAATATTTTTTAAAAGAAGGTATGCTACCCTTGCCTTGCCAATCCTGACCTTCACATCGACCTCTGTTCCTCCCTGCTTGTTGACAATACTGCCTAGGTAGGTAAACTCGTCAACGTCCTCCAGCGCTTCTCCTTCCAGCGTGATGGGTGCAGTGCTGGCAGAGTTCACTCTCAGACTTTGCTTTTCCCCCTGTGTATGTTAAGACCAAGGCGGATAGAGTTTGTTGCAACGGTGGTGGTCTTATCCTGCATTTGCTGGTGGGTGTGTGAGAGCAGGGCAAGGTCGTCCGCAAAATCCAGGTCGTCCAACTGTGTCCACATCGACCACTGTATACCATTTTTCTTGTTTGCTGTGGATTGCTTCATTACCCAATCCATGGCCAATAGGAATAAAAATGGCGACAGCAGGCAACCTTGTCTCACTCCTGTTCGTACAGCAAAGGCATCGGTGAGTTGGCCTTCATGGATCACTCTGCAGGTCATTCCCTCGTAGGTGTTCTTAATGATGTTTGTTAGCTTCTCTGGTACACCAACGTGTCTTAGAAGCTTCCAGAGGGTCTCCCTGTCCAGACTGTCAAAGGCCTTCTCGTAATCAATGAAGTTCATGAGTAGCGGTGAGTTCCATTCAAGTGACTGCTCTAGGATGATGCGCAGGGTGGCAATCTGGTCTGTGCAGGATCTATCCTTACGGAAGTGCACTAGTGGCACTTCCAAAATGCACTCGAATGCGCTAGAGCAGTGGGTTTTCAACTATTTTCATACCTAAAAAGCACTTGGATTTTCCGCCAGGAGTTTTTCCATTAATTTCGGCGGTAGGGGGTCTCGAAAAAAAATCTAAATATATGACAAATGCGCGAAGTTGGCAACACTGCCTGCCAGCCCTGCTGCGTACCATCAGAGCTATCTAGTAGATGAGTTGCGACATCGAGGGGGTCACAAACTGAGCGCTCCAGCGCTGTTCATGCAGCCCGAATAGGGACAAAGTGGAGATGGAAATGCATTGTTTTCAATGAGGTAGAAAATAAAAGAGCCGCCATTGGACTAACCCTATGAAGAGGACGGAGTTGTCGTAACTCCTGGCTGTCCCCATAGCCTGTAGGGACCGACCGTGACGGCCAGGCTATGGGACCATGATGATGGGACCGCTGTAGCAGTCAGTCTCTTTTCTCAGATCCGCATGACACACACACACACACACACACACACACACACACACACACACACACACACCACACACACACACACACACACACACACACACACACACACACACACACACACACACACACTACGCTAGTGAAGTTAGCGTGCTGTAGTACTGGCTTGTTGTTGACAGTTAGGCTGTATGGTTAGGACACGGCGAGATATGCTAATTAGCATAATGCTCATGAATATGCTAATGAGCTTACAGTACTGACCACGCCCCTACAGTCCTGGAGAATTAGGCCAGATTTTTTTCCATTGAATTTCACACATGTTTTAAACATCATTTCTGAAACATAGCGACTTTTTCAATCATAAATATTTGGTCTGTGGGGCTATAATACATTACTCTGTGTGTGACAAACTGGGAATACATTTTGTATCATACATTTTTTTGCTTTAACGGGGTCTTTAACTTTCATTCTTTACTACGATGCCAATTACACATTACGGTTCTTTGACTACACCTGCACCTCTTGGTACCAAAGCACCTCAAAAGACCCTAACAAACTGCTCAGGGTCCGTTACTTGAGAAAGGTGGCAAGATGGCAGCCATCTGAAAATAGTCGTAGCGTGTGTGTGTGTTTATGAATTTGCACAAGGCACTCCTCCACTGTGTGTGCGTGCGTGCGTGCGTGTGTGTAGCCAGTGTGTCCTCGTCCTCACCTCCTCCTGCTGCTGTAGGGTGTTGTGAGCGTCCCTGCTGCAGCAGCGGGGCTGCAGCAGCTCCCTGCAGGCTGCTGCTGCAGCCGGCGGTGGTCTCCAGACCCAGCCTCTGCAGAGCGTGGAGCAGGGCCGGCCTCAGCAGGGAACACACGCTCACCTCACAGCTCCAGCTCCCACTCCCACCGCGCACCAACAACGCCTCCAGGGCCGCCAGCGCCCGCCCAGCCGAGGGACGCTCCCCGCCGCACACCAGGCCCTACGGACGGACAGACGGATAGACAGACACAGGGACGGACAGACAGCCAGGGTGGCGAGAGAGTGGAAGGCACACACAGACAGAGAAGAATGCAGAATGACATGAGGTTGGGCGGACAGGCAGATGAACAGGAGCAGACAAATAACACCATCCTCCCCATGCCTAACAGAAACAAACATTCCAGTATCACTCGGATTGCTTCCAAGATCATTGGACTCCCCACGCTCTCACTTTCTGATATGAACAATAAGGCCATCACGCGGCTAGGTCTGTCAATATCAAATGACACTGATCATCCCCTGTATCGCTTCTTCAACCTCATGCCATCTGGACAAAGATACAGAACCTTGCCCTGGAAAAAGGTCCGGTTTAGCAGGAGTTTTGTTCCTTCAGCCATTGCAGCTTTAAACAAACTGCCCCGCCGATAGGGTGATCTGTATACAGTGTTCATGTATGATGGGATGGTTTTGTCCGTGGGGACCTCATGTTTTCTGTATTGTCTTTGTGTTTGTGCTCTGTATTGTTCAATGTTGGTGTTTGAACAGACTGTGAAGACAAATATCCTTCGGGACAATAAAGATTATTATTATAGTAAAGTGCTTGTTTAACTTGAGAGTGCATTAAAAATACCTACATTTTATCCCTATCTTGACCCTGTGAAACCCCCACATATTTCATGAACAAAACATTTATAAAAACCTTATAATGAAATAAAAAAACAAATATCAAGGCACATGCCGCAGAGGCTCTTGGTGTGACGGCGTGTCACACGTTCAAGTCCGGTTCATGATGATCTTTGTTCCATGTCTCTCCCCTTCTCTATCTCTCTCTTTCCTGTCTTCACTGTAACTATCAATAAAGCCCCAAAACAAATCTTTCCTGGGGGTCTTATTCGGCCACAATATGGCCGAATTTAGACCAAGAGTGTTTGTCATTCAAAATGAATGCATGGGTTTTCACAATCACGAAAACCTTCTAGTTTGACATGTCACATGCTATTGAAAGTGTGAAGAATTTATAGAGGTTGACTATGGTGTGGGTTGCGGCCGTTTTTGACATTGGGTCAAAGAATGATTTGTAAAACCATGGGATGCAAAAGTAAGAAAAGTCAATTCACGGTATTTGGTATATAATGCCATGTCCAAAAAAATAATAATTGGGAGGCCAGGGTTAAAGGAAACGTCCTCTGAAAAGTCAGCAAATGAGGTTGCCGGGAAAGTACATGCAGTGTTACCTGAGATCAGGTGGAGATGAAGTTCTACCGTTTTCGATCAAACTGAAAGTATTTGTTTGGGTACGGCAGCTTTGTTAGTTGGTGAGACGTCCTAAAGATAGTCTTAGACGTGGCATAGTTGGCATGTCATGCATGACAATGGAATGATGGAAACAGAAAGATAGGAGTCAAAAAGCACCAGTTGCTATTTACTGCACGTGATGGGTGACTAGATAATAATCAAAAAGTGCAGTGTTTCCAGTCACCTCCACCTGTTCCAGGAAATGTCTGCTCGCTCTCAGTAGAGATACAGTAGCAATCACGAGGAAATAAAAGCCTGGAAACTGAGGCCAGAGCCACATTCCCACACTGAGCTGTGATCTGTACACTTTCATCTGTACAATACATCTAATGCACTTCGCTTTGGAAATTATTTCTCTGTAAGTATTCATATTTCATGATGAATTTTATGTTTGAAACTTTAGTATATAAGCTATACATTACCGGCAGAGATTTCAGTAATTACAAAAACAGTAATTGGAGAAAAACTGTTAACTAGTCTAGCTGCACATACAGTAGGCACTTGCTGCAAGGGCAGCTGGCCTGCTGCACACTGCATAGTGCATACCCATATGGAAAATATTTTATATGCGAGCTCTTCAAAGTGGCACCTTTCACATATGAGAATAAAGTTAATATAAGATTCATAGTATTTCTTATATAATGTTGTGATTTATGAATAATATATGGAATTAAAAAAAAGATATGAGATCCATAGTATTTTTTGTAAAGTGAAACATACTGTATATTGTATGTGTAATGTATTGTTTTCTAAGAATTTTCTATAGAACACTGTCTAGAATTTGTATGACAACACTGTCTACTTACAGAAGTAAGGAGTGAAACTTCTAGCAATTCCTGCGACACTGTAGATACTGTAAAATACTCATGTACTTATGTTCAAGTAGCCTACTTAAAAAAAATAAGAATACCTATTTCCATTCGTCTTAGTTCATGATTTAGTCTTTTGAAAACACACATTTTGTTTTTTAGTCCCAGGAAAACATAGCCTGGCTCAGCCCTGAATCAGCACCTTAAAAATACTACCTTATTTTTTCTTTGTGATTCAAGGACTGGCCTCGTCGCCTTTGGGGCCGTTTGTCGGTTGGAAATCCATGCCAAGCACCTGATTGGCCAACAGCCCTGTCACTCACTTCGTTTCACTTTATTATTCTTTAAAGAAGAGTCAGGCTTTAGGTTTTATAAACATCATCATCCGACATATTTTACTGCTTTTGTTCACATGCTAGTAACGCTCGCCGGCTGTTTGTTTAGTTAGCAGCGTCATTATTATGCTAATTATAATGCATTAGCATAATAATGACAACAACGTCGTCTGCTTTCCCAATATTGATATGGGTTGGTATGAACCAATCACCGTGTAGACTGCTGCTTTGATCACGCCCATCCCAGAAACTGCTGTAGTAGAGAGGGACTTCAGTCTGAATAATGAAGTGAAACGGAATGACAATTCAGACTGAAGTCAGGCTAAGGAAAACAGGCATATTTTGGAAATAGTTCGAAAGGTGATTAATCATGATTAAATCATGATTAAATTAAATTAATTAACTTAATTTAAAAAAACTGTGATTAAATTAAATTAAATTAAATTTGAAGCTATGATTAATTTAATATGTACATAATTATCAATACTTAATTATGAATTATTTATTTATATGTATATGTTACTGTCATATGTTATGTCTACTTTTACAGAAGTAAGGAGTGAAACTTCTACAAATTCCAGCGACTCAGGTACTGTAAACTCGAAACCAAGACACTATGAAAATCTATCAGAATTAATTGTATTGAATTGTATTTAAACAAAATAGTTTAAAAAAAAATAAGATTTACACACCAGCATTTTTTCCGGGACGGAAACCACAACAGACCGTAACACTCATCGCTCTGCTCACATGCTCTGTCATGGGTACGCATGCAGTATCCATGGTAAACAAAGCCAGGGGATTATTTGTGAAATTTGTGGAAAAAGTTGTGGAAAAGATTTGTATATTTTGTTCTGTTTTCAAAGGAGAGAGGATGGAGCCAGCTGAGGGTGAGAGAGTTCAGCAGGAGGAGAACGAAGAGGATGCCGGGTCCCTCCGAATGGTGCTGATTGGAAAGACGGGGGCTGGAAAAAGTGCGTCTGGAAACACCATCGTGGGGCGAGAGCACTTCCTGTCCCGGTTCAGCTCCAGATCTGTCACGCAGGTCTGTGAGCAAGGGAGCGCCGACCTCACCTGGGAAGAAGGCGGAACAAAAACGACCACGACTCGAGTCGTCCTCGTCGACATGCCTGGCTTCGAGGACACTAACCTTGGCACGGAGCAGACCTGCGTCGAGATAACCAAATGCGTGTCCCTCTCGGCCCCCGGCCCTCACGCCTTCCTGCTGGTCGTCCCGTTGGGGCGCTACACAATGGAGGAGGACCGGGTTGTCGACCAGATGGTCCAGATATTCGGGGAGGCCGCAGTCCGTGACCACACCGTGATTCTGTTCACTGGAGGGGATAAGCTGGGAGAGGGGGGTATCGAGGAGCACCTGGCCGATGCAGTTGCCGGGCTTAGCGCTTTGATTGAGAGATGTGGTGGCAGGTACCACGTCCTGAACAACTGTGATCCTAGTGATAGGGAACAGGTTAGACAACTGCTGGGGAAGGTGGAGGCCATGGTGGAAGGGAACGGCGGAGGGTGTTACACCAATGCAGTGATTTTAGAGGAGGAGGCGGAGGGGGAAGCAGAAGCGGGGGCGGAAGTCGAGATGCGGGAGGAGCGGGGGGCTTCCAGCGCTGGCAAGGTCCTGTTGAATGCTATAGCTGCTGGATTTACAGGTTCAGTAATAGGGGCAGCATATGGAGCAATTACCCCTTTTGGGGGAGCCGGTGGGCTAACCAGCATCCCTGTCCAGCTTGCTGGCACAGGCGTTGTGGTTGGTGTGAAACCTATAGTAGCCACATTTCTGAAAGAAAGGTTGATTGGTGTCGTAATCGGTGGCCTTGCAGGGGCACGTATAGGCGTCATTAATGGGTTGGAAGCTGAGAGTCCCATGGCAGGTGTTCAAGCCACCATGAAAACGGTTCGAGTCCATGGAAGCAAGGCTCTTAAAGGGGAATCCGTGTTAGCGGGTGTCTTGAAAGGTGGGGCTGTAGTACGGGCAGCTCTGAATGAAGCAGATCTTGTTGGGGCAGCTCGGAAAGTCGCAGCTCTTGGTGAGGCAGCGTCACATAGACTGCAGTCACGTGTAAACAGCCATACGTACTGTACGTTCAAAAAGCACGGCGCCACATAGACTGCAGTGACATGCATACAGCCCTATGTAATCGAGATTCAAACAATCTGTGTGCATATGATGTATGGCAATGATTTACTTCATGTAAGTCACTCTTGATTAAGAGCATCTGCTAAATGACAAAATTTTAACTTCAATCAATTCATTCATTAAAGGTGTCAGATATTACCCCCCCAATTTTTTTTTCTGTTAGAATGCTCTATTATAAGGTGTGCAGACCATATATGGAGTTTCCCCCTCCCCCACGTTAGCAGAGGAGCTAATAAAAGTTCCCCAGGTGGAGGGTGAATTCTCCTCCAATCAGGATGGAGCAGCAGGTTCACATAGTGTAGCTACTCTTGGGCGCCCCTAGTGCAGCAGGCTGGTACTACACCATGATTTCAAATCACTTCCCAATGCTTTAAGTAAACCTATCTTTTGTTTTACCTCTTTCACCTTAAAAAAAGTGCATAAAAAAAAAGTTCCATCATTGTATATATATATAGATATATATATATATATATACGTATATATATATATATATATATATATATATATATATATATATATTATATATATATATATATATATATATATATATATAATATATCTATCATTGTATATATATATATATTCTAACCTGTACATGTTGATTTCATCTTTGTACATTGAGTGATCCTAACTGTTTTCTTTTCTGGTATTGTATGCATGGGACCAGAACGGAAATAACACTTCAAGGTCTTTATTCGTTGTTTTTCTTTTTGGATCAATGCTATGTTTTGACTGTACTTGTACTGTTTTCACATTTTCACCAATCAATCGATCGGTCAGGAACCACATACAGTATTAGAATAGAGGCCGCCTTCTGTTCTGTGTGTGTTCTGTTCTACAGTCTGTCAGACTGTCTTTTATGGGCTGCTGGCTGTTTTGTTTTCATTGTATATAAAACAAAGAAGCCTACTGTGGATATTTGCCTAATATACTGTATATTATTAACAGGAGTTTTCAACAGATGGTCCGGGGACCACCAGTGGTCCCTGAGAGGGTTCCAGGTGGTCCCCAGCTACGTTGGTTAACCAGATGTAACTCCTGAGAACGTAAAAATGAAACCAAATGGACCCTTGCGGGTCCATTTGGTTTCATTTTTACACTCTCAAGAGTTAAAATATTCACCATCTGAACCACCCCAAGTCTACACAACTACAAGATTGATGGTCATTTTTGATCTGTATGTTTGACTGTTTTGTTTCCCAAATCCAGCCAGGAATTGTGGACAAAAGCAAAATAAATCTTTAGTTTTTGGGATTTGTGGGGATAAAATGTCATCAAATGGTGGTCCGTGGCTCAAATTTTAAATAAATAGTGGGCCCTGGGATGAAAAAGGTTGAATACCACTGCTGTATATATTAATATACTGTAAATATTGTAATAAACATTCACATTTGATCTTGGTGTCCATTCCTCCTTATGTTGTCTCGTCATGAAAGCCCTAGACAGGCAGCTCTGAATGGATCAGATCTCGTGTGACAGCCCCGACGGGAGCAGGGCCCACCACAGCGATAATTGAGTCGGCTACAGGTGTAGCCAACGCTACTGTAGCCTGGCCTAACCCTCAATGATTTTGGCCTTGGGGGGGCGGGGTGCCGTGGGATCCACACGGCAGATCGAGCTGATCTGATTTGATCTCACCGAACGCGTCGTCATCCCCGGCCCCTCCCGCGCCCGTCCACTGCTGTTCTACGTCACATCATTTAGAGCCACGCCCACTCCGGAAGGTTGACTCCCCCCTCTAGGCCACTGTGTGTAACACGTTAGTCCAGGCTTTCCGTTTTCGCGCAAGGCGAACGAAAATGAAAGCCTGGGTGTCGAGGCTAACGCTACTGTAGCTCAGAGTGGCGTCACCGACCGCGACCAACGCAGGCAACGTCCATGCTATTACAGTGTTATTGACTTGATTCAGGGCCCAACTTGTCTGTTACTAGACCGGATGCTGTATCACAGTATAAGAGGCTTATCCTAGTAAATTGCCCGTGTCAGTTTGCTAATGCACGTGAAGAGTGAAGTTAAAAGCCATTTTTCCTAATGAAAATGCAGAAAAATGTGCGTGAACAAGGCGCACACATGCACTTTTGGCATACACAAACATTCTTCAGCATCCCTTATCGGGAGGACCGGAAAACTCAGTGCTGTCCTCACCAGCAGGTCCAGTATGGCGGCAGGGTGCTTCTCCATCAGAGATAACAGCTCCGTGGTGACAGAGTCATCCTGGCGTTCCCGCTTGTCTTCTGTAGGCCTCTCGGTCGCGCTCTCCTCTCCCACCTCTTGGCTAGCCGGCTGATTCTGGTTAGAGTACATGTAACCAAAACAATGGCTTTGAGTTCAGTTTCTGATGAAACATTTCTCATTGTGATTTTCGGTATGGTCTCTAACATGCATATGCACGGGCACCGGAAAAAACAACAACAACAACAACAATAAAACAACTAAAGAAAATGACTCAAGTGCGCCATCTAGTGGCCAATATCAACCAGTGTTTTTTTCAACAAGTAAAGTTGAAAATAATGATTGGTTAAAGTGGTTGACAGCTAAAGCAACAGAGATGCGTTCTGTCATAATAAAACTTTCAATAAGCCCCGCCCTTTCCCCCAGTGGGGCTCATTCAATCCAATGTAAATGTCATGGACATGACATATTAAATAGACCTGTGCAGTGACGTCACCGCCCCCGTTCCAGAAATGTCCGCGGACATTCATTTTTCTCATAGACTTTTCGAAAATAATTTATATAAAGACTCGAGTCGTGACAAATCATACACACACAGACTTTTGGGACAATCAAATCATTTCTAGGATGAAAAACGAAACAAAAAGTTTGTATCATGCCGTTTTCGACTTCTTCCTAATTATATATTATATGACGATATTGTGTTTGTTGTCATGATTTGTCACGACCCGAGTTGGCTTTGGCCACGGCGCAATCGTGCTTTTATTAACCATTTTCGAAAAGTCTATGAGGAAAATGAATGAGGAATCCACTAGTGGAACAGGGCTGGTGACGTCACTGAAAAGTCTATGAGGAAAATGAATGAGGAATCCACTAGTGGAACAGGGCTGGTGACGTCACTGAAAAGTCTATGAGGAAAATGAATGAGGAATCCACTAGTGGAACAGGGCTGGTGACGTCACTGAAAAGTCTGAGGAAAATGAATGAGGAATCCACTAGTGGAACAGGGCTGGTGACGTCACTGAAAAGTCTATGAGGAAAATGAATGAGGAATCCACTAGTGGAACAGGGCTGGTGACGTCACTGAAAAGTCTATGAGGAAAATGAATGAGGAATCCACTAGTGGAACAGGGCTGGTGACGTCACTGAAAAGTCTATGAGGAAAATGAATGAGGAATCCACTAGTGGAACAGGGTTGGTGACGTCACTGAAAAGTCTATGAGGAAAATGAATGAGGAATCCACTAGTGGAACAAGGCTGGTGACGTCACTGAAAAGTCTATGAGGAAAATGAATGAGGAATCCACTAGTGGAACAGGGCTGGTGACGTCACTGAAAAGTCTATGAGGAAAATGAATGAGGAATCCACTAGTGGAACAGGGCTGGTGACGTCACTGAAAAGTCTATGAGGAAAATGAATGAGGAATCCACTAGTGGAACAGGGCTGGTAACGTCACTGAAAAGTCTATGAGGAAAATGAATGAGGAATCCACTAGTGGAACAGGGCTGGTGACGTCACTGCACAGGTCTACTACTGGTTAATTTTTGGAACCAGACCTTCAAAATCGTTTCCAAATACGTCATCAAGGCCTGCCGTATGCAGTGGAAAAATATGTGTGGGACAATTATTTTTTTGAAACAATGTTTTATTATATAGGAAAACTATTGGTGTTTCTCTGTCAACAAGTTATGTTTAGCTGTGACTGGGCCACAGCAGTTTCGGGAGGGGCCTACTGAAAGGTCTACTGTGTTAATAAACTTAACGTCCTTTACCCTGCTGTGCTGGGGTCCACCAGTGTTCATCCACAGCTCCAGGACCCCCTGTCCCAGGCTCTTGGCCAGCGGTGGGTAGCGGTAGATGAGACGCAGGAGAGCAGGGTGGTGGGTGTAGATGGAGGACAGGCTGTGGCAGGAGGACAGGGTCTGGGCCACACACTGCAACGCCCCCTGTTGGACAGCAAGCAGACGAGGTTTAACATGAGTTAGAACAAGGCAGTCTACCCCTGAGCCTGTGCCTGAGCTCTAGCCTGATAGCTTGACACTAACACTGGTCCAGAGCTCCAAAAACAACACACGATATTTCAAATTAAAGTGCTTATATTTTAAATTATTTGAAACACTACTACTGCTACTAACTAACTACAGCTGTGTCACCACTAAACCAACAGCATTTCATCATTGAAAACAGAAAACTCTCTGAGTCAGACCTTTAGCTTTATGCATGCTGCGTGTCTGTTGCAACTTCAACAGCAACTGATGTTGTTATTGATGCTTTACTTGTCTAAAAGTCCTGTAACTGAAAATGGTATGGATGCGACTTCGAGGCGATGAAGCCGCCTCCATGCCATTTTTTTCCTGTCCCCCCAATTGGGAAATGTTAGATCCGCCCCTGTTCTGGAGTGGATATATGAAGAACGTTTTACCTACTCACCAAAGCAAACACAGGCTTGTGTCATTAGAAAGCCTACTTTCCTAAGTGGTAGCACTCTGAGCCCCTCACCACACGGATGAAATGGACTTTTTGGCCAGAACGCGATTGTTTTTCACCAGAAAAAACAACCAGGATTTGCGCTCTCTAACGATATTGCCAAGAGAAAACTTTCATAGGAAATATTTTTTACGCTTCGGTGAAAAACACTCCCATTCTGGCCAAAATCCCTGTGGTGCGACCACTAAGGTAAGTAGGCTTTCTAATGACACAAGCCGTGTTTGTTTTGGTGAGGAGGTAAAACGTTCTTTATATATCCACTCCAGAAGAGAGGCTGGTCGGGTGCAGTAATGTCCGATGGCACTGTATTGTACAGAGCTCCAATGCAGGTGAGACTCAGAAGCAGTGGAGCTCTGGACCAGAGCTAGCCTGTCTATAGACTGAGCCAGTGGTGGACGCCATCCAGTGGCGTTTCTAAGCAATGTGGAGCATTGCAGGATGTCACAGGAAAATTTCCTATGCCATCATACCTATGACAGGAACAGTAAAATGGCGCCCCCCTGAGGGATAAACCATATGAAACATTTTTAAACTAACAAGAAAATATTAAATGTAGGGCGGGGACTTTAACTGATTAATTGAGATTAATTAATTACAGAAAAATAACGGAATTAAAGAAAATAACTCATTTTAATCGCACATAGATTTTGCACCAAAAAACCCTTTTCACTGGATGAATTTCAGCGTAAGAAGGGGAAGAAGAAGCCAATCAGGGGAACCAATAAGGGTTGCCATTAATCCAAACTCACACTGTTTTATCCTCCCATTGGTTCGAAATTACTATTACCTCACTAACTAACCCTCACCCTCAACATAACATGTCACAGTATGGACACAGTTTTGATTTCGAAAAACTCACTCACACGCTACCAACCTGTTCTAATTGACACAAAGAATGCTCCTCGGATCAACTATTAGTATGTGATTAATTGAGAATAATTAATTACAAAGCTTCAAATTAATTAGATAAAAAGAGGACAAGTTAGGGATGGGCAGATATATCGGCCATACAGATACTATCGGTCGATAAAGGCTTTGAAATTGAATATCGGAAAATAACGGTGTCTGGGGAAAAAATATTATAAAAATATGACTATTTTTGTTTTTTCTGTTTTTTGAAAAATCAGTAAAACAATATTTACAGATATGTATAGAGCAGGGGTGGCAACCCAAGATGTTGAAAGAGCCATTTTAGACCCAAAATTAAATTCAAAATCTGTCTGGAGCCACATTTTATTATTATTTTTTCCTGAGAGTGTGCAAATGTGAACCAAATGGACCCTGGCGGGTCCATTTGGTTCCATTTGCACACACTCAGAAAAAAGGTCCTCAAAGAAAAATCATGGTGAAAGACAACCTTTCTTCAGAAATTGAGTTTCTAAAAAAAATGAAATAAAGGAGTTTTACAGAACTCCATTTCTAGTCCACACAACATCTCTAAGGTATATTGATGACATAGTAAACTGAGTAAACCTTTGAAAATGGGTGGTTCAGATTGAAAGCTCCACCTCTGATAACTGCTGGGCTTTTTTGACATGGCCAAGTGCTACTTTAACTGGCAACTGTCAGACAACGCAACGCGTTTTGGGTGACTGAAATGTTTATATTATTTTGGTGTGGATCACCCCAGTGTGTATGTAATAATGCTACAGCCACTGAGCCACTAGTGCTGTGTTCTAGAGCCCCAGTGTGTATGTAATAATGCTACAGCCACTGAGCCACTAGGGCTGTGTTCTAGAGCCCAGTGTGTATGTAATAATGCTACAGCCACTGAGCCACTAGGGCTGTGTTCTAGAGCCCAGTGTGTATGTAATAATGCTACAGCCACTGAGCCACTAGTGCTGTGTTCTGGAGCCCCAGTGTGTATGTAATAATGCTACAGCCACTGAGCCACTAGGGCTGTGTTCTAGAGCCCAGTGTGTATGTAATAATGCTACAGCCACTGAGCCACTAGGGCTGTGTTCTAGAGCCCAGTGTGTATGTAATAATGCTACAGCCACTGAGCCACTAGGGCTGTGTTCTAGAGCCCAGTGTGTATGTAATAATGCTACAGCCAGGGAGCCACTAGGGCTGTGTTCTAGAGCCCAGTGTGTATGTAATAATGCTACAGCCACTGAGCCACTAGGGCTGTGTTCTAGAGCCCAGTGTGGATGTAATAACGCTACATCCACTGAGCCACTAGGGCTGTGTTCTAGAGCCCAGTGTGTATGTAATAATGCTACAGCCACTGAGCCACTAGGGCTGTGTTCTAGAGCCCCAGTGTGTGTATGTAATAATGCTACAGCCACTGAGCCACTAGGGCTGTGTTCTAGAGCCCAGTGTGTATGTAATAATGCTACAGCCACTGAGCCACTAGGGCTGTGTTCTAGAGCCCAGTGTGTATGTAATAATGCTACAGCCACTGAGCCACTAGGGCTGTGTTCTAGAGCCCAGTGTGTATGTAATAATGCTACAGCCACTGAGCCACTAGGGCTGTGTTCTAGAGCCCAGTGTGTATGTAATAATGCTACAGCCACTGAGCCACTAGGGCTGTGTTCTGGAGCCGCATGCGGCTCCTGAGCCGCAGGTTGCTGACCCCTGGTATAGAGCCACACAATCAGGAAAAATAAATATATGGAAGACCTTCCACCAATTATGATTGAGTGGGGGCAGGCCTTGGTGCAGGGGTTGTTGGTCTGTTGGAGGGGGGGGGGGGGGGGGGGGGGGGGGGGGGGGGGGGGGTTCCAAATCACCCTAATGTTCCCATTATTTATTTTTGGTCCACGACAAAAGCCTGCATATATCGGTATCGGTTTATGACGGTTGATGTCGGTATCAGGAATTAAGAGTTGGACAATATCAGGATATCGGATATCGAAAAAAATCAATATCAAACATCTCTAAGGACAGGTATAATGTATTATAGTTGTGCCCTCTACCCCCTCCCCTCATGGTGCCCCAGGCCAGTGCCTGGTCTGCCTAATGGCAAAAACACCCCTGACGGTATCCCACGATGCAATATGCAGCTGGATTTTATGAAATTCCCTAGAGTTCTACAGTATATTATAAGAGACCTTGACTCTCTGAGGGGAATCTATAGAGAGGAGGGTGTAATCCGTCTCTCACCAGTTCAATATTCAAACAGTAAATGTAAAAAATATATATATATATATATTACACAGTTATACACACAAACGTGCACACACATGCACGCACAGCTGCACACTTCCAACATACAGTACGCTGACACGTACAAAGTCGCGGAGCCCTCGCCGCAGAGCCGAGCGTTTACGACGTAATCATTCTTCAAACGGAGGAATAAACCGCCGCCGCGTTCCTGACAGGAAAGGGAAGTATAATTTGCTCTCTGCGCGTCGCGCCACGCCGTGCGCGGAGGAGCCCCGCGTCGCGGTGAGAAATGCTCCGAAAGCACAAGGAGATGATCCTGTCAGAGATGTTTATCTCTTGGATAAAACATACGGTGTTTGCAAAATGAAAAGAAAAAAAACGAGGGAAGTCCCCGATTACCACCCTCGCAGGGGCGGATCTAGGCATGGGCATGGGAGGGAGGGGGGCAATGCCCCCCTAAATGCCCAAGACTGCCCCACCAAACATGATGGCATGCAAAACAACTCAACATATTTCAAATTAAAGTGCTTCTATTTAAAATGATTTGAAACACTACTACTGCTGCTAACTAACTACAGCTGTGTCACCACTAAACCGACAGCATTTCATCATTGAAAACAGAAAACTCTCTGAGTCAGACCTTTAGCTTTATGCATGCTGCGTGTCTGTTGCAACTTCAACAACAACTGATGTTATTATTTATGCTTTACTTGACTAATAAAAGTCCTGTAACTGAAAATGGTATGGGTGCGGCTTCATTGCCCGTGTCGCTTCAGCCGCACCCATACCATTTTCTCTTGCCCCTCTTACATGTTCTCTTGCCCCCCAAATGGGACATGTTACATCCGCCCCTGCACCCTCGCTTTGCAGAGAGCTTTTGCACCACGTTTTAGTCCTCATTTCCTAGTTAATTAGGCTCCTCTGAGAGATGGCGAGATACAGTTTTCATATCTAAACACATCATGTCGTACTGTCACACTTTAGGCCATTAAAAGCTTTGATTCCGGGCTTGGAACTGTGCCTTGAGGTTGTTGTTTTTTTTTTTAAAAAAGATATGATTCCGGCCAACTGCAGCGATCTAGGCTGACCGCCAACTCAACTCAACACACTTTCCAGACCTCGTGTTTATTCCGTTGGGTTTTACTGCCGTGTAAACTAGAGTTCCAAGGAAGATATCCGCTCAGGAGCAAAGACATAATGCCATTAAATCAGTGGTTCTTCATCCAATGTTCTGAGGACCACCAGTGGACCTGTAAGGCGTCCATTTGGGTTAATTTGACGCTCTCTCGAGTTAAATGGGAGGGGTCCGTAGACCAATGCGTGTCAAATTGGCAAAATGGGGGTTCCCTGGCATACATTTCCAAATGTGTAGTCCGTGGGGATGTTGATTGAATGATTGATGATTTTTTTTTTTGTGATTGAAGGACAGGCTTCCCTGCTTTTGGGGTTGTTTGTGCCGGTTTAAAATCTAAGCACAGCACCTGACGGGCCAACAGCCCTGTCAATCACTTCGCTTCACTTCATTATTCTTTAACGAAGGTTTTAGGTTTTATAAACATCATCATCCCGACATATTTTACTCCATTTGTTCACATGCTAGTTAACACTCATTGGCTGCGTTTGTTGTGTTAGCAACCGGGCTAACACATTAGCCATAATAATGACAACAGCGTCTTTCCCCAATATTCTTATGGGTTGGTATGAACCAATCACCGTGATGGGTTGGTATGACAACGCCCATCCCAGAAACTGCTGTGGTGGAGAGGGTGTTTTAGTTAGTTTTAGTTAGTTTTGACATTTTATTTTCTAATTCAGTTAGTTTTAGTTAGTTTTTAGAGCGGTTTTGCTAGTTTTTATTTTAGTAAAAATATTTAGTTTTATTTTTTTATTTTTTTGTGCCTTGGTTGTCAGGTATAGGAATAAAAATGTGCCAAAGTAGGAAACGGTTGGTAATCAACCTGTATTTTGGGTAGTCTTTGGGTTAGTTTTCTGAACCCACATTACAGTTTTACTTTAGTTTTTTTGCATTGATTTTTAGTTTTGATTAGTTTCAGTTAACTTTAACTGCAATTTTAGTTTTCTTTTTTTAGTTAGTTTCAGTTAACTATCATAACCCTGGTTCCTTGTAACCAGGCGTAAAGGTGGTTTAGGGGTGTAAAGGCGGTTAGGGGGTTGTTACCGGGTGGAGGTCGGGGCTCTTGGCGTGTGTGACGGCCAGCAGGTAGAGTGCAGAACGGAGCACTGCAGCTGGAGGAGGAGGAGGAAGGCTGGAGTCACCTCCACCACCACCACCACCACCACCACCACCACCACCGCGCTCACTGTGGACCCAACACAGCATCTGGACCACACTGGAGAACACACTGGGCTCTGGCAGGAGCCTGGAGACATAGACACACACAAACACACAGCAGGGCCGGATGTAACATTCCCCAATTGTGGGAGCCGCCTCGTTTACGTCCTGTTTCACTCTCAGTAGAAAAACACAGGACGTTTCTGAATGGATTTTCTATCATGGTTCTGTGCAGTACCTTGTATGGCAGAATGGTATGGGTGCGGATGAAGCCGCACCCATACCATTCTGCCCCCCCCCCCCCCCCATGCCCATGCCTAGATCCACCCCTGACACACACACACACACACACACACACACACACAGAGAGAGAGAGAGAGAGAGAGAGCATAAGCGAACAGAGCTGGGGAAACAATTTAGATTGGAGTATCAACAAACACTCACATACAGTATATACAGTACACAAGAAGCATAATTGAAGCAGGCCCCTAAAAGTGCACGTGGCCGCAAAAGTATGGTCACACCACGCGGCCATAGTTCACGTTCACACACGCGCGCGCGCGCTCGCACGCACTAGTGTTGTAGTTCTCGAGACATTGTCTCGTCTCGAAAGTGGTCTCGAGACAAATTCCCGTTTGCTCGGTCTTGTTTTGGTCTTGCCCTCGTATTGTCTCGGTCTCGCCGCTCTGTTTGTCTCGCGGTCTTGTCCTCAACTTTTCTTGGTCTTGTCACGATCTCGGAGCAAATGCCTCAGGTCTCTTTCGCCACCGAGACCACTCGAGACGAGGCGTTGCAAAGGAAATGTTCTGTACCCATTGTGCGGACCGAGGAGTCCATTCATAAAGACAGCAGTCTTGTACAGTAACAACTGAGGTCTCTGTAATGTGTTATGTTGTACTATTACTACAGAACAATCCAAAATTGTTTTTTTGGCCTCGACCTCTGTAGGTCTTGGCCTCTGTCTCAACCCCTCTAGGTCTTGGCCTCTGTCTCAACCCCTCTAGGTCTTGGCCTCTGTCTCAACCCCTCTAGGTCTTGGCCTCTGTCTCAACCCCTCTAGGTCTTGGCCTCTGTCTCAACCCCTCTAGGTCTTGGTCTTTGTCTCAACCCCTCTAGGTCTTGGCCTCTGTCTCAACCCCTCTAGGTCTTGGCCTCTGTCTCAACCCCTCTAGGTCTTGGTCTCTGTCTCAACCCCTCTAGGTCTTGGCCTCTGTCTCAACCCCTCTAGGTCTTGGTCTTGTCCTCGACCCCTCTAGGTCTTGGTCTTTGTCCTCAACCCCTCTAGGTCTTGGTCTCGTCCTCTACCCCTCTAGGTGCTAGTTTCATCTCGTTCTCGTCTTGACCAAGTCTGTCATTGTCTCGTTGTCTCGATTGTCTCAGTACATTTTCTTTTTTTTGCGTGCATCTGCACAGATCCCATGCGCTACATACGGACATATAACGGCCATTGATCTTGATGAGACCACACTGAGGCAGTGTTCATGCACCCGTGGCTACGCCTGCATCTCCACTAGAGTCCTGGGTGGGTTGCAACCCCGAGATAGCTGAGCTACAAACTCACAGCGCAGCACAGACTGTACAATTTGGAGGTTAGATTGTTTTACACTTGATTTGAGAGTTTCTGTTGTACTCCACCGGATCTGGGATCCAAATATCCACTACATATAGTATCTGTAGGGCTGTTGAAAGATTATTATTTTTAATCAGACTAATCACAGCTTCAAACTTAATTTAATCAGCATTAATCACCATTCAAACTGTTTGCAAAAATATGTGTTGTTTATCAAAATAGGTGATCTACCACAAATTCCGGACTACTGTATAAGCCGCTACTTTCTTCACATGCTTTTTACCCTGCGGCTTATGCAGTACAACGGTGCGGACAATCTATGGATTTTTACTGGTAACACAGGGGTGGTCCCTGATGGAAAGTTGGTTAACCAGATGTAACTCTTTGAGAGTGTAAAAATTAAACCAAATGGACCCTTGCGGGTCCATTTGGTTTCATGTTTACACTCTCAAGAGTTATGATATTCACCATCTAACTTAGCACCAATTAATTAATAAGTCATAAGTCATGTTCATATTGGTCTCATTTTGATGTTTTTGCCTCTTTCGTTTGCAAAAAAACCATCCTGTAATTGTGAACAAAATCAAAAGAAATCTTTAAATCTTTTTGGGGTCTGTGGGAAGAAGATGTTGTTAAATCACAACACTTAATTGTTGTCTGGTGCGGCTTATAGTCAGTTGCGGCTTATACAAGAAAAAAAAAAAGTCAGTATTTTGCACTAAATTTAGCTGGTGTGGCTTATAGTCCAGAAATTATGGTATAAGCCCCCGATGCCGGTAGATCCCTCGAGCTATACTCTATGGCTCTGGTTACAGGGAGACACACACGTATGCCACACCTAACAGTAACACACACCTATATTACTACTTACTTTGTAGATTCGGATACATTGCAAAAGATACAACAGCCCCATTCCGGCCGATCTATTGCAATAACACATTGCCAAGTTCGTAATCGGTATTTGTTCGACTTGTTTGTTGACTGACTGATGTTATCTGGCTGCAGTGAAGTGTATTATTGAATTCATGGTCTACTCTACAGAACTACTCGGAACTATTTTTAAACTAAAGACCATATTATATGTGTTTTAAATGTTCAATTCTAGTTATAGAGGACAAGTGTATAACGCATTTATTCTTATTTGGCCGTCACCTGTCTCCGTGCTGCAGGGCCAGGTGTAACAGGAGGAGCAGACAGTACTGGGTGACTCGGGGACTCGCGGCGTCCGGCGACGGCGACAGCATCAGGAGGCCTGGAGAAGGATGAGGAGGCGGAGCCTCAGCCAGCAGCGAGGGCCAGTCTGACGCGCGGCAACACAACGGGAGCAGACCGCACCGCAGTATGGCGTCCACCTCTGCAAGATCGCCGCCTGCAGCCAACCGAGAACGAGCAGTGTTGGGAATATTACTTTACCTTGTTAATACATTACTTATTAATTATTACCTTCATTTTAAAGCAATATATTATATTACAATATTACTGCCTGAGCAAATGTAATATATTAATATTACTACTACATATTACTTAAAAAAAAACTTTTTTACAAAATATATAATTAAATATTTAGTGTCACTATTAATCAAATATTGCGTAGGCCAGTGGCATACTTACAATAAAGCAAGCGTACTTGGCTATCTGGACAAATCCATATGAAATCAACTTGAAAAAAAAAGTCCTGAATAAATAATTTGATGACAAATTATAGAAAATAAGTCATTATTTAACTTCTGCAGTTGTCAAGATAATTTCACAAGAACATTTTCAACGATACAGATTGGCAGAAAGTAATATTGAGAGTAATGCAGTAATGCAGAAGGAAAAGTATAATATATTAGATTGTTTTAGTTAAGTAATATATTTATATTACAAGTTACTGCATTTTGGTAATATATTATGTAATATATTAAGTTACGTAGTGCACATGTCCCAACACTGAGAACAAGTGTAGTGTTATTGTGACAGGCAGGTTGTCACGAGGGGCGGATGTTATGGCCCTGACACACTAGCAATATTTTGATCAATATCAACTAGCAATGTCAACATCAACGGGCAACATGATGAGACACATGGCAACATGGCAACAGCCTTCCATTAAAGGGGGAATTCCACCCATTTTCATTTTTTTTCCCCTGAGTGTACAAATGTGAACCAATTGGTTCCGTTTGTACACTCTCAGAAAAAAAAAAGAAGCCTTAGTTTGCATTGAATCATTTTCACCCAACTCAAAATGTTCACTTAGCGGAATAAGTTACAAAATCATTGTCTTTGACCACCGCAGTGAAGCAGCAGCCGCCATGGTTTCAGAAAAGCTTATCCGTGGGAGTCTAGGAAAAAGGATCAGGTGACGCCAAGGAGGGCTGTGATTGGAGGATTCAGAAATGTTGACCAGTAGAGGGCGCTAATGATCTGTCTTTTTCTGAACAACCAGGAGTTGATCATTTTCTATAGTAAAGTGAAAAGTCAACGTTGATAGTTGACGTTGCTTGTTGATGTTGATCAAAACATGGCTAGGTGTATCAGGGCCCTAACATTTCCCAATTGGGGAGGCAGGAGAAAATGGTATGGATGCGGCTTCATCATCACCTGTGGTGCGAAGTCGCACCCATACCATTTTTGGTTACAGGACTTTTATTAGGCAATTAAGCATCAATAATAACATCAGTTGTTGTTGAAGTTGCAGCAGACACGCAGCATGCATAAAGCTAAAGGTCTGACTCAGAGAGTTTTCTGTTTTCAATGATGAAATGCTGTTGGTTTAGTGGCGCCACGGCTGTAGTTAGTTAGTAGCAGTAGTAGAGTTTCAAATCATTTCAAATATAAGCACTTTAATTTGATGTGCTGGTTGTACCTTGCATGGTTTCTGCCACTAGTGTATGGAATGTGTGTGTGAATGGGTGAATGGGTGAATGTGATGCACAGTCTGTCTATGTCTATGTGCGCCTTGAAGGCGCATTATAAATGCACCATTTACTATTCTCCAACTCAACCAATAATAAACACGTCATGTTGTCATAATGGCAATGTTTACATAAAGTGCAGCTGCAGCCTTTTTCTTCTCCAACTGTTGGGAATACGAAGGTACTCCCAGCTAGAATATTAGCACGAATTAAATAATGGTTGTTGGGTGTTTGGGTAAGACCCTCTACCATGTTGCCAGCTTTCGCGAGAACCGACTGCATGGTTCAGTCAGAACTGCTATTTTTGGTAGATGGACAAGGAGAAGAAGCATTCACCAATGGGCTTGGTCCCTTAATGACATAAGAATATGAGTGTGATTGGCAGCAAAAATGGTGGGAGGGATGGTAAAGATGAAAGACTATACAGAGTAGAGAAAAATGAATGATTGGAGCGGACGGATGGATCAATGTTACGGCAGAGCCAAAAGATACACAGCGAGAGAGTAATGGATCAAGAAAATAAAGAGAGCCGTGATTGAGGATATTACAAAGAGCATGAGGACGAGAGAGAGAGAGAGAGAGATAGAGAGAGAGAGAGAGAGAGAGAGAGAGAGAGAGAGAGAGAGAGAGAGAGAGAGAGAGAGAGAGAGAGAGAGAGAGATAAGAGAATGACAGAGATTGATGACGTTACTTATAATTCTGTGGGTTTTATCATTTCCCCTAAATTAATTTGACTAAAAAGGGAGGGAGAGAGAAAGAGAGAGAGAGAGAGAGAGAGAGAGAGAGAGAGAGAGAGAGAGAGAGAGAGAGAGAGAGAGATGGATGGGTGAACATGAAAATGAAGGAGAACGAGAAAAAAGGCCAAACCAAGAACAGTGCTCATTTATTAAAAGCCTTATGGCGCAAAACAAATGTGTTGCATGGATAGCAGTACAGTCTACAGCAGTGGCATTCAACCTTTTTGACACCAGGGCCCGCTATTTATTCAGTATTTGAGCCACGGACCACCATTTGATGACATTTTTTAGCCCCAAAGCTTTTGCTTTTGTCCACAATACCAGGCTGGATTATGGGAACAACACAGGCAAACATCGAAATGTCCATTAAGCTATTGCATTTTCTAATTGTGTAATTCGGATGATGAATACTTGAACTAGAGAGTGTAAACATTTTTACCCTCTCAAGAGTTACATCACCAACTTTCCATCTGGTTAACCAACTCAGCTGGGGACCACCTGGAACCCTCTCAGGGACCACTGGTGGTCCCCGGACCAGTGGTTGAAAACCACTGCCAATACGCAAACACCGCCACCAACTCGGCATGGATGCCTTTTTAATGATGTTGTTCTAAAGAACTTTATCTTGACATTAATGGGACATGTGGGAATAATGGGGGGAGTCAGGGGGACATGGAGAGGAGTCGCACGAACAGGGAAGGAAACGGGAGCAGAGGGTGAGAGATAGAGGAAGAATTCGAATGGGCAAGAAAATAAAAAAAAGGCTTGCTCTGACGCACATCCCGCACAGCGGTGGGAAAAGCAGTGGCACGTTTTTTTTTTTTTATTTTTTTTTTTTTTACTTTTAGAATACACAATACACTAAATAGTCAGTCAAGTCAAGTTCAAAAGGGCATTGCCAACAAAATGCACTTAATAGTATGTACAAGTAGGGGATACAGTGGAGAACATTATGATGGTGCCAACCCTAGGGGACATGGGCAGAACATGTGAGGGTATCTACCCTAGGGGACACGGGGAGAACATGTGAGGGTACCTACCCTAGGGGACACAGGGAGAACATGTGAGGGTACCTACCCTAGGGGACACGGGGAGAACATGTGAGGGTATCTACCCTAGGGGACACGGGGAGAACATGTGAGGGTACCTACCCTAGGGGACACAGGGAGAACATGTGAGGGTACCTACCCTAGGGGACACGGGGAGAACATGTGAGGGTATCTACCCTAGGGGACACGGGGAGAACATGTGAGGGTATCTACCCTAGAAGACACGGGGAGAACATGTGAGGGTACCTACCCTAGGGGATACGGGGAGAACATGTGAGGGTATCTACCCTAGGGGACACGGGGAGAACATGTGAGGGTATCTGCCCTAGGGGACACGGGGAGAACATGTGAGGGTATCTGCCCTACTCTCTAAAAAATGTTGGGTAGACTAGCCCTACCCAGCCCAGGGTAGGGCTAGTTGGGTAATTTAATTTAGTTATTTTTACTTTAAATGGGTTATCTAATAACCCAAATCTCATAGTTCTTGTGTTTGGTATGTAGTAATTCTGTATTGGGTAGAATTTGCAATGGAGTTTGTTGGGTAGACTTGGTTTACCCAACAAGGTAGTTAAACTACTTGGGTATTTACCCAGTTTGTTGGTTAAATTTTGAACTTCGGGCATGCGCATTGTGCAGTCCAACCAGCAGGTTATGGAGGGAAGCCAGTGCAGAGCCAACCGTGGTTTTGCTGTGTTTCTTTTGTAGGAGATATTGCATTTAGCAAAAAATGAAACCTGTAATTTGTTGACGGTCCCTAAGATTAGCGAATATCTATCTGGGTGGATTATTCAACTTGAATTTAACTTCACCGCGGTGCAGACTGCAGAGCCATTTGCTCCAGTGGAACTGATGTCCAAACTCAACACATGCTACGACAGCCGGAGGAGGATTGGGAAGTGCCTTTTTTCCATGAAGCAAGGTTTGTAACATACATTTTGTTATTATGTTTTATCACAGGGGGTTTCAACCTTATTCATCTCAGGGACCACCATTTTTTCAGAATGCGCCAAGACAGTGTAGACTTCTTAATTAAATATTGCTAATTCAGACGATGAAAGTTTTTAACTCTTGAGAGTGTGAAAATAAAACCAGAAATGGACCCGCAAGGGTCCATTTGGTTTCATTTTTACACTCTCAAGAGTTACATCTGGTTAACCAACTTTCCATCATTTAGCCAGGGACCACCTGGAACCCTCTCAGGGACCACATGTGGTCCCCAGACCACCTGTTGAAAACCCCTGCTTTATCATATCGTTGACTTGATATTATATATAAAGCTTGATATTGTCAGTTCGCAAATAACTATAGGTTACAAACGTAACACCGGTTCTTTTTAATAATACAAGCGAGGTGACTAGCCCTGTTGTGTCCTACGTAAACACCAGGAATCACAAGTTAACTGTTCGTCGAGTGTCAAGCCGGGTCGGCTTCTCCTCTCCGTTGTCCCCACAAACCCAGCTCCGAACGCCGGCGGAGGCCGTGAGTTCTCCCCCGACTCCCCGTCTCCCTTCTATCAGAGCCATCTAGTAGAACTGTTGCGACATTGAGGGTGCAGAAACTGAGCACTCGAGCGCTGTTCATGCAGCTTGAATAGAGCGCTGTTCATGCAGCCACAATAGGGACAAACTGGAGTTAGAAAAGCATTGTGTTCAACATTTGTGCATGTGTTCAACATGTAAACGGTATTGTTCAGTAACAACTTTACTGTACAATGATGTTTATGTTGCACTATTACTAAAACACGATCTAAAGTAAAGTGATCATTAACGCTGGGCTGTTGCCTGAGTCTGAGTCCGATGCATTTCTGCCTACTTCAGGTCCAGGACTTGTCCCCATCCTCTATTCAAGTCTAAGTAGAAGAGACGCCATTGAACTGGCCCCATGAAGTGTACACAGTTGTTGTCGTAACTCTGTCTATACTCAATGGCTCTGCGTGTGTGAACCAACACACATCCACACACACACAGACACACACACAGACACACACACACACAGAGAGGGGCATCGTCAACAGACACTGCACTTTTACTTCAAGGAGAAGAGGTAGCCTACTCGGCCTATTGCTTTAGCTCACCATAAACTTTAGAAACAGAACAGAGGATTTATTTGGAATTAGCCTAGGAACTGTATGGACTATGGAGCACTTGTCTCCTCGACGCTAGCCATTAGCGATTAGCGCAAGCATCTCGGCAACGGGACAGGTGGTCCCCAGCTAAATGGAAAGTTGGTTAACCAGATGTAACTCTCTGAGAGCGTCCATTTGGTCTCATATTTATGATCTCAAGAGTTAAAATATTCATCATGTGATTTATCCCAAGTCTACACAACTAGAGAATGTAGAAGATTAATGTTGGACTGTTTGGTTTCCCAAATCCAGCCTGAAATTGTGGGCAAAAGAAACCTTTGGGTCTGTGGAATTAAAATATCATCAAATGGTGGTCTGTGGCTCAAATGCTGAATAAATAGTGGACCATTGGTATCCAATAGAGAAAAAACGTTTACCAAACAAGAGCAGAAAGCCAATTAAACTAAAAGGTAGATGTTTATAACAGTGGTTGTCAACCAGTGGTCCAGGGACCACCAGTGGGCCTTGAGAGGGTTCCAGGTGGTCCCCAGCTAAATTGTGGAATGTTGGTTAGCCAGATGTAACTCCTGACAGCATAAACATGAAACCAAATGGACCCTTGCGGGTCCATTGGGTGTCATGCTTACTGTGACACAAGCTGTTTTGAGTGCCCTGCTACGAGCTTGTAGATCTGTTAATTTTGACATAAGCCGAGCGTTGCAACTTGCAAAGGCTGGCTAGCTGTGTCAGTGCAGTTGTAGTTGCACCCTGATATGGACGGAATCATAAATATTCATAACCCTGGCTCTCAACATGTACTATGAGCATTGTTAAAGGGGGATTCCGTCATTCCGCCCATTTTCACTTTTTAATTATGCAATGGAATATTCTTATTATGCACTAGGTCAGTGGTTCTCAAACCTTTTTAGACTGTGATCCCCCAAAATAAACATATTTGAACTGGGGACCCCTCAATTTGGTTTAACCCTGTTCCAATGATGATTTTTTTTGCCTAGTTCGTTGACTACTTTTGATGCAGTAATGGTCATTTTCTTTGGGGGTCTAGAAAGTCCTTAAATTATCACTTCATCATCATCTGGGGACCCCCCAATTTTTTGGACCGACAGCTTGAGAACCACTGCACTAGGTATATTTGTTTGTATAGTCATATTGTCTACATGACCTTGTTTCTGAATTTGTCCCCATATCTTAGATCGCACAAGACTTTTCAATCCTTCATGTAGAGGCTGCACCCGAGCTCTTTGAAACCTGGGTTCCTTGTTTGCTGACAAGATCATCCTTCCGGCAAAACTAGAAAAGAAGCTCCCAGTTCCAGAGGAAAATATCCCACAAGGTTAGTTACTTTGTCTCATAAGGCGTGTTACTTGCTTGGTGATGTCGTTGAGCAGGTTGGCATTTGAGGAGGCTGCAAGTGATGGAGTGATATCAGTCAGGTATGAGGGGGCTTTTTGGTGCTGTGATTTTTATGTTCATGCGTTGGTGTTCTGGTAGCCAGTTGAGTTGATTGGAGTCCTGTATTGTCTGGAGTGGGAGTGACTGAGCAACTTGGGTGGCTGAGGCCTGAACATAGAGGCCTGCGCAGTGACGCCATGCACCACCCATGTTCCAGAAGTGGATTCCCCATGAATTGTACTCAGACTTTTTGAAAATGGTTAATAAAAACATGATTGTGCCGCAGGCAAAACCAACTCAGGTTGTGACAAATCATGATGACACACACAATCTTTTGAGACAATCAAATAAGATAATATAAGATGAAAAACGAAACAAAAAGTGTTGTCTCCTTCTTGCTAATTAGATATTATATGATAATATTGTGTTTGTTGTCATGAGTTGGTTTTGTCTGCGGCGGAATTGTGTTTTTTATTAACCACTTTCGAAAAGTCTATGAGGATTCCATTTCTGAAACAGGGGCTATGCCTTCACTGCGCAGGTCTATAGACGTGATTGGAGCACAGCGACAGATGGGGACTAGGGTTGGGTGATATACCATTTAATACAGTATAATTGTATCACCAGGGTTTCGTCGGCTACACCGTCGAAAAGCTGTATGGAATGCTTGCCATTAATATAGTGGTGTCAACTGTATTAATTGATTTCTATAGTTCCATGGTGGGAGTTCTGCTCTGGTTTTGGTGAAATATGTAGTCATTTTTGGGAGGTCACTGGGGCCACGCAGTGAAAGTAAATGAATCCAAAAGAAACTTACTTTATGTTGTTGACATATTTCTAAAATATCAGCACATCCTTTGCTCATATTTGACTCCTATCACAGGGAACTATGTATTTTGTGTCCATATCACTATGCCCAAAAAGTAGTTCCATGTGATAGGGAGGTCCTAATATTTTAGAAATCATTCAGCAAAACAATTGTTAGTTTTGTGGATTCATTTACTTTTACTGTGTGGCCCCACGGAACCCCACAAAAAAACTACTTAATATTGACCAAAACGAGGCTATTCCTTGTTCTTCTTCTACAACCCCAATTCCGTTGAAGTTGGGACGTTGTGAAAAATGTCAATAAAACCAGAATGCATTGATTTGCAAATCGTTTTCAACCTATATTCAGTTGAATACACCACAAAGACAATATATTTAATGTTCAAACTGATAAACTTTATTGTTTTTTGAAATTATACAATCTTTTGTAAATTGATCCCTGCAACATGTACCAAAAGAGTTGGGACGGGGGCAACAAAAAACTGGGAAAGGTCATGAATGCACAAATAACGCCTGTTTGGAACATTCCACAGGTAAACAGGTTCATTTTAAACAGTTTAATATTGTGATTGGGTATAAAAGGACCATCCCAGTCGTTCAGAATCAAAGATGGGGCGAGGTTCACCACTTCATGAACAATTCTGTGAGAAAATCATCCAACGGTTTAAAAACAATGTTTCTCAACATTCAATTGCAAGGAATTTGGTGATTTCATCATCTACAGTCCATAATATAATCAAAACATTCAAATAATCTGAAGAACTTGCTATAGTAAAGCGACAAGGCCAAAAACCAACACCGAATACTTTTGACCTTTGATCCCTTAGGTGGCTCTGCATTAAAAACTGACATCATTGTGTAAGGGATATTACTGTGTGGACTCAGGAACCCTCAGAAAACCATTGTCAGTTTACAGAATTAGTCGCTACACCTGCGATTGCAAGTTAAAACTCTACCATGCAAAGCAAAGCCATACATCAGAAAGGTTGGTTTGAAAAACAACCAGAAAAACAACCAGAAATGCCTTCTCTGGGCCTAATATCATTTGAAATGGTTAGACACAAAGTGGAAAAGTGTGCTGTGGTCTGATGAGTCCACATTTCTAAGGCATTTCTGGTTGTTTTTCAAACCAACCTTTCTGATGTATGGCTTTGCTTTGCATGGTAGAGTTTTAACTTGCAATCGCAGGTGTAGCGACTAATTCTGTAAACTGACAATGGTTTTCTGAGGGTTCCTGAGTCCACACAGTAATATCCCTTACACAATGATGTCAGTTTTTAATGCAGAGCCACCTGAGGGATCAAAGGTCAAAAGTATTCGGTGTTGGTTTTTGGCCTTGTCGCTTTACTATAGCAAGTTCTTCAGATTCTTTGAATGTTTTGATTATATTATGGACTGTAGATGATGAAATCACCAAATTCCTTGCAATTGAATGCTGAGAAACATTGTTTTTAAACCGTTTGATGATTTTCTCACAGAATTGTTCACAAAGTGGTGAACCTCGCCCCATCTTTGATTCTGAACGACTGGGATGGTCCTTTTATACCCAATCACAATATTAAACTGTTTAAAATGAACCTGTTTACCTGTGGAATGTTCCAAACAGGCGTTATTTGTGCATTCATGACCTTTCCCAGTTTTTTGTTGCCCCCGTCCTAGCCTCGACACCCAGGCTTTCATTTTCGTCCGCCTTGCGCGAAAACGGAAAGCCTGGACTAACGCGCGTTGGAAAGTGGCCTTGAGGGGCGTGTCAACCTTCCGGGGTGGGCGTCGCTCTAAATGATGTGACGTAGAACAGCAGTGGACGGGAGGGGGAGGGGCCGGAGATGACGACACGTTAGTGAGATCAAATCAGAGCGCAGCACTTCCGCCGTGGGTATCCCACGACACCCCCGCCCCCCAAGGCCAAAATCATTGAGGGCTAGACCAGGCTACCCCCGTCCCAACTCTTTTGGTACATGTTGCAGGGATCAATTTACAAAAGATTGTATAATTTCAAAAAACAATAAAGTTTATCAGTTTGAACATTAAATATATTGTCTTTGTGATGTATTCAACTGAACATAGGTTGAAAACGATTTGCAAATCAATGCATTCTGGTTTTATTGACATTTTTCACAACGTCCCAACTTCAACGGAATTGGGGTTGTAGTCTATGGACCACCATTTAATGGCATTTCTATCTCTGGGACCCACAATTGTGCAGTAAAATCCATGTGTTAACTCTGGGAGTGTACAAACCTCTGCACTAGCAGAAATGCTTAAAGTATGTCTTTATTCCCTTTTAAATTATAGGTCTGAACAAACATGGTCGAGTATTTGGAGGGAGTCAAGTCCAAGGCGTTCGTGCTGCTGCTGGGTGATGGGATGCTCTGCTCACGAGCCTTTGCTGTGATCCTGGGCAAGGCTATTGGAACTGAGACGGCGCTCACAGCAGTGGATACCTGCTTCACTGCTGACACAAAACCAGTACAAGCCGACGTGGGATTTTTTCCAGTAGCTGGTATTTGATCTTGAAGGAACAGTCACACCTTCAGTGAACTTTCTCAAAAATCGGATGCAGCTAGATTAACCTGTACCGCACAGTGTCACATTGTCATTAGAGATGTCCGATATTATCGGCCGATAAAAGCTTTCAAATTTCATATCGGAAAGTATCGGTATTTACAAACTGGAAATTATGACTATTTACAGAGATGTGGACTCAGCGCCGCTCTGCGTGAGCTGCTGCGGCAGCCCTCCCCCCACCGCATGTGCGCATGTGCGCAATCTCTCGCTTGCTCACACACACACACACACACACACACACACACACACACACACACAAAGAGTTGAGATTTGATTCCTTCCATGCATCTTCAATTCTGAACGGATTTTGATAATTCCAACTGGTATTTACTGTGTCCATTGAATGGTTTCATTGGGTGTATATGATGTGTATATTGATATGCTGTTTAATTAAATAATATGGACTGAGAATGCCGCATGCACGCACACACGCAAGCCAAGCGCTCTGAGTGAGATCCAGTAGAAAAGACAACCAGAGCTGACCACCTCTGCAATCTACATATTTCAATTAAGGTTTTGGGAATTCTCTGTTGCATTACGTTTCATTCTGCCTTGCTTGTGTAATAAGCAAAGGAATTACTATCTATAGAGACGGAGACGGAGACAGAGGGGACTCACCATGTCGCATCGCAAAGAGTTGAGATTTGATTCCTTCTATGCATCTTCAATTCTGAACGGATTTTAATAATTCAAACTGGCATTTGCTGTCCATTGAATGGTTTCGTTTGGTGTATATGATGTGTATAATTATATGCCGTTTAATGAAATAATATGGACTGAGAATGCCACCTTTTATCTTCTGCACGTAGCCAGCTGCAATTAGTGACTCCCCGGTTAATTATAAACAGCTGTGTGACCAATAAGCTAATACTGTTAGGATCTAAGCCTACTAGGCCTATGTATTTTTTACCATCAGGCATTTTGCATTATATAAACTTGAACTCCTGTGTTCTGAATTTTCCAAATTGAGGAGCAATCAGCCTACCAGTTCAATAATAAGCTCCATCAGAGAAAAAAAACCTCTCTATGTGTCAATAGATCCTTCTGCAGAGATGAATTGTTGTGGATCAAAACTAAACTTGTTGTTGGCTACTTATCTGCAATGACAAGATGTCTCATGCAAACTTCCACCTCTCCTCCCCCTCCTCTCCTCCATTCCCTACAGTGCAGCCTGCACTGCCAGTACATAAGGAGAAGTTCAGGCCGCTTTGCGGCCCAAACCTCTGGGTGCCCCCCAAATGATTTATGTACAGTACATTTGAAATCTTGATGAAAATTCTATATTCTGCATTATGAGCACTTCTACTGTCATGTTTATACCATTACTTTTGTACTTTACTCAAGTAGGCTACATGTTGAATTTATAGTTGTATCGAGTATTTCTAGGCTATGACATGAATTAGTATTTATACTAAATGTTTATTTATATTAAATATTTGTATAGTAAATAGTTTCTGATATTTTTTCACCACTGGAGGCCCTATATATATCGGTATCGGTTGATATCGGTTGATATCGGTATCGGGAATTAGAAGTTGGATAATATCGGGATATCAGATATCGGTAAAAAAGTCAATATCGGCCATCTCTAATTGTCATGCCTAATATCAAGAACCGTGACACCAGTGCTGCAAAACAGACTGCTCTACAACCTCTTAGCATGTACATTGTACATTGCAAACAGCAGTGTGGGGACAGGCGCGTTGCAGGTTCTAAACGTGCCGCGTTCTCACATGAGAATCAATTTAGACCTCCCTGGAATTTACTTGAGGACTGTTCAATTTTACTTGTTGTTCTTATTGAATTGATGTGAGTTGACTTTTGATACTTTTATATGTTTAATAGTTAAATAAATTGTTGTTGTTAAGAAGTTGTGAGAATAAATTTGATTTGAAAACAGATGTAATTGAGGTGTATCAAGAGAATTTGCTAATTTAGTTCAATTGATCATCAGTCATGCCAATGAAATGTAAATTATAGAACAGAAATGTATTATTTAATAATATATTATTGGTATTTTTTATTTTTTTTTATATATATATATATATATATATATATATATATATATATATATATATATATATATATATATATATATATATATATACCAATAATATATTAACAACCCAACTTGGGTTTAAATAACCCAGCAGTATGGTCAATACAATCCCTTAAATGGGTTATATGAACAACCCAATTGGGTTGCATAAAGAAATAATAATTATAAAATGAACAACCCAACTTGGGTTTAAATAACCCAGCAATGTGGTCAATACAATCCCTTAAATGGGTTATATAAACAACCCAATTGGGTTATATAAACAGCCCAATTTCTGGGTTATATGAACCTACCCAAGGCACTGGGTTAAAATAACCCAGCATGTGTTCTGTCCTATAGTTAACCAGTGTTGGGTTGGGAAACAACCCAGATTGGGTTGTTTTTAACCCAACATTTCTAAGAGTGTAGGGGACACGGGGAGAACATGTGAGGGTATCTGCCCTAGGGGACACGGTGGAGAACATGTGAGGGTATCTACCCTAGGGGACACAGGGAGAACATGTGAGGGTATCTACCCTAGGGGACACGGGGAGAACATGTGAGGGTATTTACCCTAGGGGACACAGGGAGAACATGTGAGGGTATCTACCCTAGGGGACACGGGGAGAACATGTGAGGGTACCTACCCTAGGGGACACGGTGGAGAACATGTGAGGGTATCTACCCTAGGGGACACGGGGAGAACATGTGAGGGTATCTACCCTAGGGGACACGGTGGAGAACATGTGAGGGTATCTACCCTAGGGGACACGGGGAGAACATGTGAGGGTATAGGGGACACAGGGAGAACATGTAAACCCTAGACAGAAAGGCCCTTTCACCAACCCTGCCTCGGGTATGGACACGGAGAAGCAGACCAGCCGCCAGCACACACAGCGTCCCCAGTGGAA
>CM076965.1:58337290-58354790 GCA_039105355.1 Benthosema pterotum | reverse complement strand
ACACTGGACATGATTTAAAAAAAAACATGAACATAAATCATTGACATGGTGAAATACATATGATGACATCATCAAGATGTATTTCACCATGTTAATGATTTTTTTTTTCCAGACCCCTTTTTCCTGCGCCGATTGGTAAACTGTGGTATAGACAGTAAACCCAAGGGATGATACGGCTTTCCTCGATATGGGTCGCCGCATTTTTGGAGCACCAGGTAACATCCCCTGGTGCTCCACTGAGTACCAGACCAAAATAGTTATGTGCAGCCCTGATAATAAAGCGAAAACAGTACAAGACATTTAAGACATGCTTGGCTGGGATCCCTCTTGTCTAAAACATCCCCTTTGTCTTGTGAGCTTGTGGATCATCTAAACTGGTCCACATAAGTTCAGAAACCTAAGTATAGGAAATGATTTTCTCCACCTCCTCCTTGATAATAACCATGTTGGTATTGTATCTTATACTGTTTTAGTGTCCTGAACGCGTTTTGGTGTTTTATCTGTTGAAAAATAGCAGATCAACAAGCTCATGTCGCGCCACCGAGTGGCGCGACATGAGCTTGTTGTTCTGCTATTTTTGAAAAATTGTGAAAATGTGCTGCAAATCTCTGAATACATTATTTTGGAAGCAAACATTTTATCTCAATTTTTCGCTTCCGGGGAACCCCCGAGAACAACATGTTTTCAGATGGGGGGTCTGCAGCCAAATATGGATAATTCTGGTGGTCCTTGGCTAGAAATATGTTAGCATCACTGACACAGGAGCACAGATTTTTCAGAAAAACTAGAATCTAGTGCCAGAGACTATAGAATCTAGTGTCAAAAACTCGATGCTAGCGTCAGAAACTAGATTCTAGTGTCAAAAAAATAGCCGTTGATCAGACACCTTTACAACAAGGTATGGCTTGTAGAGATGAGACATTCCTGCAATGAGTAGCGGTGCTAAACGTGTGGGTTGCACCAACACCAGGGCTTGACACTAACACTTGCCCGCTTGCCCGGGGCAAGTAAAAAAAAATGGTGGGGCAAGTGAAGACTGCTACCTGGTTGCCCGATCGGGCAAGTGTGCAACATAGTGCACTATAACACAACACAAGATAAATTTGTCTAGAAGGCGGTCATTGCAACTTGGGCTAATTAAGATGATGAATTTTAACTCTTGAGAGTGTAAAAATGAAACCAAATGGACCCGCAAGGGTCCATTTGGTTTCATTTTTACGTTCTCAAGAGTTACATCTGGTTAACCAACTTGGGGACCACCTGGAACCCTCTCAGGGACCACGTGTTGAAAACCCCTGGTTTAAAGCACCCAAGTAGGAAGTAAACTTAAATGCAAAATTTACAATACAATATATTTTTGGGGGGGCAAGTGACCATGAGCTGAGGGCAAGTAGAACCTGACTTGCACTTGCCCGATGGGCAAGTGCCTCGGAGCCCGATGGGCAAGTGCCTCGGAGACCTTAGTGTCAACCCCTGAACACGTCACTTTATTGACTTTATTTATGCCATTTATAACCCCACAGCTTCAAAATCTGCCCCAAAGCAAGGTTGAATTTGCCATTTTGGCAAGGTTTTCTACTCAAGGAGTAATAAGTCATGTTATTACTCTCCTAATTAATATTGCCCAATAGTGGATGTCGGTAATATTGGTTATTGGCCATAACAGCAATGACTTTCCCTAGTCAAAAAAAAAAAAATCCTATAGGATTCCTCCTACCAGATTTCGGAACACCATATTGGATTTTCAATAGGAATGCAATAGGATTCCAATAGAACAAGGGGTTTCAACCAGTGGTCCAGGGACCACCAGTGATCCTTGAGAAGGTTCCAGGTGGTCCCCAGGCTAAATGATGGAAAGTTGGTTAGCCAGATGTAACTCTTGAGAGTGTAAAAATGAAACCAAATGGACCCTTGCGGGTCCATTTGTTAAAATATTCATCATCTGAATTAGCACCACTTAATTAAGAAGTCTACACTGTTTTGTTTGCAAAATCCAGCCTGGAGTTGTGGTCCAAAACCAAAAGAGAGAGGAATTCCCATTTTCATTTTTTTTTTCAGAGAGTGCACAAATTAACCATTTGTACATTCTCAGAAAAAAATACTCTGTTAATGTTTTTTTTTTTTTTTTTTTTTTTTTTTTTCAGACCTCCATTTCAAGGAAACACTGAATGGGGGGAACCTTTTTTTTTATCATGTCCACACATGTCACATAGTGAAATTCTGAAAATGGGCGGAATTCCACCTTTAAAGGGGAGAGAGACAGAGGAAAAGAGCTTTTTTGGCACACGAAGAGATGGAGAGAGATATAGATGGAATGCTTATGTGGGGTGAGGGGTGAGGGGGGGGGGGTGAAAAAATAAACACATGAGAAAAGGCCTGGCGGTTGGGGGTGGGTGGGGGGGGGGTGGGGGGGCGGGGGTCATGGCGGGTTATTGGAAAATCGAATGAACAGATGGCAAAACTCGCTAACACGCACTCACCACGGCAGATAAGGCAAGCAGCAGAGGCGGATGTAAACATTTCCCATTTGGAGGGGCGGGGGGCAGGAGAACATGGTGGTATGGGTGTGGGTTGGAGCCGCACCCATACCATTTTTTGGGTACAGGACTTTTATTAGGCAAGTATAAGCATCGATTGTAACATCAGTTGTTGTTGAAGTTGCAACAGACACGCAGCATGCATAAGGCTAAAGCTCTGACTCAGAGAGTTTTCTGTTTTCAATCGTGAAATGCTGTCGGTTTAGTGGCGCCACAGTTGTAGTTAGTTAGTAGCAGTAGTCGTGTTTCAAATCATTTTAAATAGAAGCACTATTAGAAATATCTTGGGTTTGTTGTTTTGCATGCCAACGTGTTAGTTAGTTTGGGGCAGACTGGGCATTTAGTGGAGCATTGGGCATGCCCATGCCTAGATCCACCCCTGGCCAGCAGTGACCCGTTGGCCGACTGCAGAGAGGGAGAGAGGAGCATGTAGGAGTGCTGGTGCACAAAACTATCGATACCGCAGCGGTGAAAATTTTCTGCTGCACCTACGAGCAACAGCATTCGGCCCAGGCGGTTAGCCGGCATGACGCCGCACTGGTTTGACTCCCAAGCCCGACCCGTCCTTTGCCGCGTCTCACTCTGCATCTCTTAAAATTACTTAATTTTCAAGAATCTACACCAGGGGTTTCCAACAGGTGGTCCGGGGACCACCAGTGGTCCCTGAGAGGGTTCCAGGTGGTCCCCACATAAGTTGGTTAACCAGATGTAACTCTTGAGAGCGTAAAAATGAAACCAAATGGACCCTTGCGGGTCCATTTGGTTTCATTTTTACGCTCTCAAGAGTTAATATATTCATCATCTGAATTAGCCCAAATCTGCACAACTAGAGATCTATGTTTGCCTCTTATGTTTCCGAAATCCAGCCTGGAATTGTAGATAAAAAACAGAAGAAATCTTTTGGGGTTTTGGGGTCTATGGGGGTAAAATGTCATCAAATGGTGGTCCGTGGCTCAAATTCTGAAGAAATGGTGGTCCCTGGAGTCAAAAAGGTTGAAAACCCCTGATCTACACAATTAAAAAAATGTATGACAAGTGTTATTTTGAACAACTGGCTGAACTAGTTCAACAATTATCTGTCCTTAATTGTGGACACGAACTTGAATTTTTTAGTTTTGGGTCCGAGACTAAACTTAAATCAAATGGGCTAAAATGCAGACCTCTGGCAAGCGCTACAGGTAGGTGTGAGACTTTTCTTGCCTTTCTTGGTCTCCAGCCTGATTTCGCTGCTGTTCCACACATCATAAATGTCACTTTGCGAATCGGTCTGGCCCAGAGCTCTGCTTGACTCGCAATTCCCTGACGTCACCATAGAACGCAAATGGATCAGACTGGATTCCGTTCTCAAAATGGTTATTTTGGAACACCCTGTTTTGAATGGTTATAAGTAGGGCAGTTGAATGATTAAAAATTTGAATCAAATTAATCACAGCGCCACAATTGATTTAATCATGATTAATCACCGTTCGAACTATGTCCAAAATATGGCATGTTTTCCTAACTATTTATTAAAATAGGTGATTTACAAGCCCCCGGTGTTTGTAGATCTTACAAGCTATACTCTATGGTTCTGGTTACAGGGAGACACACAGCTATATGGCTCTGTAAAACCGCGCTCTACCCATTTTTTTTTTTTTCAATGATAAAATGCTCAGTGGGTTGAGTCAGTGTGCACATTAAGTTAATAGCATTATTTTTTTAAAATCAGATTAATCAACAAAATCAATTTAACTAATTAACTCGTTATTTTCAAAAAGCCTTAGTTATTACTCCTCCATGCTCCGATTTCATTAAATGATGCATCATATGAAAGCTTACACTGTGTACTTTATTCATCTGTAAAAAACATTGTGGACAACATTAGTCCTTGTGAAGTAGCGGGAAAAAAAGAGAAGTGGAGGTACTGGAAATTAGGAGATAAATATCGAACAAATTAGCACAAATACATCCAAATTACGCTCAAGAACAGTACCTGAGTAACCGGCGGCACTGCACTACAGTCGGGAATGAAGTGAATCGAAACCGTACTTCGAGTCAAACGGAGCGAAAGAAAGCGGTCTGACAGACGGATAAAGAAGACGGATGAGGAGGGAGACGGAGGAGCGAGAGAGCACAGAGAGAGAGAGAGAGAGAGAGAGAGAGAGAGAGAGAGAGAGAGAGAGAGAGAGAGAGAGAGTCTGACACACACTCTAGAGGACAACCTGTACCACACATAGGGGACGTTAAAGAATGGAAGAGGAGAATACTGTCTGGGACGCCAAGGAAGAAAATAGAATAAAGATGGGAGTTTCGAATAGGAAGGGCACAGGATATAAATAGAAGTACTGCGGAGAACAGTAGAGGTGTCAAAGTCCCTCCCTGAAGTCGCACCGTGGCATCCCCTGGTTTTGCGGAAGTCGAGTCTCCTTGGAGAACAACATCGGGGTCGTCTTAAAAAAATCGACTTGCACGAAGCATCGCGGTACAAAAATAAATGGGACTGTGCCGTCTCTGTGATATATTCGGGGGGGGTGGGGGGTGTCTCTGTGTCGTTTACTACAATCACTTTGACGACTATGCATTCGATAAACACGGTTTTCTAGCGAACAATTAAGGGTATAGTTTATTGGTAATTGGTGATTTGGTAAACACTCCGCCCCCGATAACATGTGCACATTGGGTTGACAATACAAATGACCTTGTTTTTTTTGTTTTTGTTTTTTTGATTCATTGAAATTTACTGCGTGGCCCCCAGTAACCCCCCACAAAATAACCGGAACTACTTCATTTCACCAAAACCAGAGCAGAACTCCCACCACAGGACTCTTTTGGACATCAATTAATGCAATTGCAAACAATATATTAATGGCAAGTATTTCACACAGCTTAACTTAACTTAACTTTCATACAAACTTAACTTATTCTTTTAAGAAGGAAGAATGCTCTTGGACTCCAACTTGGAATCGCCGTATTGCCATAGCGATTGTTGGATTATGATCAGAGATGGACATACAGTCCGCGCACGTGCACGTACGAGCGCACACCCGACGATTTTGGTCATTTCTCATTGCATTGCAGAAGGGCACTTTTTCTAGTAGTGGATCTCTAACATGTCTGTCTTGTCAACAACATTTAGTTGCATCTAAATTTAGTCTTCAGTGGAAAGTGATCTGTGGGGAAAAAAAAGGGTCGTCGACAAACATTTTTCGGCTTAGTTTGTCAACGAAAGCAACACTGTACAGACATGGTCATTTTCTTTGTTACAGCCAGTGATCTTGGCCTGAAGATGGCCATTTCCCCCCATATGATCAACCGGGGTCATCGTCATACGTGAGAGCCTGTTCTGCAGCTGAACCGGGCCGCGCTTTGAACGGAATGACACCGATTAAATAACATCAACAAACAGCAGAGGCGAGCAACGAGGGAGATGCTCGTACTGTGGATGCACATGGGTAAATAAACAAACAAAGTTCAGGAAGTGCAGTTAGGAGCTAATGAAAGATGACAGCTGGCCAGGCATAACTGTAGAATAAGACGACAGAGCGACAAACCCAGAGGGGGAAAAATGCTTCTCAGTTTAAGCTCAGAAGCGTCTCTTGAGACACCCACGTTTATTTCTAATTTTAAGATCACCTAAAGATCACCTATGTCTCTTTATGGCTCCCAAGATGAATACTAGGACCCATAAATGAGGCATATACACATCAAGCAGGATTTCAGCTTTATCTCTCAAATACAGCTGTAACAGCCAATGCAGAGACTTCAGCTTTGCCTCATTTATGGATCGAGAACTCAAACCATATACAATATCAAATTAACTATTATTTTTTTAGGAATCCCGCTCGGTCTTCAACCAGCCCACTTGGTCTTCAACCAGCCAAAATTCTCACATGTCATTCTCACATGTCACTCCGCTCCTCTGCTCCCTCCATTGGCACGCACAGTGTTCAAAACTCTCACGCTAGCATTCAAAGCAACCAAAGGTTTGACTGCACCATACTTCACTGGCTTAAACCCTACAAGCTATGCACTCCAATCAGCCGACACTGGGAAGCTGGCAGTAGCCCCGCTAAAAACGCCTGGACAACGCTCCACGCGCCCCAATCTCTTCTCCCTCCTGGCTCCAAAACTATGGAATGCTCTTCCCACTGCAATCAGAACCACAGACTCACTACCTATCTTCTGCCGCAGTCTGAAAACACACCTCTTCAGACTCCGTCTCAGCCCTTAGCACTTATATTACATACCAACCCACAGTACTTGCTGCAATGACTTACACAGGTTGCCTAATGTATTACAATGTTCTTAGCGCTTCATTGTATATTGTAAAATGTATTGTAATGTATTGTAAACGTTTTACCAATGTAAGTCGCTCTGGATCAAGAGCGTCTGCTAAATGCCTAAATTGTAATTGTAATTATTTAAAAGTCAACATTTATATGATGCGTTTGCTTTTAAATTCATGGTGGAGCTCCTATAAATATTACAGCCGGGGCATGTCAGATTTTCACTGCACTGCGCCTTGAGAAAAAACAGCTAAAAAGGCATCAGACTTCTTGTTTTTCTCCGCTGACTCCAAGCTAGGATCTAGGATGGTACGACCTGACGGCTGGCAGGGGATCAGAGTCCTTTTGGAGTCTTAAGACTCTAAACCAGGCGAGACGCTGGCCGCGCCCGACACAATGTTTCCTTTGAGGCGAATAGGGGAATGCCTAAGATCTTTCACTGCTGTTGGCTTCGTTTGCTTTCTAGCTAAAGCTGATGCTTGTTAATGCTTTCACTAGCTAAAGCTGATACTAAAAAAAGCGCAGCTAAGCTATTGCTGCTTTTATTTTCCCCCTTAAAAATACTTCCCTGAGCTAATGCCTAGTTGTTGGCTCCTGACTCTCCGTATCACAGCGCAGCAAGTTTGTGTTTTTTTTTCCCCCTGAGAGGCCTAGTACTCTCCGTATCACAGCGCATCAGTAATAATTGATACCACAGCTACACAGGGCAAAATCCACCGTGTAGCATTTGCAGGCATGCACAACAGTGCTCATTTCTTCCCGCAATCAGCTAACCTTTTGGGCTTTTAACAGAACTTGCACAGCTTAATTGTGGGGACTGAATATCGGAGGATGCACAAACATGGAGTGTGAGACGCATGGAATGTGACACTCACACCCACGCAGACATTTCTGCCTGGATTACATACAACGTAGTTGCTGCACCGGGAACGCAAAACCACGGCGTCCATGATCAGTCAGTCCGAAGTGCAACTTTGCCAAGAACATCTTTACCATCCTTTTTTGAGCACCTTTAATCATATACTGTACACATAGCGTTGCAATGTTGACGTCGATCCACAGCGCCACAACGTTTGTTCAGCCACAATGCATTGAAAGAAAAGGAAAGCTGTTGTTGAGGCATTTCGAGTCCATTTTGCGGTTTAAACCACTTCAGATGGCAGTATAGTAGATGAACAAATCCACCATGTTTAGTGGCCCAATAGCAACTGACTGTTTACCACACGTACTGTACAACATACAGTATGATGAATGATACTCTGATGAGCATCCGATCTGTGTGATCAGCGGCTGCTGTTTTGGTCTACCAAAAATGCACCTATGCGAAGTAAGTGGTGCAACAGTGGTGGCAGTGGGTGAGAATACGCAGTGGTCCCTGAGAGGGTTCCAGGTGGTCCCCAGATAAGTTGGTTAACCAGAGGTAACTCTTGAGAGTGTAAAAATGAAACCAAATGGACCCGCAAGGGTCCATTTGGTTTCATTTTTACACTCTCAAGAGTTAAAATATTACCATCTGAATCAGCCCAAGTCTACACAACTAGAAGATTAATGGTCATGGACAAAAGCAAAATAAATCTTTAATTTGGGGCGTCTGTGGGGCTAAAATGCCCCCAAATGGTGGTCCGTGGCTCAAATCCTGAATAAATGGTGGTCCCTGAGATGAAAAAGGTTGAAAACCCCTGCCGTAGAGCAAATAAAGCAACGTTGTACTACGATTGTACTGCACCCTGCGTGCGCGTGTGCTGGCGATGGCGGTGGCGCGTTGCGTTACCTCGCTGGTGGTCGCTGGACGCGGCGCCTTGTTGCTGAGACAGGAGACACATGCTGAGTTTGTGCAGAAAACCACAGCAGGACGCGTTCAGACTCTGGTTCCTGAAACACAGCGAGTGACAGCAAGAGAGAAAGATAGAGAATTAAATGGGAAATAACATGGAATTCAACTCATTTATTTCTTTGCTTGTGTTTTTGGTGCTCCCATGTGTGTGTTTTTTTATGTCAACCAATTATCTAGTTTGAACAATCAGTCTTTCATATCATAGAGGAGATTTGATTGAAATTGCTTTCAGCAACAGCTTGTTTGATTTTGGCCTCATAATGATGTCATCAATGCAGCCTGCTTTGTAGAATTCCTCCTCTCCTTCAGTCTTCAGTTCCAAATTTGTATTTCCACTTTGTTTATAGTGTCAACCACTGTTGATTTTTTCAAGCTGGCATGGATTGGAAACAAACTTGCTTTTATCTAGCATCAGTATTATAACTACTCTACTATAAAATATCCTGCATATCAGCGCCCCCACCACCTCAGGACACTGGTGGTACTGCAGCTATAAACTGTCCATAAAGAAATGACAAGGACTGGATATGTCAGAGGTGACTCAAACGTTTAGAACCATAAGCTTGAAGAACATAGACAATATCATATTACGTATTAAAACAATTTTAGGAACCCATGTTATTTGCTCTTTGAAGAGAATAGAAAGAATGCATAATAGAGGGCACGACAAAGAGAATGGTTACACAAGTGAGAGTTTGAAGAGTTTGAAGTTAACTTTCACCCCCCCCCCTCACCCCTGCAAAAGACATACTTTGAATTCAGACTTAAAAATAACATGAACATTTCATTATTATTACGTTTACATATAAATACAGTCAACAGTGTATGCATGTGCACGGCTTTCTCTCTGTAAACACACAGCATCGTCCACGTGCACACACAAAAAATATTGAGGCACAAAATAAGCAGACAGATTCCAAAAAACAGAGTACACATTTAAAAGGCAACAACTGCACACACACCACACACACACACACACACACACACCACACACACACAACACACACACACACACACACACACACACACACACACACACACACACACACACACACACACACGTGTGCGCGCACACACACACACTCACGCACACACACAGAAAACCATTAATCCTCTGGCAATGGCAAGTCTATATTCGCAAAATGTGTAAAATGGTTGAGCCATAAATTTCTGCTATCTTAGCGGTCAGAAAGAGCATATGCCAGAGCTTACTTGGCACACAACAAATGTCTGTTGCAACAGCATAGGCAGTCCTATTAGTAATAATAACTATAAAATCATAAATATCAGTCTATGGCATACAGTATAGAGGCATATGATCTTGCTATATTATATGCAGTGCATAAACAGCATAGTTTTAGTCGCTGTCACATTTTATATCTGAATATCATTCTTAAGCAGTCAAAAGCATTGTCGAGTTTACATTTGAAGTTTTTAATAATTTCAATAATTTGATTATTAACGCTACTTAGCATTAGCATTAGTTAGCATCATTGGCATTACTTTAGAAAAATATCAGGTGTGATATTTTTGAAAATGGTGGAAATGTGGCGCAAATCTTTGATTTTTTTTTTTCTCAGTTCAGAATGGATCAAGGAAGTATTTGGACAGGTACGCAGGTATTTTGGTACCCTATCGAATCTTGCGGACCAGACCCCGAATGAAAGATCAAGGGCGGATCTAGGCATAGGCATGGGGGGGGGGGGGGACTGCCCCACCAAACATGATGGCAAGCAAAACAACCCAAGATATTTCAGTGCTTATATTTAAAAGTATTTTAAACACTACTGAAAATGGTATTACCATTACCATCCCCCCCCCCCCCCAATTGGGAAATGTTACATCTGCCCCTGCGAAAGATGGTGTACTTTCAATGGGTCTGACCAGCAGTCAGTGCACACGACTGCATCGTTGGCGCGCACATGCCCCGATCCACGCGCTCAAAACAACAAACAGAAGAGATCTCGTGCAGGCGCGCATGTGATATTTGAATATATTTAAATTCACACTACCGTAACCTAGTTTTAAGTGGGACGAAAAACAAACTTCGATAGCACTTCGATAGCGCTGTCCAAAGCATGAAGTGTGTCTAGCTGAGCGATGGCCACTTCACCCCTTTTTACATCAAGATCTTATTTTAATGATGTGTTGGGAGGCGAGAATAACTGTCCCGGGGCATGGTAATGAGTACTAATGATTGAGTAATGTGTGTGCTTTTTACATACACTTAGCATTTCAAAGCGTCTGTGAAGTCACAGACACCGGTCTCACTCTCTTCTCAGACCATACAGTAAGACCGCCGGCCCTCTTCACGAGGATGGGGCGTTGTACCAAGGCATTATGGTCATTGTAGTCACCCAGCAATCCGGTCAAGCCCGAGTCAATAGTCAAACACATGGACTAGATTATATTTCTGGACATAGTGTGCATTTCTTTCTAACGGTACTGCTGTTATCTACTATTAACACTCCTAGAGCTAGCGTTTATGGGAGAAAAAAAACAATGCAGTTTGACAGCGCCAACATTTTTTTTCCCAAAAAAAGAGCTCTTACTTTAAAGAGCCAAATTTCCAGATCTCTCAACCCTTTGTGTACTGAACGCGTTTTAGTGTTCAAAGTATTATGTTAAAAAATGTTTGAAAAATTGTGAAAATATGATGCAAATCTTTGAATGTATATTCTTTCGGAAGCGAATATTATGAACTAAAATCGTTGCTTCTGGGGGATCCCTACAACAACATGTTTCCAGATGGGGGTCCTCTGCAGCCAAATGTAGATAATTCTGGTGGTCCTTGGCATGAAATATTAGTGAGCATCACTGACACAGGAACATAGTTTTTTTTTTTTTTCTTTTTTTTCAGAAAAACTAGAATCTGTCAGAAACTAGCATCAGAAACAGAAACTAGAAACTAGTCAGAAACTAAAATCTAGTGTCAGAAACTACAATCAGGTGTCAAATAGAGATATATTCTTAGATTTGTGCATAATTTTCAGTTTTTCAAAAAATATCAGATCTACAAGCTCACATCGTGCCACTCGGTGGTGCGATATGAGCTTGTAGATCTGATATTTTTCAATAGCTAAAGTGTAACATAATGCGCTGAACACCAAAACGCGTTCAGTACACAATAATTACGTCACCATGACGTATATCATCCATTCATTCATTTGTGCAAAAAAATGAATTAGCACACATGCTCACAGACACAAAGCACGTGCATACAGTATTTGTAATATACAAAGACTGACAAAACACGCATGAGCACGCATGTGCACACACACACACACACACACACCGATGCTACGCACACACGCATGCACGCACGCACTCACGGCCTGCCATTGTATCGCTCCCAGACAGAGACACCGGGAGAAAAGCTGGCTTAATGGAGGCACCGACTCAAAGTGGCTGAGAAAATGACTGAGGCCTCACTTGTTGTCTCTCAATGTGTCTGACATTTCTCTGCCAATCTGTCTGCGCCTGCAGAGAACACTCAATAAGAACTCAACTCTCCTGGGCCCCAGATACACAGCACAAACTGTCTCACACACTTGCACAGACACTCAGATGCACACACAACCAATTTACCTCGTCATTCAACAGAAGTTTGCAACCCTGTTTTCATTTACCTCGTCATTCAACAGAAGTTTGCAACCCCCTTTTCATTTACCTCATCATTCAAAAACAGTTTGCACCCCTGTTTTCATTTACCTTGCCATTCAACAAAAGTCGGCAACCCTGTTTTCATTTACTTTGCCATTTAACAAAAGTCGGCAAACCCTGTTTTAATTTGCCTTGCCATTGAACAAAAGTCGGCACCCCTGTTTTCATTTACCTTGCCATTGAACAAAAGTCGGCACCCCTGTTTTCATTTACCTTGCCATTGAACAAAAGTCGGCACCCCTGTTTTCATTTACCTTGCTATTCAACAAAAGTCAGGACCCTGTTTTCATTTACCTTGCTATTCAACAAAAGTCAGGACCCTGTTTTCATTTACCTTGCTATTCAAAGTCAGCAACCCTGTTTTCATTTACCTTGCCATTTAACAAAAGTCAGCAACCCTGTTTTCATTTACCTTGCCATTTAACAAAAGTCAGCAACCCTGTTTTCATTTACCTTGCCATTCAACAAAAGTTGGTAGCCCTGTTTTCATTTACCTTGCCATTCAACAAAAGTCGACAGCCCTGTTTTCACTTGCCTCGTCTTTTAATAAAAGTTCCCAACCCTGTTTTCATTTACCTTTGCCTTTCAACAAAAGTTTGCAACCCTGTTTTCATTTACCTTTACCTTTCAACAAAAGTTTGCAACCCTGTTTTCATAAAGGTGGGAAACAAAATAGGCCCAGTTAAATACAGACTTGACCAACTACTGTATTTTCGTCTATGCTAAAGCCCTTATCTCTAAAGTATTTTATTACTTTGAAAACCATTTTGGAATAGGTCAAAAAGCCAGTGTAGTGTACGACAAAAATGTCTTCAGAATAGTTTAAAGGGGAACTCCACCCATTTTCAACATTTTTTTGTTAGAGCGTACAAATGGAACCAAATGAACCCTAACGGGTTCATTTGGTTCCATTTGTACGCTCTCAGAAAAAAAGAAGCGTCTAAAAAAATCCATTAACATGGTGATCTTGATGATGTCATCAAGATGTTTCACCATGTTAGTGGTTTTCTTCAGACCTCCATTTCTTGGGAACAGAGAATGGGGGAACTTTTTTTTATCACGTCCACCCAGCACCTCTAGGGTATACTAATGACTAATTAAAACTTTGAAAATGGGTGGAGTTCCCCTTTAAAAAAGTAGTTTTGTAGTTATAAGGAGGTTGATCCTACACAAAAATAGATAATGAAATGAACAGGATTCAAGTGTACTGTGGCACGTTTCCGTTTGTGTGTGTGCGTGTGTGCGTGCGTGCATATGTGTACATGTTTTTGGGAGGTTCTCCTCTTACCTGTTCCCAGCACACAGGACAGCTTTGTGCTCCAGGGCGGTCCTGTAGAAACCAGAGGACGCTGCATGGGGTGGGGGAGAGAGAGAGAGAGAGTGAGGACAGTTTGAACAAAGTCAGTGATTTATCTCCAAAAACTCTCTCTCTGTCGCTTTCTAGTCCTCACACACAGGGTATTAGTTCTCTTTGGGCCCATGCCAGGCAGTTATAGTCTCTGTGTGTCCCTTCCAGACAGATTGACTTCCACTACCTGGGACCTGAGCTCAGAGGAGCCTCATTTTTTCAGGGCTGCTAGCCGCCTCCTATATTGTACAGTGTTTAGCAATTGAGATTGTCACTGGTGGTACCAATGTGGCAGGTATCTGGTAACACCAGAAAAAAAGTGGTACCGCAAAGTTCCATGCTGTCACCAGGAGATGTAAGCAAAGAGCTTTTTTTTTTTTTTTTTAGTTCGCAAGTTCGGAAAACATTAAATTGACAGAGGTTTTTTTTTTTTTTTTCTTTTTTTTTTGTATGTAGACTATTTATTGCCCTACACAAAGATTAAATTCCTATTCCTCATTATGTCCTTGAGAGGGTTCCAGATGGTCCCCAGGCTAAGTGATGTAACTCTAGCTCTCAAGAGTTAAAATATTCACCATCTGCATTGGCACCACTTAATTAAGGATTCTACACGTTTTGTTTCCCAAATCGCAAATTCAACTTCGCTTTGAGACAGATTCTGAAGATATGGCGGCCATATGGTGAACTGTTTCCGACAGAACGACTTTTTGTGAGGGTGTTTTTAAAGGGTTGCCAACTATTCATCAAATCGGGAACCCTCCCTGTTCTGGTAAACGTTTGGTAAACGAGGGTCACTCACCCAGCTTGGCGGCGAAGACGGGCACGACGGAGGGCAGCAGGGTGAACTGAAAGGACAGGATGCTGTAGAAACACTGGAGCACCTGGACGTTGAGCGCGCGCTTGCAGATCCTCTGTGGGACGACACGGACGCAATAGGATGGTGAATGCAACAGGGGCGGATCTAGGCATGGGCATTTGGGGGGGGGGGGGTGACTGCCCACCAAACATGACGGCCCCCCAAAGTAATCGCATTTGATCTAGAGACCTCTACCCTGAGGAGTAGGGGTGGCCAAAAAAATAAATTAAAAAAAAAGATTCAGTGACATAATGCAGGTTTTAATGCCACCATGTTCACTCTCCCGTTCTTCTATCATTTGACAATGTGACCAATGTTCCATAGGATCAAAGTCCATCACATAAAGGACATATAAATGACATAAATGGTCACTTTAATGTCACTTAGGGAAATACTGATAATGAAAATGTGTTCAATCTAAATCGATGGTTTCCAGTCCCGCTAATCGCGAACAAAAGCCACATCAAATAATCTACTGACCTCTATATTAAAGGGTAAAAACACATGTTTTTGTTTTCTTTGGGTAGTTACCTTGTCATGATGTAATGAAAGGTAATGGAGGTAACTTTAGTGTGTACAAACCCTGTGTTTGCAAACAGGTTTGTTTAAGAACAGAATCTAACTCCACCTCGCCTCCACTCTATGACTGATAATGAGACAGCTGGAGACTGCTGTGCTGTGATGGGCTAAAATGCTGCCTCACACCACACAACCCCCCCAAGACTTTAGCGGCGCCTGCCCTGCGCCCAACAAATGTTTTGTTTTCACAATTTGTTGACAATAACAAAGTTCTGGACCGTCTGCAGGGATACAGCTGCACCAAAGTAGAAGCAACATGTAGGGGAAAATGCAAAAACAATATATAGCTGTACAGTATGTCTATTTTGATTTTCGGCAAAAAAAAGTTCCCTCTATTAAATTTTAAAAAGTTTTTGTGTGATTAGAAATTGATAATTCAAAATGCCTTTCATTGTACGTTACAATATCTCTCAAAATCAATCTCTCTTAGTATGTGAACAAACAGAATGTTCATTCAGACACTAACATCACAAAAAATAATAAAATTAAATACATATCAATAGCAATAATAATGATAATAATTTTCTTTTTTAAAGTAATCATGTTGACGATGCTCTATAGTGGTCTGGATCAACGTTATGTGTGTTTATGCGTAAAAGAGTGACTTTGAGAACTGTTTGAGTGTCAATGACGGGTATATCTTCAATTATTGATTTCTAATCACTGGAGCATTTTTTTTTCCTTGTCCACATTTGGTATTACATCGTGACGAGTTAACTACACAAAAAGCACAAACAAGTGATGTTACCCTTTTAAAGGTAGGGGAAGTGATTTGAAATTCATGGTGTAGTACCAGCTGGTGCACTAGGGGCCCCCAAAAGTAGCTACACTATGTGAACCTGCTGCTCTCTCCTGATTGGAGGAGAATTGTGGTGACCTGGGGAACTTTTATTAGCTCCTCTGCTAACGTGGGGGAGGGGGAAACTCCATATGTGGTTTCCACACCTTATAATAGAGCATTTTAACAGAAAAAAATATTTTTTGGGTGATTCCTGACAAAAGTGAAATCACTTCCCCTACCTTTAACTAAAAAAATAAAATAAACGTGACATTTTTCTACACTTCTGCAGAAAAAAAGTAGTTACGTTCTTCATGCAGTTGATTTTCTGCTGAACACATTAAAAGAGAATAACTATTGTATCCAATAGTCTGTGTTTTTGCAGGCATTCATTTCCATCACGTCACAAGAGTCAGCTGGGAGAGAGCTGCGTCCATCAACGGCGCGGTCAAAGCATTCGACCGGTCTGAATGGACTGGTGAGTGACATGCCATTTGAGGTTGAATAGACGGCCCGGCGCGCTGCATGCTGTTCGAACATACAGTATGTCAGCTGATATAGATCAAGCACGAGAGCAAAACGACACGAAAAGGCAGGGGGCTTAATTGGGCAGAAAATGGCTTAAAACCCTACAATGCCCATGCAGATTTCTGCTTACCAAAATGTGAATTACTATGTATTTGTACAACTAGAATTTGTAGAGGAAAGACGTAATTAAACTATATACAGTATATCAATATAATGTCAATTAAAACAGGTAGGGGAAGTGATTTCACTTTTGTCAGATATCACCCAAAAATATTTTTTTCTGTTAAAATGCTCTATTATAAGGTGTGGAAACCATATATGGAGTTTCCCCTCCCCCACGTTAGCAGAGGAGCTAATAAAAGTTCCCCAGGTGGTGGCGAATTCTCCTCCAATCAGGATCGAGCAGCAGGTTCACATAGTGTAGCTACTGTTTGGCGCCCCTAGTGCACCAGGCTGGAACTACAGGATGAATTTCAAATCACTAACCCCACCTTTAAAACAGTTAGCGTGTGAGTGAGTTTTTATTAACACTTCTACTGCTTTAGGCCTAAAAGAATAAATAAAATAGTTTTTTTTCTTTGGCGCCCCACAAAAAGGCGGAAAAGGCGGGTTTGGCACTAAAACTGTGAATCAAAACTGTGTCCACACGATGCAACATGTTATGTTGAGGGTGAGGGTTAGAGATAGCGTTAGACAAATCAGTTAATTTCACACCAATGGGAGAACGTTAGAGTGAGGGGTTCGGATCAATGGCAGCCCTTATCGGTTACCCTGATTGGCTTCTCCTCTCGCTGCGTGCACCGGTATGATCGCTACGCCTGAAATCTGTCCAGTGAAAAAAGGTTCCGTTCATTAACCCTTTGTGTACTGAACGCGTTTTGGTGTTTTTAAGCTGTTGAAAAATAGCAGAACTACAAGCTCATATCGCGCCACTCGGTGGCGCGATATGAGCTTGTAGTTCTGCTATTTTTGAAAAATTGTGAAACTGTTAAATGAAATCCGTTGTGACAACACTAATGAGTGTGCCCACTCACGGTGACGGCAGGGATGCAGACGTCGCAGCAGTGCAGCAGGCATCGACACAGGGCCTCCAGCGAGTCCTCCGTCGCCTG
>CM076965.1:58327290-58329790 GCA_039105355.1 Benthosema pterotum | reverse complement strand
AATGCTTGTAGATCCTCCAGCTATACTCTATGGCCTGGTTACAGGGAGACACACAGCTATACGTCTCGGTTAAAACCGTGCTCTACCCATTTCTTTCAATGAGAAAATGCTCAGTGGGTTGAGTCAGTGTGCACATGAGTTAATTGAGTTAAAAATTTTAATCAGATTAATCAACAAAAATTAATTTAATCCCTTTAATAACTATTTTCAACAGCCTTAATTATATATATATATATATATATATATATATATATATATATATATATAAATATATATATATTATATATATATATATATATATATACACACACCTTCTATTTTTCAATAAAGCTTTAAAACACCCCTGCAGAATGGGTTAAAACTCTTATATGTAATAATTATCATAGCGCGCCACCGAGTGGCGCGCTATGAGCTTGTATCTCTTGCTATTTTTGAAAAAGCGTGTGAAAACGTGGTGCAAACCTTTGAATATTATGTTATTCAGAAACTACAAAATCTAGACAGCATTATGCTTTAACTATTGAAAATAGCAGATCTACAAGCTCATAGCGCTCATAGCTCATGGCGCGCTATGAGCTTGTATCTCTGCTATTTTTGAAAAATCGTTGAAAACGTGGTGGAATCTTGTATCTCTGCTATTTTTTTGAAAAATCGTGAAAACGTGGTGCAAACCTTTGAATATTATGTTATTCAGAAATACAAATCTAGACAGCATTATGCTTTAACTATTGAAAAATAGCAGATTTACAAGCTATCATAGCGCGCCACCGAGTGGCGCGCTATGAGCTTGTACTGTATCTCTGCTATTTTTGAAAAAACGTGTTGAAAACGTGGTGCAAACCTTTGAATATTATGTTATTCAGAAACTAGAAATCTAGACAGCATTATGCTTTAACTATTGAAAAATAGCAGATCTACAAGCTCATAGCGCGCCAACGAGTGGCGCGCTATGAGCTTGTATCTCTGCTATTTTTGAAAAATCGTGAAAACGTGGTGCAAACCTTTGAATATTATGTTATTCAGAAACTACAAATCTAGACAGCATTATGCTTTAACTATTGAAAAATAGCAGATCTACAAGCTCATAGCGCGCCACTCGGTGGCGCGCTATGAGCTTGTAGATCTGCTATTTTTGAAAAATCATGAAAACGTGGTGCAAACCTTTGAATATTATGTTATTCAGAAACTACAAATCTAGACAGCATTATCCTTTAACTATTGAAAAATAGCAGATCTACAAGCTCATAGCGCTCATAGCTCATGGCGCGCTATGAGCTTGTATCTCTGCTATTTTTGAAAAATCGTGAAAACGTGGTGCAAACCTTTGAATATTATGTTATTCAGAAACTAGAAATCTAGACAGCATTATGCTTTAACTATTGAAAAATAGCAGATCTACAAGCTCATAGCGCGCCACCGAGTGGCGCGCTATGAGCTTGTATCTCTGCTATTTTTTAAAAAGCGTGAAAACGTGGTGCAAACCTTTGAATATTATGTTATTCAGAAACTAGAAATCTAGACAGCATTATGTTTTAACTATTGAAAAATAGCAGATCTACAAGCTCATAGCGCGCCACCGAGTGGCGCGCTATGAGCTTGTATCTCTGCTATTTTTGAAAAAGCGTGAAAACGTGGTGCAAACCTTTGAATATTATGTTATTCAGAAACTAGAAATCTAGACAGCATTATGTTTTAACTATTGAAAAATAGCAGATCTACAAGCTCATAGCGCGCCACGAGTGGCGCGCTATGAGGTTGTATCTCTGCTATTTTTGAAAAAATCGTGAAACGTGGTGCAAATCTTTGAATATTATGTTATTCAGAAACTAGAAATCTAGACAGCATTATGTTTTAACTATTGAAAAATAGCAGATCTACAAGCTCATAGCGCGCCACCGAGTGGCGCACTATGAGCTTGTATCTCTGCTATTTTTGAAAAATCGTGAATGAAAAACGTGGTGCAAATCTTTGAATATTATGTTATTCAGAAACTACAAATCTAGACTGCATTATGTTTTAAACTATTGAAAAATAGCAGATCTACAAGCTCATAGCGCGCCACCGAGTGGCGCGCTATGAGCTTGTATCTCTGCTATTTTTGAAAAATCGTGAAAACGTGGTGCAAACCTTTGAATATTATGTTATTCAGAAACTACAAATCTAGACAGCATTATCCTTTAACTATTGAAAAATAGCAGATCTACAAGCTCATAGCGCTCATAGCTCATGGCGCGCTATGAGCTTGTATCTCTGCTATTTTTGAAAAATCGTGAAAACGTGGTGCAAACCTTTGAATATTATGTTATTCAGAAACTAGAAATCTAGACAGCATTATGCTTTAACTATTGAAAAATAGCAGATCTACAAGCTCATAGCGCGCCACCGAGTGGCGCGCTATGAGCTTGTATCTCTGCTATTTTTGAAAAAGCGTGGAAAACGTGGTGCAAACCTTTGAATATTATGTTATTCAGAAACTACAAATCTAGACAGCATTATGCTT
>CM076965.1:58229790-58322290 GCA_039105355.1 Benthosema pterotum | reverse complement strand
GGTAAACAGCGGGGAAAGCTGCTGCGCATTTGTCACTGATCTATCTATTTGATTGATTTACTTCGGGGATTTTCAACAGGTGGTCCGGGGAGCGCAGTGGTTCTTGAGAGAGTTCCCAGTGGTCCCCACGCAAATGAAAGTTGGTTAAACCAGATGAAACTCTTGCGGCTTGCGGGGTCCATTTGGTTTCATGTTTACACTCAAGTTAATAATATTCATAATGTGAATTAGCCCAAGTCTATACAACTAGAGAATGTTGAAGAATGGTCATAGAAATAGAATGGCCTGGTATTGTGGACAAAATAAAAATAAATCTTCAATTTTAGGGCCTGTGGAGCAAATGTCCTCGAGTGGTGGTCCGTGGCTCAAATGCTGAATAAATAGTGGACCCTGGCATGGGCGTCACCGCCATTCACTATGCGGGTGCCTCAGCACCCGCAACTTTTCACGTCGGAAAAAAAAAAATAATGCGAAAAAGTGGGGGTGCTGGTGCTGGCCAAATCGCAACTGTCCATGCTGCGGGAGAGGCAGAGCCATATGAACCATATAGTGTAAACAGAGTTACGACAACTCCATCCACTCCAAGAGGCAAGTTCAATGGCGGCTTTTCTACTGAGACAGGGCAACAGCCCCTTGAAAGCATGCATAAAATAGCTCTTATTTGCGCTGTCGCCCTCATTGAAAACAATGCATTTCCAACTCCAGTTTGTTTGTGACCTATTCAGGCTGCATGAACAGCAGCGCGAGCGTTCAGTTTGTGACCCATCAATGTCGCAACTCTTGTACTAGATGGCAGGCACTGATCTGGGAAGGAGGGAGACGGGGTGACCGGCCGCTTGCATTCATTGCTTTGATATGAGTTGCACAGTCGGCGACGGTGCGGTTTTGAAACTTTTTCGTCAATCCACTACATTCTCGTCTCGACACGTCACGTCATCCATAACTCACAAACGTCTCGTCATATTTTAGTCATCATAGATAGCCGTTTTATCTCGTCACAGTCAGTCTTGTACTGCATTATAACACTGCTTCATTGAAGTGTGTAACCATTACATTTATTGTGAAATATTAGTAAAAAGTGTTTTAGAGGGGGAAAAAAGCCCAAATTTTTTCGCGGCCGCGCTAACGCGCGGCCGCAATTTAACCCTTGCAGCACCCGCATCTTTCCAGACGCGGTGACGCGCCTGGACCCTGGTATGAAAATGGTTGAAAACCACTGAGCTACTGGGCTTTAGATAAAAGAGCACGGCGCCTAGATTAGGCTAATCTGTATAGGGATATGATCAAATGGATGATAGGCTATGGCATTTTTAATTTGGCTGAGTAGATGATCAAGTTGTATTTCAGCCTTTTAGCGCCGTCGGATTAATTCATTAATGAACTCGATCATGCGCTTCTCGGTCATGACTCATGATACAAAAACTTTTATGAACAACATTTCGATCGGCTCCTGCGTGCGTCCTTCACGGTAGGAACAAAATATATCAATGACAACGCAGCAGAGAGAGCAGTAGAAGGAGGAGAGGAGGACGGAAAAGCGAAAGCCCAATAGTTTTATTCGAGTCGCATTTAGATGTGTACGGGCAGCCGCGACTAAATTCGCCGGCAATATTTCGCCTTTTTTTGGTCGCTTTTTCGAGTCGTTCCCCTTTTTGCCAATGTTAACAACCATTACTGTGTAGGATTCATCACTTGCCATGGAAGCCCCTGCAGTCTACGTTCCTGCATGATCCTGCAGCCTAGCTGGCAACCTCTAGTCGGGGGGAAGGGGGAGGGGACACACCGCTCAACAGTATTTTGAAACTGATTGCAGTACCAGTTTTGGCCATAATCTTACATACGGCTCCTTTAACTCTTGAGAGTGTAAAATGAACCCAAATGGACCCGCCAGGGTCCATTTGGTTTCATTTTTACGTTCTCAAGAGTTACATTCGGTTAAACAACTTAGCTGGGGACCACCTGGACCCTCTCAGGGACCACTGGTGGTCCGCGGACCACCTGTTGAAAACCCCTGCTCTAGGGGTTCAACCAAACGGTACTGAGCGAGGCGAGGCCACGTTGTGTTCAAAGAGAAAGCTAATTAAAATAAAAAGCAGGGAACCTCATCAAGGTTGCACGGCACAGCGATTCATCTATGCACACGCACACACGCACGCACGTACACACGCACATGCAGACTACATTAAATTACCCATTCTACTTTTGTAGATAGCTTTATGTGCGGCATGCATTTTTTTTTGGTAAAATGCAGAGTCTTAAAGTGGATCCACCATGACTTTTACATTTTTTAAGATTTTTGGTATTTTTCACCATCCCCAGTGGATCAAGCGCAAAAGTATATATATATACTGTATGTTTAAACAGTTAGACCCATATTGAGATATCTGTGATTGTCTTTTTCTTTATTATGATTATTATTATTTCATTTTTTTTTTAAACGACATCAAGCCTACATGGGCTGATGGTTGAGTGAAAACTATTGGCATAATGCTTGTATTGCTTAAAGGTAATACAGGCTTCTTAGCCAAAAATTTAAATAGATACATAGCTACATTTTTCCCCCTCTACGTTGCTTCTACTTTGATGCTGCTGGTTTTGTTCACAATTCCAGGCTGGGTTTTTTGCAAACAAAACAGTGTAGACTTTTTAATTGAATAGTGCTAATTCAGATGATGGATATTTTAACTCTTGAGAGTGTGAAAATGAAACCAAATGGACCCGCAAGGGTCCATTTGGTTTCATTTTTACGTTCTCAAGAGTTACATCTGGTTAACCAACTTTCCATCATTTAGCTTGGGGACCACCTGGAACCCTCCCTGTCCCCAGTGGGTAAAAACACCCAAGATCCAGTTTTGGGGCTTTGGGAGAAAAGAGAGGGGCCCTTCCTCCAATGCGTTTTGCAGCAATGCAACCAATTCTGCATTTTTTTATTTGTATATTTTTATTTTTGCTGAACACGTACTTCAAGAATACTTCACTTTGGGTTTCTTGTCGAATACGGAGTCCCGTTTCGAGTTTCAAACTGTCACTACAGCAAATATGATTCATTACTCGGCTGTGCAGTCTGTGGCATCTCTCTCTCTCTCTCTCTCTCTCTCTCTCTCTCTCTCTCTCTCTCTCTCTCTCTCTCTCTCTCTCTCTCTCTCTCTCTCTCTCTCTCTCTCTCTCTCTCTTCTCTCTCTCTCTCTCTCTCTCTCTCTCTCTCTTCTCTCTCTCTCTCTCTCTCTCTCTCTCTCTCTCTCTCTCTCTCTCACACACACACACACACACACACACACACGCACGCACACGCACACGCACACGCACACGCACACGCACACACATTTTTTTCAGAGAAGGGACGGCTTCTAAACTCTTTTCCATTCAGGCGTTGTTGTGTCATCATAACCTGAGCGACACTCTATCTCATACCAGCCTTCTTGCACACGCACACGCACACGCGCACGCGCACGTGCACACACACACACACACACACACACACACACACACACACACACACACCACACACACACACACACACACACACACACACACACACACACACACACACACACACACACACACACACACACACACACACACACCATACCAGGGACCACTATGTATTCTGCATTTTAGGACCACTACTACTACTACTGTAACGTAAATGAAGAGGCCTGTTTGTTTTCGGGTCATTCGCTCTGCTCCTGCACAAGTAAGGCCTGCGGGGCCGGTCCTACACACTTTGGAGCCCCGGCGAGCTTGGCATTTTTTTTCAAGCTAAGGATGCATCGGGCCTCAACACGTTGTTAGCTTGTATATCTGCTCTTTTTAGCGAACATACCGCCGTACTACAATAATATAAATTTAGGTAACTCACAGAATGTGCACTTGCCATGCCTTTCACAATTGAATGGTTCAAACTCTCTACTCGCACCGGTTCTTATAAATTCATTTTTCAACTCGCACTGTGAACTTTTTAGTCGCAAATGCGATCCCCTAGTTAAGTGCTAGTAGTCGCACTAATACATTTCCATACACTGTCGGGCCCCTGCAGCTGGGTTGCCAGTTTTGAGCAGACATCCCCACTAAAGCAAGCAGAGATGATGACATAGTGTAAACAGGGGTGAAAGTGTATTTATTCTTGCTTTTTTGTTCATTGTGTAGAAAAGGAGGGACACCCTTAGAGTAATATAATAAATACATCAATGGGGGCACCTGGGCTCCCACTTCTTTTCATTTTTTATTTTATTATTGTTATTATTATTATTTTGTGAGGGCCACTGGCGGCGCCCTAAGCAGGACTGGCGCCCCAGGCAGGAAACTGCTTCGCCTGTGCCACGGACCGGCCCTGGGCCTGCTTGTGTGCAATGGGCAAGTTGGCACTCTAACCGAGTGCTGACCTAGTTATTATTTGTCAATGGGGATTTAGACTCACTGGGTTAGACTCACAGGTTTTGTCCGTCGACAAAACCTGAGCTTTTGTCGATGTATTAGTATTAGTCGACGGAATCAACACTGATGATGATTATGGATGTTGACGCGCACGCACACACACACACACACACACACAAATGGAAGCTGACCGTAGACAGAGTGGCACTGGGAGAAGAAGAGCGGCTCCTCAACCAGCAGCAGCAGACAGTTGTAGACGGACCACAGTAGAACCTCACTGCTGCTGGACACACGCTCAAACAGAAAGCCTAGGGGAGAGAGAGAGAGAGAGAGAGAGAGAGAGAGAGAGAGAGAGAGAGAGAGAGAGAGAGCCTAGGGGAGAGAGAGAGAGAGAGGTCCTCTGGAGTGAGTGTGGAATTATGGCAGTCCCTCTGGATTGAGTGTGGAACTATAGCGGTCCTCTGGAGTGAGTGTGGAACTATAGTGGTCCTCTGGAGTGAGTGTGGAACTATAGCGGTCCTGTGGAGTGAGTGTGGAACTATAGAGGTCCTGTGGAGTGAGTGTGGAACTATAGTGGTCCTCTGGAGTGAGTGTGGAACTATAGTGGTCCTGTGGAGTGAGTGTGGAACTATAGAGGTCCTGTGTAGTGAGTGTGGAACTATAGCGGTCCTGTGTAGTGAGTGTGGAACTATAGTGGTCCTCTGGAGTGAGTGTGGACTGTGGAACTATAGTGGTCCTGTGGAGTGAGTGTGGAACTATAGCGGTCCTCTGGAGTGTGGAACTATAGTGGTCCTATGTAGTGAGTGTGGAACTATAGTGGTCCTTTGTAGTGAGTGTGGAACTATAGTGGTCCTGTGGAGTGAGTGTGGAACTATAGCGGTCCTCTGGAGTGAGTGTGGAACTATAGCGGTCCTCTGGAGTGAGTGTGGAACTATAGTGGTCCTGTGGAGTGAGTGTGGAACTATAGCAGTCCTCTGGAGTGAGTGTGGAACTATAGTGGTCCTGTGTAGTGAGTGTGGAACTATAGCGGTCCTGTGGAGTGAGTGTGGAACTATAGCGGTCCTCTGGAGTGAGTGTGGAACTATAGCGGTCCTCTGGAGTGAGTGTGGAACTATAGCGGTCCTCTGGAGTGAGTGTGGAACTATAGTGGTCCTCTGGAGTGAGTGTGGAACTATAGCGGTCCTGTGTAGTGAGTGAGGAACTACAGTATAGGCCCTTCAAACTCACCAGGTATATCAGCCAGTATGAAGGCGCTGCAGTATTGAGAGGGGGAATGGACAAGGACCCCGGCCATGCACTGAACACTGGCCACCTGCAACGTCTCATCGCCACTCACCAGCAGCTGAGAAACACAACCATGTCAAGAAAAAAGAAAGACAAAAGAAAAAGAACGAGAGATTTAGTTTTGTGTCCGAAGCAGTGTTGCCAACTTGGCACATTTGTCGCTCATCCTGCTCCAACTCCAGAGTGCGATTCAGGGTCCGAGCCCCCAACCTGTGGACTGTCGGTCCACAATACGATAAATCTATCTCGCCCCAGGTTGTGGCGATAAATGTAATGGTGACGTAATTGTGACGCAAGTAAGAGACCTTTCGTAGGCCACGCACAAGTCAAAAGATGTTGCACACAAGTAGGTCACGCGAGTACGCAATTCTAGTTTTGATTTAGGTTCAGTTAGCCAAAAATCTACGTATTTAACAGGTCAGCTTTTTTAATAGCGACCTGGTCTTCATCAGTAATCATCGTCCTCATTGCCTACGCCAGGGGTGCCCAACCCTTTTTGACCCAAGATCTACTTTTCAGCAGCCAACCCCTCCGGGATCTACCAGTCCAATATCAACATTTCAAACCACACGCATCGTTGCCAGCTTGCAGTAACTTCACAACAACACAACATTACTTTGTTTTACCACTTCTTTGTTTTACTCCTTTACTTTATGTCCATATAAGCATAAAGTAACAGACTAACAGACTTGTCATAAATAGGCCTACAACAGTACAACGTAAGTACAACAGACTTGGACAAACACTGGCATTGCAAATGCAATCATTTGCAATCCATTACACGTTGCAGAACAATACTGTTGGCATAATTCACAGACAACAATCCTCCAAATGAGCCGCTTCGTAGACAGACAGACAGACACGCACGCACACACACACACACACACACACACGAAAATCGCTCATTTTTTCTTTTCCACCCCATTTTTTTTCTTTCCCCTCACATCCCCCTAGATCTACCTGTGATCAGGCCGAGATCTACCGATCCCGATCCACTGGTTGGGCTCCCCTGGCCTACACCAATGGGAGTCTGACCCCATACCCTGATGGGAGCCACAATATAAGACAAGGTTCTGTCTACGCAGAAGATCCTGGACCCGAGAAGTGTTCATTGAACCAAATGGACCCTAGCGGGTTCCATTTGTACCCTCTCAGGAAAAAAAGGGGTCTGAAATACCGCACACGCTCACGTATGTGCGGGCACTCGCATGATTTGGACATTATGCATGAGAAAAGGATCTCAACGCTAGCCGAGGATGCTAAATCGGCTAGCATTGACTGTGATTAAATTGGATCAGTCGTCAGTGGATTGAACAAAGTATGTCTTTACGACTTTGGCACCTGTGACCTTCAGTTAAATGCTAGTTTACAGCTTGTCTAATCGTCTATGGCAGCCATCCTTAATCTGTGTGATACTTGGGTGTGACTTGGGATATGCAGAGGTGTGCCGCGAGGATTGTCCCAAAAAAAAAGCCTTGGCACCACCACGAAACCAATAGATACTGCAATGTATTCATTACATCGTTCCGAGGTGCAAAAAAACCCACACTCATAGCTTCCCTTGGCCATAGAAATGCTAATTTAAGTCTTGAATGAGGCCATAACTTAAACGTTGACTGTAGGTAGGCTACTTGGCTCGCAGAACTGTCGAAAACAGTGCATTTTCAATTCCAGTTTCAAGTACAGTGCCAAGCACTGTACTTTTACCCCTCAGTTTCAAGTACAGTGCCAAGCACTGTACTTTTACCCCTCAATGTCCCACTTCTTCTACTCTGTTTGACCACCACCAACAAGAAAAAAGTAACTGTGAATGTGAAGGAACAAGGGAAGCGAAGGGCGCCATATTTTGCATTGCATTGACTCTGATTTCCCGTGCAGGGACTTGAAATCAAATGACAACAAATATCGCTCGGATCGCTCCCACTAAATAAAAAGTGTCGCAAAATGCCGGTAACCTGTGGGTTCAAATTTGCACAAGGAAATGATTAAAAGCTCACTCAATGAGGCATGGCAAAACATGCAATCGAAGCTTACACATGAAGGAGAGAGCAACTGCAGCTTCAATCCGTTTTGCTTGATCGTCAATCATTGGCAAGAAGGGGGGGGGGGGGGGGGGTGTGAAGAGAAGTAGTGCAACTCATATGGGGGAATCGCAAACATTCACAGATAATGAGATGGTATGCTACTTGATATGCTACTATGATTTGCTACTTCTGGCTTTACTTGGGTGAATATTGAATTAAATGGACATGGTGGACAAAATCAAAATCTGTTATTTTTTTAATCATAGGCCTACTTGACGTGCTGAAGGCATTGAGATTCCAATGCACATGAATATTGTCACATAAAAAATGTAATGAAAAAAAAAAAAAAAGGTTGATAAACACTGGTCTATGGCACGCATCCTGTTAACTTGCGCCCACTCGCTCACGCAACTAAAAACCTGCCCCACTGGTAGCAACAGACGAAAAGGCAAAGAGTAACAAGGTAGAATGGATCTCTCAGAGCCCCAGGTCTACTTTCTGCACTTTGCAGCCCAACAAGGCGTTTCCAGCCTCCACACACTCTGTGATGCATCCCACCTTCTGAGCACGGACCCAGGACACTGCCTTCAAGGCCACAAGCTGCCACTCATCCTGGGCTTCCATCTTGAAGCCGTGGAGCCAGATTAGAGCCAAAACAGTGGCCCAAACATCCTCAGGCACTGGTAGAGGCTTTGACTTTTTCACCTCCTCCTCAGTCTTCCCCAGCACGTCGGTGAGCTCTGGAGCTATGGTCCAGAATCCAGCAGCGTTTTGGAGGGCAATCACCTTAAGTAACTCGTCAACAGGCCAGAAAATCGGGGTACCGATTTTGCAGGAACCGATGCGGATGCAGCGATATTCATCCTCAGCTTCCCCAGCAGGTACCCTGTTGCCGCAGGAACTAGTTTCGTCGCTGAAACATTCCGCATCGCTGGCACGTGTCCCTTCGCAGTAATATTCCTTCTCAGCTTCCCCGTCGCTGTCTTCGTCGCACGCAGGAACCTCCCATGTCGGAGGAACCTCCCATGTCGGGGGAAAGGAGGTACATTCGGCTAATGCCGGCACTGCAGCGGATCGGATATGTTGAAACCGGGACATCTCTGCGTAAGAGAGGTCCTTGGACAGTTTCGCCACTTCCTTTGTTGATGGCAATGAAGGCGGTGAAGGCACTGCTCACGCCTGATTGGACGCTGAGTTCCACCACCCTCTTCTTCACACCTTGGTCCTGCTGGCCTTGCTCCCCTTCTCTCTGCTCTGATTCCAGAGAGCGAATCAGGGTCCGGGCCCCCAACCTGTGGACCGTCAACCCAGTGTCCTTGTTAGGTTTGAAACCAAAGCGAAGCTTATTTTCGTAAGCTTGACCTGCCAGGCTATACTTCACAGTTACACAGCCTTCACTGGTCCCTGGATTCTCTCCGGTGAGCTGGGCATAAATTAGTGACCGTTGGCCCTGGAAAAGGGTTGTGATTTGTGGAGACAAAGGTGTTACAGACACTCCCTTTGGCAGATCCCATGAAACAGAAATATCCAGCACGGCTGGCTGCAGGGCAAAGCGAAGGGATTGCATCACTTTGGGTTGCAACCTCTCCGTTCCCATGATGAACTGGGCATGACCTCCTCCCTGTTTGGCCATGCCAGTGATGAGAGCAGAGCTGGCCCCCTCCCCGATCCCGAAAGTAAAGCACCTGTGAGAACTTGCGTTTCTTCTCACCAGCTCTAGCACTTCCTTGGTGTTCTCCACCTCGCCGTCAGTGAAGACAAAGACCTGTCTAGGCTGATTGGGAACGCAGGGCTGCTTGTAGATGTGTTCTAGAGGCTCTAGGATTTCTGTCCCACCCAGATCAGCAGACATGGTCTTGACTTTCTCCAGAGCTTCATCCATGGTGGTCTGGCTGTACTCCACACTGCCAGGAAAGATGTGATCATAACGGCTTCCAAAGCCAAATATGTTGAAGTAGCAGCCCATTGGCAAACTTTTCAGTAGGAGTAGCAGTGTGTCCCTTGCGGTGCCAATGCATTCCCCATTCATGCTGCCTGAACGATCCACTAAAAACAAGAACTCCCGACATGTAGGTAGCGATGACATCACAGCTTCGGGGAACTCGGGGTACAGGCTCAACATGACCACCGGGTCGCCCATCAGAGAGCCAGGCTCGGCAGAATCCTCTCCAGCCTCTACAATGGCAGCGGGCCGGTGGACGTCTTCATAATAAACCAACAGTTCCACGTCTCTGTCAAACTTGTGTCCGTCGCCGAGGCAGACCGTGGCTTGGGTCCGCTCTGCGTCGAGGTACTGCAGAGGGTCCAGGGAACAGTTGGACTCTACTTTAGAGATGGGTCTAGGGGAGGTCACTCGGGCAGTAAAGGACAGACCGTAGGGCACCAGTGAAGCCGGAACAGAGGTCACCTGAGGTGGAGCGCTCCCTCCACCATCACCACGAGGTTGGTAACGGGGGTTGAGCACGGCGGGCAGGCAGAACCTCAGCCCGCCGTCGGCCTCCACGGCCAGCTCAGTGACGTACTGCAGCCTGACGGAGGCGCTCTCACCTGGAGGCAGACTGCCCACGCTCATGGAGAACACGTCAGGGCTCTGCTCGCTCTCCTCCAGCAGGAAGGCCTGCTTGCCTGAGCTCAGCGCGTCGTCATACTTTTCGCGGGCCTCCTGTTTCTCCTTCACCTCGGCCACGATCTCCGACCCTCCGACCCTCGCGCTGAAGTGACAGACGGTGGCGTCGCCGGGAAGAGGGAAGACAAAGACGGCCTCTATGGGGCTCTCCTCCGTGTTCTCGTAGTGCAGGGTGGAGGTCAATGTCGCCACGTGGTCTCTCACCTCCACCTCCACCTCGACGCCTTTCAGGGGCACCACTTCCTTCTTGCCAGAGACCAGACCACATCTCATGGTGTTCTCTGTAATGTACCAAACTAATGTACCTAACAGCGAAATATTCTGTCTTGTATGGAAAACTTGCGAGAATGGTAAGCTACTTGGACATCATAATTAATGGATACAAACACTCGGGAATAAATAGGATGATTGTCACCATGACAATGCCAGCCAGCTAAGATGATTGTCACCTCATTATTGGCAAACCGTTGCCATCAAAAGGGACAAGACATATGTGGTATCATTACGTTTGTATGACATCCATGAATTCAAAAATGTGTGATAGCAGTTTCAGAAGAGTAGCTGAATACATGGTGACTAATGGGCCGATTTTGATGATTCTGAAATCAAAGGATACATTTTCTTCGAGTTCATTTATGAGGTGACCAAAGCGATTTAAGTTCAGTCATGTGTCAAAGGTCAATGTCATGGTCATTTTCTATCTAAATGTCCTGTAATAGTAAAGTGGCCCATATAAGTTCAGAAACCTACCTTTGGGAATTATTCTCTCCACCTTAATAATACCAATTGGTATTGTATCTTATATTGTTTTAATCAATGAATAGTCACCTTTACAACAAGGTATGGCATATAGAGATCGGACATTCCTGGAATGAGTAACGTTGCTAAACATGTGGGTTGCACCCCCCAAAAGTTTGCCAAAATGGCTAATGGCTTGCATCAACCCTTGCTTTTGAGGGTCACTAGGCCCCGATTCTGAAGATATTGGCTCTCACAAAACTTGGTCTTAAATTGTGAAAGTTAGCAGGAATGACACCAAATGATGCTGCTGCCACTACTGTATGTATGCTGAAACACCAGCTTTCAATTGTCCTATTTAACAGCATTCACGTTTGGTTTACTAACTCCCGACCCGTTTCATCAATTGAAAAAAGTGAAGTGGTTTATGATAGCAGACACATATAGGTCCATTTCCTGAAAATAGTAGATAAAGGGATCTTTGAGTAAAATAGTGTCAAAAACCCTTATGGTGCCTCATCACTAACTACATGTTATAATTCAAGAACCGTAGTACCTACAGACATGTAGTTGGTATCAAAATGTCCGTAATGGCCAATTTTATATTAGCGTTCAATATATTAACACCTTTACAGTTTTCCCACGCGAAAAAGCATGATGTAATATTCTGTCCCCTGTTTCCCACGCGAAAACGCATGTTGTACTTTTTTAATCTATAAGCATAGATTAACTTGCAGACTATCATGCCATGTAGTCACTTAGGGGTTAATGTCACTAAAATAGCCGAACAAACACTGGCGCATGTGATGTGGTATCAGTCCGCCCCATAGAGAGCCATTAGTTTGGTTGGTGTTGTTGTTGTTGTGCCATGTGGCTACAGAACAATGCTAAAGGGACTCACCGCTCTTCTCCTTCGTTGCATGCATTGGGCGCACGTGAGTGTGTCTGTGTGTGTGTGTGTGTGTGTGTGTGTGTGTGTGTGTGTGTGTGTGTGTGTGTGTGTGTGTCGTGACGCTTTCTCTTTCTCTTCTCTCTGTGTGTGTGTGTGTGTGTGTGTGTGTGTGTGTGTGTGTGTGTGTGTGTGTGTGTGTGTGTGTGTGTGTGTGTGTGTGTGTGTGTGTGGAGGGGGGGGGGGGATCTGGGATCGTGTTTCTGTTCAGTCAAAAGCAAACGATGATGGATAGGTCAGCTTTTTCATGCATGCTACCTTTAGATGGCGCCATCTCCACACTGGAACATGTCAGAAAGTTTGTCTTTTTTTTTTTTTTTTAATTGTAGCCAACCACCTGATCTTTAAAATGGTATAGGCATATGGGCATCTACTTGAAGCAGAAAAAAGTTATATGAAAGATAAAACTTTAAACCTGATTATTTCATAACTAGTCCTGGAGGAAACGCCAGTGTGAACAACAGGGCCCTTTTGTACAATTTATATATAAAAAAGAAAACATATTATCGAGTTGGGCTATTTTTTCCCTTAAAGTGGACACCTCAAGCTGTCTTTGGATACCATTGGTTTGCACAAATTCATAACAGAGGATTTTCTATAAATCATTTTGTTACTATTGAGCCCAATGGGAACAAGACTAGCTTTTTGCCTGATCACTTAAAGGGGTGTTACACTTTCAAAAAAACTTTTGGTCGTTTTATGGTCTACTCGGTCTCATGTGAACACACCAGACAGTTTATAAGTTACTTCTTTCAGTATTTAGATATTTGATGTTTATTTTAGCGCCTCCAGCTCCTTCCCATAGAAACCCATTATAACTTAAAACTCCATTTTAACCATGACAGATTATTCGAAAACAACCATTTTTTTTCTGGTGACTCATATTGTCCTCGGAATACGTGAGAGGACCGTGGAATTTCATTTGCAGTTTTTATTTATTTTTAAAATATTGTTTTGGAAAAAGTAGCCGCCTCCATATTTGGGTAGCCTACCCAAATAAATAAAACAATATTTTAAAAATAAATAAAAACTGTAAATGAAATTCCACGGCCCTCTCACGTATTCCGAGGACAATATCAGTCACCAGAAAAAAAATTGGTTGTTTTCGAATAATCTGTCATGGTTAAAATGGAGTTTTAATGGGTTTCTATGGGAAGGAGCTGGAGGCGCTAAAATAAACATCAAATATCTAAATATTGAAAGGAGTAACTTATAAACTGTCTGGTGTGTTCACATGAGGCTGAGTAGACCATAAATTGACCAAAAGTTTTTTTGAAAGTGTAACACCCTTTAAGGAGTTAATGGGGGTTTTGTATTTCGAGGTATGATTGAAAAAACACATTTTTGGATGGACATCTTAGATTTTGGGGGCTGCCATCTTAGAATTTTGCAGGGCATGCGGTACTTTTAGAAACAGTGGGGTTTGAAGAGTGTGTGTCACCATTTGATTGACTTAAGAATCAATGTTACAAATGTCTTGCTCTCCTCAATCTGTGAACGTACCTATATGCTGTATCTCGAGAACCGTAGGAGATACAGACATGTACTTGGTACCAAATTGTGCGTAATGCTAAACTTTGTATTAATGTTCAATACATTTATGGGGCGTCAATACAACAGTTTATCAGATATAAAGGCCAAAAACCTGTATTCAGCTACCCCTCTGAAACTACTATCACACATTTTTGCATTCATGGATGTCATACGAACGTAATGATACCACATGTCTTGTCCCTTTTGATGGCAATGATTTTTTCCGGTGGCCCACGGCCTATCACTCCAGATTATATTACCTGGTGACATAAAAGTTACAATGTTTGCCCTTTACCCTGAAATTCTGTGAAGCACGTTGGTCGAGAGTTCCAGAATGTCATTACAGGCTACGGCCTGCTTGGGCACAACGCATAATTATGCACACTCCCGAGGGCTGATCTAGTTGCATCGGGTTGTGGCATAGGTGTTATAAATAGACCCATTGCAGCATGCCTGCTATTATGTCGATGTCTATCACTAGCATAAGCCTTCTGGTTTTCTATTTGAACAAATCCTCCTCAAAAATCCAGCCATACTAGCAGTTAATCTTTGCTCCACCAACACAGTAGCTGCATTGGACCAAATTGGACCACTTAACCTTGTGATTTTTCCTTTTTTTTAAGTGTTTGGTATAATAAACAGTCATCACACAGTATATTTAATTTAATATAGTTGAAATATGGATGGTAAAAAATAAAATACATATTTTATTTTTGACTGAAACTAGACTAAAACCGTTTAGCTTTTTGTTGACTAAAATGACTACAACTGACTAATACCCATTGAGAACCTGTCCTGCTGCTAGCCTGCCACTACAACCTTTGGTTTGTGAGGAAGGTAGCAATGCTCTACTCTTGCTGTCTCCCTTGATGATTGACTGACTTAAACATGTTCTAAAATGTTCCTAAATAGAAAGATCATTGTTGAAATAGCCATTTTTATTCATTATTCAACCTGAACCATTGCTGTGATGTGTAGAATGCAAAAAAGGTAATATATATTGTTTGGTTAAAAAGTGGGTATCGTTTCTGGTATCGTCTCGATTCCCAGTTATCGAGTATCGGTATGGCATCGATTCAAAGGTGAAAGGTACTCATCGACTTGCTTCATATTGTCGATTTGTTTAGTCGGGAAAGTGTTTTACCCTGCGTTCACCTGTCCTGGCTTCAATGAATTCGGGTCGATTCAAGCGTCCGTTTTCCGAAGCCCCCACAGGTGATTCTTCAGACTTTTTGCCACCCATGTTGGACTCATATTCGCTCCATAGCCAGAACCAGTCGTCGGATGCGGACGGAGGGATGAACGTCACCCATAGGGTGACGTATCAGGTGACGTAACATAGTCACCACCGGTAACGTAACAGTCTTCACCCTGACAAAGAGTCAGGAGTTTGATTTTCGGGGACCAACGCCACCACCAAATAATTATAATATGACATCATACCACTGCTCTTTCCAGCCCTCCACTCTGATTTTACTCACCACCGGAGCAGTGGTGGCGGTGGACGCTGAAAATCTGCTTTTTAATCGCAACCTAGTCTTCATCAGTCATCATCGTTCTCTTGTTTCCTAAGCCAATGGGAGTCTGACCCCACACCCTGAAACTCCACCATTGAGCCATAGGGGCAGAAAACTGTCTTGTCACATTGGTTCAACTTATGTGAGCCCATAGACAATTTTAAATGAAAGTCTATGTAGAAGATCACGGACCCATGAAACGAACAGTGATGTCGTAACTCTGCCTTGTACAACTCTGATACTGCCTAAGCAACGAACCAGGAAAAGGGGCGATTTCTGCACTGCACCTCAGCCAACCAGCCACTGTACGACCACAACGTGAACAACGTCTGCTATGCAATGGACTGCATGGACAGCATGAAAGCCACAACCAAGCAGTAAACACAGTCATTGTACCACACACAGAATGTCAGAAATGAACGCGAACAAAGGCAGTGAGGTTGCCACGCACAAAAATGCACGTTACTAAAATAACAACTAGAATGCGATTCTGAACTTGCAAAGTGGGGTTGCCCCAATGATGGTGTAATGGTGACGTGGTGGATTAACGGTCACAGATGATGTCATGTTGACATACATCATTTTCGTCACGAGGGGAAAAAGTTTACAGAATAAATGTTACGGAGAAAAATGTTACAGAAAGAATGCATTACAATACACAACAATAGTAGGGGTCCCTGAGAATACAGGGAGAAAAACAAAGTCAACTGCAAATGCACTCTATGAAGCTAGCAACTTGCAGCATTCACACAAGTACCTGAAGGCTATATATGGTCTACTTATGTTCAAGCGCTATATATGGCCTACTTATGTTCAAGCAAAGAGCACATGTACCACCGACTTCTAAAAACATACTTCAGGCCCCTCTATAAAATATAAAACGTAAGGACGAAAATGATATACATTTAAAGAGAACCCGACATACACTTTACCGATCTTACGCCACCTTTCTAACCTCCTGAACATCAACCTACGTACATACTTATCAAGCCGATTGCAATAAATTTCAGCCCGACATCAGCAAACAAGAGACCAGGGACACACCCGCATACCCAGCCGATCGTGGTATGATCATTGATTGTGCCACGAAATTGTAGTACTTTTATCCACTCAACATTGAAGTAAATCAATGTCAGACACATACACATACTGTACATGTGTCTGATCAGATTCGTGCACACTCAAGTTTCAATTTTAGTTTTACTCAATTTACCTATATAGAAGAACCTTCCCCACTGGTAATAACAGGTGAAGAGTCAAGGTAGAATGGATCTCTCAGGGCCCCAGGTCCACTTCCTGCACTTTGCGCCCCAACAAGGCTTTTCCAGCGGCAACACACTCTGTGATGCATCCCACCTTCTGAGCATGGATCCAGGACACTGCCTTCATGGCCACAAGCTGCCACTCATCCCGGGTTTCCATCTTGAAGCCGTGGAGCCAGATTAGAGCCAAAACAGTGGCCCAAACATCCTCGGTCACTGGTAGAGGCTTTGACCTTTTCACCTCCTCCTCAGTCTTCCCCAGTACAACAATCAGCTCTGGAGCTATGGTCCAGAATCCAGCAGCTTTCTGGAGGGCTATCACCTGGAGCAGTGGGTCCATAGCCTGGGATGCCTTCCACTCATCATGTTCTGAGTTGCCAGTCGCATTCAGTCCGCAAGCAGTCTGCCTGGCCCACTGGGGGCGCCTGGGGACAAAACTAGCTTTGTAGCGTCGCAGTGAGACACTGCGACATTTGTCCATATATGCGCGATATGTGTTCCGCATACATTTTCTGCGTAACAGAGGTCCTCGTATAGTCTCGCGACTTCCTTGGTTGACAGCAATGAAGGCAGTGAGAGCACTGGCCACACCTGATTGGATGCTTAGTTCCACCACTCTCTTCTTCACTGCTTTTTTCTGCTGCCCTTGCTGCCCCTCCCTCTCCTCCAACTCCAGAGTGCGAATCAGGGTCCGAGCCCCCAACCTGTGGACCGTCAACCCAGTGCCCTTGTTAGGTTTGAGACCAAAGTTGAGCTTATTCACGTAAGGTTGACCTGCCAGGCTATACTTCACAGTTACACAGCCTTCACTGGTCCCTGGATTCTCTCCGGTGAGCTGGGCATAAATTAGTGACCGTTGGCCCTGGAAAAGGGATGTGATTTGCGGAGACAAAGGTGTTACAGACACTCCCTTTGGCAGATCCCATGAAACAGAAATATCCAGCATGGCTGGCTGCAGGGCAAAGCGAAGGGATTGCATCACTTTGGGTTGCAACCTCTCCGTTCCCATGATGAACTGGGCATGACCTCCTCCCTGTTTGGCCATGCCAGTGATGAGAGCAGAGCTGGCCCCCTGCCCGATCCCGAAAGTAAAGCACCTGTGAGAAATTGCGTTTCTTCTCACCAGCTCTAGCACTTCCTTGGTGTTCTCCACCTCGCCGTCAGTGAACACAAAGACCTGTCTGGGCTGATTGGGAACGCAGGGCTGCTTGTAGATGTGTTCTAGAGGCTTTAGGATTTCTGTCCCACCTAGATCAGCAGACATGGTCTTGACTTTCTCCAAAGCTTCATCCATGGTGGTCTGGCTGTACTCTACACTCCCAGGAAAGATGTGATCATAACGGCTTCCAAAGCCAAATATGTTGAAGTAGCAGCCCATTGGCAAACTTTTCAGTAGCAGTAGCAGTGTGTGTCTTGCAGTGCTAATGCGTTCCCCTTTCATGCTGCCTGAACAATCCACTAAAAACAAGAACTCCCCACATGGAGCCAGCGATGACATCACAGCTTCGGGGAAATCGGGGTACAGGCTCAACATGACCACCGGGTCGCCCATCAGAGAGCCAGGCTCGGCAGAATCCTCTCCAGCCTCTACAATGGCAGCGGGCCGGTGGACGTCTTCATAATAAACCAACAGTTCCACGTCTCTGTCAAACTTGTGTCCGTCGCCGAGGCAGACCGTGGCTTGGGTCCGCTCTGCGTCGAGGTACTGCAGAGGGTCCAGGGAACAGTTGGACTCTACTTTAGAGATGGGTCTAGGGGAGGTCACTCGGGCAGTAAAGGACAGACCGTAGGGCACCAGTGAAGCCGGAACAGAGGTCACCTGAAGTGGAGCGCTCCCTCCACCACCACCATGAGGTTGGTAACGGGGGTTGAGCACGGCGGGCAGGCAGAACCTCAGCCCGCCGTCGGCCTCCACGGCCAGCTCAGTGACGTACTGCAGCCTGACGGAGGCGCTCTCCCCTGGAGGCAGACTGCCCACGCTCATGGAGAACACGTCAGGGCTCTGCTCGCTCTCCTCCAGCAGGAAGGCCTGCTGGCCTGAGCTCAGCGCGTCGTCGTACTCCTCGCGGGCCTCCTGTTTCTCCTTCACCTCAGCCACGACCTCCGACCCTCCGACCCTCGCGCTGAAGTGACAGACGGCGGCGTCGCCGGGAAGAGGGAAGACAAAGACGGCCTCTATGGGGCTCTCCTCCTTGTTCTCGTACCGCAGGGTGGAGGTCAATGTCGCCACGTGGTCTCTCACCTCCACCTCCACCTCGACGCCTTTCAGGGGCACCACTTCCTTCTTGCCAGAGACCAGACCACATCTCATGGTGTTCTCTGTAATGTACCTAACAGCCAAATATTCTGTCATGTATGGAAAACTCACGAGAATGGTAAGCTACTTGGACATCATAATTAATGGAGAAAAACACTCCGGAATATATAGGATGATTGTCACCATGACAATTACAGCCGGCTAGATGATTGTCACCTCATTATGGTCACTGACCTCGACCATGATGTGAAACTTTCTTTTACTACATCACCAATTCGTATTTTCATCACAAGGGAAAAAGAGTTTACAGAATAAATGTTACGGAGAAAAATGTTACAAGAAGGCCTCACAATAACAATAGTGGGGTTCCCTGATAATACAGGGAGAAAAAACAAAGTCAACTGCAAATGCACTCTATGAAGCTAGCAACTTGCAGCATTCACACAAGACCTGAAGGCTATATATGGCCTACTTATGCTCAAGCAAAGAGCACATGTACCGCTGACTTCTAAAAACATACTACAGCCCCTCTATAAAACATAACAAGCACAGGTCTCCACCGTCCGGGTTCAGGTTTGAATGTCTGCATATTCTAATACTAAAAATCAGTGACCTTGTTGTCGAGTCATTACCATGGTCTTACGTCATTCATGACATAACGGTCATATCTTCAGAATTATAGTCTTCATCTTCTCTGCTAGACTCCTTCTCCTCTCCACGGCCAACAGGTCATCTTCCATCTGAGAGAGCCTTATCCCTCTCCTCCAGGTCTTCTTTGATCTTCTCCAGGTCCTCGTCCCTCTCTTCCTCTTGCTCTTTGCCGTTCGTTTCCATGATAGCATCTTATATATCTATGACCTCATCACAACATCATCGGATTTCAGTGTCTTGAGATACGAGGACCTGATCTTCTCCAGCTCCTCCTCCCTCTGTTCCTCTTGATCTTTGGTTCCCTCATCTTCTCCTCACTCTCTTTGGCGTTCGTTTCCGTGGTAGCACCTTATCCGATGAAGAAAAGGTACTAGAGATGAACCATGTTGTCTGACCATTATCCCGGCCATAGGTCAGGGGCGGGATCTAGTTTATGGGCATGGAGGGCAATGCCTCCCTAAATGGTTCCCTCATCTTCTCCTCACTCTCTTTGGCGTTCGTTTCCATGGTAGCACCTATATATCTATCTATGACGTCATCATGACGTCATCGGATTCACGGACGTCTTTCGATGCAGAGGGTACGGAATATATGACATCACCTTGACGTCTTTGGATGTGGACGGATAGGGTACAAAATATATGACGTCATCATGACGTCATCGGATGCACGGACGAACGTGTCATATGAACATATGGGCGGATGGTCAGGTTGGTCAAGGGATGACATTTATGACGTCATCATGGCGTCATCGGATTCACTGGCATCCAGGCTGACGCACAGTATACGGAACATATGACGTCATCGAATGCGGACGGACAGACGGACATGCTGATGTGCACGGACGGACATACGCGCTGACGGACAGGGTACGATTTATTGTCACCACCTTACGGTGGAGACAACAATCAAGACGAAAATGATATACTTTTAAAGAGAACCCGACATACACTTTACAATCTTACGCCACCTTTCTAACCTCCTGAACCACATCAACCTACATACATACAGGGCTGCACATAACTATTTTGTCTGGTACTCAGTGGAGCACCAGGGGTGTTAGTTGGTGCTCCAAAAATGCGGCGACCCATATCGACCCGTATCGGCGACCCATATCGCCGCCCAGGTCCAAATGGAACTGTTACATTTGTACACCATCAGAAAAAAAGGCCATAAAAGAAAACATATTAATGTGGTAAACACAACTTGATGATGTCATCAAGTGGTGTTTCACCACGTTAATATTATTTTCAGACCCCCATTTCTAGGAAATAGATTGGGGGAACACCACAACATCTCTAAGATGCATGTTAATGACATAACATGTTGGAAATGGGTGGAATGCCCCTTTAATGCGTTCTCTCTCTCTCTCTCTCACTCACTCACACACACTCACACGCTCACACACGCTCACACACACACGCACACACACACACTCTCACACTCACACTCACACACACACACACACACACACACACGCACACACCAACAACACACACACACACACACACACACACACCACACACACACACAGCCCCGTTGCGTTCAAGATGAAGGGGGAACGCAACGCAACAGGACTAAGCGACATTGTGCATCAGCCACTTTACAGCAAAGACGTCTTTTTCTGTGCAGTCTCTTTGAGATTGCGGTGATGGAACACCAAAATAATTCCTCAATGGCGCTTGCTTCTTGGACATTTTGACGAGAGTTTAGCTGTAAGTTTGCAGAATAATGTGTCAGTGTGTGCTACCAGCGATTAGCATGGATCGTCTGAGGAAGGAGGAACAGACACACTGCGTTTGGTCAGTGCCAGTGTTGCCAACTGCCAAAATCCAAAATGCATTAGTGTCACTTCAAAAACAGACTCGAATGCATTAGAATAAAATGAATGCTCTACAATGAAACCAAATGGACCCTTACGCGTCCATTTGGTTGGGGCCTGGTTGGTTGGGGTTTGGTTGGGGTCTGGAAAAAAAACTAAATATAGTGAGAAATGACTCAGGTTGGCAACACTGGCCAGTGCACCCATGTGTCCACAAGACACAGTGTGATTGGCCAGTGGGGGCAGAGCCATCTAGTTGCGACATTGAGGGGTCAGAAACTGAGCACTCCAACTGCTATTCATGCAGCCTGAATAGGGACAAGCTGGAGTTGGAAATACATTGTTTACAACGTAGAGGAGCCGCCATTGGACTGGCCCAATGAAGTGAACGGAGTTGGCGAAATTCTATGTATACTAAGGCTTCTGGCCATAAACAACAATAATTTATATTATGAACCCCATCTGTGGTGCGCAAAAGCGTTCCCCAGCCTGTAAATGACAGCGCCATGTGCTTGATTTACCGCGGTGGCGCACCGGCGTACCATTTATGTGCAGTCCTGCATACATACCAAGCCGATTGCAATAAATTTCAGCCCGACATTAGCAAACAAGAGACCAGGGACACACCCGCATACCCAGCCAATCGTGGTATGATCATTGATTGTGCCACACAAATTGTAGTACGTTTATCCACTCAACATTGAAGTATGTCAGACACATACACACACATATGTGTCTGATCAGATTTGTACACACTCAACTTTCAATTTTAGTTTGACTCAATTTACCTATATAGAAGAACCTGCCCCACAGGTAATAACAGGTGAAGAGTCAAGGAGGAGTCAGGTAGAATGGATCTCTCAGAGCCCCAGGTCTACTTTCTGCACTTTGCAGCCCAACAAGGCGTTTCCAGCCTCCACACACTCTGTGATGCATCCCACCTTCTGAGCATGGATCCAGGACACTGCCTTCAAGGCCACAAGCTGCCACTCATCCCGGGTTTCCATCTTGAAGCCGTGGAGCCAGATTAGAGCCAAAAAAGTGGCCCAAACATCCTCGGTCACTGGTAGAGGCTTTGACCTTTTCACCTCCTCCTCAGTCTTCCCCAGCACGTTGGTCAGCTCTGGAGCTATGGTCCAGAATCCAGCAGCGTTTTGGAGGGCAATCATCTGAAGTATTATGTCAACAGCCCAGGGTTCCTCCCATTCGTCATCAGAGGAAGCACAGGCCATCCACATGCTAGGACCCGTTACACCGCCATCATCAGAGAAAGCACAGGCCTCTGATGATGCTAGTAGCATGTGGATGGCCTGTGCCATCATCCTGATATGATCCTGTACACCGCCGTCATCAGAGGAGTCACATTCCATCATCCTGATACGATCCGGTACACCGCCGTCATCAGAGGAAAGACAGGCCATCAACATGCTAGGATCCGGTACACCGCCGTCATCAGAGGAAAGACAGGCCATCAACATGCCAGGATCCGGTACACCGCCGTCATCAGAGGAAAGACAGGCCATCAACATGCCAGGATCCGGTACACCGCCGACATCAGAGGAAAGACTTGCGCGCGTCGGCAGGCACCAACTTGGTACTGGGACATTTCTGTGTAAGAGAGGTCCTCTGACAGCCTCCCCACTTCCTTTGCTGAATGCGATGAAGGCAGTGAAAGCACTGCTCACGCCTGATTGGACGCTGAGTTCCACCACCCTCTTCTTCACACCTTGGTCCTGCTGACCTTGCTCCCCTTCTCTCTGCTCTGATTCCAGAGAGCGAATCAGGGTCCGGGCCCCCAACCTGTGGACCGTCAACCCAGTGTCCTTGTTAGGTTTGAGACCAAAGTTGAGCTTATTCACGTAAGGTTGACCTGCCAGGCTATACTTCACAGTTACACAGCCTTCACTTGTCCCTGGATTCTCTCCGGTGAGCTGGGCATAAATTAGTGACCGTTGGCCCTGGAAAAGGGTTGTGATTTGTGGAGACAAAGGCGTTACAGACACTCCCTTTGGCAGATCCCATGAAACAGAAATATCCATCACGGCTGGCTGCAGGGCAAAGCGAAGGGATTGCATCACTTTGGAGTGCAACCTCTCCGTTCCCATGATGAACTGAGCATGACCTCCTCCCTGTTTGGCCATGCCAGTGATGAGAGCAGAGCTGGCCCCCTGCCCGATCCCGAAAGTAAAGCACCTGTGAGAACTTGCGTTTCTTCTCACCAGCTCTAGCACTTCCTTGGTGTTCCGCACCTCGCCGTCAGTGAAGACAAAGACCTGTCTGGGCTGATTGGGAACGCAGGGCTGCTTGTAGATGTGTTCTAGAGGCTTTAGGATTTCTGTCCCACCTAGATCAGCAGACATGGTCTTGATTTTCTCCAAAGCTTCATCCATGGTGGTCTGGCTGTACTCCACACTCCCAGGAAAGATGTGATCATAACGGCTTCCAAAGCCAAATATGTTGAAGTAGCAGCCCATTGGCAAACTTTTCAGTAGCAGTAGCAGTGTGTGTCTTGCAGTGCTAATGCGTTTCCCATCCATGCTCCCTGAACGATCCACTAAAAACAAGAACTCCCCACATGTAGCCAGCGATGACATCACAGCTTCGGGGAACTCGGGGTACAGGCTCAACATGACCACCGGGTCGCCCATCAGAGAGCCAGGCTCTGCAGAATCCTCTCCAGCCTCTACAATGGCAGCGGGCCGGTGGACGTCTTCATAATAAACCAACAGTTCCACGTCTCTGTCAAACTTGTGTCCGTCGCCGAGGCAGACCATGGCTTGGGTCCGCTCTGCATCGAGGTACTGCAGAGGGTCCAGGGAACAGTTGGACTCTACTTTAGAGATGGGTCTAGGGGAGGTCACTCGGGCAGTAAAGGACAGATCGTAGGGCACCAGTGAAGCCGGAACAGAGGTCACCTGAGGTGGAGCGCTCCCTCCACCACCACCATGAGGTTGGTAACGGGGGTTGAGCACGGCGGGCAGGCAGAACCTCAGCCCGCCGTCGGCCTCCACGGCCAGCTCAGTGACGTACTGCAGCCTGACGGAGGCGCTCTCACCTGGAGGCAGACTGCCCACGCTCATGGAGAACACGTCAGGGCTCTGCTCGCTCTCCTCCAGCAGGAAGGCCTGCTGGCCTGAGCTCAGCGCGTCGTCATACTTTTCGCGGGCCTCCTGTTTCTCCTTCACCTCGGCCACGATCTCCGACCGTCCGACCCTCGCGCTGAAGTGACAGACGGCGGCATCGCCGGGAAGAGGGAAGACAAAGACGGCCTCTATGGGGCTCTCCTCCGTGTTCTCATAGTGCAGGGTGGAGGTCACTGTGGCCACGTGGTCTCTCACCTCCACCTCCACCTCGACGCCTTTCAGGGGCACCACTTCCTTCTTGCAAGAGACCAGACCACATCTCATGGTGTTCTCTGTAATGTACCAAACTAATGTACCCAACAGCCAAATATTCTGTCTCGTATGGAAAACTTGCGAGAATGGTAAGCTACTTGGACATCATAATTAATGGATACAAACACTCAGGAATATATAGGATGATTGTCACCATGACAATGCCAGCCAGCTAAGATGATTGTCACCTCATTATTGGCAAACCGTTGCCATCAAAAGGGACAAGACATATGTGGTATCATTACGTTTGTATGACATCCATGAATTCAAAAATGTGTGATAGCAGTTTCAGAAGAGTAGCTGAATACATGGTGACTAATGGGCCGATTTTGATGATTCTGAAATCAAAGGATACATTTTCTTCGAGTTCATTTATGAGGTGACCAAAGCGATTTAAGTTCAGTCATGTGTCAAAGGTCAATGTCATGGTCATTTTCTATCTAAATGTCCTGTAATAGTCAAGTGGCCCATATAAGTTGAGAAAACCAACCTTTGGGAATTATTCTCTCCACCTTAGTAATACCAATTGTTATTGTATCTTATATTGTTTTAATCCGATTAGTCACCTTTACAACAAGGTATGGCATATAGAGATCGGTCATTCCTGGAATGAGTAACGTTGCTAAACATGTGGGTTGCACCCCCCAAAAGTTTGCCAAAATGGCTAATGGCTTGCATCAACCCTTGCTTTTGAGGGTCACTAGGCCCCGATTCTGAAGATATTGGCTCTCACAAAACTTGGTCTTAAATTGTGAAAGTTAGCAGGAATGACACCAAATGATGCTGCTGCCACTACTGTATGTATGCTGAAACACCAGCTTTCAATTGTCCTATTTAACAGCATTCACGTTTGGTTTACTAACTCCCGACCCGTTTCACCAATTGAAAAAACTTGAAGTGGTTTATGATAGCAGACACATATAGGTCCATTTCCTGAAAATAGTAGATAAAGGGATCTTTGAGTAAAATAGTGTCAAAAACCCTTATGGTGCCTCATCACTAACTACATGTTATAATTCAAGAACCGTAGTACCTACAGACATGTAGTTGGTATCAAAATGTCCGTAATGGCCAACTTTATATTAGCGTTCAATATATTAATGGGGGTTTTGTATTTCGAGTTATGAATGAAAAAACACATTTTTGGATGGACATCTTAGATTTTGGGGGCTGCCATCTTAGAATTTTGCAGGGCCTGCGGTACTTTTAGAAACAGTGGGGTTTGAAGAGTGTGTGTACCAATTTTCATGCCTGTATCACCATTTGATTGACTTAAGAATCAATGTTACAAATGTCTTGCTCTCCTCAATCTGTGAACGTACCTATATGCTGTATCTCGAGAACCGTAGGAGATACAGACATGTACTTGGTACCAAATTGTTCGTAATGCTAAACTTTGTATTAATGTTCAATACATTTATGGGGCGTAAAATCAATGCATTTCAAGTTATGAAGTTATTACAACAGTTTATCAGATATAAAGGCCAAAAACCTGTATTCAGCTACCCCTCTGAAACTACTATCACACATTTTTGCATTCATGGATGTCATACGAACGTAATGATACCACATGTCTTGTCCCTTTTGATGGCAATGATTTTTCCGGTGGCCCACGGCCTATCACTCCAGATTATATTACCTGGTGACATAAAAGTTACAATGTTTGCCCTTTACCCTGAAATTCTGGGAAGCACGTTGGTCGAGAGTTCCAGAATGTCATTACCCTGTGCATTACAGGCTACGGCCTGCTTGGGCACAACGCATAATTATGCCACTCCCGAGGGCTGATCTAGTTGCATCGGGTTGTGGCATAGGTGTTATAAATCGACCCATTGCAGCATGCCTGCTATTATGTCGATGTCTATCACTAGCATAAGCCTTCTGGTTTTCTATTTGAACAAATGCTCCTCAAAAATCCAGCCATACTAGCAGTTAATCTTTGCTCCACCAACACAGTAGCTGCATTGGACCAAATTGGACCACTTAACCTTGTGATTTTTCTTTTTTTTTAAGTGTTTGGTATAATAAACAGTCATCACACAGTATATTTAATTTAATATAGTTGAAATATGGATGGTAAAAAATAAAATACATATTTTTATTTTTGACTGAAACTAGACTAAAACCGTTTAGAGCTTTTGTTGACTAAAATGACTACAACTGACTAATACCCATTGAGAACCTGTCCTGCTGCTAGCCTGCCACTACAACCTTTGGTTTGTGAGGAAGGTAGCAATGCTCTACTCTTGCTGTCTCCCTTGATGATTCACTGACTTAAACATGTTCTAAAATGTTCCTAAATAGAAAGATCATTGTTGAAATAGCCATTTTTATTCATTATTCAACCTGAACCATTGCTGTGATGTGTAGAATGCAAAAAAGGTAATATATATTGTTTGGTTAAAAAGTGTCAAAATTGGTATGGTTTCTGGTATCGTCTCGATTCCCAGTTATCGAGTATCGGTATGGCATCGATTCAAAGGTGAAAGGTACTCATCGACTTGCTTCATATTGTCGATTTGTTTAGTCGGGAAAGTGTTTTACCCTGCGTTCACCTGTCCTGGCTTCAATGAATTCGGGTCGATTCAAGCGTCCGTTTTCCGAAGCCCCCACAGGTGATTCTTCAGACTTTTTGCCACCAATGTTGGACTCATATTCGCTCCATAGCCAGAACCAGTCGTCGGATGCGGACGGAGGGATGAACGTCACCCATAGGGTGACGTATCAGGTGACGTAACATAGTCACCACCGGTAACGTAACAGTCTTCACCCTGACAAAGAGTCAGGAGTTTGATTTTCGGGGACCAACGCCACCACCAAATAATTATAATATGACATCATACCACTGCTCTTTCCAGCCCTCCACTCTGATTTTACTCACCACCGGAGCAGTGGTCACAGTGGTGGCGGTGGTTGCTGAAAATCTGCTTTTTAATCGCAACCTAGTCTTCATCAGGTCATCATCGTTCTCTTGTTTCCTAAGCCAATGGGAGTCTGACCCCACACCCTGAAACTCCACCATTGAGCCATAGGGGCAGAAAACTGTCTTGTCACATTGGTTCAACTTATGTGAGCCCATAGACAATTTTAAATGAAAGTCTATGTAGAAGATCACGGACCCATGAAACGAACAGTGATGTCGTAACTCTGCCTTGTACAACTCTGATACTGCCTAAGCAACGAACCAGGAAAAGGGGCGATTTCTGCACTGCACCTCAGCCAACCCGCCACTGTACGACAACACAACATGAACGGCTGCTATGCAATGATATTAGCTAACTGCATGGACAGCATGAAAGCCACAACCAAGCAGTAAACACAGTCATTGCACCACACGCAGAATGTCAGAAATGAACACGAACAAAGGCAGTGAGGTTGCCACGCACAAAAATGCACGTTACTAAAATAACAACTAGAATGCAATTCTGAAATTGCAAAGTGGGTTGCCCCGATGATGTTGTAATGGTGACGTGGTGGATTAACGGTCACAGATGATGTCATGCATTCAGCATTCACACAAGTACCTGAAGGCTATATATGGTCTACTTATGTTTCAAGCAAAGAGCACATGTACCACCGACTTCTAAAAACATACTTCAGGCCCTACTATAAAATATAAAAACCTAAGGACGAAAATGATATCCCGACATACACCTTACCGATCTTACGCCACCTTTCTAACCTCCTGAACATTAACCTACTTACATATTTATCAAGCCGATTGCAATAAGTTTCAGCCCAACATCAGCAAACAAGAGACCAGGGACACGCCCGCATACCCAGCCGATCGTGGTATGATCATTGATTGTGCCACACAAATTCTTTTTATCATTGAAGTAAATCAATGTCAGACACATACTGTACACATACATGTGTCTGATCAGATTTGTGCACATGTAGCCTCTGCCGTGATGGCCTGGAAAAAAACAATGTCCGCCCCCGGACCAAGAGGATATCCTCTTGGTCTAGTGGTTAAGATGTTGGACTTTCACACGGAGACCCGGGTTCGAATCCGGGCGTTACATTGGTGCCGTGACCCGATCGGGTTTCCCCATGGAAGCAGGTCAAAGTTTCAATTTTAGTGTTACCCAATTTACCTATACAGAAGACCTGCCCCACTGGTAATAACAGGTGAAGAGTCAAGGAGGAGCAAGGTAGAATGGATCTCTCAGGGCCCCAGGTCTACTTTCTGCACTTTGCGGCCCAACAACGCTTTTCCAGCCTCCACACACTCTGTGATGCATCCCACCTTCTGAGCATGGATCCAGGACACTGCCTTCAAGGCCACAAGCTGCCACTCATCCCGGTTTCCATCTTGAAGCCGTGGAGCCAGATTAGAGCCAAAACAGTGGCCCAAACATCCTCGGTCACTGGTAGAGGCTTTGACCTTTTCACCTCCTCCTCAGTCTTCCCCAGTACAACAATCAGCTCTGGAGCTATGGTCCAGAATCCAGCAGCTTTCTGGAGGGCTATCACCTGGAGCAGTGGGTCCATAGCCTGGGATGCCTTCCACTCATCATGTTCTGAGTTGCCAGTCGCATTCAGTCCGCAAGCAGTCTGCCTGGCCCACTGGGGCGCCTGGGGACAAAACTAGCTTTGTAGCGTCGCAGTGAGACACTGCGACATTTGTCCATATATGCACGATATGTGTTCCGCATACATTTTTCTGCGTAACAGAGGTCCTCGTATAGTCTCGCGACTTCCTTGGTTGACAGCAATGAAGGCAGTGAGAGCACTGGCCACACCTGATTGGATGCTTAGTTCCACCACCCTCTTCTTCACTGCTTCTTTCTGCTGCCCTTGCTGCCCCTCCCTCTCCTCCAACTCCAGAGAACGAATCAGGGTCCGAGCCCCCAACCTGTGGACCGTCAACCCAGTGCCCTTGTTAGGTTTGAGACCAAAGTTGAGCTTATTCACGTAAGGTTGACCTGCCAGGCTATACTTCACAGTTACACAGCCTTCACTAGCCCCTGGATTCTCTCCGGTGAGCTGGGCATAAATTAGTGACCGTTGGCCCTGGAAAAGGGATGTGATTTGCGGAGACAAAGGTGTTACAGACACTCCCTTTGGCAGATCCCATGAAACAGAAATATCCAGCATGGCTGGCTGCAGGGCAAAGCGAAGGGATTGCATCACTTTGGGTTGCAACCTCTCCGTTCCCATGATGAACTGGGCATGACCTCCTCCCTGTTTGGCCATGCCAGTGATGAGAGCAGAGCTGGCCCCCTGCCCGATCCCGAAAGTAAAGCACCTGTGAGAAATTGCGTTTCTTCTCACCAGCTCTAGCACTTCCTTGGTGTTCTCCACCTCGCCGTCAGTGAACACAAAGACCTGTCTGGGCTGATTGGGAACGCAGGGCTGCTTGTAGATGTGTTCTAGAGGCTTTAGGATTTCTGTCCCACCTAGATCAGCAGACATGGTCTTGACTTTCTCCAAAGCTTCATCCATGGTGGTCTGGCTGTACTCTACACTCCCAGGAAAGATGTGATCATAACGGCTTCCAAAGCCAAATATGTTGAAGTAGCAGCCCATTGGCAAACTTTTCAGTAGCAGTAGCAGTGTGTGTCTTGCAGTGCTAATGCGTTCCCCTTTCATGCTGCCTGAACAATCCACTAAAAACAAGAACTCCCCACATGGAGCCAGCGATGACATCACAGCTTCGGGGAAATCGGGGTACAGGCTCAACATGACCACCGGTCGCCCATCAGAGAGCCAGGCTCGGCAGAATCCTCTCCAGCCTCTACAATGGCAGCGGGCCGGTGGACGTCTTCATAATAAACCAACAGTTCCACGTCTCTGTCAAACTTGTGTCCGTCGCCGAGGCAGACCGTGGCTTGGGTCCGCTCTGCGTCGAGGTACTGCAGAGGGTCCAGGGAACAGTTGGACTCTACTTTAGAGATGGGTCTAGGGGAGGTCACTCGGGCAGTAAAGGACAGACCGTAGGGCACCAGTGAAGCCGGAACAGAGGTCACCTGAGGTGGAGCGCTCCCTCCACCACCACCACGAGGTTGGTAACGGGGGTTGAGCACGGCGGGCAGGCAGAACCTCAGCCCGCCGTCGGCCTCCACGGCCAGCTCAGTGACGTACTGCAGCCTGACGGAGGCGCTCTCCCCTGGAGGCAGACTGCCCACGCTCATGGAGAACACGTCAGGGCTCTGCTCGCTCTCCTCCAGCAGGAAGGCCTGCTGGCCTGAGCTCAGCGCGTCGTCGTACTCCTCGCGGGCCTCCTGTTTCTCCTTCACCTCAGCCACGACCTCCGACCCTCCGACCCTCGCGCTGAAGTGACAGACGGCGGCGTCGCCGGAAGAGGGAAGACAAAGACGGCCTCTACGGGGCTCTCCTCCTTGTTCTCGTACCGCAGGGTGGAGGTCAATGTCGCCACGTGGTCTCTCACCTCCACCTCCACCTCGACGCCTTTCAGGGGCACCACTTCCTTCTTGCCAGAGACCAGACCACATCTCATGGTGTTCTCTGTAATGTACCTAACAGCCAAATATTCTGTCATGTATGGAAAACTCACGAGAATGGTAAGCTACTTGGACATCATAATTAATGGAGAAAAACACTCCGGAATATATAGGATGATTGTCACCATGACAATTACAGCCGGCTAGATGATTGTCACCTCATTATGGTCACTGACCTCGACCATGATGTGAAACTTTCTTTTACTACATCACCAATTCGTATTTTCATCACAAGGGAAAAAGAGTTTACAGAATAAATGTTACGGAGAAAAATGTTACAAAGAAGGCCTCACAATAACAATAGTGGGGTTCCCTGATAATACAGGGAGAAAAAACAAAGTCAACTGCAAATGCACTCTATGAAGCTAGCAACTTGCAGCATTCACACAAGACCTGAAGGCTATATATGGCCTACTTATGCTCAAGCAAAGAGCACATGTACCGCTGACTTCTAAAAACATACTACAGCCCCTCTATAAAACATAACAAGCACAGGTCTCCACCGTCCGGGTTCAGGTTTGAATGTCTGCATATTCTAATACTAAAAATCAGTGACCTTGTTGTCGAGTCATTACCATGGTCTTACGTCATTCATGACATAACGGTCATATCTTCAGAATTATAGTCTTCATCTTCTCTGCTAGACTCCTTCTCCTCTCCACGGCCAACAGGTCATCTTCCATCTGAGAGAGCCTTATCCCTCTCCTCCAGGTCTTCTTTGATCTTCTCCAGGTCCTCGTCCCTCTCTTCCTCTTGCTCTTTGCCGTTCGTTTCCATGATAGCATCTTATATATCTATGACCTCATCACGACATCATCGGATTTCAGTGTCTTGAGATACGAGGACCTGATCTTCTCCAGCTCCTCCTCCCTCTGTTCCTCTTGATCTTTGGTTCCCTCATCTTCTCCTCACTCTCTTTGGCGTTCGTTTCCGTGGTAGCACCTTATCCGAAGAAGAAAGGTACTAGAGGATGAACCATGTTGTCTGACCATTATCCCGGCCATAGGTCAGGGGCGGATATAGTTATGGGCATGGGGGGGAAATGCCTCCCTAAATGGTTCCCCATCTTCTTCTCACTCTTTTTGGCGTACGTTTCCATGGTAGCATCTTATATATTTATCTATGACGTCATCATGACATCATCGGATTCACGGACGTCTTTGGATGCAGAGGGTACGGAATATATGACATCACCTTGACGTCTTTGGATGTGGACGGATAGGGTACAAAATATATATGACGTCATCATGACGTCATCGGATGCACGGACGAACATATGTTCGTAAGCGCCATATGAACATATGGGCGGATGGTCAGGTTGGTCAAGGGATGACATTTATGACGTCATCATGACGTCATCGGATTCACTGACATCCAGGCTGACGCACAGTATACGGAACATATGACGTCATCATGACGTCATCGAATGCGGACAGACAGACGGACATGCTGATGTGCACGGACGGACATACGCGCAGACGGACAGGGTACGATTTATTGTCAACACCTTACGGTGGAGACAACAATCATGAAGACGAAAATGATATGCTTTTAAAGAGAACCCGACATACACTTTACCAATCTTACGCCACCTTTCTAACCTCCGGAACCACATCAACCTACATACATACCAAGCCGATTGCAATAAATTTCAGCCCGACATTAGCAAACAAGAGACCAGGGACACACCCGCATACCCAGCCAATCGTGGTATGATCATTGATTGTGCCACACAAATTGTAGTACGTTTATCCACTCAACATTGAAGTATGTCAGACACATACACACACATATGTGTCTGATCAGATTTGTACACACTCAACTTTCAATTTTAGTTTGACTCAATTTACCTATATAGAAGAACCTGCCCCACAGGTAATAACAGGTGAAGAGTCAAGTGGAGCCAGGCAGAATGGATCTCTCAGAGCCCCAGGTCTACTTTCTGCACTTTGCAGCCCAACAAGGCGTTTCCAGCCTCCACACACTCTGTGATGCATCCCACCTTCTGAGCACAGACCCAGGACACTGCCTTCAAGGCCACAAGCTGCCACTCATCCCGGGTTTCCATCTTGAAGCCGTGGAGCCAGATTAGAGCCAAAAAAGTGGCCCAAACATCCTCGGTCACTGGTAGAGGCTTTGACCTTTTCACCTCCTCCTCAGTCTTCCCAGCACGTTGGTCAGCTCTGGAGCTATGGTCCAGAATCCAGCAGCGTTTTGGAGGGCAATCATCTGAAGTATTATGTCAACAGCCCAGGGTTCCTCCCATTCGCCATCAGAGGAAGCACAGGCCATCAACATCCTACGATCCGGCACACCGCCATCATCAGAGGAAGCACAGGCCTTTGATGATGCTAGTAGCATGTGGATGGCCTGTGCCATCATCCTGATAGGATCCGGTACACCGCTGGCATCAGAGGAATCACAGGCCATCCACATGCTAGGATCCGGTACACTGCCGTCTTCAGAGGAGTCACAGTCCATCCACGTGCTAGGATCCGGTACACCGCCGTCATCAGAGGAAGCACAGGCCATCCACATGATAGGATCCGGTACGCCGCCTTTCTGGCGCGTCGGCAGGCACCATCTTGATACTGGGACATTTCTGTGTAAGAGAGGTCCTCTGACAGCCTCCCCACTTCCTTTGTTGAATGCGATGAAGGCAGTGAAAGCACTGCTCACGCCTGATTGGACGCTGAGTTCCACCACCCTCTTCTTCACACCTTGGTCCTGCTGACCTTGCTCCCCTTCTCTCTGCTCTGATTCCAGAGAGCGAATCAGGGTCCGGGCCCCCAACCTGTGAATTGTCAACCCAGTGTCCTTGTTAGGTTTGAGACCAAAGCTAAGCTTATTTTCGTAAGCTTGACCTGCCAGGCTATACTTCACAGTTACACAGCCTTCACTGGTCCCTGGATTCTCTCCGGTGAGCTGGGCATAAATTAGTGACCGTTGGCCCTGGAAAAGGGTTGTGATTTGTGGAGACAAAGGCGTTACAGACACTCCCTTTGGCAGATCCCATGAAACAGAAATATCCATCACGGCTGGCTGCAGGGCAAAGCGAAGGGATTGCATCACTTTGGGTTGCAACCTCTCCGTTCCCATGATGAACTGGGCATGACCTCCTCCCTGTTTGGCCATGCCAGTGATGAGAGCAGAGCTGGCCCCCTGCCCGATCCCGAAAGTAAAGCACCTGTGAGAACTTGCGTTTCTTCTCACCAGCTCTAGCACTTCCTGGTGTTCCGCACCTCGCCGTCAGTAAAGACAAAGACCTGCCTGGGCTGATTGGGAACGCAGGCTGCTTGTAGATGTGTTCTAGAGGCTCTAGGATTTCTGTCCCACCTAGATCAGCAGACATGGTCTTGACTTTCTCCAAAGCTTCATCCATGGTGGTCTGGCTGTACTCCACACTCCCAGGAAAGATGTGATCATAACGGCTTCCAAAGCCAAATATGTTGAAGTAGCAGCCCATTGGCAAACTTTTCAGTAGCAGTAGCAGTGTGTGTCTTGCAGTGCTAATGCGTTTCCCATCCATGCTCCCTGAACGATCCACTAAAAACAAGAACTCCCCAGATGGAGCCAGCGATGACATCACAGCTTTAGGGAACTCAGGGTACAGGCTCAACATGACCACCGGGTCGCCCATCAGAGAGCCAGGCTCTGCAGAATCCTCTCCAGCCTCTACAATGGCAGCGGGCCGGTGGACATCTTCATAATAAACCAACAGTTCCACGTCTCTGTCAAACTTGTGCCCGTTGCCGAGGCAGACCGTGGCTTGGGTCCGCTCTGCGTCGAGGTACTGCAGAGGGTCCAGGGAACAGTTGGACTCTACTTTAGAGATGGGTCTAGGGGAGGTCACTCGGGCAGTAAAGGACAGACCGTAGGGCACCAGTGAAGCCGGAACAGAGGTCACTTGAGGTGGAGCGCTCCCTCCACCACCACCATGAGGTTGGTAACGGGGTTGAGCACGGCGGGCAGGCAGAACCTCAGCCCGCCGTCGGCCTCCACGGCCAGCTCAGTGACGTACTGCAGCCTGACGGAGGCGCTCTCACCTGGAGGCAGACTGCCCACGCTCATGGAGAACACGTCAGGGCTCTGCTCGCTCTCCTCCAGCAGGAAGGCCTGCTGGCCTGAGCTCAGTGCATCGTCGTACTCCTCACGGGCCTCCTGTTTCTCCTTCACCTCAGCCACGACCTCCAACCCTCCGACCCTCGCGCTGAAGTGACAGACGGCGGCATCGCCGGGAAGAGGGAAGACAAAGACGGCCTCTATGGGGCTCTCCTCCGTGTTCTCATAGTGCAGGGTGGAGGTCACTGTGGCCACATGGTCTCTCACATCAACCTCCACCTCCACACCTTTAAGGGGAATTTGTTTCTTCCAGCCAGAGACCAGACCACATCTCATGGAGTTCCCTGTATTGTACCTACCAGTCATACTGTTCAAGTATAACAAATATTGTTTCTCGTATGGAAGGTTTTGGGAGTCTCTAGCAAAGAAAGTAAACTAGAAAATACAACTTGGATATTGTATAAATGATGGAAAAGAAGACAAAAAAAAACTTTATAGACCTGCGCAGTGACGTCACCAACCCTGTTCCACTAGTGGATTCCTCATTCATTTTCCTCATAGACTTTTCGAAAATGGTTAATAAAAACACGATTGCGCCGCGGCCATCTGTTTCAAGAACAGGGGCGGTGACGTCACTGCGCAGGTCTATAGGGCTTAGAAGCCTGCTACCATGGAAATGCTAGATCTCTAAACCGTAACCATGTTTTTTCTTATCTTTAGGGTCTTTTATTTTGGGGATCTTTTGGGTTCTTTAGACCTATCCCAATCTCTGAAAGAGGCAAATCTGAGTAGGGCAAAACAAAAACTTATAACTTATAACACCGTTATTACTAGGCATTATCACTTTTATCTTCCTACAATTTCCTGGGTTTATGAACCTGGTATCTACCCTACATCACCAATGTAATTTTTTCTTAAGGAAATATTGTATTATAGTTCTTTAAAGATACATAATTTAGCGGACATTGTATTTTTGTAGTGTGGAGTCTGAGGACTATTTTACCTTCCCTCATTTACAAGAAAAAAAACATATATTCCTGTCAAATATGAAGTTTCTGGATTGTGCTGTCAAAAAAACACTGCAAACCTGAAAACACAATGCTCGCCCTACAATCCAAAGAATGCAACAAATTTGGATGTCAGAAACAGAAGAATTGAAGCAGATTGAAGCAGATTTCACTTCAATATGATTCATTTCGGCTTAGTAACGTTGAAGACCTCGTGTTAGTCCACACTAGGCATGTCACATGCCCAACACCGTTATTACTAGGCATGTCACATGCCCAACACCGTTATTATAGTTTGCTTTTATACCAATATTATCGGTTTTATAGTTTGACCACTCGATGTCCTCAGAGTCCTGGCACATGCAGGCCAAATCCTCAATCAACGTTAGTAATAATATAATATAATAATAATAATAATAATATATATAATATAAAGCGGTAGCATTTTAGGCCCACAGACCAAAACCTAAATATTTATTTGGGATTTGGGGAAACAAAACAGTCAAACCTACAGATCAAAATGACCATTAATCTTCTACATTCTCTAGTTGTGTAGACTTGCTGGTAGTCTTGGGCGATATTGATTTTTTAATATCGATATTGATAACGTGATTAAAACCGGTATTATCGATATTACCGAGTCTAGCGGCCAAACCACCGACTGCTGTCCACGCGGGCTCGTGATCTTCTCTGTCGTCCCCCCGTCAATCACGACGAGCAGCGCAATCACGACGATAACCATTTCCCCCATTATATGTTAAATTAAACCCTTGTGCATCCACCCTGTGGATATCAAACATCTACATCAAAGGACAACACCACAGCAGACGATCACAGCACACCATGCACAGACAGAGTAGCCAATTGTATTTAAAAATCAACTGAAATATAACTTGCTGTGCCACCGCACCAAGAGAGACGAGCAGACAGCTGCGCACACACACACACACACACACACACACACACACACACACACACACACACACACACACACACACACACCAGTAGTCCAGGGACCACCAGTGGTCCCTGAGAGCATGAGTCCATTTGGTTTCATTTTGTGATCTCAAGAGTTACAGATCCATAAGGGTCCGTTTGCTTACAAAGGATCCATCATTTAGCTGGATCTAACTAGCGATCCTCAAACAATCAGTGCCGCCATTACAAAAAAAAAAAAAAAAAAAACAGCAACCAAGGCTTTTTTTTAACCTTACCTTGTCTCCAAATAACAGGTCAACCACCAAAGATCAGGGAAAAGATCGCTATTAGATCCAAAAGTCAATAAATCCAAGCTCCTTCAGTGTACAGATCCATAAGGCTCCTACACTCCTACACTCCTACACAGTGCTCCTACACTCTCTCGTCTCTCTGTGTGTTGTGTGTCTCTCTGTGTGTTGTGTGGTTGCTATGGAAACTCGTAGCTGACACACGTGGCAGGGAGAGCCACGTGGTGAGGGTGAGAACCCCGTAGACTCAACTACATGCAACACATGCTCTCTCTCTCTCTCTCTCTCTCTCTCTCTTCTCTTCTCTCTCTCTCTCTCTCTCTCTCTCTCTCTCTCTCTCTCTCTCTCTCTCTCCTCTCTCCTCTCTCTCTCCTCTCTCTCCATCCTCTCTCTCTCCTCTCTCCTCCCTCTCTCTCTCTCTCTCTCTCTCTCTCTCTCTCTCTCTCTCTCACGTGTTCAGTAGCATTAACCGGGGAGTCACTAATTGCAGCTGGCTATGTGCAGAAGATAAAAGGTGGCATTCTCAGTCCATATTATTTCATTAAACGGTATATAATTATACACATCATATACACCCAACGAAACCACTCAATGGACACAGCAAATACCAGTTTGAATTATCAAAATCCGTTCAGAATTGAAGATGCATAGAAGGAATCAAATCTCAACTCTTTGCAATGCGACATGAGCGGGCTCTGCATGAGTGGGCTATGCGTGGTTGTTTTTCTTTTTTTGGACGATATTGTTTGGAGGGGACGGTAAAATACGATATTCGGTATTCGGTATTTTTTGTAAATCCTGCGATATTACTCGGTATTGATTTTCAATATCGCGGTAAACGGTAATACCGGTATATTGCCCAAGACTACTTGCTAGCAAATTCACATGATGAATACTTTAACTCTTGAGAGTGTAAACATGAAATTCATCATGTATTCATCATATAATCATGATGAATATTTTAACTCTTGAGAGTGTAAACATGAAACCAAATGGACCCGCAAGTGTCCATTTGGTTTCATTCTCAAAGAGTTACATCTAGTTAGAATGTGCAATATTGAATGAATGGCGCAAAAAAATATTATTATCATTATTTATTTATTTTTTTCAGTACATTTGGTGGGCAAGCAAAGTACCGGTTTTGTGGCCCCATACCGGTAATACCTGATACCGTGACATCCCTAGTCCACCCAATACAAACGCTGTCCCTAAACTAGAGTTCTCAAACTCTGCCCAAACCCGACCAGGACCGAACCCGAACGGGCCCGACCCAACATTTAGGGCCGAAAATCTATCCTAATCAATAGGGCCGGGTAGGGCCTCGGGCCCCATGAAAAAATAATATATATTGAATTATTTTAATATAGTAAGAATAATAGTTATTTTCTGTATTTAACTATTATGAAGATGGTGCTGATTGCCATTTCAATGTTTATCTGTGGCGAATTCTCAAATTTTGCCCAAACCCGACAGTTTAGGGCCGGGTAGGGCCTAAAATCTATTCCATTTAGTAGGGCCGGGTAGGGCCTAGGGCCTGAACTGTTAGGGCCGGTTAGGGCCGGGCCTTAATGTTCAGGCCCTTTGAGATCTTTACCCTAAACCCTAATCCCGAACATAATCGCAAGCACGGGAGCCGTCCCCGTCAAGTACACTGTACAGGTGCACTGGGAAGTTGGCAGCAGCATTCCAGGATATCTTAAAACTGCCATGATATCCATATCAAATTGCCAGGTCCAAAATCGTTTTTTTTTTAATTATTATTATATCGGCCTGTATATGTAGGCATTTTTCATGAATGTGTTCATGTCAGAAAGGCTGGCTGATGTTATCAGGGGGGATGTGTATGATTGCACTTTTTGTTATTTATATTGTTTAAATTTGCTTCCATTTTGGTTCCATTTGTACGCCCTCAGAGAAAAAAATCTTCAACGGGTGGAACCCCCCCCCCTTGTTCTAGTATAATAAAAGCACGGTCATTTGTGGGGGAAAAATGTGATATATCAATATATCAAATCGAATCGCAGCATAACTAAGAATCGCAATAAAAATCGATTCAGAACCCTAAATATCAATATTGTATCGTATCGTGAGGTAAGTGAATTGGCCCGCCCCTATTCCGCATCAGTGATGTCAATCAGATCTTTGAGATTCTGGTTCTGCAGAACATAATGAGAGACTACCTCAAACCTTTTTAGTTTGTATAGCGTACTAGGGAAAAAACATTGGTGTGAGAGATGCCTTCATGAACCTTGCTCCACAGAACCAATATACGCCTGACCAATGTTGCCAACTGCCAAAATCCAAAAAAGCACTAGTGGCACTTCCACAAATGCACTAGAATGCGCTAGGGCAGTGGTTTGCAACCATTTTCATATCAGGCTCCACTATTTATTCTGCATTTTGGCCACGGAGGAGGAACACCATTTGATGTATGTCTCTCGGATTAATTTAGGAGAAATAACTGGCAAAATGTTGGTCAAATTAGCAATTCTACATTTTCTAAATGTGTAGATTCTTAGGTAGGTAGGTAATGCTTTCAGCTACAGATCTATAAGGGTCCATCTGGTTACGAATGGTCCTTTCTATTGAATGAAGGAGGACTATCATAGGAGGAAAAACGGTGAAAAACGAGGGTTTTAGCTCTGGCGCCTGTCAACCAATTTCGCCCCAACTCACCAGCAAAAAAGCACTAGATTTTCCGCCAGGAGTCTTCCACTAATTTTGTCGCTAGGAAGGGGGGGGGGGGGGGGGTCTGGAAAAAAAGCTAAATATAGCGACAAATGCGCCAAGTTGGCAACACTGGCCTGACGTCAAATGGCACTGCTCGGGACATGTTCTTTGACTTCATATACATCTCTAGCAGCAGTTCTTAAAGCTGTCAAGTAATGCAACTGGATCTAGACTTGGCTGCTGAATATGTCACCAATACTGGTGCTTCTCAGGGGCTCATGTTAACCTTCACAATATCATTAATGGCAATATGGAGGAAAACAGAGCCTTAGTGGTAAGCTTTCATATGGTCACACACACACACACACCACACACACACACACACACACACACACACACACACACACACACACACACACACACACACACACACACACACACACACCACACACACATAAACACACACACACACACACACACACACCAAACAGTACGGACTTGTGTGCCACACATCCACCGACTGCTATGCGAGTCAAGGTGACTTTCCGATAAAAAAAGTTAAAACAGCCCAAACAACAGTTGAGCCCCGAGATTCGGGCCGTTGACACGAACCCCCCCTCCACACCGACGCGCCGTCACTTTTCCCACACGAGGAGGAGGAAGCCCCCCCCTGAAATATTTTCCAACTCCTTTTTTTTTATTTCTTTTTCGGTAATCCACCCCGAATACCATGTTCAAACAGGAGCTAATCCCTGGGGGATTTAGACCCCACCCACTCCCCCTTTACTGTAACGGACATGTGTTGGTGGCGGCACGGACGGACGGGGGGGGGCCTGGGAAGAAGAGAGAGTGTGAGCAGGATGTTTTCATAGAGAGATAGAGATAGAGAGGGAGAGACAGGGCCGGATCTAGAGGGGGGCAGGGGTGGGCGGAGCGGGGTGCATCCACCCAATGAAAGGTAATATCATTGGTTTTCAACCAGCGGTCTGGGTTAACAGATGTAACTCTTTGAGAGCGTAAAAATGAAACCAAATGGACCCGCAAGGGTCCATTTGGTTTCATTTTTACGCTCTCAATGAGTTAAAATATATCATCATCTGAATTAGCCCAAGTCTACACAACTAGAGAATGTCTGTATGTTTGACTGTTTTTTTTTCTCCCTAAATCCGACCTGGTATTGTGGACAAAAGCAGAAGAAATCTTTAGTTTTTTGGGGTCTGTGGGGCTAAAATGTCATCAAATGTTGGTCTGTGGCTCAAATGCCACAGACAAAATAAATAATGGGCCCTGGTGTCAAAAAGGTTGAAAATCGTTGGCGTTGCCCTGTGCCCATACACCCTGCCATTCTTCCAGCCCACCCTAGTAGGGGCTGGCTAAATCCGGCCCTGGAGAGAGAGAGAGAGAGAGAGAGAGAGAGAGAGAGAGAGAGAGAGAGAGAGAGAGAGAGAGAGAGAGAGAGAGAGAGAGACCTTTTTCAGGATGAGTGGCAGCAGGCAGCGCTCCAGGCCGTGGTGTTGTTGTTGTTGATGTAGTTTTTGCCCTGGGTTTGGGCCGCCGGCGGGGATCCGGGCCGCGCCGTCCGCTGCGTCCTGACGCCCGGTGCCAGGGAGAAAGCTGCTGCTGCTGCTGCTGCTGGGGGTGGTGGTGGTGGTGGTGCTGGGGTGGTTGGGTTCTCCGCCGTTGATCTGATCGGCGGCGGTGTTCATCAGAAGCGACGCCGCCTCGGCCACGCGGAGCAGCTGCTTCAGTAGACCTGGGGAGAGAGACGGAGGAAGACGGGTTTTTTTACCCGTTCTAAACTGAAAAAAAAAATAATAATAATAATAATTCAAAGATTTGTGCCACATTTTCAAAAATATCAGATCCGTCCATTCCAAAATGCAATTTTTGCTATCGTCTCTCTAGCGTGTACAGTAGGTAGTGTGTTGACACTCACAGTGGTAGCTGTGGTGCAGCCATGAATGAATAATCTACATAGTCCAACGTTGCTTGGAATGGATGGATTCCAGAGAACTGTTGTTGTCTCGCAATAATTGGTTCTTTCATGAAAAGCACTCTCCGTTCAGAATTCTTCAGATAGTGATTTTTGACCGCATCTCGGGCAAAATACCAACAAGTGGAACGAGAGCACACACGTCAACGCTGCTGCTGGAGCAGCTTTTACTTCCCGCTTCACTGTCTGTGGAAAATCGCTGGATGTTTTTGAATGGTCTCGGTGTAGTATCACTAGTTGAAAAATATGAAAAATGTTTTGTCTACACTTTTAGACCACATCAGTGATCATTATATGTCCATATCAAATAATGCATGCCAAAGAAAATGTAAAAAAATGTGTTTTTTTACATAAAAAAAAACGATTTTTAATTAATTCCTGTAGACAAAAGGATGCATGCTTTGAGAGGCCTACAGCAATAGAAGCCAATATAATTTTAGTCAACCTGTTTTTTTGGTTTTTTTTAATTTTTTTATCCCATTTCTGAATCATCCTCCACAAACACGGGTGCCTTGATTACAGTCAGAAATCCCATTCTGGCATTCAGACAGTGTATTACTGGGTTTAAACTCAATCATCACGTTAGCATATATATACACCTGTATATATGCTCTGATGTTTTCAGAAACCCTCAGAAACCCTCTGCGCCATAATAAAAAAAAAAAAAAAAAAACAGTTCACCGCACCTACAACTCCTATGGAAGCCTGATTGTTCAAACTTGTTTATTTGCGGCGATAGAAACAAATAAAAAGTTGAATTTCAGTTATTCCTCCCAGTTATCCCCCCATTTAAGTAAACAAACTGGGGTACTATTTCCTCTACTGGACTGAGTAAGGGAAAGACATAAGCAGGATCGATTGTCCAAAAAAACAATGTTGTCCCCTTCGCTTTGTAGAAATGAGCGCCGCATTCATACGGAGCCCAGAGTAAATAAAAAAGAAAAAGCACAGCGGGGATTCAAATGTACTCTACTTTTTAAGTGCAGCAGACGGAACGCTGTTTTGTGAGCGCACAACACATTTCTGTTCTCGCTCCTTTTGTTAAATGAAGCGCACAAAACACATTCCATCCTCTATCATCTACTACAGTGGACGCGGCCAGTTCTCAGGCTAGTGTAATCAAAACTGGAATTCCCCGTTGTCTCGTGGCCGGTCAGTTGTCACCATACTGTAGCTATGCCTGGCTTCAGCACAGGGGCCGATTGGCACATATTTTCCCACCGGGACAATTTTTCCTTTGCCAGGCCACCCTGGGGGGGAGGCAGCTGGTTAACCAGATGTAACTCTTTGAGAGCGTAAAAATGAAACCAAATGGACCCTTGCGGGTCCATTTGGTTTCATTTTTACACCCTCAAGAGTTAAAATATTCATCATGTGAATTAGCCCAATGGTCATTTTGATCTGTATGTTCCAGGCGAGCATCTAGCGCATTCTAGTGCATTTTTTTTTCCAAGCGCCGGGTCTAACAGCATATCAGATCCAATCCTTATTTATTAGGCACGATTTACAACTCAAAGTTTACAAAAGTACTGCGGAGAAGAATGAAAAATACTTGGGGTGCGCAAGACTTTTGACACTGTTAACACTTTGACCGCACATCCAGACCTTCCCGGAGTAGTTGCTTTGTCACTGCCAAACCAAATGTTTTTGGCAGGGCACCATTTTTTTTTATTTGTTACCCCAAACTGACCACGGCAGTGAAATCCATTTTTTGAGTCTAGAATAAAGTAGTCATTGTTTAGAATGAATTGCTTTCTAATGTCCTATGACGATTCCACTTTTCATGGTAGGTAGAGTATCCAAAAATGGGGGGATGGGGGGGGGGGGTCCATATTGTCTGTTTTCTTCTACCCCAGCAAAACTTAGAATGGTGGCTATGGGATGTTATTAAAATTCCTATCGCTCCAAAACATATCGTCTCTCCACCATGTCAGTAGTGTGTTGACACAAACACTTTTGGTCCTAGCAGTTGGTCAGCTGTCTCAAAAGGTGTGCGTGCGTGTGCGTGTGCGCGCGTGCGTGTGTGTGTGCGTGTGTGTGTGTGTGTGTGTGTGCGTGTCTGTCATGGCTGCACCACAGCTACCACTGTGAGTGTCAACGCACTACCTACATGGTAGAGAGACGATAGCAAAAATGCATTTTGGAGCAATACAGCATGCAAACGCGAGCAAAGATCACACCCAACGGCGACAAAAACAAAATATCATTCGAGAGGCTAAACGACCTCTGTGACTCAACTGATGAAAAACAAAAAAATGAGCCCTGCTATTAACCCTTTGTGTCCTGAACGCGTGGTGTTTTATCTGTTGAAAAATAGAGTCAACAAGCTCATGTCGCACCGAGTGGCGCGACATGACTTGTTGTTCTGCTATTTTTGAAAAATTGTGAATGTGCTGCAAATCTCTTAAATGTTATTCTGGAAGCAAACATTTTATCTCATTCGCTTCTGGGGAACCCCGAGAACAACATGTTTTCATGCTGCAGCCAATATGGATAATTCTGGGGGTCTTGGCTTGAAATATGTCAGCATCACTGACACAGGAGCACCGATTTTCAAAAAAACTAGAATCTAGTGTCAGAAACTATAGAATCTAGTGTCAAAAACTCGATTCTAGCGTCAGAAAGTAGATTCTAGTGTCAAAAAGGAGATCCTAGCATCAGAAACTATCATTTAGTGTCAATAACTAGAATCTAGTGTCGGAAAACTACTGTAGAATCTAGCGTCAAAAGCTAGAATGTTGCTGCAGCTATAATCTGGTGTCAGGAACTACTGTATAATCTGGTGTCAGAAAAACAATCGAGGGTTACAAACAATGGTTAAAAGGGTTGAAAACCGTTGGGGCGTAGGCAACCTTTGGCACCAGTGACAACACTGGCACAAAGGAAGGGCATTTCACCAGGCACACCAGGGGCGGATCTAGGCATGGGCATGGGGGGGGCGGGGGTGCCCCCCTAAATGCCCAGTCTGCCCCACCAAACACGATGGCATGCAAAACAACCTACGATATTTCAAATTAAAGTGCTTACATTTAAAATGATTAATTGAAACAACTACTACTGCTACTAACTAACTACAGCTGTGTCACCACTAAACCAACAGCATTTCATCATTGAAAACAGAAAACTCTCGGAGTCAGACCTTTAGCTTTATGCATGCTGCGTGTCTGTTGCAACTTCAACAAAAACTGATGGTATTATTGATGCTTTACTTGTCTAATAAAAGTCCTGTAACCGAAAATGGTATGGGTGCGTCTTCATCGCCCGTGGCGCGAAGCGACACGGGCGATGAAGTCGCACCCATACCATTTTCTCCTGTGCCCCCCTGTGCCTCCCCCCCTTTGGAAAATGTTACATCCGCCCCTGAGGCACACTGGACTAAGAGTGAGAGAGAAAATCTTTGGTTTAACATAAACTACTTCAGCGCCTCGCATTTGTATGTAAATGACATCCCGCACATAATTCTGAATTCATTAACGCGTTGCACTCTGTCAGGGGGAGGGAGTCTGGGAGATAGGTGGGTTATTGCTCCAAGTCTAATTATCATTAGAACTATGTGAGGTAGAAAAAAGAAATGCGGAAAGAATGTGGGGGGAGGGAGGTGATGTTTGTGGGCAAATCATCTTGGGACTGTGTATGTGGTGTCATTAAAATGTATGTTGACATGGCTCTCTGATTACCTAGAACATAAACAGTGGTTTTCAACCTTTTTCATACCAGGGCCCACTATTTATTCAGCATTTGAGCCACGGACCACCATTTGATGACATTTTAGCCCCACAGACACCAAAACTAAAGATTCATTTTGCTTTCGGACACGATTCCAGGCTGGATTTGGGAAACAAACCAGTCAAACATACAGATCAAAAAAGACCATTAATCTTCTACATTCTCTAGTTGTGTATATTTGGGCTGATTGGCCTGGGAACCACCCGGAAATCTCTCAAGGGCCACTGGTGCTCCCCGGACCACTGGTTGAAAACCCCTGGCCAGACAGTGGCCTTGTGGTTATGAGTGTCCGCCCTGAAACTGGGAGGCCGGGGTTCGATTCCCGGCCGGGTCATATCAAAGACTGTAAAAATGGGACCCAATGCCTCCATGCTTGACACACTTGGCATCAAAGGGATAGATTGGAGTTCAGATCAACTAACGATTCCCGAGCACGACGCACGCTGCAGCTCACCGCTCCATGAGATGGGTCAAAAGTGGAGAACTAATTTCACTGCGAAAACGTAAGCGACTAATCTGACGACTTTACAGTGTATGTAAGGGGTTTTCAACAGGTGGTCCGGGGACCACCAGTGGTCCTTGAGAAGGTTCCAGGTGGTCCCCAGGCTAAATGATGGAAAGTTGCTTAACCAGATGTAACTCTTGAGAACGTAAACATGAAACCAAATGGACCCGCCAGGGTCCATTTGGTTTCATTTTTACACTCTCAAGAGTTAAAATATTCATCATGTGAATTAGCCAAAGTCTACACAGTTGTGTAGACTTTGGCTAATTCACATGATGAATATTTTAACTATTATATTTAACTATTATATTTAACTATTATATTTTACATATTTTAATATTTTAACAGAAATCTTTAGTTTTGGGGTCCAGGTGGTCCCCAGGCTAAATGATGGAAAGTTGCTTAACCAGATGGACCCTGGCGGGTCCAGTTGGTTTCATTTTTACGCTCTCAAGAGTTAAAATATTCATCATGTGAATTAGCCAAAGTCTACACAACTAGAAGATGGACAAAAGCAACAGAAATCTTTAGTTTTGGGGTCCAGGTGGTCCACAGGCTAAATGATGGAAAGTTGCTTAACCAGATGTAACTCTTGAGAACGTAAAAATGAAACCAAATGGACCCGCCAGGGTCTATTTGGTTTCATTTTTACGCTCTCAAGAGTTAAAATATTCATCATGTGAATTAGCCAAAATCTACCCAACTAGAAGATGGACAAAAGCAAAAAGAAATCTTTAGTTTTAGGGGTCTGTGGGGCTAAAATGTCCTCAAGTGGTGGTCCGTGGCTCAAATGCTGAATAAACGGTGGTCCCCTGGCATCAAAAAGGTTGGAATCCCCTGGTGTATTTGGGGACAGTATATGGTGCTCTTCTCACCCAGGCAGTTGACCATCAGCTGGTGGGAGCGTGCGTTGTCCAGGGTCTGCAGCAGCAGGACACACACCCTGACCCGCAGTGCGGCCGGCAGGGCCTGGAACACTGAGCCCCCGGAGGCACCGCACACCACCTGGTATTAGACATGTAAAAAAAAACAATTTTGCATCGATGTATCGATCCAACAGCCGACAATACGATGTATCGACACGTCCGCAAGAGTATCGATTCATGTTTAAAAATAAATGAATAAAAATATTTGGTCTATTTTCTCCATTTGCTCCTGGACGTAATTCAGACTCCCGTGCTGCGGGTGGCGCTAAACCTATTTTGTCCTCCTACCTCGCTTCCTTTACCCTCTTTCCGCATGCACACACACACACACACACACTCAAACAGTAGGCGAAACAGTCATGGCTGACATAGCAGAGGAAAAAGAGGTAGGCAAAACAGACGTGGCGAGTATCGAGTATCGGAAAAAAATCGAATCGTTGGGTCAGGAAATCGATACTAAATCGAATCGCCATGATGGGTGTGATTTACACCCCTACCTGGTATATGGTTTGGATTGGAATGGCTTTAGTCAAAGGCTTTTTGAATACAGGGGCGGATGTAACATGTCCCAATTGGGTTACAGGAATTTTATTGGGCAAGTACAGTAGTGTTCAAAATAATAGCAGTCTGTTCAAAAAACTGAATAAAGCCCAAAATCCTTATAGTGGTTTTATTTCCATGCATTGGGAACACTGCACATCATATTTTAAATCAAAACATGAAGAAAAAATCAGAAATTATTTAATTACTTTACAGAAAATGAAGAAAAATGAACTTTGGGCTTTTCAAAAAAATAGCAGTGTCTGCACTTTACTTTACAAACTCAAATATTTACTGTATTAACTGAAAAATATCCAGGATTCAGCATTCCTGTGAATCACTAAACTAATATTTAGTTGTATAGCCACTGTTTTTGAGAACCGCTTCACATCTGTGTTGCATGGAGTCGACCAACTTCTGGCATCTGTGAACAGGTATTCCAGATTTGACAACGTTCCATAATTCCTCTGCATTTCTTGGTTTTGCCTCAGAAACAGCATTTTTAATGTCACCCCACAAGTTTTCTATCAGATTAAGGTCCGGGGATTGGGCTGGCCACTCCATGACTTTAATTTTGTTGGTCTGGAACCAAGAAGCTGCTCGCTTACTGGTGTGTTTGGGGTCGTTGTCTTGCTGAAACACCCATTTCAAGGGCATTTCCTCTTCAGCATAAGGCAACATGACCTCTTCAAGTATTTTCATGTATCCAAACTGATCCATGATCCCTGGTATGCGATAAATAGGCCCGGCACCATAGTAAGCGAAACATCCCCATAGTAAAGCATTGTGGTGCAAGCATCCTGATACTCTTACTATGGTGCCGGGCCTATTTATCGCATACCAGGGATCATGGATCAGTTTGGATACATCAAAATACTTGAAGAGGTCATGTTGTCTTATGCTGAAGAGGAAATGCCCTTGAAATGGGTGTTTGAACAAGACAACGACCCCAAACACACCATGAAGCGAGCAGCTTCTTGGTTCCAGACCAACAAAATTAAAGTCATGGAGTGGCCAGCCCAATCCCCGGACCTTAATCTGATAGAAAACTTGTGGGGTGACATTAAAAATGCTGTTTCTGAGGCAAAACCAAGAAATGCAGAGGAATTATGGAACGTTGTCAAATCATCCTGGGCTGGAATACCTGTTCACAGATGCCAGAAGTTGGTCGACTCCATGCAACACAGATGTGAAGCGGTTCTCAAAAACAGTGGCTATACAACTAAATATTAGTTTAGTGATTCACAGGAATGCTGAATCCTGGATATTTTTCAGTTAATACAGTAAATATTTGAGTTTGTAAAGTAAAGTGCAGACACTGCTATTTTTTTGAAAAGCCCAAAGTTCATTTTTCTTCATTTTCTGTAAAGTAATTAAATAATTTCTGCTTTTTTCTGCATGTTTTGATTTAAAATATGATGTGCAGTGTTCCCAATGCATGGAAATAAAATCACTATAAGGATTTTGGGCTTTATTCAGTTTTTTGAACAGACTGCTATTATTTTGAACACTACTGTAAAGCATCAATAACAGGGGTTGACACTAAGGTCTCGGAGGCACTTGCCCATCGGGCAAGTGCAAGTCAGATTCTACTTGCCCTCAGCTCATGGTCACTTGCCCCCCAAAAAATATATTGTAAATTTTGCATTTAAGCTTACTTGCTACTTGGGTGCTTTAAACCAGGGGTTTTCACACGTGGTCCCTGAGAGGTTCCAGGTGGTCCCCAGCTAAAAATGAAACCAGCTAAAAATGAAACCAAAAAAAATGAAAAAAAAAAAAAAAAAAAAAAATGAAACCAAATGGACCCTTGCGGGTCCATTTGGTTTCATTTTTACACTCTCAAGAGTTAAAATTCATCATCTTAATTAGCCCAGGTCTACACTGTAGAAGACTAATGGTCATTTTGATGTGTATGTTAATTTGCCTGTTTTGTTTCCCAAATCCAGCCTGGAATTGTGGATAGCTAGAAAGCAGGAAAGACACAGAGGCAGAGTGCAATGACTGCCTTCAAGACAAATTTATCTTGTGTTGTGTTATAGCGAACTAACTTGCACACTTGCCCAATCGGGCAACCAGGTAGCAGTCTTCACTTGCCCAATCGCCCATTTTTTTTTACTTGCCCCAGGCAAGCGGGCAAGTGTTAGTGTCAAGCCCTGATAGGCTTTTGAATACAGGGGCGGATGTAACCAGTCCCAATTGGGTTACAGGACTATTACTGGGCAAGTAAAGCATCAATAATAACATCAGTTGTTGTTGAAGTTGCAACAGACACGCAGCATGCATAAAGCTAAAGGTCTGACTCAGAGAGTTTTCTGTTTTCAATGATGAAATGCTGTTGGTTTAGTGGTGACACAGCTGTAGTTAGTTAGTAGCAGTAGTAGTGTTTCAAATCATTTTAATTATAAGCACTTTAATTTGAAATATCTTGGGTTGTTTTGCATCGTGTTTGATGGGACAGTCAGGGCATTCAGGGGGGCATTGCCCCCCCCATGCCCATGCCTAGATCTGCCCCTGATTGAATATTGGTTTTAACCCAAAGATTTGTGCCACATTTTCACCATTTTCCAAATGGCTTTAGCTATTTTTTCAATAGCTAAAGTAATAATAATGCTAAGTAATGCTAATAATGCTAAAAACACCAAAAGGCATTCCCACTCAAATTGGGTTAAGTCACATACTTGTCATGTCCTATGATAAAAAATAAAAGTTGAACACATGTAGGCTACTACAACCAAAGCAAAGCATCAAGAACATGGAAAATCTACGAAAGAAAAATATTCAAAACATTTCCATTTACGTAGTTGAGGTACTTGTCCTTGTCTTTCAGGCTGTTGTAAACGACATTTCCATACAAAAGAAAAAAGGCGATCTGAGCTCTCACAAAGTTAAAAACTTTAAAAAGGATGAGGTGAACGGGAATAAAATCTCATAATTTATTGAATGGAAAATGCCTACATGTTTCGACTCAAACGAGTCGAAACATGTAGGCACATGTATACTAGTATACTAGTATCCTATACTAGCCCTGAAAATGAGCGCAACTGGAAATGATCGCAACTGGAACGGGATAAAAAAATAAATAAATAAATAAAGAAAAACGTCCCTGCAGTATCAATATCATTTCAGGGTATTACCAGAAATTATCCGCAATTTGGGACATTGTACTATTGTGCACAATGGGCAAGTAAAGGAATAAACATACCGGAAAAAAGTCTAGTGTCAACAGATGCTTGGAATTCGAACGATCGGAATAAGATCGGAAGAAAAGAAAACGCGATAAGGACGTCCCTAACATTTAGTCCTAGTTTGTAAGTCACCGAAGCATCATTTTGTCGCATAGTTTCCATTTCTTTTTTCTTAATAATTGTTATCCCACAATTTTGTAAACATTTTTTTTTTTTTTTTTTACCAGCCAATTCCTAATGTGATCCTGGGCTCTATACACCCTCCGCCAACCTGGGGAGGCAGCGGACTGGCCTCATGCTTCCTTCAATGCATGAGGAGTCCAAGCAGCCTTCTTTTCACCCGACAAGGGGGAGTTTCCCTGGTTGGACGTAGCGCGTGGAAGGAACACGTTATTCCAACCAGTTCCTGTCCCCTCCATCAGGCGCCCCGGCTGGCCAGGGGGAGGCAGTTTAGAGTCCAGGATTACAGCATGTTTTTGTGAGGGTATCTACCCTAGGGGACACGGGGAGAACATGCAAACTCCACACAGAAAGGCCCTTTCACCAACCCCGCCTCGGGTGTGGGCACTGATGACGCGGAGGAGCAGACACGCCGCCAGCACCCATCACCAGTGCCAATTCCTAATGTGATCCTGGGCTCTACACAGCCTCCATCAACCTGGGGAGGCAGCGGACTGGCCTCATGCTTCCTTCAATGCATGAGGAGTCGCCAGCACCCACAGCGGCGTCCCTAGCGGGAATCGAACCCAGGACCTTCTAGCTGTGAGGCGACAGCACTAACCACTGTGCCACGGTGCCCCTGTCAAGGCATTGTTAATGTTAATTCTTAAAGCGCCGTTCTCGAGCTGCTCGTGGACTTCCCGTTAGATTTCTCCCGCCGGTCACGACGACGGCTCGTATCACGACGAGATGTAGATTTCATTCTTTAATCCAACTATTAGTCCGTGCGCATCGTCTGATGATCATCCCGTTGCTGACTTTCATTTGGGACAGAATTGGGGACAACTTTTTTTTTTCCGTCCCATTGACATGCGTTCAACCCAATGCATTCAAACGGCTCTCCTCCGGTTTGCCCCCTCAATGTCGCTGGCGCATGGGTTAAGCAGCCAGGGCTACACAGCTCTTCCTGACTTGTGACCCGGATGTTTTTGGGTACATCGCCAGATGATCGATTAGGCAAGACAACAGACACAGCATAACAGAAACAGCACATCCTGTTTAGGAGATCTGAGCTTCAAAATAAGGGCTTTTTTACCGATCGAACTGGTTTGAGCCGCGGCAATGGAGAGGAAACAAAGAAGATCCGATCGCGGTCAATGAGTTAAGTGGAGGAAACTGACCTGCAGCACGTAGATGACGGACGCCCGCAGGCCCTCGTCCGGGTACAGCACAGCCGAACACAGATCCTCCAGCAAGGACACTGCAGGATGGATGGGGACAGGGAAGGAGCAACGGTCAACGGAAACTCTGTGTGTGTGTGTGTGTGTGTGTGTGTGTGTGTGTGTGTGTGTGTGTGTGTGTGTGTGTGTGTGTGTGTGTGTGTGTGTGTGTGTGTGTGTGTGTGTGTGTGTGTGTGTGTGTGTGTGTGTCTCACACGTGCGTGCATGTAAGAGAGATAAAAACAGAAGAAACAAAAAGATATATGTACTGTATTTATAGTCCCTTGTCTGGGCACAGCAAAGTACAATCACTCCAAGAAAGAAGGGCACTAGAAGATGGTGAAGGATGGGAGAACACACAGGGAAGGTTACAGAGTTTTATATTTATATTTATTTATTTTTTGAACCCATTCTGTATGGGGTGTTTTAAGTTTTATCGAAAAAATAGCAGGTGTTCACGCAGCAGCTGTGAACGCCTGCTTTTTTTTTGGGGGGGGGGGGGGGGGGGGGGGGGGGGGGGGGGGGGGTTGAAAACGCAGTGAAAATAATTGAATATTATTCAAAGATTATTCATAGCCACAGAGTGGCGTGCTATGAACCGAAACGTAGTGAAGCGAACGTTTTGTAGAATCTATGGTGTCCGGTCAAAATGGGTTTAATGTTCTATGGAAAAAGGTTGGGCCGACAGGAAAAAAAAAAACACGCTACGCTCCATCTATGAGGGTTGGAATGTTGAAGGTGAACGTAAATAAATGGACCGGAATGCGTCCGGAATGCATTATATCTATTTATCTACATGCTGGACACAGCTGACCACATGCTCCACTTTGTCCGCTTGGGACCAGTGTCCCAACAAACCAAACCAATGCTTGTCGACTGATTTTACAAAGGTGGAGACTGGTGGCACCAATGTTCGGGGGGAGGTTAGGTTTAGGCATAGGTTTTACTGAGGTTAAAGGGATAGTTCAGATTTTTTTAAGTTAAGCTGTATGAAATACTTGCCTTTAATATAGTGGGGTCAAATGTATTAATTGATGTCCAGTGTCCCGTGGTGGGAGTTCTGCTCTGGTTTTGGTGAGCCACGCAGTAAAGTAAATGAATGGCCCAAATGGACGCTTGTGGATCCATTTGGTTTCATGTTTACACTCTCAAGAGTTAAAATATTCATCATCTGAATTAGCCCCAAGTCTACAAAACTAGGGAATGTAGAAGATTAATGTTCATTTTGTTTCCCCTAACCCTTGTTTCCCAAATCCAGCCTGGAATTGTGGACAAAAGCAAAAGACAACTTTCGTTTTGGGGTCTGTGAGGGCTAAAATGTCATCAGATGGTGGTCCTCCGTGGCTCGAATTCTGAATAAATAGTGGGCTCTGGTATCAAAAAAGTTGAAAGCCACTGGATTAAAGTGAAAATAGGAAATAGGCCCTGACTGTCACAAAATCGATCGCTGTCAGGTCTTCAGAAGAATTTGCTGTCAGAGAAAAAAGATGCGCACCAATAACCTAAAGTGCTCATTCAAAAAAAAAAAAAAAAACGTCTAGAAAAAGCTTATTTCGAGACGATTTGCCCATTATACTGTATCTCAGGAACGAAAGGTCCAGTCTGCTCAGTTCAAAGCTCGCCAGGAAGCGCGACCTTGAGATCCGAGGGCATGAAACGGCTCAGGGCGACAACCCCGTGCACTGGCCGTAATTCGGCCCCATGGCACGGACAGGGCTTGACACTAACACTTGCCCACTTGCCAAAATCAAAATGAAACCAAATGGACCCGCAAGGGTCCATTTGGTTTCATTTTTACGTTCTCAAGAGTTACATCTGGTTAAACAACTTAGCTGGGGACCACCTGGAACCCTCTCAGGGACCACGTGTTGAAAACCCCTGGTTTAAAGCACCCAAGTAGGAAGTAAACTTAAATGCAAAATTTACAATATATTTTTGGGGGGCAAGTGACCATGACCTGAGGGCAAGTAGAACCTGACTTGCACTTGCCCAATGGGCAAGTGCATACATGCCAACCTTTGAAAATGTTTTTGAGTAGCAAATTACCGGGGCGCGGCGGCCCGACAGCGCGGCAGTGCAGCGCACATTGCAGCAAGGCACATTTGTATGCCAATATTAACTTCACATTCTCACTTATCATGAGGTATGTTTCAGTAGATTTTAGCCCAAAAGAAGTTGGGTGCCCCCAAACATTGAAATCCATGACACTGATACACTAGCGTTCAAAAGTTTGGGGTCACTTAGAAATGCCTGCATTTAGGAGGAAGGCATCCCACATCCAAAACCTTTGGAGTTGGACCGCATTCCATGAACACTACTATATTATATACCAGGGGTTTTCAACAGGTGGTCTGGGGACCACCAGTGGTCCTTGAGATGATTCCAGGTGGTCTCCAAGCTAAATGACGGAAGGTTGGGTAACCAGATGTAACTCTTGAGAGTGTAAAAATGAAACCAAATTGTTTCATTTTGACACTCTCAAGAGTTAAAATATTCATCATCGGAATTAGCACCACTTAATTAAGAAGTTTACACTGTTTTGTTGGCAAAATACAGCCTGGATTTGTGGACAAAATCAAAAGAATTCTTTAATTTTAGGTATTTGGTGTGAAAATGTAATCAAATGGCGGATAAATGGTGAAAACCATTCAACCTTGCAGTGTGTACTTGACTTGTACTGTAACTCTCATCTCTTGTTTATAAAAAAAAACATTCATTCATAACATGACTGGAGTTGTTGTAAGAACTGCCCCCCACCACCACCACCACTACCATTAGGCCTATTTCTTTTCCCTTCCACCTCCACTATGATTAGATATACAGAAATGAATATTTGTCTAAATATGAAACCAAATGGACCCTTGCGGGTCCATTTGGTTTCATGTTTACACTTTCAAAGAGTTAAGTAGTACTAAGTAGCCTATTCATCATCTGAATTAGCCCGAGTCTACAGAACTGGAACATTAATGGTCCTTTTTAATCTGTAGGTTTGCCTGTTTTGTTTCCTAAATCCAGTCTGTTATTGTGGACAAAAGCATAAGAAATCTTTAGTTTTTGGGGTCTGTGGGGCTAAAAAACTCCTCTAATGGTCGTCCGTGGCTCAAATACTGAATAAATAGTGGGCCCTGGTATCGAAAAAGTTGAAAACCCCTGGTAAAGTTTGGATGGTCATCATGGCGTCTCCACTATTCTATCCATCCATCTCGGTTTGGTTGTTTGTTCCGCGGTTAGAATTCGGAGCGACCGCCTCATTACGCTCACTACTTCTTCACTTCGGGTCGCTCCAATCCACTAGTCTCCTCGAGCCTCTCCCTCACGCGGTCCGCCGCCGTGCGACCGACCGACCGACACACGGGACCGGCGGCGGCCACAGCCAACAGGCACGGGGGAAAAAACATGCTCGAGCACCTCCTCGTCCTCGGAGCGGAGCCGAGCAGCGCGAGGCTGCGGCCGCCATAACGAGACAACATGAACGACCCCACTGGAGGCTCGAGCCACAGCCATATAGTAAAATAATATTTTAATAGGAGACAACTCAGGCGATTAGCACTACGAATCACCGTGAGCCGCGGCCGACGCGACTGCACTGTTAGCTGGGTGCTATCTAAGCTAAGGCTCCCTTCCGGTGGGGACGCAGACCAATCACGTCGCTAGAAACCAAGGTCTAAGGCAGAGCCATCTAGTAGAAGAGTTGCGACATCGAGGGGTCAGAAAACAGCCTGGTCACGTGGTCCACGTACTCGCGTGAGCCCATAGGCTTCAATGCATTCAGTAACTTCCGGCTGTCACTATTCATGTCACTATCCAACAGACGTTTATGTAGATGGACTGGCCCCATGAGGTGAACGGAGTTGGCGTACGCCAACAACGCCTACTACTACATGGGAAAAACAGAGGGTTTGCGCTCTTTGCGTATTCTGCAGTGATTAATCGTAGCAGCGTAGTCAGAGGTCAAAATACGTAGCAGATACGCAAAATGCGTAATGGTTGGCATCTTTGCAAGTGCCTCGGAGACCTTAGTGTCAACCCCTGCACGGAGCACTCTTAACGTATGCATTTGAGAGTTGAAGAAGGGACGTTCGGCGAAAGGAAGGATAGGAGAAAAGAGCGAGGACGGGGAGGGAAGAAGACAAAAACAAATGAACGGTCAGAGAAGCGCGCGAGAGGGAGCAACGATCGCAGGAGAGATGGGGGGGGGGAGGAAGGGAGGGGGAGAGAGAGAGGAGAGAGAGAGAGAGAGAGAGAGAGAGAGAGAGAGAGAGAGAGAGAGAGAGAAAGAGAGAGATACAGACTGAACAAATGAGGCAGAGCAGCTGGGGAGAGCAGCTCAGGCCCTGCTTGTTCAGTGAAGTGGATCCAAACCAAAACTCCCTCCGGGATATGTTTGATTAAAGCCAAAATATGTGAGACGCATGCTGACACAGAGAGGGAGAGAGGGAGAGAGAGAGAGAGAGAGAGAGAGAGAGAGAGAGAGAGAGAGAGAGAGCGAGAGAGCGAGAGAGCGAGAGAGGTGCATGAAGGTAAAAGATGAGAGATGAGACAGAGATAAGTCAGAGCCTCTACAGATCCTAGCGTTGCCTCGTTGTGTTTTGAAATGTACCGCAGTTAGGCTTGCTCTGCGCTTTGAAATGCACCGCAGTTAGGCTGGTGTTGCGTTTTGAAATGCACCGCAGTTAGGCTGGCGTTGCGCTTTGAAATGTGCCGCAGTTAGGCTTGCTCTGCGCTTTGAAATGCACCGCAGTTAGGCTGGTGTTGCGCTTTGAAATGCACCGCAGTTAGGCTGGCGTTGCGCTTTGAAATGTGCCGCAGTTAGGCTTGCTCTGCGCTTTGAAATGCACCGCAGTTAGGCTGGTGTTGCGCTTTGAAATGCACCGCAGTTAGGCTGGTGTTGCGCTTTGAAATGTGCCGCAGTTAGGCTGGCGTTGCGCTTTGAAATGCACCGCAGTTAGGCTGGTGTTGCGCTTTGAAATGCACCGCAATTAGGCTGGCGTCGCGTTTTGAAATGCACCGCAGTTAGGCTGGCATTGCGTTTTGGAGAGAGAATATTGTGTATAACAAAAAAAAATGCTTTTTGGAGCGATGGAAATTTGAACAACATCCCATAGCCCCATGCATTCTAAGCTCATTTTGGGGTAGGAGAAACAGACAATAATGTTCTTTTTCCACCACAAAATAACAACTACTGGACCACTTTTTTGGGGGGGGGAAACAAATCAACTGCAAATAAAGGTGAGAAAGCCTTCTAGGGTGGAATTCATTATCCTTTAAAGGGGAATTCCACCCGTTTTCATTTTTTCCTGAGAGGATACAAATGTGAACCAAATGGACCCTAGCGGGTCCATTTGGTTCCATTTGCACCCTCTCAGGAAAAAGGGGGTCTGAAAAAAAAATCACTAACATGGTGAAATACATCTCGATGATGCCATCAGATGTATTTCACCATGTTAATGATTTTTTCAGACCTCCATTTTTTTTTAGGAAATACAGAATTGGGGAAACATTTTTTTTATCATGTCCACACAACACCTCTAAGGTATATTAATGACATATTAAAATGTTGAAAATGGGTGGAGTTCCCGTTTAATGGAAGTCACTCTGCATCAAAGACGTCTGGCTAAGTGCCTCAGTTGTAAACTGCAGGCAGATGCCAGAGATAAAATGGAGAATAATGAGAGGAGAAGGATAACAACAGAGACATGTGGGGGGGAGAGATGGATGGATGAAGAGAGACGACAGAGAAGGAGATGTGAGAGTTAAAGTCAGCGCGATGAGAACGAAGGCTGGGAGAATAAAGAGCTAGATCATGGGTTTTCAACAGGTGGTACGGGGACCACCAGTGGTCCCTGAGAGGGTTCCAGGTGGTCCCCAGGCTAAGTTGTTTAACCAGATGTAACTCTTGAGAGTGTAAAAATATTTGGTTTCATATTTGGTTTCATAATCGTCATGTGAATTAGTCCTCATTTGCACAACCAGAAGATTAATGGTCATGGACAGAAGCAAAGGAAATCTTTAGTTTGGGGGGGGTATGTGGGGCTAAAATGTCCTTAATTGGTGGTCCGTGGCTCAAATGATGAATAAATGGTGGGCCCTGGGATGAAAAAGGTTGAAAACCCCTGATCTAGACTATACAGTAGGTGTAAGGACACAGAGAGAGAGAGAGAGAGAGAGAGAGAGAGAGAGAGAGAGAGAGACAGAGAGAGAGAGAGAGAGACAGAGAGAGAGAGAAAGCAGTGGCGTTTCTAAGCAATTTGGAGCCCCAGGCAAGATTTTCAAGCAAGAAAGGCGATGTTATGTTAGGTGTGGATTAACAGTGATTATTGGCACGGCAGCGACGCAATCAGTAGTCGGGTTCCGGAAGCATCACTGAAGTGCCAAGAATGGCAGTTATGAAAACCGCAAGTTCCCCAGCTAAAGGTCCCCAGGCTAAATGATGGAAAGTCGGTTTAGAGTGTATAAACTGAAAGAATATATCCTGTGACATCATACATATGACAGGCAGAGTAAAATAGTACCCCCCCAAGGGATACAACTATTTTTAAACTAAAGACCATATTATGTGTTTTAAATGTTCAATTCAAATGTTCAAAATAATGGCAAAAACACCTCTGAGAGAGAGAGAGAGAGAGAGAGAGAGAGAGAGAGAGAGAGAGAGAGAGAGAGAGAGAGACAGACAGACAGACAGACAGACAGACAGACAGACAGACAGACAGACAGACAGACAGACAGACAGACAGACAGACAGACCTCAGAGAGAGAGAGAGAGAGAGAGAGAGAGAGAGAGAGAGAGAGAGAGAGAGAGAGAGAGAGAGAGAGAGATCTGTTTGGGATTCTGTATCTGCACCTGTCTGCCAGCTTGTCAGAGACCGTCTCTCTCACCTCCCTTTTCCAATGACTCTCTCTTTCTCTCCCTCCCCTCATTATCGCTCTCTCCTCGGTCCCTTTTATCTTCTCTGTTTCTCTCTCTCTCTCTCTCTACTCCCTCCCTGACTCATTATCATCACTCCTCTCTGTGTACACTCATCCCTCATCTCATGTCTCTGCAAATTGCCTCTCTTGTTAGCGTTCGACTCTGCCTTCCTCGCTCTCTTCTCTTCCTACCGTTTTAAATGCGTGTCGGTGGGGGGAGGCCTGTTGGTCGATATGAAAGCGACTGGCGTAGACCAGAAGGGCTTGGGGGGCGGGGACCCTTGCGGGTTCATTTGGTTTCATTTTTACACTTTCAAGAGTTTAAAATATTCATCATCTGAATTAGCCCAAAGTGGGGGGCTGTGGGGCTAAAATGTCATCAAGTCGTGGTCCTCTGTGGCTCAAATACTGAATGTATAGAGGGCCCTGCTGTCAAAATGGTTGGTCTTACTCTTACTTCTATCTTGAAAATTAAATGAATATTACCTAGACATGAGGCCCGCTGCGCGGGCCTCACGCCTAGGGTCCGCGCCATTAGGGCAACAGGTGACTTGCGTTCACCCCAATTTTGAAAATGTTCATTTTTTTGGACACTTTGCAACACTGCATCTTTCGTCATAGGCAATGTAATTTTGGTCATACTAAGAGGAATTCTAATAGTTGTGAGTAACATGAAATTCTTACAAAAGATTACGATCATGAACAGGGAGGTATATAATGCAGCAGTAATGAGCATACATGGAATATGGATGGGGACAGTGGTAATACATGTATAGGCAAAGGTCTGTGCAACATAAAGCCTTACAAAGAATAAGACATAGTTGGAACTGTTTGTATAGTGGACTCAAGTGAAAATTGGAAACGCCAATGTACAGGTATAAGGCAGAGGGCAGTGTGTTTGTGCCTTTACAATGTGGTGATAGTTGGACATGCACCATATGACATTACACAGTCTCACACATCAATGGTGGCATCCTATAGTATGGCCCCGTAGTTGAGGGATACCCAGGGTGCGTTCGGAAATACACCCTAAACGCACCTGGTGTATTTGGGGCATTTGGTGCACGCACTGAGCAACCCTACGCTGGAGACGGGGTTGGCCGGTGTGGAAGGTATGATTGTGTCACAGCTGTGTCTCGAGCGCTCCCGTTCAATGAAAAGCAATGCAAATGTTGTGAGTGTGGTCCCCCAACTTTTCCATGTCTGTCAAGGACCTGCACATTTATCAAATAAATGCATGCGGACCCCCATTTGAAAATACTTTCCAGGGGGACCCCCATAAGAGAGGATTTGTATGGCTCTGGCAGTGATTCTCACCATTTTTGAGTGAGGTGTGTTGTCGGTTTTTACTGCTCGTTCGTAAATCAGGCTCACTCAACGCACTCGGTGAGGTCTCCGCCCACTAACCCAAATCAACTCAATGTAGTCGCAGTTTGTATTTCCGAACATCGGAACATACCCCCAGTGTCGTAGTGGGACTTAGAAGTGGGGGGAAGCCTCTTAAGACATGTGCCACGCGCACATGCATTTGTGTGTACCTGCGCAATGCAAACATACACACTGTTAAAAAGACAGATACACAATATGCTGCACACAGTATAACATATTGAGAAATATGGTTTACAATGCTAATTGTATCAATAAAAGTAAATGTCCAAAAAACATCTTTCCCCAAAAAATATTCTAGATGTGAGAGAAGGGGGGGGGGGGGGGGGGGTGCCGTCCCCCGCATCCCCCCTCCATTACACCCCTGGGGATACCTAAAGTTGAGATAGTGATAGGAACCAAATGGGCCCTTGGGTCTGTAACTCAGTGTACAAATGGAACCAAATGGACCCGCTAGAGGTGTTGTACACAATCAGAGTTACATTAACAGTGGTTGAACAATATAAATTGAGGGTCACAGAAAGAGAATTGGCATTAAATTGGGTGTGTGTGTAGGCAAATTCATGTCAACTGGGGGTCCTTGCAATTAAAATGAACACTGCAAGAGCTTTAAAATGTTCTCTTATAGGGACCATTGTGGGGGTCTGTGTAGTCTAATTCATGTTAAACTGGGGGTCCTTGCGATTAAAATGAAGACTATGAGAGTTCTAAAATGCTCTCTTATAGGGTCCATTGGGGGGGTCCTTGGAATATAAATGTTTGTATGTTGTCATGAAATGTAGCTACTATCCAACTAAACGTATATATTGTTATGATTACTACTGCTATGCAAAGATATTAATACACACAGTCACACACTGCGCGCGTGGTTAATAATATGATGCATGCAATTAAAAAGAGACATTGTTGTTGTGCAGATGGACAGTGTAAATGTTAATATACGCGGACAGCGCGTACGTGCGGGCATGTGCAACATGTTGCATGTGAAACAATGTGGAAAGAATCGTGAGGTTTTTGTGTTTTGTCAAGCAATTTACAATGGCTTGTTGGTTTCTGTGTCTGTAGCGACTGAGACGCTAACGCTGAGCGAGACGCTGTGTGGTTTTCGGTGTGGTGTGGTGTTGTGATCCGTGTGTCATCATCGGCGTGGTGCTGGTTGTAGGACAGGCAGCCCAGCCGTGTCCATAGCGCTGCCGCGTTAGTCGTATATATCCAACACTAAGAGCAGCGGCTGTAAGATGCATTCGCTTGGTTTTTGCGGCTACCAGAAAGAGCAAGTAACGTCCATCTTCTGCAGGGCGTGTTGTTGATTATAAGAGAAATGGTGAGGAGTTTCATCGCATCGAGCACATGATCGAGCAGCACTACGTAAAGTTGTATGGACTGGCTAGCAAAGCCAGAAGGGGGTTGGGTCTGCGTGCGGAGGCAGAATCATAAGCACAGTGTGCAGTGTTGCCAACTTGGCGCATTTGTCGCTATATTTAGCTTCGTTCCTAGAAAGGACCATTGGTAACCAAATGGACCCTTTCGGGTCCGTTTAGTTTCATTTTACACTCTCAAGAGTTAAATCATATTTGCTTTTTTCTTGTGAGTTGGGGCAAAATTGGTTGGCGCCAGAGATAAAACCCTTGTTTTTCACCATTTTTACTGCTATGATAGAAAGGACCATTGGTAACCAAATGGACCCTTTCGGGTCTGTTTGGTTTTCATTTTACACTCTCAAGAGTTTAATCATATTTAACCATCTGAATTACCTAATTTTCAATAATCTACAGATTTAGAAAACGTAGAAGAATTGCTATTTTGATGAACATTTTGTCAGTTATTTCTCCTAAATTAGGCTGAGAGACTAATCTCATCAAGGGGTGGTCCTCCGTTCCTAAAATGCAGAATAAACAGTCGGGCCTGGGATGAAAATGGTTCAAAATCCAATGCTCTACCGCAGTGGTTTTCAACCTTTTTCATCCCAGGGCCCACCATTTATTCAGAATTTGAACCTCGGACCACCATTTGAGGACACTACGGGGCCCCACAGACCCCATACGTAAAGATTTCTTTTGCTTCTCTCCATGACCATTAATCTTGTAATTGTGGTGTAGATTTGGACTAATTCACATGATGAATATTTTAACTCCTGAGAGTGTAAAAGAAACCAAATTTGGTTTCAATTTTACGTTACGTTCTCAAGAGTTACATCTGGTTAAACTACTTAGCTGGGGACCACCTGGAACCCTCTCAAGGACCACCCCTGCTCTACCGCATTCTAGTGCATTTTGGATTTTGGCGGTTGGCAACACTGATTTTGACGTCACAGTGGCTTAGTCCGAGAGGAATGGAGCCAATTTCTGTAGTCCGGGAGTGTGACACTGCACCAAAATTATTTTCATATAAATGGACAGTGTACAGTAAATATGGCAGTTGCATGGATGAAATATAGCCTATGCTGTGAAGACAACAGTGCTGGAGGTGTTGTGCATGGTTAGATCCATGCAAACATTGTAGTTTTTTAGGAGAAGCCCCACAAAGGCGAACGGATAAACGGGCAGGGCCGCTCTCGCATTGTAGTAGCAAGATATTACGCAGACTTTAGTTCAGCCTTTAGTCTTGGCCCCTCCACAATATTTTATGGATCTCATTTGGCCCCTTGGGAAAAAAATAATTGCCAACCTCTGTGCTAGACAGACGATGGCAGACAGACAGACAGACAGACAGACAGACAGACAGACAGACAGACAGACAGACAGACAGACAGATAGTACAGCCTTTGAAACAAAGAGTGTGTGTGTGTGTGTGTGTGTGTGTGTGTGTGTGTGTGTGTGTGTGTGTGTGTGTGTCTGCATTCATGTGGGTGTCTGCGTGCATGCGTGTGTGTGTGTGTGTGTGTGTGTGTGTGTGTGTGTGTGTGTGTGTGTGTGTGTGTGTGTGTGTGTGTGTGTGTGTGTGTGTGTGTGTGTGTGTGTGTGTGTGTGCGCGTGCCAGCGAGCGCCTGTGGCGGTGCTGTCGTTAGTGCAAACAGCCCCACAGCGGAGCCTCGCTGACTGACGAGGCCTCAGACAGGTGTGCAGCGTCAATACTGGCGGTCCCGCATGTCACGCACTGTCAGGGCTTGACACTAACACTTGCCCGCTTGCCCGGGGCAAGTAAAAAAAAAAATGGTGGGGCAAGTGAAGACTGCTACCTGGTTGCCCGATCGGGCAAGTGTGCAACTTAGTGCACTATAACACAACACAAGATGAATTTGTCTTGAAGGCAGTCATTGCACTCTGCCTCTGTGTCTTTCCCTGCTTTCTAGCTATCCACAATTCCAGGCTGGATTTGGGGAAACAAAACAGGCAAATTAACACATCAAAATGACCATTAATCTTCTACATTCTCTAGTTGTGTAGACCTGGGCTAATTAAGATGATGAATTTTAACTCTTGAGAGTGTAAAAATGAAACCAAATGGACCCGCAAGGGTCCATTTGGTTTCATTTTTACGTTCTCAAGAGTTACATCTGGTTAACCAAGTGACCATGACCTGAGGGCAAGTAGAACCTGCGGAGACCTTAGTGTGAACCCCTGCGCACACACCTCGGCAAAGCAACCCCCCCCCCCCCCTCCCCCAGGCCATGGGAGGGGGTGCCGTGTTTCGCGTTGTGCGCGGCGACAACCTGCAACGCCTTCATAAGAGTACAACGGCCAGCATGGGATGGAACGGCTGCTTTGTTTCGGGGACAACGCACACGCATCCACTAAGCAACGTGATATATTTTAGATGAGGGTTTTTTTTATACCAGAGCCCACTATTTATTTCAGCATTTGAGCCACGGACCACCATCTGATGACATTTTCGCCTCACTGATCCCCAAACTAAAGATTTATTTTTGCAGTGAATTTGGGAAACAAAACAGGCAAACATGCAGATCAAAATGACCATTAATCTTCTACATTCTCTAGTTGTGTAGACTTGGGATAACAGGATGAATAGTGGACCCGCAGGGGTCCACTTGGTTTCATTGTTTACCTGGTTTCATTGTTTACCTGGCTCGCAAGAGTTACATCTTTCATGCTTACTCTCTCAAGAGTTACACCTGGTTAACCAACTTTTCATCTGGTTAACCAACGTAGAGGGGAAAAAGGCAATAAATATAGTTATACAGGCGTTGACACTAAGATCTCTGAGGCACTTGCCCATCGGGCAAGTGCAAGTCAGGTTCTACTTGCCCTCAGGTCATGGTCACCTGCCCCCAATTTATATCGTAATTTTGCATTTAAGTTTAAGTTCTACTTGGGTGCTTTAAACATTTCCTTTCGCAGTCAATGACTGTTTTGTTTTAGTCACAATCAGCTACATAACTTAATGTAAATCAGTCTAATCAGTGGTTCCGACATATGGTCACAGACTCAGGGGTCCGTGACGCCAGCAAAATGTTTGAAACCAAATGGACCTGGGAGAGAGATAGGAGAGATAGCCATAAAACAGGGAAAGACGCAGAGCGCAATGACCACCATCAAGACAAATACGTAGATCTTGTGTTGTGTTATAGCGAACTAAGTCACACACTTGCCCGATCAGGCAACCAGGTAGCAGTCTTCACTTGCCCAACCATTTTTTTTTACTTGCCCCGGGCAAGCGGGCAAGTGTTAGTGCCAGCCCTGCTATATATACATTTTGATTTTTGGCTAAAGAAGTTTCCTATAATACCATTAACTAACTAAAACAGTAGGGTGGAATAGATGTTTGGTGTGGGATTGTGTGGTCTGGGAGTGATGGATGGACGGTGCCGCTGCCGTGTGATGCTGACACACCTTTCCAGATTGATTAGCGGTCGCTGCGAGATAAAAACAGAGAGACGCGGTTCAGCGCCAGGGCAGGTGGCGTGCACCAGAGCCTTATAGTGGGAGAGTTGGGATAGTTATGTACCCGAAAGCAGAGCGGAGCAGCCAGTCGTCACGTGACTATACAGAGCCTCTATGAGCCCTAACTGCAGTTGGGAATACATTGTTTTCAACGGGAAATTTCAACGAGAAAAATGCAAATAAGAGCCAATTTAGCTATGTATGCGAAACGACAACTGTTTTAAAGTATTGTTCAGTCACGACTACCGTCTCTGTAATGTTTATGTTGTACTAGTATTAAAGAACAACTAAAATAAAGGGATTTAAAGTCATTACTGCAAGACTGTCAGTTCTTAACTGTCAGTTCTTAACAGTTTGTGAATGAAGACACTAGTATTCTGCTCTTTCAATGTGTCAATATAATTACATATCATTTGCAAATCATGTGAGAGAGTATCCGAAAACAACCTCTGGCATGCATTCTTTAATTTGTCTGCATCAATAATTTGTTTACGAGGTCACCGCCATTAAAGGGATATTCCACTTCCAAAAACTTTCTGCTCATTTTATGGTCTACTCAGTCTCATGTGAACACACCAGACAGTTTATAAGTTACTCCTTTCAGTAGTTAGATATTGATGTTCATTTTAGCACATTCACTACTTCCTATACAAACCCATTATAACTTAAAACTCCATTTTAACCTTGAGAGATTATTTGAAAACAGCCCATATTTTTTTTTTCTGGTGAATATTGTCCTCCTAATACGTGAAAGGGCTGTGGAATTTCACTTACAGTTTTCATTTATTTTTAAAATATTGTTTTATTCATTTGGGTGGGCATATCCAAAATTTCAAATATGGACGGCGGCTACATTTTCCAAAACAATATTTTAGAAATAAATGAAAACTGTAAATGAAATTCCACGCCCTCTCACGTATTAGGAGGAAAATATCAGTCACCAGAAAAAAGATGGGTTGTTTTAGAATAATCTGGCATGGTTTAAAAAATGGAGTTTTAAGTTATAATGGGTTTGTATAGGAAGGAGGCGGATACACTAAAATGAACATCAAATATCTAAATACTGAATGGAGTAACTTATAAACTGTCTGGGGTGTTCACATGAGACTGAGTAGACCATAAAATGACCAAAGGGTTTTTTTTTTTTTTTTGTTTTTAAAGTGGAATCCCCCTTTAATACATGCATGTTTTCATGCCTTCTTTGCTGGTCCCCATTTCATTTCACCGACTTCCGGTTTCAAAGTGGACCCATAGGGCTCCTCCATAGCAACACGAGCGCCCGGGGACATAGGAGGGAACCGGAATATACCAACTCATATACAGTATACCCACTATAAGGCTCTGGTGTGCACGCAGGTGGTGGGTCCGCGTAGCAGAGATTTAATCGCTGTGTGTTTAGTGAGGGCCGGGGCGGCGGTGAGAATTAAGAACTACTGTACGTCATCAACCCTGCTCTCTCTCTCTCTCTCACACACACACACACACACACACACACACACACACACACACACACACACACACACACACACACACACACACACACACACACACACACACACACACACACACACACACACACACACACACACACACACACACTAACACTTGCCCGCTTGCCTGGGGCAAGTAAAAAAAATGGTGGGGCAAGTGAAGACTGCTACCTGGTTGCCCGATCGGGCAAGTGTGCAACTTAGTACACTATAACACAACACAAGATATATTGGTCTTGAAGGCAGTCATTGCGCTCTGCCTCTGTGTCTTTCCCTGCTTTCTAGCTATCCACAATTCCAGGCTGGATTTGGGAAACATAACAGGCAAATTAACACATCAAAATGACCATTAATCTTCTACAGTGTAGACCTGGGCTAATTAAGATGATGAATTTTAACTCTTGAGAGTGTAAAAATGAAACCAAATGGACCCGCAAGGGTCCATTTGGTTTCATTTTTACGTTCTCAAGAGTTACATCTGGTTAACCAACTTAACTGGGGACCACCTGGAACCTGGGGGGCAAGTGACCAACCATGACCCGAGGGCAAGTAGAACCTGACTTGCACTTGCCCGATGGGCAAGTAACTCGGAGACCTTAGTGTCAACCCCTGCACACACACACACACACACACACACACACACACACACACACACACACACACACACACACACACACACACACACACACACACACACACACACACACACACACACACACACACACACACACACAGTGTGTGACTCTTTCGGCCAACAAACAAAAAGATTTCAGATTGAGATTAACCTTATAGCCAGATAGGGAGAGAGAGAGATTAGGAACCAGTCCAGCACACATACATACATTACACACATGAAGAGACACAGCAACCCACAGCAAAAAATAGGAGTCAAAGGGCTCCATTTTCGTCACCGCTAAACCCCTTATCCCTTAACTTCTTTGCCTTTTTAAACTATTAAAAATATAACATTTTTCAATAGTTTAAATGGCCAGTCTACAAGCTCACAATGTGTCAATAGATTGGCACGTTGAACTATTCCAAAAGGTTTTTCAAAACAGTAAAAAAAAAATGATAAGGGGTTTAGGATAAGGGGTTTAGATGGTAACGAAAATGGAGCCCTTTAAGTCTCAAAGCAACTTCAGCAATGGAGTTTAGAATCTCCCTTTATAATTCTGAGCCAACTGGCTTCAGATGGAGGAGAAGGTTAATTAAATATTCCTTCACGTCTTTCTCTCTCTCCAACAAGAGATGAAACTTTATCTACTGCCAATACTTCCTCCTGAGCTGGACCTCTGCCACTGGTGGGATGAATTACTGTACACTCACGTCAATCTTTTATTAACTTTGGAGAAAAAAAAAAACTCACACAAAGAGAGGTATGACAGCAGAGAGACAGCACTTAACCTCATATCTCTTGGATTAAAAGCAAAGTGTCTGCGCTGTGTCTCATGGGATTTGCTTTTCTTTTTAGATAAGTGCTTTGGAAGGCAAAGCAATTATATTTAAGAAGAACTAACAAAATTTGCCAAATTGCATTTTTGTTATTTTTTTCATTACAATGCTTATAAAACACTCAAATTTAATTATAGGCAATTTTAGCCAAAAATCTCTTTTGCATTTTTTCCCCTTGTCGCTTCTACTCTGATGCTGCAGCCGTTTCCCTGCAGATGGACGCTTGCTTTGCCCTGCGGAGGTCCAGAACTTTGTTGTCATCATCATCATCATAACCTTTATTTCAATTCGGGGTACAATTGAGGGGCAGGCCCTCATTTTCAATGTAGCCGAATGTACATAAACAAAAAGAACAGAACAAAACACAACATCAACAGCACAACAGAAAAAGCAAAGCAGAATACCAGGACAGAGGTAGACAATCATGTTGTCAAAGTATTCGTAGAGCTCAGGACAAGGCGGATACTGTGTGTGTGTGTGTGTGTGTGTGTGTGTGTGTGTGTGTGTGTGTGTGTGTGTGTGTGTGTGTGTGTGTGTGTGTGTGTGTGTGTGTGTGCGCGCAACCCGACGTATCCGTCTAAACACCTGAACGTGTGTAATGTTTTTCACTGTTTTACATTTTTCTCTTTTTTTTTTTTTTTTTTTTTTTTTTTGCACAGCCACAGAAAGTTCATTTTTCGGAGGCAAGTGGGTATCAGAGCCTTTTAGAGGAAGAGTTGTGATATTCAATGCACGTATATATGTACAGCACCGTCACATGGTTCGTCATGTGACTACGCATAGCCTGTATGCTGGAGTTGGAAATACAGTGTTTGCAACGAGAGCAGCGCAAATAAGAGCTAGTTTAGGTATGTATGCAAAACGACAAGTGTTTTAAAACATCGCTCAGTCACGCCTAAAGGCTATGTAATGTTTATTACAATGTTTATTATACTATTATTAAAGAATGGACTACATTAAAACGGATTAAAAGCTGGACTATTGTCTGAGTCAAATGCATTTCTGCCTACTCCCACTCCCAGTTTCCGTAAACCATGTTGTGAGCTATTTCTCGGTGCATAGCGTGACACAACGCTGCATCACTAAACACGAGTGAAATTTAACCAAAACCTCCCTGGAGGAAAAAAAACTAGGGGTGTGTGCAGGGAAACAACTACTGAAAGACCCGCTTGTTGAAATCACCCATGTTCAGTGTTCTAGGGCAGTGGTTTTCAACCAGTGGTCCTTGAGAGGGTTCCAGGTGGTCCCCAGCTAAGTTGGTTAACCAGGTGTGACTCTTGAGAGCGTAAAAAAAAAAAATGAAACCAAATGGAACCCGCAAGGCTCCGTATTCATCATCTTAACACAACTACAAGATTAATGGTCATGTTGGTCTGCACGTTTGCCTGTTTTGTTCCCCCAAATCCAGCCAAAAGCAGAAAAGAATGTTTTTATGGAAATTTTTTGGGGTCTGTGGGGGCTAAAATGTCCTCAAATGGTAGTCCTCTGTGGCTCAAATGCTGAATAAATAGGGATGAGCATGTCTTCTTACCGTGATGGGTCGCCAGGCTCTGGGGCAGGTTGGGGACCGCTTCCACTAATTTCCCCAGGAAGTTGACGGTGGGCAGGAGAGCCCTCATGCTGCGCTGGTCAGACAACTGGACGCGTGGTGGTATAGGGGCGGAACCGAACAGGAATGAAGAAGGAGGAGAAGAGAACAGAGAACATGATGAGAAAGTATCGCAGCAGCACAACATTGGGACTAATGCAGAAGGTTTTCAACCAGTGGTCCAGGGACCACCAGTGGTCCCTGAGAGGGTTCCCAGTTAAGTTGGTTAACCAGATGTAACTCTTGAGAACGTAAAAATGAAACCAAATGGACCCTTGCGGGTCCATTTGGTTTCATTTTTACACTCTCAAGAGTTAAAATTCATCATCTTAATTAGCCCAGGTCTACACAACTAGAGAATGTAGAAGATTAATGGTCATTTTGATGTGTACCGGTATGTTAATTTGCCTGTTTTGTTTCCCAAATCCAGCCTGGAATTGTGGATAGCTAGAAAGCAGGGAAAGACACAGAGGCAGAGTGCAATGACTGCCTTCAAGACAAATTTATCTTGTGTTGTGTTATAGTGCACACACTTGCCCGATCGGGCAACCAGGTAGCAGTCTTCACTTGCCCCACCATTTTTTTTACTTGCCCCGGGCAAGCGGGCAAGTGTTAGTGTCAAGCCCTGTGTAGCAGCACAACGTAGGCACTAGTGTACTATAAGAAGAGAGTGGCGACATGCTTTGATCCAAACGTAGGCCTACATCAGTGGTCGTCAACCTTTTCGATACCAGGGCCCATTATTTATTCAGAATTTGAGCCACAGAGAACCACCATTTGATGACATTTTAGCCCCCGCAGACCCCAAAATTAAAGATTTATTTTTGCTTTTGTCCACAATTCCAGGCTAGATTTGGGAAACTAAACAGTCAAACAAATAAGATCAAAATGACCATTAACCTTCTACATTCTATAGTTGTGTAGACTTGCGCTAATTCAGAACTCTTAAGAGTGTAAAATGAAACCAAATGGACCCGCAAGGGTCCATTTGGTTTCATTTATACACTCTCAAAGAGTTACATCTGGTTAACCAACTTTCCATCATTTAGCCTGGGGAGGAACCCTCTCAAGGACCACTGGTTGAAAACCCCTGGCTATTTTCAGCCAATTCCAGATACTCTAGTTGGCACACTAGCCTGACTAAAGCCAGGCCGAATGAGCTGTTGGCAAATCAATTGCCTGCCAGCAGATTTGTCAGGAATAGCTCAATAGTATGCCCATTTCCTACTCCACAAAACTGGGGTGACCAATCAGGACTTTTTTTCTGGAGTAGGGCATGGGTGTAGAATTGAGCTATGCCAGACCAATCTGCTTTTTGCCAACAGCTGATTCGGTGCGGCTTTAGCCAGGCTATTGGCACACAGCATTGGCGGGAAGTCACTCTGTGACTATGAATTCCAAGCATTTGTTTTTCTCAGAAAACATTTGTTGGGTTAAAAAAAAACATCCATACCCATTATCATGAATGTGCTATCGGCCCAATGAGTGTGTCTTTTTTTTTTTTTTTTAACTAATGCCATCATGTTTGGTGGTGGGCTAATTCACATGATGAATATTTTAACTCCTCAGAGCGTAAAAATGAAACCAAATGGACCCTTGCGGGTCCATTTGGTTTCATTTTTACGCTCTCAAAGAGTTACATCTGGTTATCCAACTTCCCATCATTTAACCTGGGGACCACCTGGTACCCTCTCAAGGACCACTGGTGGTCCTATTGGCTATCGGCCCAATGAGTGTGTCTTGTTTTTTTGCTAAACTAATGCTTGGAGTGGATTCAGTGGACCGCCTAGTTCAGGGGTGGCCAACCCGTGGCTTGCGAGCCACATGTGGCTCTTCAGCTGGTTACATGCGGCTCTTAAGGGGCTTCCACATGGAACCGTCAAAAACGCTCGGCCTGGCGCACTCATGCATTCCCTATACAGTGGTGCCTAACCACTCAATCATGGACTGATTCCTAGTCGACCGCGGAGGTGTAGGTGTATATTTTTTGACTTGTCATATACTTTTGGATTGTAAACCCAGTTTCTAAAAACAAGTCTATATGTTTTAATAGTGTCTTTGCATTGCGCACTTGCACACAAATACACATGTCTCATGGCAGGAGAGGGGAAACCTATTTGCGACCATGATGGCCATCGCAACGGTTTTATAACCGTTGTGACTGTTTGATGTGGCTCTTTGCAGTAACGCGGTGAAAAACGTGGCCCTTGGTCTCTGACTGGTTGGCCACCCCTGGCCTAGTTAGTCCTATCACATGCTACATCAAGCATGATGACATTGTGCATGTTTTGCCTTCTATAGGTTGTGACTAGTACCCCGACTTTGACCTGCTGTTTATGAGGTTTCCACACAGGAGTTGGATTTCAACATTTTAGCACACATTATTAGACCCCATTAGAAGCACACTGGTGAAGACCAGGGGCGGATGTAACATTTCCCAATTGGGGGGGGGGGGGGGGGGGGGCAGAAGAAAATGGTAAGGGGGCGGCTTCATCGGTCGTGGCGCGAAGCGACACGGGCGATGAAGCTGCCCCCATATCATTTTCAGTAGTGTTTCAAATACTTTTAAATATAAGCACTGAAATATCTCGGGTTGTTTTGCATGTCATCATGTTTGGTGGGGCAGACCCCCCCCCCCCCCCCACGCCTATGCCTAGATCCGCCCCTGGCGAAGACATTTCTTGGTAACGATTTAGTTCCAGATTGTTCAAATAACTGCTAAAAAGGCCTTATTTATTGTGACAACGAAAATGTTCTTCATTTAAATTCCGAGTTACATTTTCTTCGCTCAACAACAGACCCACTTCCAAAAAAAAAAAAAAAAAAAAAACACACAAACTAGCTTGTTCTCAGTGCACACAGTCACACAACTCATAACAGAGGATTAACCTGTAATTGGAGATGCGATTGTATGGCAAACAAACGCATATTACAGTGGCAAGGATGATCTGTGTTCAACTCTTTTTAAGCCCTTTTTAAGAACACTTAACTTCATTTCTGTTACACTATCACTAAACATAGGTATATGCTACCCAATGTTGAATAAAATATCCCATAAAAATATATATTTGTCACGGCAACTTGCATGTATGGGACCTATCATTGGGGGGGAGGCAAATCTAGGAAAAGCATGCATATTACAAACACATGCAGACACACACACACACATATAAAAAAATATTCCAAATTTGATCCAAATATTCCTAAGAGATTGAGACTGTTCCAGTGAAGAAAAACATGACAGAAGATGAGAGGATGAGAGAAAAAAATGAGTGAATGGCATTCACTAAACACAGGTGAAATTCATCCGAACAGGGAAACGAAACTACATTCTGTGATATCACGGAGCATCATGAAAGACCCAGCCACCTCAGGCACCGGCAACATCACGAAAAGTGCAAAAAAAATATAATCGTCTGGGTGAGAATCACCCATGTTCAGTGTTCTATAGCAGTGGTTTTCAACCTTTTTTATACCAGGGCCGACTATTTATTCAGCATGTGAGCCACGGACCATTTGATGACATTTTAGCCCCACAGACCCAAACCCTAGCCTCGACACCCAGGCTTTCATTTTCGTTCGCCTTGCGCAAAAACGGAAAGCCTGGACTAACGCGCGTTGGAAAGTGGCCTTGAGGGGTGTGTCAACCTTCCGGGGTGGGCGTCGCTCTAAATGATGTGACGTAGAACAGCAGTGGACGGGCGTGGGAGGGACCGGAGATGACGACACGTTAGTGAGATCAAATCAGAGCAGCACTTCCGCCGTGTGGATCCCACGACACCCCGCCCCCCAAGGCCAAAATCATTGAGGGCTAGACCAGGCGACCCAAACCCCAAAGATTACTTCTTTCTTCTTGTTTTATCTATAATTCCAGGCTGGATTACGGAAACATAACAGGCAAACATACATCTCTAGTTGTGTAGATTCGGGCTAATTCACATGATGAATATTTTAACTTAAATTTCATTTTGGTTTCATTCAGACTCTGGTTATCCAACTTTCCATCATTTAGCCTGGGGACCACCTGGAACCCTCTCAAGGACCACTGGTGGTCCCCGGACCACTGATTGAAAACTATAGTTAATCAAGCTCTATTTTGTCAATGTGAATGAAAGCTGCCATCACCTGTACACACACAGCCTTTACCGGTCACCACCTGCATCTGTATCAGGGCTTGTCTCCACCGAAGGTGGATGACTATAAAACGCCCTCCGTCCGTGCGCGCGGCCCGGCCGTCCCCCGAATCTGTCTGTCGCACGACTGTTTGTACACGCGGCCCGGCCGTCCCCCGAATCTGTCTGTCGCACGACTGTTTGTGCACGCAGCCTGTTCGTCATGACATCATGACGACGTTGTAGTTGATACACTAGTACCAGTGAACGTTCAAACCTGAGTACAGGCGGTGGAGACCTGGGTACAGGTCTCTAGGAGGAAGACTGAGCTTAAGAAGCTTGAGATGACGTCATGATGAGGTCATAGGTATGAAGGTCATAGGTCATGGGTATAAAACGCCCTCTGTTTGTACACGCAGCCCGTCAGTCCCCGAATGTGTCTGTCCCACGACTGTCTGTCTGTGCATGCAGGCCGTCCGTCATGGCGTCATGACGAGGTTATAGTTGATACACTAGTACTAGTAGACCTTCAAACCTGAGCCCAGACGGTGGAGAGCTGGGTACAAGACTCTAGGAGGACTAGAGAATTTGAATGGAATTTCAAATTCAGAAAAGACATTAGTGTTTTATATATATCAGAATAATCACAGCTACTCAATTGGAGGAACTACGAGTGGCAGTTTTCTGATCATCACACAATATCTACATGCTCACATGCCACCAAACTTCACATGATAGTTGCTTACTACTACTGCAATGTTCTTAGCCACTCATTGCGCTCCTAATGTATCCACATCGGCTAATATAAAAGAAATTAAAACATACACGTTTGGTCCGCCCTGACTATCGTGACGTCAAATCTATACGGTTCAGACCCTGACAGAACCGTGCGCAACTTTCCTGTATGGCTCTGCTAAATCAACCACAGAGTTGCGACATCAAACACAGAGCTACGACATGTCCGTTCACCTCCATGGAAAGATCTAATGGCGCCTTCTCTACATAGACTTTTATGGAGCATCATGGGCAACAGCCCAGCTTTAATGATCTTAAACCGCTTTACTTTAAATCGTTAATTTGTAGTGGGCCTCATAGTATCTGTGTTACAGGAGCACGACCGCTGTAAATCACTCTTTAGATTAAATCGTTTTCATAGGACTACTGTTGGCCGCTGTTTTCTGCCCCCTCAATGTCGCAACTGCGTCTACTACTGCCTCTGGCCGTAACTCCGACCCCTCCCCTCCCCTCCCCTCCCCTCTCCTCCCCTCTCCTCTCATTCATTGTCGCCTGTTCTGTTCTGCTGTTATGATCGCTTGCAAGTTGACCACTCGCGTGCCACTACTTCTCCGAGTTGGATAAGAATGCAACCATCACTTTCAATCGTCCAGGACGCGAGATTTATTTTCCTACGATGGCTACGGAATAGTCCTGCTCCCGCGCATCGCGCGGCGATGTGCCACGGATTTATTGCCGAGCGGCGAAAGTTTGTTTTTGGTGTAAGCGTGTGGTTCGGGAAAACGGCGTGTTTGCGTGTAGGCCTATCCATGCAGGAATTTGCATGGAAGCTTTGCTGTGTGCTTGCATGGCAGTATAAAAACTACATGCATCGCCTACCCATTTAAGCACGAGGGTCTCCCAGCAGTGGACGGTGGTCCACGCACTGACGTGTCATCGTTTGCCCATATATGTTGATATATTGATTAGCTCGACAATACTAAGATGACGTTTGTTGTGGACGAATGAACAGAGGAGGGCAGACCAGTACAACTTAATAGCAGCCAAAACAGGGCTTTTCAACGTCCGGTGGTCGGGGACCACCAGTGCCCCCCTGAGAGGATTCCTGGTGGTCCGCAGGCTAAATGATGGAAAGTTGTTTAACCAGATGTAACTCTTTGAGAGCGTAAACATGAAACCAAATGGACCCGCGGGTCCATTTGGCTTCATCTTTACACTCTCAACAGTTACAGTATTCATCATGAGAATTAGCCCAAGTTTACACAACTACACAATGTAGAATATCAATGGTCATTTGAATTTGTATGTTTAACTGATTTCTTTCTGAAATCCAGTCTGGAATTGTGGACAAAAGCAAATTAAATCTTTAGTTTTGCAGTCTGTGGGGCTAAAATGGCATCAAATGGTGGTCCATAGCTCCAATTCTGAATAAATACTGGCCCTGGTATGAAAAAGGTTGAAAACCCCTGGCCTAAAGGAATTAAATAGTTGTGGAGGGCCAGGCTTGAGGGCTGAACTACATTCTGCACGACATTAATTAAAGATGGAGTGCCATGATTTTTTCTACCCTAAAACATGATCATCAGGTATTAATGTTATAAGGTTGTTACAGTGAGGGTGTAAGGGTCCACTTGGTTTCAAAGTATCATTTCATTGGGGACCCCCTAGAAGCTTGCAGATTGCGGGTACTAATGGGTCCATGTGTTCCATTTGTACATTGCAGACTCAGACCCATAAGGGTTCATTTGATTCCAAACTTGGATTTTATATTTTGCACAAAACAATAGTCCTACAGCCTGTCAGTTGAACAGCCTCAGTGTTTCCGCTGCGGTCATGTACGAGTCGACGTCTTCCAGAGAGAGAGAGAGAGATTGAGACGCTAGAAACTACTGGAAAAATGTGTTTACATAGGCCTATACTGTGTCCTGCTATGGCAACTGTTGAGAAAAAAAACTCCAGAGCAGCTCAAACCCAGGCAAACCAAACAAAATCTATCCTAAACCAGCCGGGCCAGCCTCAACCCATAGTCATCATGCAGAATAAATGACATTCACAAGCTCGCTGGGTACTTTACTTGCAGTTGTGTTGACTTAATTATTAGTAGTAGCCTACTATTGGTTGTATTGTACAGGATTGTATTTACGCATTCTATTGGTTTTATTTGGTAGAATAACATCAGGACAAAATGGAGAAGTATGGTAGAAGTGTTTGTGTTGTAGAGCCACAGTGTGGCTGTTCCAGTCAGGTGCATCCTCTTCCAAGTGTTGAGAGAAAAAGTCCACAGACCAGTGCAAAGAAAATCTGACCTGAACCATCCAGCCCAGCCAAAAGTCATACCATATTCAACACAGAAATCAAATAAAATTACATTTAGAGGACTCACTTAGATTACTTCCAGGCATGCTGATGTGGTAATTATTTTAGTAGTAGCCTATTTGGTAATATTGGATTTTTTTCTTGGATTTTGTCAGAGGGGCACTACGCTACAAGTGTTTGTGTTAGAGAGACTCTGAATGGCTGCACCAACGGTCATGCGCAACCTTGACAGATGGCGACAATAGAAACTACTGGAGAAACATGTTTGCATGCATGTTGATATTTGGCCATGCCTGATGCTGATATTTGCCAATATTTGGTCATGTTCAGCCCACTGGGCGCATGCATTCCACACCCGCTCCGAGTCGGGAAGCGAGCCGGGAAGCACAAAGCATTCGCGCTCACCAGTAAAACGCACAGATTAATCTTGGACACCCCAAGTACAACGACCCCCTTCCTACACACATTATCTACTATATAGGAGCCCATTGTCCCCTGGCAACTGTGGACAACTGTTGTGTTCTCCCATAAGCTGTAAATATTGATTACAACATGCTACAACTGCACAATTTGTTTCATGGACCACCAAGAAGACAAAGCTGTAGGGCCTACTTCCTGAACTGTTTATGCCATGCCCCCTCTGTCTTCCTATGCCCCATGCCCTCACTTTTGTTTCCTACATGCTACAGCCTCACAATTTGTTACCTTCGTGTAGTAGACCAAAATAAATCTATATATAAATGCCATTTGTGAGTGGCGTGGTGCTAGAGTTGGAGCGGGCCGCAGGCCCGCTCCAATTCTAGTATCATCAATTGCTGAGCCCGGACGGTGGAGACCTGTGCCCCGTAGGGGCACAATCTTGTTATATACTGTATGGCCCTTCCTTCTCTTCTTCTTAAAGGGGAATTCCACCCATTTCCAACATTTTGCAATGTCATTAATATACCTTAGAGTAGCTAGGTCTGCTATTTTTGAAAAATCGTAAAAAAATGATTATGCTATCGAGTAACCATCAGCATCCCTACTGAAAACTGTCATGATTTAGTGTGTCGAATGCAGTTTGTTTGTTTTTTTGGTTAGCAAATCATTGATGGAACGCATTTCCCACTGCAATCAGAACCACAGACTCACCGCCTGTCTTCCAGACTACATCTCAGCCCATAGCACTTGTATTAGCCTACATACCAACCCACAGTACTTGCTGCAATGACTTATATATATAAGTCATATACTATATATATATATATATATATATATATATATATATATATATATATATATATATATATATATATATATATATATATATATATATATATATACACAGTATATGTTGCCTAATGTTTTTAGCGCTTCATTGTATATTGTAAAAATATATTGTAAATCCTGATTAAACTGTAAACTTTTTTACCATTGTAAGTCGCTCTGGATCAAGAGTGTCCGCTAAATGCCTAAATTGTAAATTGATGTCATATGAAAATAAAAGAAATCAGAATTTCAATTCAAATATAGCAAAAATAGTTGATCGGCAATTTTTGATATGACAGTATGTGCAATAGGGAAGTAGTGTCCGTGACATCAGAGACGATGAGACTCACGGCTAACATCTAACACAGGGGTTTTCAACAGGTTTTTCCAGGAACCACCAGTGGTCCCTGAGAGGATTCCAGGTGGTCCCCCAGGCTAAATGATGGAAAATTGTTTAGCCAGATGTAACTCTTTGAGAGTGTACACATTTTTACGCTCTCAAGAGTTAAAATTAGCCCCAAGTCTACACAACTAGAGAATGTAGAAGATTAATGGTCATTTGGATCTGTATGTTTGACTGTTTTTGATTGTTTGACTGAGACCCAGCCTGGTATTGTGGACAAAAGCAAAAATAAATATTTAGTTTTGGGGTCTGTGTGGGGCTAAAATGTCATCAAATGTTGGTCCGTGGCTGAAATGCTGAATGTGGGTATGAAAAAGGTTGAAAACCCCTGATCTCTAACACATCTAAAAACCTCACATTACACCAGTACCGCAAGTGCACATTACACACATAACTGGCAGACTGTCGGTCACATTGTGGGACACGGACTCAATTTGTGGGGCCACCTGGAAAGACTTGGAAATGAGGTGACTGTCCCACTCGAAGAGGGACAATCTGGTCACCCTCCCTGCCACGCACACGCACAGGCACAGGCACACGCACACGCACACACACACGCACACACACACACACAAACACACTCCCTCACTCCCTCCCTCCCAAGGTGACAGGTGACACAATAGGCCACAGCGAGGAACACTATAGCAAGCTAGATTGTTTACCAAACAACCAACGGCTGTCCTGTACATGTTTCGGTGTGTGTGTGTGTGTGTGTGTGTGTGTGTGTGTATGCATGAGTGATCTTGTCGGCATACAGTGTGTATGTGTGTGTATTTTCTTTTGGGGGGGGGTCTGTTTGTTGTCTGTGTGTGCGTGTGTGTGTGTGTGTGTGTGTGTGTGTGTGTGTGTGTGTGTGCGCGTGTGTGTGTGTGTGTTGTCTCACCTTTGTGCGTATCTCGTCCAAGACGTATCGCATGTACTGCTCGCTCTGTAGCTCTACGAGTAGCTGGACCAGCACTGATGCAGGTGCGCACACACACACACACACACACACACACACACACACACACACACACACACACACACACACACACACACACACACACACACACACACACACACACACACACACACACAGTGAGCAAAAGAGAGCAAAAGAGAAAGCACAGAATTACAAAGTTTAATCAAACTTTGGATCAAGAGACCCAAAGAAAATGAAATACTGTGATCACAGTGGTAGATAGCTTAATCGGAGACGAAACACATGAAAAGAGGTTCCAATCTATCCACTATTAACCATCTCTGCGCCCAAGGTGAGAATTACGTACTGTATATGTGGCTTTCACGTTTGAAACCCTTCATTTTGAAGTGCCGGATCTATCCGAAACCCGACATGCGATGACGACGTAATCGTGTTTCTGGGGTCTTGACCATTCTGCCCCTCGAACCCTCTGTGCATAAATATCTGCAAGTCCCAGAGGTACCGCTGTCTCTCTTTGAAAACGGCTGGTTTAACGAAAGAAATAAAAAAGGACATTAAGGGGTAGAATCTGAGATAATGCCATTAAAATTCATTGGATAGAATGGTATTGGGTATGGGGGATTTTTTTTTCCAAAAAAGGCTACGCCCATTTTGTCCCAAATGAAGTGCATGAAAACGACGACCGGCAAAGCGGATCAAAGAATGGAAGCAATTCTGCTCGGGGGGGGGGGGGGGCTGGGGGGGGGGGGGCAGGTACAGTATGGCCAGCTATTGTGTTAACATGCACAGCACACTACAACAGTATAACACACACAGACACACACCCACATATCCAGACTGCATTATTCATAGAGCCTTACTGGCACTTTCAAAAAAAAAAAAAAAAAAAAACTTTCTTGTTCTTTATGCCTTCTCCAAGAGCAGAGCCAATCAAACCTCAAGCACCGGGCCGGCGTGCACAATATTAATACTGCACCGCCGGTCCGCTGGGAGTTCAAACGCAGCCACCGACTGCCGTTAAAATCATTCTGCTGCTGCTCTTAAAACACACACGTTACATTGTAAAAGACCTGGGAGGCTGGAACGAACGTGTGACGGAGAGTCAATGAGTGGCCATCATTTAACCTATTCTGAACTGAAAAATAATTCAAAGCCACATTTTCTCCATTTTCAAAGAAAATGAAGACTAGATACTAGGGCTTTAACCAAAAAATCGATACATCGATGCATCGATTTGCATAACACGTGTCGACTCCAAAAAGCCCGAGTCGATAAGTTGTTTTTTTTTTCCCTTCCTCCGAAGGAAAGGAGGAAAGAGGAGGAATTAAACATTTACCTTTGTTTTCCCTTTTTTCTTTCTCTATGTGTGCGACGCGTGTGTATATAATTCAAATGCAATATTGGTTACTGTCACTCACGGACAGAAGTCTCCTTTGAAGTTTCCTTTGCAACTCTATCGGAGTTAAGCTTTAATTTAGGCAGCTGCATGCGCAGTGCGCTCTGGGCGCGCGGCGTTCCACTGATCATTACGTACACGGATCAGATCGAACAGCAAACAGTGTCAGAGGAATACAGAACTTCATCAACCAACACGTCCCCATGTTACAGTGACCGTCTTGTTCTTCGTTTCGCATTAGGCTACCGCACGGGACGCATGCTTCTGTCCGCGTCATTCTCATTAATTTACTGAATGGATCATAAAAGAAAAGCGGCGTGATGGTGGTGTGTGTTGCGTTGGAGGAGGAGGAGGCTACATGTAAATGGATCGTATTCTGATGTGGCCGCGCTGTTAGAACGATCATGTCTTCTGTTGGGCGCGCGGCGTTCCACTGATCATTACGTACACGGATCAGATCGAACAGCAAACAGTGTCTTGTTCTTCGTTTTGCATTAGGCTACCGCACGGCACGCATGCTTCTGTCCGCGTCGTTCTCATTAATTTACTGAATGAATCATAAAAGAAAAGCGGCGCGATGGTGGTGTTGAAGGAGGAGGAGGAGGAGGCGGAGGCTACATGTAAATGGATCGTATTCTGCGTTCTAACGTTTGGGCTGCTGCGTATTGATAATGTTATGTGTTTTTATGGCTGGCATGGGAGTGGACGATGTGCAGCTGTGTGCCAATATAGTTTTCATATTAAACTTGCACATGCTTCATGCGTAGCCTCGCGATGTGTTTTGTATAAGCACTGCGCCGGCATATAGCGGCACCATTTGATCCCCACCCCCCCTCGGGGAACCACCACGACGGACCCCCCCCCCCCCCTTGACTGTCTGACAAGTCGACTTGAAAAAATCTCAAGTCGTTAATGCCCTACTAGATACTAGTTTCTGACACTAGATTCTAGTTTCTGACACTAAATACTAGTTTCTGAGTGATGCACGCTATGAATGAGCTTGTAGATCTGCCGATTTTTCAAAAGCTAAGGTATAACATAATGCAAACCGTGTTACTCCGAGTGCAATGAGACTGCCGAGGGTGTGTGTGTGTGTGCGTGCAGGCGTGTGCACACGCACGTGTGTTGCTACTCGATAGAGAGCCGCGTGTCCTCACCTTGGACGACCTGCTCCAGGGTGGCTCGGTCTTCTACGGTGTGCAGCATCTCTGTTGGCAGGGGGGAAAAGAGGGAATGGTAAAATATGGATCTATAATTAGGGACAGGACTTTAACTAATTCATTGAGATTGATTAATTACAGAAACAATAACACGATTAAAAAAGTTCACTCCTAGACTGAGCGTACAAACGGAAGCAAGTGAACCCTAACGGCTCGATTTGGCTCCGTTTGTACACATTCAGGAAAAAAAAAAAGGCCCTAGAAGAAAAATCATTAACATGGTGAACTGTTAGTTAGTGTGTCGTCATTTGATCAATCGATTCATTGCTTAAATAATTAGAAGATGAATCGATTAGGAGAATAATCGTTAGTTGAAGCCCTTGTGGTTTCACATATCGTATAAATGATATGTGTATTCATATAAATATGAAGAAGCAACTGACTAAAGGGAAAATGCTATTGTTACTACTGCCGCATTAAAATTACACGACAGTGACAGTTTGTTTAGTTTTAGACCACAATTCTTATATGAGACTATTTTATGGTGTCCAGATGTTATTGTCTGTACAGAAAAAAAAAAACTTCTGTGAACCCTGACCTTGTGACTGTAGTGTCCTATGCCCTCACTTTTCTACTGAGTCACTTTGTTCGTATTTGTGTGTGTGTGTGTGTGTGTGTGTGTGTGTGTGTGTGTGTGTGTGTGTGTGTGTGTGTGTGTGTGGTGTGTGTGTGTGTGTGTGTGTGTGTGTGTGTGTGTGTGTATGTGTGTGTGTATGTGTGTGTGTGTGTGGGTGGGTGGCCGTGCACGCGCACACACAATGATCCTGTCACTAGGGCGAAGAGCCGCAAGCGAACTTTTCGAAAACCCGAAGTGCGTTTAAAACTGATTAAAAAAAAAAAGAAAACCTAATATGATGAGTCCTAAAACCTACTGGTACGTTAAAACCCTGCAAAAGTACATCTTTGTCCTCGATCCTCGATCCTTTCAACTTTCTGTGATTATACTTCCGAGAAAGTTATAATGGCGCTGTCACAATATGGTACGGCAGCAGCAGCGCGGTGCATATGCAACAACAGGACGGGGACGGGCGGAATGGAGCAACGGCGAGATGATTTGGAGGCGAACCGCGCTGCGCTGCTCGTGGCCAGTGTTGCCAACTGCCAAAATCCAAAAATGCACTAGTGGCACTTCCAAAATGCACTAGAATGTGTGCGCTAGAGCAGTGGGTTTTCAACCTTTTTGACACCAGGGACCACCGTTTATTCAGCATTTGAGCCACGGACCACCATTTGATTACATTTTCACACCAAAGACCTAAAATTACAGAATTCTTTTGATTTTGTCCACAATTCCAGGCTGTATTTTGCCAACAAAAACTGTAAACTTCTTAATTAAGTGGTGCTAATTCAGATGATGAATATTTTAACTCTTGAGAGTGTGAAAATGAAACCAAATGGACCCGCAAGGGTCCATTTGGTTTCATTTTTACACTCTCATGTTTAAATTCTCAGTTGGTTAACCAACTTTCCATCATTTAGCCTGGGGACCACCTGGAACCCTCTCACGGACCACTGGTTGAAAACCCTTGAGCTAGAGCACTGGGTTTTCAACCATTTTCATACCAGGGACCACTGCATTTCAGCCACGGAGTTTATTCTCTCCGACTAATTTAGGAGAAATAACTGGCACAATGTTGGTCAAAATAGCAATTCTTCTACATTTTCTAAAGTGTGTAGATTCTTGAAAATTAGTCAATTCAGATGTTTAAATATAATGTAACTCTTGAGAGCGCAAAATGAACCCAAACGGGTCTGTTTGGTTTCATTTGACACTCTCAAGACTTACAGATCTATAAGGGACAATTTGGTTTCCAATGGTCCTTTCTAGGAAGGAAGGAGGACTCTATCATAGGAGGAAAAAATGGTGAAAAGCGATGGTTTTCTCTCTGGCGCCTGTCAACCAATCTCGCCCCAACTCACCAGCAAAAAAGCACTAGATTTTCCACCAGGAGTTTTAAACATAGTGACAAATGCACCAAAGTTGGCAACACTGCTCGTGGCTTCTATCTGCATGTTATCGCGCCTAGACAAGCCCTTTAAAATTCTGTCAAGTGAAGCGTCGGCACTAGACCTGACGAGGAAAAAAAAAACTATTAATCACATAAATAGAGGGGGCCAGTACAACTCATCAGCATAATCGAGTGTGATCGCGTGTCTTCGAGACCCAGCCCTGTTACGCAGTGTTGTATTACCATTACTGTGCGGTTTACTATTAACCCAACGACTGCGGGCGCATCTTTGTTGTTTTCTCCCCATTGCCACGGCTCAAACCAGTGAAATCTGTAAAAAAAAAAAAACATATTTTGAAGCCCCAGATCGCCTAAACAGGAGGGGGGTGCCGTCATGCTTATTTCTGGTATCTTGACTAAACTGTCCTCTGACGATCTGAGCAAAAAGTTCCGGGTCAAAAATCAGGAAGTGACGTCTAGCCCTAGTTGATTTACCCGTGCGCTAACGACATTCAGCCCCGGAATCCGAGGAGAGGCTTTTGAATGCATTGGATTGAATGGGTGCAAATGGGACAAAAAAAACAAGTTGTCGCGGCAATTCTGTTCCAAATGAAAGTGAGCAACGGGATCATTATCAGACGATGCGCTCGGACTAATAGTTGGATTAAAGAATGAAATCTACATTTCGTCGTGATACGAGCCGTCGTCGTGACCGGCGTGCGTAATCTAACGGGAAATCAATGAGGACCGCGAGATCGGCAGGAAAACGGTTAATATTCATTCTATTTTGAAGGGTGCTATTTGGTATCATTTTTTACACTCTCAAGAGGTAAAATATTCATTACGTGAATCAGCCCCCAAGTCTACACTAAACTAGAGAATGTAGAAGATTAATGGTCATTTTGATCTGTATGTTGGACTGTTTTGTTTCCCCAAATCCAACCTGGAATTGTGGACAAAAGCAAAATAAATCTTTAGCTTTGGGGGTCTGTGGGGCTAAAATGTCCTCAAATGGTAGTCCGTGGCTCAAATGCTGAATAAATGGTGCGGCCCTGGTATCAAAAAGGTTGAAAAACCCTGCTCTATATAGTTTGATTTTGGGATTAGAAAGTTGCCTATATACCCTATTGGCCTGAATAGAAGACTACATTTTTTTCCCAATGGAAATATCCCAAAAATGGAGTCGTCTTATATTCAGGGGGCTATATTATTTGACATTCAATGTTATTTTTTCTGTAAATGGCTCTTGAAAAATGGGGGGTCGTCTTATAACAGAGTCGTCTTATATTCGGGACAATACGGTATTATTATTATTATTATTATTATTATTATTATTATTATTATTATTATTATTATTATTATTATTTTTCATGAATTAAAGCAGGGTCGGCAACCCATGTTGACAGAGCCATTTTCGACCCAAAATTAAATTCAAAATCTGTCTGGAGCCGCATTTTATTATTTTTTTTCCTAAGAGTGTGCAAATGTGCACACTCTCAGAAAAAAAAGGTCCCTCAAGAAAAATCATTAACATGGTGAAACACATCCTTTCTTCAGAAATGGAGTTTCTAAAAATAAAGGAGTTTTACAGAACATTTCTAGTCCACACAACACCTCTAAGGTATAATAATGACAGTAAACTGAGTAAACCTTTGAAATGGCTGTTCAGATTGAAAGCTCCACCTCTGATAGCTGCTGGGCTTTTTTGACATGGCCAAGTGATACTTTAACTGGCAACTGTCAGACAGCACAACACGTTTTGGGTGACTGAAATGTTTATATTATTTTGGTGTGGATCACCCCAGTGTGTGTATGTAATAATGCTACAGCCACTGAGCCACTAGGGCTGTGTTCTGGAGCCGCAGGTTGCTGACCCCTGAATTAAAGTGTAAGGATTTCTAAGACATTTGTAGCGTCCATTTCTCGGAGGTGGATCTCTCTCTTACCCAGCAGGGAGGCGGTGAAGTGCAGACAGACGCGCTGGTCCTGCTGGAGCAGGTCCGTCAGAGCGCCGGGAGAAAACTTCAGCATCTCCAGGATGCCACCGAGGGCCACGGACTTCCTCACCGACTGCACACAGGACGGGACAGGACGGGACGGGACAGGAAGGGAAGGAAAAAGTGCAGAGAGACAACGGGCCCGTGTGAGCAAGGGCGGATCCAGGCATTGGCATGAGTCCCCCACCAACACAATGGCATTTAAATGCCTATATTTGTATATTTGTAAAATGATTTGAAACACTACTACTACTGCTGCTAACTAACTACAGTTGTGCCACGTCTAAACCAACAGCATTTCATCATTGAAAACAGAAAACTCTCTGAGTCAGACCTTTAGCTTTATGCATGCTGCGTGTCTGTTGCAACTTCAACAACAACTGATGTTATTATTGATGCTTTACTTGCCTAATAAAGGTCTTTTAACCGAAAGTGGTATGGGGAGACTTTGCCGCACCCCAAGGCTTGACAGTAACGCTTGACAGTAAACGCTTACCTGCTTGCCAGGGGCAAGTGAAACAAATGGTCGGGCAAGTGAAGACTGCTACCTAGTGTGCAACTTAGTGCACTAAAACACACCAAGAGATATACTGTATTTGTCTTGAACTTGAAGGTGGTCATTGTGCTCTGCCTCTGTGTCTTTCCTGTTTTCTAGCTACCGGTATCTCTCCTATCTCTCTCTCAGGTCCATTTGGTTCCAAACTATCATTTGCTGGTCACAGGTCACAGACCCCTGAGTCTGTGACCAGCATGGAATCACTGTTTGAACCTCTGATTTACACTGATTTAAGTGGAATATTTATTGCAGCTGATTGTGACTTAAACAAAACAGTCTTCGACTGCGAAAGGAAATGTTTAAAGCACCAAAGTGGAAAGTAAACTTAAATGCAAAATGTACGATATATTATGGGGGGGCAAGAGACCATTACCTGAGGGCAAATAGAACCTGACTTGTACTTGCCCGATGGGCAAGTGCCTCGGAGACCTTAGTGTCAACTAGGGCATTAACTAAATATTCGACTAGTCGATTATTCGTCTACCAAAACACTATTCGACTATTAATTCACTATTCGTTATTCGGTAATAATAATTTTTGATATATTTATTTTTCAATTTTCTGCAGCACGCATTGTGGATGTGTGCTGCGGTGTTGGTAGTAATTGTAGGTTGATTGCTCATTTTTCATGTCATAATGTAACTGAGTTACAGTAGTGTAATAGGCATGTATTTTTCCAATGGGTAGTCCAGAATCACACATTTTATTGGCTAAAAAACAAATATTCACTATAGACTAGTCGACTACCAAAGTATTCGATTCGACTAGCAAAAAACGTGTTTGGTTGATGCCCTAGTGTCAACCCCTGGCAACCATACCATTTCTCCTGCCCCCCCCCCCCCCCCCCCCCCCAATTGGAAAATGTTACATCCGCCTCTGATGAGTTGTTCTTGCTCACCGAACGTCGTCGCTCTCCATCATTTCGATGACACAGGCAACGCACAGCGCCACTCCTCCTCCTCCTCCTCCTCCTCCTCCTCCTCCACCCCGGGCCCCAAGGCGACCCGTCCACTTCTCGTCGTGCCTGAAGTGGATCTTCTCGTAGACGATGTCCACACTTGTTGTCGTCATGCTGTGGTGTGTGTATAGGGGTTGGGGTTGTCCTCGTCTGGCTTTAGAGATGCAGGGGAGTCTGGTTACAATGGATAAGATAATATATGTAACGCCCGGGATTCGAACTCGGGTGTCCTGCGTGAAAGTCCAACATCTTAACCACTAGACCAGGGGTTTTCAACAGGTGGGTCGGGGACCACCAGTGGTCCTTGAGAGGGTTCCAGGTGGTCCCCAGCCAAGTTGGTTATAACCAGATGAAAAGTTAGTTAACCAGATGTAGCTCTTGAGAGTGTGAAAATCATTTTCACACTCTCAAGAGTTAAAACATTAATCATCTGAATTAGCCCGTCTACACAACTTCGATCTGCATGTTTGCCTGTATGGTTTCCCAAATCCATATTGTGGACAACACCAAAAGAAATCTGCAGTTTTTGGGGTCTGTGGGGCTAAAATGTACTCAGATGGTGGTCCGTGGCTCAAATGATGAATAAATAGTGGGCCCTGGAATCAAAAAGGTTGAAAACCCCTGCAATAGACCAAATGGACGTATCCCCTTGGTCCGGGGGCAGATACTAGACTTTGGAGGCCATCATGACAGAGGCTGTAGGCCCACCTGCTACAAATAAGATAACATCTAAAAACATGTCTTACAAACAAGGTCTAAAAGTTTCAACGTCTAATCTAACATTTTCCCCTAAAAAAGGGGGAAATTACACCCATCTTCAACTTACAAATGGAACCAAATGGACCCAGGAAAGAAAAGTGTGTAAAGAAATCCATTAACATGGTGAAGTACATCTTGATGCTGTCATCAGGATGTGTTTCACCATGTTAGTGATTTTGTTTTTGTTTTTCAGACCTCCACTTCTAGGAAACAGTATAGCGGGTATAGTACCCTATTTCCACACATCTCCAAGACATCTCTAATGATTTTCTTCAGACCTCCATTTCTAGGAAACAGAATGCGGAAACGTTTTCATCATGTCCAGCCAGCACCTCTAAGGTGTATAAATGACATATTAGAACAGGGGTTTTCAACAGGTGGTCCGGGGACCACCAGTGGTCCTTGAGAGGGTTCCAGGTGGTCCCCAGCTAAGTTGGTTAACCCGATGTAACTCTTGAGAGCGTAAAAATGAAACCAAATGGACCCTTACGGGTCCATTTGGTTTCATTTTTACGCTCTCAAGAGTTAAAATATTCATCATCTGAATTAGCCCAAATCTGCACAACTAGAAGATGGACAAAAGCAAAATAAATCCTTAGTTTTGGGGTCTGTGGGGGCTAAAATGTCCTCAAATGGTGGTCCCTGGCTCAAATGCTGAGTAAATGGTGGGCCCTGGCATCAAAAAGGTTGAAAGGCTGTAGTAAACTGTTGAAAATGGGTGGAATTCCCCTTTAATGACATAGTAAAATGTTAAAATGTTGAAAATAACTTCTAGTCAAAATTGTCTTCTGTTGCACAGAAGTCATTCCACGCCGTCACTCCACACAACAATGTATTCTAATTCTAATCTAAACATTACAAAGACTTTAGCGGTCACCGTGCAGTGCCTTAAAACAGATGACATGCATTGCACAGAGCCTTGGAAATAAACAGAGTTACGCCAACTCCGTTCACTTCATGGGGCCAGTCCATCTACATAGACTTCTGTTGGATAGTGACATGAATAGTGACAGCCGGAAGTTACTGAATGCATTGGAATCTATGGGCTCGCGCGAGTACATGAACCACGTGACCAGGCTGTTTTCTGACCCCTCAATGGCGCAACTCTTCTACTAGATGGCTCTGGCATTGCACACACATACGTCGCTCTTTTCTGCGCCGCCCTCGTTGAAAACAACTCATTCCCAACTCCAGTTTGTCCCTCTTTCAGGCTGCACGAGCAGCACTCGAGCGCTGTGTTTTCTGGACCCTCAATGTCGCAACCTTTCCGCCCGGTCCGAGTTTGTTTTGGGCCACGACATGGATCCTAAACTTGACAAAAGTCAATGGCGCGGTTGTTGAACGACATTAACTTTGTTAGCCTGACTGTTATCTTTTTAAATGTAGGTAATAACGCATGTGTTTGGGCATTCGTTTTCAATTTAATTCAAAACGACTGTGTTGCTGTAATGCTGTAGTTTACCTGTTGTTATTCACCAGGATATCACCAGGTTATTCAGCCTCCCGGTTATCTTTGGCGTTGTTGCGCCGCAATTAGTGACTTATCGAATTCTGTGACTCAAGGAGTCACTGTTTTATGACACCGTCGCTACAGATATTTATTAGATTAATATAGGTCACCAAAGTTGGTGCAAAACTGCGCGGGGGCTGACTACTGTGTAGAATGAAAGGCTATACGCAGGGCCGGATCTAGGCATGGGGGGGGGGGGGGGTCCCGTCCCCCAAAATGCTCTGACTGCCCCACCAAACATGATGGCATGCAAACAAGCCAAATTTCAAAGATATTTCAAATTAACATGCTTATATTTAAAAACATTTGAAAACGTTATTTTATTATTATTGATGCTTAGGCCTACTTGCCTAATATAAGTCCTGTACAAGATAGGCTATGAATCTTGTGGGTCACAGAACTAAAGAAAATATATAAATAGATTTGTGTTACAGCCTAGATACAGTATAAATATGACAAAATACATAGTTATCTATTTAAATGAAAACGGCAGTTATATATAAAAGTAGCCTATAACTGAGAGTGTCTACAAATTGGGTCCATTTGGTTTCAAAATGTGTACACTGTCTCAGCGTTACAGACCCACAACGGTCCATTTGGTTCCAAACTAGCCTACATCACTTAGCTGGGTGGGAGCCCCATAGAGATGCGCAGTGACGTCACCGCCCCTGTTCCGGAAGTCTTTTCCCCATTCATTTTTCTCATGGACTTTTCGAAAATAATTTATATCAAGACGATTGCCGCCGCGGCCAAAGCCAACTCAGGTCGTGACAAATCATGACAACAAACACAATATCGTCATATAATATATAATTAGGAAGAAGTAGAAAACAGCATGATACAAGACTTTTTGTTTCGTTTTTCATCTTAGAAATTATTTTATTGTCCTAAAGTTTGTGTGTGTCATCATGATTCGTCACGACTCGAGTTGGCTTTGTCCGCGTAATCGTCTTCATATAAATTATTTCGAAAAGTCTATGAGAAAAATGAATTGGGAAAAGACTTCCGGAACAGGGGCGGTGACGTCACTGCGCATCTCATGGAGTTCCGGGGCCTACCTACAGGTGCTATGCTGTTTTCCCATACCTTTCTTGTAGGGGTGTGTGTGTGTGTGTGTGTGTGTGTGTGTGTGTGTGTGTGTGTGTGTGTGTGTGTGTGCGTGCGTGCGTGCGTGCGTGCGTGCGTGCGTGCGTGTGTGTGTGTGTGTGTGCACGCGTGAGAGTACATGCATGCATACAGGTGCACCATGCACATGTGCGCACAAGCATGGCTATGCTCTTGTATGTGCATGCAGTAGCGTTTAGAATCTATGGCCACAAATGTGTTTATTGCCATGACAACACAACGCTCTCCCGCCTCCCTTGTCCCTCATGCACGCCTAGATTAGATTCTTAGAAGGCTTGCACAACAAACAAATTTCACCACCTATAAAGTTACGCTATACTTCTTAAAGGTCAGCCTGTCTGTCATCAACGCCGTTTGGAGTACAAACTTTGGACTCTTGGAAACGTCTTTAAACCACAGCCTGTTCGGGCCTGTTTTGGACACTTTGGACATTTCAAAATTCACAGCAGTCAAGCTTGGACTCCTCTTTTTTCCGCTTTATATATGTGCACACGTCATGTTCGTGTATGTTTTTTTTTTTTTTTTTTTTTTTTTTTTTTTTGTGAAGCCGTAGGCCAGGGGTGTAAAACTCAGAGACAGAGTGTGCCAAAATTTAAAACAAAGCAACAAAGCCGCGGGCCAAGTTTGAACGAACTAACCTTTTAAAGGGGAATTCCACCCATTTTCATTTTTTTTCTGAGAGGGTACAAATGTGAACCAAAATGGACCCTAGCGGTCCATTTCGTTCCATTTGGGTCTGACAGAAAAATCATTAACATGGTGAAATACATCTTGGTGATGTCATCAGATGTATTTCACCATGTTAATGATTTTTTCAGACCTCCATTTTTAGGAAAAACAGAATTGGGGGAACTTTTTTTTATCATGTCCGCACTAAGGTATAATAATGACATAGGCCTATTAAAATGTTGAAAATTGGAGGTCTTCCCCTTTAATTTGACAATGTCTCAATCAAAGGAAAAATGAAATTACACAGCGGGCCAAAGTTTTACACCCATGCCGTGTAGGCTATCATTTGGAATCGAAGGCCACAATTTGTATATTGCCATGACAACCAACGCCTCTCTGCACAGGCGAGAGACTATCTGTGATGATGATGATGATGATGATGATGGATTGAGTGGGCGAGTATCAGCCATCAACATGTCAATTGTAGTCTCTGTCTGTCCGTCCTTCCTGTCTCTCAACAGTTTCACCAACTCTGTGTCTCTCAATTCTCTCCTCTCTCGTTTCGCTCTCTCTCTCTCTCTTCTCTCCTCTCTCATCTCTCTCTCTCTCATCTCCTCTCTCTCTCTCTCTCTCTCTCTCTCTCACTCTCACACACACACACACACACACACACACACACACACCCACACACACACACACACACCACACACACACACACACACACACACACACATACACACACCACAACACCACACACAGGCCCCACCCACATGGAAGAAACTTATAAGGGGCATATATGTTTGTGATATAGGGCTGCATACTAAAAATTGGACCCTTTCCTATA
>CM076965.1:58119613-58229290 GCA_039105355.1 Benthosema pterotum | reverse complement strand
CCTTTAAACACAATGGCTTTACTGCAAACATCATATATACAACATGCTAATTCAGCTGATGAATATTTTAACTCTTGAGGGTGTGTAAAAATGAAACCAAATGGACCCGCAAGGGTCCATTTCAGGGGCGGATCTAGGCATGGGCATGGGGGGGCAATGCCCCCTAAATATACCCAGTCCGCCCCCCCAAACACGATGCCATGCAAAACAACCCAAGATTTTCAAATTAGAGTGCTTACATTTCAAATTTGAAACAGTACTGACTGCTACCACTAACTACAGCTGTGTCACCACTAAACCAACAGCATTTCATCATTGAAAACAGAAAACTCTCTGAGTCAGCTTTAGCTTTATGTTGCAACTTCAACAACAACTGATGTTATTATTGATGCTTTACTTGACTAATAAAAGTCCTGTAACTGAAAATGGTATGGCGCAAAAGCGACACGGGCGATGAAGCCGCACCCATACCATTTTCTCTTGCCCCTCCAAAATGTTCTCTTGCCCCCCAAATGGGACATGCTACATCCACCCCTGGTCCATTTGGTTTATTTGGTTCCATTTGGTTTCTCTACTGTGTGTGTGTGTGTGGTGTGTGTGTGGTGTGTGTGTGTGTGTGTGTTGTGTGTTGATGTGTGTGTGTGTGTGGTGTGTGTGTGTGTGTGTGTGTGTGTGTGTTACCAGCTAATCTCCCAAACCATTAACCTGATGATGCTTTTCCATCATTTAGCCTGGGGACCACCTGGAACCTCTCAAGGACCTGTTGAAGACCCCTCTGTTATGCTAATCACGATTAGCACCATTCTTTTATTTTGCACCATAGAGTGGTACAAAGTGCACCAAAGTGTACTCAAATGCTGGGCATAACAATTTCAAACCCCTGCTTGTTTTTTAAAAAGAGTGAATGAAGCTTGAAAGAATCAATACAGCCTGTAGATTCTACATGCTAGACTAAAGAAAACATCTATGATGTTCTGTAGAAGTTTTTTTTTTTTTTTTTTTTTTTTTTTTTTTTTTTTAGCAGCAGCAGCAGCCTGAAGCCTCACGAGGTGTTTCAACACATTATACTCTCTGAACTCTTTATCCTTCAAGACCCAGTTGTCACTCTAATAAGGATACACTTTAGACAACACTTAAGATATAAATATGAAGTAATAAGCAAACATACCTTCGTCTCTAAATCCATTTCGTTGCGTTTTTTTTCTCCTCTCCACAACAGCAGTTGTTGTGCTGTGAAGAACCGCTTGCGTGGTTTGAAATGTCCCCGCCCCCTAGGGCAGTAGAGTGGCCAATGAGAGTGCAGTACAAGGGGGCGTGCTGAGAGAATCCAATGAGTGTAGGTTAGTGGTTGCTAGGGAGACCATTAGAGCCAATGGTAGGCGCTTGCTTTTTAGGCATTGGGAATGGAATGAAAAACAAAACAAAAAAAACCTTTTAAAGGGGAATCCGCAGATTTTCAACATTTTACATCATTAATATACTTTATAGGTGTTTGTACCATTAAAAAGCTCCCCATTCTGTGTTTTCCTGGAAATTAAGGCCTTCAATTCATTAACTTTAAAGGGCTATTCCACTTAAAAAAAAAAACCCTTGAGGGTGTAAAAATGAAACCAAATGGACCGCAAGGGTCATTTCAGGGGTGGATCTAGGCATGGGCATGGGGGGGCAATGCCCCCTAAAATACCCAGTCCGCCCCCCCAAACCGATGCCATGCAAAAACAACCCAAGATATTTCAAATTAAAGTGCTTACATTTCAAATTTGAAACAGTACTACTGCTACCAACTAACTACAGCTGTGTCACCACTAAACCAACAGCATTTCATCATTGAAAACAGAAAACTCTCTGAGTCAGACCTTTAGCTTTATGTTGCAACTTCAACAACAACTGATGTTATTATTGATGCTTTACTTGGACTAATAAAAGTCCTGTAACTGAAAAATGGTATGGGTGGGGCTTCATCGCCCGTGGCGCAAAGGACCGGGCGATGAAGCCGCGCACCCATACCATTTTCTCTTGCCCCTCCAACATGTGCCCCTCCAACATGAAAAAAAAAAAATTTTGGTCATTTTATGGTCTTACTCAGTCTCATGTGAACAACCCAGAATTTAAAAATACTCTTTTCAGTATTTAGGGCTGTAGAGATTTTATTTTATTTTTTTGAATGGCTGGAAATGCAAATGGAAAGTTGGATGCCAACGATGAACCTCTGCTCCAAAGTCTACAGAAAGGGCCTATTATAGCGCCACCAGGAGGCAGATTTTGCAATTATTTGGCAAAAATCTCTGTGTGTGTGTGTGTGTGTGTGTGTGTGTGTGTGTGTGTGTGTGTGTGTGTGTGTGTGTGTGTGTGTGTGGTGTGTGTGTGTGTGTGTGTGTTACCAGCTAATCTCCCAAACCATTAACTGATCAATGCCACATTTGCAGACACACTTGAACCTCAAACATGAACCTCTGTCCCAAATTTTCACAGCGGCCTGTTATAGCACCACCAGGCTGTTTTTGCCTTTTTATTTGTAAAAATCTGTGTGTGTGTCTGTTACCAGCTAATTTCAAACCATTAACCCGATCGATGCCACAATTTGCACAAATATTTTCTCGTTACTAACAATGAACCTTTACCCCAAATCTTCCACAAAAGCCTGTTATAGCGCCACCAGGAGGCTTTTTTTCTGGCCATTTTTTTTTGCCAAAAATCTATTTGTGTGTCTGTCTGTTACCAGCTAATCTCCCAAACCGTTAACCGGATCTAAGCCACAATTTGCACACACACTCCCTGGATGCCAACCATGAATCTCTGTCCCTAACGGACTGTTAGAGCGCCACCAGGAGGACGATTTTATAAAGATTTTGAACACAGCAGGCAATTTACATAAAAATCTTTAAACGCACTAGCCTGAGAGAAATATTCACTCTTTTCAAAATGGCTTGTTATATCGCCACCAACAGGTGGACATTTGCAAAAAACACATTTTTTGACAAAATGCCTCAATCATCAAAATGCTAAATACAACAATAAATGGACCCTTTAACATTGGCTTTTTAAGCACCACCAGGAGGCCACAATCTGATGGCCTGGTGGAGACCTGTGCCAGAAAGGCATTTTTGTGCTGGTTGTGCTGAAAGCGGGAGGGTTGATGGCGATGCACCGATGTGATATTAATATCTCCGCGACGCAACGGTAATAATTATTAATTATGACAGCTGGTACAATGCAGTGCAAGCATTGCCAATGCAATGCTTTGGCAATGCAGTACCAATTCCTAATGTGATCCTGGGCATCTACACACCTCTGCCAACCTGGCAGCAGACTGGGCTAAGCTTCCTTCAATGGAATGAGGAGTCGCGCCGCCTTCTTTTAGCTGGGGGGAGTTTCCTGTTTGGACATAGCGCATGGAGGAACACGTTATTCCAACCAATTCCTGTTCCCCTAGGGCTTTCAACCAAAAAAACCGATACATCGATGCATCGTTTTGCATAACACGCGGCTCGACACCTCCAAAAAGCCTGAGTCGATAAGTTGTTTTTCCCCTTCCTCCGAGCGAAGGAGTAGGGAGGAGGAATTAAACATTTCCTTTGTCTTCCCTCTTTTTTTATTTTTCTATATGTGCGACGCGTGTGTAATATAATTCAACTGTAATATTGGTTACTGTCACTCACGGACAGAAGTCTCCTTTGAAGTTTCCTTTGCAACTCTATCGGAGTTCAGCCTTAATTTAGGCTTACCAATCTTACTGCAGCAGCATGCGCAGCGCGCTTTTGCGCTCTGGGCGCTCGGCGTTCCACTGATCATTACGTACACGGATCAGCAAACAGTGTAAGAGTGCAGAACTTCATCAACCAACACCTCCCCGTGCTATAGTGACCGTCTTGTTCCTCGTTTTGCATTAGGCTACGCATGCTTCTGTCCGCGTCGTTCTCATTAATTTACTGAATGGGTCAGAAAAGAAAGCGGCGTGGTATGTTGGTGTTGGAGGAGGAGGAGGAGGCTACATGTAAATGGATAGTATTCTGACAATGTGTCTTCTGTTTGCGTTCTAACGTGTGGTTAGAACGTTGTGTGTTTTTATGGCTGGCCATAGTGGACGTTGTGCTGCGCTGTGTGCCAATATTGTTTTCATATTAAGCTTGCCACATGCGTCATGCGTAGCCTCACGATGTGTTTTGTATAAGCACTGCGCCGGCGTCATAGCGGCACCATTTGATCCCCGATCCCCCCCCCCCCCCCCCCCCCCCCCGCGCCATAAAACGATAAATCGATACAACTTCGACTTGACTGTCTGACAAGTCAACTAGAAAAAATCTCAAGTCATTAATGCCCTAGGTTCTACACCACCTTCTGCCAACTGGTAGCAGACTGGGCTATGCTTCCTTCAAGGCATGAGGAGTCACGCCACCTTTTTAGCTGGGGGAGTTTCCCTGGTTGGACATAGCGCATGGAAGCAACACGTTATTCCAACCAGTTCCTGTCCCCTCCATCAGGCTGGCCAGGGGGAGGCAGTTTAGAGCCCAGGATTACTGGATGTTTTTGTGAGGGTATCTACCCTAGGGGACACAGGGAGGACAAAGAGCGCAAAACTCCAAAGAGCAAACTCCACAAGAAAGGCCCTTTCACCAACCCCGCCTCGGGTATTGGCACTGATGACGTGGAGAAGACAGATCCGCCAGCACCCACAGCAGCGCCCCTAGCAGGAATCGAGCCCAGGACCTTCTAGCTGTGAGGCAACAGCACTAACCACTGTGCCAACGTATGATATGTACTTCCGTAGTGGTCCGGTGTATGGGAATAATAATAATAATAATGAATAATAATATTTTTATAATAATATCAGCACTACACATTTAAACCATGTCAAATCATCAGATGGAAATTCAACATTGAAAATAGATTACTGTATCTATACCACGTTAAAACAACGTAGGGAAAGTCAATATTGAGAATACAACATACTGTAGGCCTATATACCTGCATGTCAAGTCAGTGTAGGCAAATTCAACAATGAGCATCTATACTAAATAGATTCAACAACAGTTTTTCAATTGTTGAAATAGTAACTGTAATTAAATATTGAATCAGCTTTTACAACCTCAACCAGAAATAACCAGTCTGACCATAATCCAACATTGAATCAATGCATTTTGCTATCTGGGATATGTCAGGGCCTATACATGGATATGGGTGCCTTATATGTACATACATGACCTATATGAGGCTATAAAGAAGCTATATAGGATCCCATATAGGACCTATATGGCCTTTATATGCACATATATGCACCTGATTTTGACCTATATGTGAGATGTATGCAGCCATATAAGTTGAACCTATATGGCATATATGTGGCATGTATGCGCATATATGTACCTGATGTTGACCTATATGTGAGATGTATGCAGCCTATAAGGAGCATATATGTGGAGCCTATATGGCATATATGTGGCATATATGCACATATATGATCCTTATATGGAGAATATAGGTTTGGTATAGGTACCTATATCCTGCATATATGTTTCTTCCATGTGGGCAAACACAAACATACTGGGGGAGAGGGGGAAAAAAGTTTACCTAACATCAAATGGAGTGCGTGCAGCATGGAAGAAGGCGCAATTCAAGATTCAACAAATGTATTTATGCATGCATGTATGCAGCAACTTGAACGCTATACTGTGTGTGCTTGTGCTATCTTGAGTGCAAAGGTGTGTGTGTGCGTGCACACGTGCGTGCATCTGTGAGCGCGTGCGCATGTTGTTTATTTGCACATAACTAAGAGTTGTGTGTATGTATACGTGGGAGTGTTTATTTGCACATAGTTTAATACCCACATCGACAGTGTGTGTGTGTGTGTGTGTGTGTGTGTGTGTGTGTGTGTGTGTGTGTGTGTGTGTGTGGGTGTGTGTGTGTGTGTGTGTGCGTGCGTGCGTGCATGTGTGTGCGTGCGTGCGTGTGTGTGTGTGTGTGTGTGTGTGCGTGTGGCTGGAGATTCATCGTATAAGAGTCGGAGGTTGTGCTACACGGTCCTCACTCCCCACTCTTGCAGGAAGTGGTCAGGGCTGAGAACTATAGCAGACAATGTTAGTGGTTTGGAAGACGATGCAAGGCCTATTTAGGCTCTGAATCCATTTGTCTAGACTGTATTAGCTCCCTAGAGAAAGAGAGAGAGAGAGAGACGCACACACAGGTGAGATCTAGTGCATATCTGTCACGTTTATTTGGACAACCTTTTCACATTGAGCATTCTTTGGGGGCCAATAAAAGTCGGCAGAACTAACATCCCGTGTAAACAAGTGCACGCACACACAGTCACACACACTCGCACGCACACATACAGTACACTGTCATACACACACAGACTGTCTTTTTGCATGGCTATACTCATGATTAGATGCACTTACACATATACAGTCGGCAGTGGTGAAAGTGGTTTGAAGTTCTTTTGCCGAAGCTATGAGAAATAAGCATCCACGGTGCCCCTGTGAAAGTTTGGGGGAGGACAAACCCTCCAATAGCCCTAAAATGCATAAAAAACGGCATTTTGGAACAGTATACCAACACAATACAAACACATCAGGTCTTAAATCATAACGCAAATGTATCTTGCAATGTGCACGGTGGAATGTCTTCATCTGAAGATATCATAACAACTGTTTTCCTAAAGCAAATTAAATTACATTAAAAATAAGCACACATTGAACAGCTTTTTACTCTTTGAACAAATGACTGCTTTTGGGAGCAGAACTTACTGTGATAGCTCCTGTGCACCTCGTGCTAGCTGCCCCCCACTTCCACCACTGACAGTCGGTGCATTAGGCCTACACATTTGACAGAAAAACTTTTCTTTTCCTGCAAAAGTATGCCTAGGTATAGTAACCTTTATCATTTACAATAATGGTTATAATTCATACATCAATCATGAATGTTCAACTAACTAAACAAAAGACATGTAGCTTTTTATGTTGTGTAGCTGTGTGAAGGCCTATTTGTTTCAAAACCTTGATGTGATGTCACGTTTTAAACCTCCAGAGTACCCCAAACTCAAAACGGTCACAACTTTGTTATAAGCAGGTTTTGGAACTGTAAACTGAGGTGACTGAAAATTAACTAGTCATAACCTGACTATAGTTTATTTCCTCCTGTATCAAAGGAAGACCAAAACAAGTGCAGTTTCCTGTGGGTTTCTTAGCTAGTCACCCACCATGAGTTTCAGAGCTATATGAGGCCTAACGTGAAAGACAGACAGAGCAGGTATTGCTTTAATTGTCTGCTCACTATGCAGTGTTGGAAATATTACTTCACCTTGTTAATATATTACTTATTAATTATTACCTTCATTTTCAAGCAATATATTATATTACAATATTAAAAAACAAATGTATAATTAAATATTTAGTATCACTAATTATCAAATATTGCGTAGGCCAGTGGCATACCTACAATAAAGCAAGCGCACTTGGATATCTGGCCAAATACATATGAAATCAACTAGAAAAAACGTCACTCCTGAAAACAGTACTGGCGTAGACCTATCTCATCCTCAGCTATGGACAGTTATCACAGGAGTTAAATGTGTAGACCTATCTCGATAATTTCACAAGAACACTTGCAACGAGACAGCTTGACAGAAAGTAATATTGAAAGTGATGCAGTAATGCAGAAAGAAAAGTATAATATATTAGATGTTTTTGTTTAGTAATATATTTATATTACAAGTTACTGCATTTTGGTAATATGTAATATATTAAGTTACGTATAGAGTCTATAGACAGTGCATATGTCCCAACACTGTCACTATGTAGCAGATAATGCCATGTGTGAAAATGACAGACCTCTTTATACCGCATATTACACACTAACCCACTATCAAGCTGCATTCTTGTAGGCAGCAACAATAAAACATAAATGTTATTTGTTGCAACTCTGGTCAGATTCAATGCATGCAACATAATTGGTGACAAAGGCAATGCAATGGAACGATCTGACCAGAGGGGGCAGTAATGTGCGGCAACATGGCGACGAAAACATGAAACTGTCGGACAAAAGCAGCGATTTAAGTGCTCTGTTCAGATTACGAGTTGGATTTTCTCGGCCGTGCATAACGTTAACCTCGTTAAAAGTTCGTACGGCCCTTCACTGTTTGGATTACATGTGCAGAAAGAGGTAAGAATCGTGTATTGTGGAAACCATGCGCCGTGTCTGAACGGCGATTTCAAAGCCTTTCATGTGACCTCATCTCGGAGCTACAGAGTGACTGGAGCTAGTCCTGCCCTCAGTGTTGCCAACTTGGCGCATTTGTCACTACGGTATTTAGCGCTTTTTCAGACCCCCCTAGCGCCAAAATTAGTGAAAAACTCCTGGCGGAAAATCTAGTGCTTTTTGGCAGGTGCGTTAGGGTGAAATTGATTGACAGGCGCCAGAGATGAAACCCTCATTTTTCACCATTTTTCCTCCTATGACAGTGGTTTTCAACCAGTGGTCCCCAGGCTAAATGATGGACAGCTGGTTAACCAGATGTAACTCTTTGAGAGCGTAAAAATGAAACCAAATGGACCCTTGCGGGTCCATTTGGTTTCATTTTTACACTCTCAAGAGTTAAAATATTCATCATGTGAATTAGCCCAAGTCTACACAACCAGAGAATGCATACGATTTAATGGTCATTTAATGGTCATATTCCCTTCTAGGCGAGCATCTAGCGCATTCTGGAAGTGCCACTACTGCATTTTGGATTTTGGCAGTTGGCAACACTGGCTGCCCTCCCCTGTTGTGACAGAGCACAGAGTACAGTGAGCAGATGAGGGAGGGAGAGTAGAGTAGAAAAAAGGGGGACAAGAAAGAAGACAGGAGTCGCGGTAAAAGTCTACGCATTCATCACCAGCAGACATTATTGCCACCCCGGATTGTAGTGTGGTGGCTGTAGGGTGACCAGATCCAAACTGTTCATTTGAGGGACAGAAGTGTTGCATGTGTGGGACAAGTGGAGTGTGGAAACGGGACAAAATGTCCCGTTCAAGATTCCATTTCACACAGCAAAAATAGCTGATCTAAAATCAAAAATAGCTGATCCACGATCTCAAAACGCGTCGCGCTGCGACGCGTTTTGAGATCGTAGATCAGCTATTTTTGATACGACAGTATGCGATGTGGCCTCTCTAGAGTCAGTGTGGAAATATAGTGGTACCACATGTGTGAATTATTTAAAAAAAACATAGCAAGAAATGATGAAATCCAACTATTAGGGCACTACAAATTATTAGGGGCATTTTGAACACTGATGTCTATCAGTCACAATGTGGGACAGAGACTCAATTTGTGGAACGCTTCAAAAATCTTGAAAATGAGGGACTGTCCCACGCAAAGAGGGACATCTGGTCACCCTAGGTGGCTGTGGGACCGTGGGAGGAGGTGGAGAGGAGGTGGAGAGGAGGTGGTGGTGGTGGTGGAGGTGGAGGAGGGGGCGATGGCAGCAAGAAGCAGCAGCAGCAGCAGCAGCAGCGCTCCTCTCCGCGCCGTTCAGGTGCGCTGCGCCGCCGAGCAGCTTCTTGGACCACACGGACAAGAGGAAGAAGAAGAACTTTGAGAAGTGATCAAGAAGAAGTGATCGAGCTATAAGCAAGCATGGATACTACTTGTTCTCATCAGCCAGCAGCAGAATGTACGGCCGAGGCACTAGTACTCTTCCTCCAGACAGTCAAATGACCGGGACGACGACGGCGGCCGAGGCCGGAGGAGCTGCAGCAACAGCGGCAGGAGGAGGAGGAGGGCAGCCCGGCGAGGTGAAGAGTTTGGCGGCACAAGGTATAGGCACTTGTTAAAGGGGTATTCCACCCATTTTCATCAATTTAATTAGTATAGTATGTCAGGGGTTTTAATAAGTGTAGCTTATAGATGTGTGGACGCGATAAAAAAAAATTAAATAAAGGGGAATTCCACCCATTTTCAACATTTCACTTAAATTCACTATGGCATAGCCTAAATATAGCTTAGAGATGTTGTGTGGACATGATATCCCCCCCCCCACACACACACACGCCCACACACATACATTCTGTGCTGTCTGGAACTTTTCAACACAACTTTTCACCATGTTCATCATGTTTCTTCCACAAAATTGACTTGTTAAGGGTATACATTCTCATAGGCTACTTAGAATTAGAATTCCTCTTGGAATCTCCCTTTAAGTTTTCGTAGAAGACTGTTCTACTTGAAATTCAAGAGTAAAGTTTTCTTTTTCTACAGCAGGGTGTATGTGTGTGTGTGTGTGTGTGTGTGTGGTGTGTGTGTGTGTGTGTGTGTGTGTGTGTGTGTGTGTGTGTGTGCGTGTGTGTGTGTGTGCGTGCGCGCGTGCGTGCACGCGCGTATGTGAGAGCCTGAGATGTGGGTAGCCTGGTTGATACTAGGCTACCTTTTTTCTAATGAAGCCTAAATCAATCCAACTGCAATCTGACACGCAGACGGATGATACTAGTTTTAATTGTTTGACATATGACTGAGAATTTTGTGCAGCCCATGTTCATGAATCTATTATAGGGCTATGAATCTGTAGGCTGCACACTAATTCTATTCAGTGAACAGTTCAGTTGATAGGAAAGGACAGCTTTATTATTTCTTTTCATTTCTTTCTTTATTTATTTTCTACTAACCCATGTGGGAAATTGTATATGAATGTCATATACTGTATGTGAATTCTTGAAAGTGGCACTTTTATACAAATCGCTTATACGAGGACTGTGAAAGGTGCCACTTTGCATATATAAAATTTTCCATATGGGAAGGTTCATGTTTTAGCTTGTTATTAGAGAAACCTAAAAGCAACTTTATAGCCAAAAATCCAAATACATATATAGCCATATTTTTGGCATTTCCTCCCTCTAGGTTGCTTCTACTTTGATGCTACAGCTGTTTCCCTGCAGACAGACACTTACTTCGTCCTGCAGACGGTCTAGAACTTTGTTGTTGTCAACAAATCATGAAAACAGAACATTCACCGGCTCAGGACAGGCGTGGCTAATGTGTGAGGGGGAGGGAGGGGGTTTGTGTGGGTTGAGACAGCATTTTAGCCAATCACAGCACAGCAGTCTCCAGCAGTTTCATAATGAGCCAATAGAGTGGAGGTGAGATGGAGTTTTTAAACAAATGTGCACGTTTTCACGATTTTTCAAAAATAGCAGAGATACAAGCTCATAGCGTGCCACTCGGTGGCGCGCTATGAGCTTGTAGATCTGCTATTTTTCAATAGTTAAAACATAATGCTTAGAACACCAATACGCGTTCAGTACACAAAGGGTTAAAGAAAACCCCTGTTCTATAGTACTACTAGGAAATTACATTTAGCCACAAAAGGATCAACAACTTCACAATTGTGAACTATATGGGGGTTGCCATTCTTAGAGCTCAATACGGTATGTCAGTTTGTCACTTCCTTCACATAATCACATTCAGTCGATATTTTGATCCTCTGTGACCAAATGTCATTTCCTGAGGTAGCTAGAAGGATTATAGTAGATCAGTGGTTTTCAACCTTTTTGATCCCAGGGCCCACTATTTATTCAGAACTTGAGCCACGGACCATCATTTCATGATATTTTAGCTCCACAGACCGCAAAACTAAAGATTTACTTGGCTTTTGCCCACAATACCAGGCTGGACTTGGGAGGCAAAACAGTCAAACATACAGATCAAAATGACCATTAATCCTCTACATTCTCTAGTTGTGTAGACTAATTCACTTGATGAATATTTTCACTCTTGAGAGTTAAAATCAAAGAGACAAAGAGTTACATCCGGTTAACCAGGTTTCCATCATTTAGCCTGAGGACCACCTGTAACTCTCTCAAGGACCACTGGTTGAAAACCACTGTAGTAGATAATTAAAAAACAAATTGCTGTCAAACGTTGCTCAAAAATACACATTCAGCCGCATGTTCGAATCTCCCCGGCTGTCAAAAACAGCCCAAATCGCAAAAACAAAACAGAAAGCAGCAAGTGAAAACCTAAAGTTGCCTTTAGGCTTTAAGCTGTTAGGATAATTAAAGCTTGTCCTTCTTCAGTTACCTTAAATTAGCCCACTCAGCGCATTGAACCGACAACTTGTTAACCGTATTTTCGTTAGGCGTATTTGTGTTGTTACATAGTCGCTGGTCAATGATTCCTTTAATTCTACTTATTCACATCACTGCTGCAGAAAGCTTTCTTGATACATGTTAAGTTGGTCTTCTACCAACTCAAAGGGGAAATCCACCCATTTTCAACATTTTATTGTATATATATTTTATAAATATTTTACATATTTTACAAAGAAAAATCAACTTGGTGAAACACAAGTTGGTGATGACATCAAGTTGTGTTTCACCACGTTAATGATTTTTTTTTTCAGACCTCCTTTTCTAGGAGACACAGAATGGGGGAACTTTTTTTAATCATGTCCACACAACATCACTATAATATATATTAAAGGAATAGTAAGTGATTGGGGTGATTTGGACCTCCCCCCCCCATTAGCAAGTCCACGTGCACACACTGTACAACAAGGGGAAGTGCAACAGGCCGACAGCATATAGAGATGCGCAGTGACGTCACCGCCCCGGTTCCGGAAGTCTTTTCCCAATTCATTTTTCTCATAGACTTTTCGAAAATAATTTATATCAAGACTATTACGCCGCGGACACAGCCAACTCAGGTCGTGACGAATCATGATGACACACACAAACTTTTGGGACAATAAAATAATTTCTAAGATGAAAAACGAAACAAAAAGTCTTGTATCATGCCGTTTTCTACTTCTTCCTAATTATATATTATATGACGATGTTGTGTTTGTTGTCATGATTTGTCACGACCTGAGTTGGCTTTGGCCGCGGCGTAATCGTCTTGATATAAATTATTTTCGAAAAGTCTATGAGAAAAATGAATGGGGAAAAGACTTCCGGAACCGGGGCGGTGACATCACTGCGCATCTCTATATACACCAAAGCCTCCTTCCTCTCATCCTGATTGGATGAAAAGGCTTTTCCTTCAAAGCCCAAACGGAAACTAGTGTTTTCTCACGACAGGGTCTAACTGGGGGACAGGGAAGAACTCCTTATATGGTCACCAGTGGCTACTTATATGCACAAACTTCTTATACGGGCGACAGTGGCTCAGGGGTAGAGTCACCGGATGGTAACCACAAGGTTGCTGGTTCGATCCCGGGCTCCTGCAGAGTTACTGTCAAAGTGTCCTTGAGCAAGACGCTGATCCCCTAATTGCTCCTGATGTGCTAGTAGGTACCTTGCATGGTGTCCACTGTCATCAGTTTATGAATATGTGTGTGAATGTGACGCACAATCTATGTACAGTGCCTTGGATAAAGGCGCGATGTAAATGCACCATTTACCGTCACCACACTTTGTAGTAGGGAGGATTAGCCAAAAAAAGGTTTCAATAATTTAATTATCTTTTTTTTTCACATAAATATGGTTGATGTTCATTGTTTAGTCTTTCATTGCAATTGGTCATGATATGAATTGAACCAATTAAAAATCCCCCCCCCCCCCCCCAGAGGCTGCAATTAACCTCTTCAATTAATCTCTGATTTTTAACCTTTGACCTTTAGCCTTTAAACCCTGATAAAAGCATATTTTTGTGATCATTAGAATGTCTAGAACATGTACAGTCATTATATTAAAAGACATCCCGCAAAATAGATATTTTTTAAATTTATTATAATTAATTTGCATGAATAAAATCTGAAATATTTAATAGATCATGGTAGTACGAACTAGTTGTAATGTTGAAAAACGTTTTTGTTCAAAATAGAAATATAGGGTTAATTAATGACAGTAAAATGTTGAAAATGGGTGGAATAGGGTGGAATAGCACAAGTAAATGGTGTTACACAAGTGTAAATCTTGCATTCCTTTCAAAAGTGTGTTAATTTCTGTTTTTTAATCATACTGACACCTGTCTTTTTTTTTTTTTTTTTTTTAATTGGGGCTGTGTTCGGGTAGCACTTTTTGTTGATACCTCCTGTCTCGACGACCTCCATAACCTTATACCTTACTGTACGCGGCGACGGCAACAATAATCTTTCAACAGGCCCTCGCTCTGTCTCTCTTCAGCACCTTCAGCACTTTCCATGAGTCATATACTAACATCGTCCATAAACAAACAAAGGGCTGTCTGCCCAAAGGCCCATAATACCCCTATGCCCAACACCCCTTCCCCCCATGCAGGGGCGGATCTAGGCATGGGCATGGGGGGGGGGGGGGGGGGGGCAATGTCCCACCCCCCCCACCCCCCAAATGCCCTGACTACCCCACCAAACATGCTGGCATGCAACCCAAGATATTTCAAATTAAAGCGCTTTATATTTAAAATGATTTGAAACACTACACTACTGCTACTAACTAACTACAGCTGTGTCACCACTAAACCAACAGCATTTCATCATTGAAAACAGAAAACTCTCTGAGTCAGAACCTTTAGCTTTACGCATGCTGCGTGTCTGTTGCAACTTCAACAATGCTTTAGTTGCATAATATAAGTCCTGTAACTGAAAAATGGTATGGGAGCGATGAAGCCGCCCCCATACCATTTTCTCCTGCCCCCCCCCCCCCCAATTGGAAAATGTTACATCCGCCCTGCCCCCCATGCAGTCGCGCAGGTATATGCTGTCAGGGGAGGTGGGACGGACGGTTCGCTGTGTCACATGTAAACGCCGCCGCGGTCTGACGACGCAGAGGACTTCTGGAATGTCATGCGAGGACACGGCGTCATTGTGGGGCCGTACAGATCCGCGGGATCGTTGAGTTTTAAGCACGGTTATTCGCTTTCGCGGGACAGTGAGCGCGCGGAGCGGAGTCGGGATCCTTGTATGGATAAAGATTAAGCCGCTGCAACATTTCGGAGGACAAATAGCAGGGATGAAAGGAAATGGATGAGGGTCTGAGAGAGGGAGAGAGAGAAAGAACAGATATGGAGTAGCCTATGAGCCGGGCAAGGCCCCATGCCTTGTTCTATACACACTGACACACATGACACACACACATGCAGGAACGTTTCACAAGCTTGTGCACACGCACAGACGCACAGACACACAGCCATGCGCACGCTTGTAGACACATACACACACACACATGCACGCTCACACTAGGGCCGGATCTAGGCACGGGCATGGGGGGCAATGCCCCGCTAAATGCCCTGACTGCCCCTGCTGCACCAAACAAAATTCCATGCAACCAACCCACATTTCAAAGATATTTCAAAGTGCTTGCTTATGTTTAACATTATTGGGAACACTACTACCGCTACTAAACTAACTACAATCGACACACCACTAAACCAACGGCATTGCAAACATTCAAAACAGAAAATAGAGTCAGACCGTTGTATGCACGCGGCGTGCCTGTTGCAACTTCTACAACAATGATGTTATTATCGATGCTGACTTGCCTAATATATAGAGTAAGTCCTGTGCAAGATGCAAATCTTGTGGGTCACAGAACTAAAGAAATAATGTGCCCCAGCACGACCGAAGTTGAGTCATTGGGGATTTTTTTTTTTTTACATTTTTTATTCAGTTTGACCCACCAGATAATAGCTTACAGAGCAATGTCTTGAGCAATGTCTTGCAGAAAACAGCGATTTGAGAAAGAGGCTCAAAAGATTGACTTCTGTATTAAGCAAGTATTTTATATTTACATGTCGAATACCATACCATTTTCCGCCTGCCCCCCCCCCCCCCCCCCCCCCCCCCCCCCCCCCCAATTTAAAAAGGTTACATCGGAGCCTGGCTCGCACACACGGCACACACAAGAAAGTCCCCCTTTTTTCTTCTTCCCCAGAGATGAATTTGAGATCCGAAGGCTTTTTGGGCATGAACATAAAGCAAAGTGACGTGAACATCAATCAAAGCTATATACAGGGTCGCGAAAAGGGACAGGAATGGAAAGAAATGGGGGTGGAGGGGAGAGAGAGAGAGAGAGAGAGAGAGAGAGAAAGAAAGAAAGAATGTAACAAATCAAAGAGGAGATTTGGTGACTGAGGAGGAGAAAGTGATGACAGAGTGCATTTTGCTCAAAGTGCGGAAAACCCGAAAAAAAAGAGCCTGCTTGACAAGGGGTGAGGACAACTTTTGCGATGACAGCTTAAGAGTGCTCTACGATCGATAGCCAAATAGTATTTGATCTCGTACTTGTAAAGGAGGTTGATAACACCCCTTCTTCCTCAAAATGTAAGAATAAAAAAAATCTAAAACTTTTAAAAGGATCCCTGTCTAATAAGACAAACATCACTTAAACCATTGTACTTCACCTATATAACTAAAATAAACAAATAAAAACACCATTGGCGTCTTATTTCCTTCATAAACAGAGAATCTTTCACTCAAAAGGAAGTGCTCCTGTCGCAGGATGATGATGTCACGTGTCCATGCACTGCAAAAACACAAAATCTTACCAAGTCAGACTGGCTTATTTCTATACAAAATCACTCATCGCACTTACTTTAAGATGCATTATCTTAACCAGTCAAATTTCTGTGAGACAAAGGGACTTGTTTTAAGACTGTTTAACTTAAATATCTTACCTAGTGAAAAAATCTTAAATCGAACTTGTATTGAGTCATGTCTCACCTATAACAAGTTTTTTTTGCCATATCAGTCATTACCAAGGCCCGTACAAGCTGATGTGGTGTTAATGAAAGACTTATCAACTCATTTTAAGAGAAATACTTAGTCATATCACCTCATTTTAAGAAAAAGACTTAGTAAAAAAAAAAAAGATCTTTATTGGAAATTATGTTCTGCAATGATGTCGGTCAGATCATACTTGATTGGAACATACTTTTTATCATTTGCTGTAACATAGTAGTATGGCATATGATCGACAATTTCTCCAGCATCAACAAAAATATTGCCTTGCGCCTGAAGAGGAACTTCTACCTCATATGCTAAATAATGGTCATTCCACCATCCCATAGCAAACGAAAATCACGATTGGGAACTCAAGTATGTATCATGTAGAACTCCTAGTTAAAAGCGAGCAGCAGTGGAGACCAAATTGTTATTTCTCATGCTTCTCAATTATGACTCCTGAGAAATAGAGACCGTTCAGACTCTCATCGAGAAGCAATTGAGTGGATTGGAGAGTTCTCAAAATTGTCTAACTGGAATCTCTTTTTTTAGAGTCTCTGCTGGAGCTCTCAGTAGTGTCTCAATATGATATCAACATTTTTTATGCAATACCTCAGTTATGTCTCGGCGAGAGATATACCTGGGTCACATTGGTCAGTCTCACAGTGATCCCTATTTGAGTTCTCCAAATTATCTTAAAAGTGTCTCATGTGTATAATCTCAGTACAAGCTCTGGAATGAGTGTGTAACAAGATCAGCACTTGGTAGAGTGCAAACTTGCGTACAAGTAGGCCATTGCCCTACAATACTCCTGACAGTTTATCAGTATCATTTACGTCACCATTACATCATCACCTAAACTGGCCAATCGGAGTACCCCCATTTCTGAACTCCCCACAGCTCTCCTGTGAGACACAAACCAAGTAGGAAAAAAATAGTGGCATTATATGATGTACACTCATATTCATTTTATGAAGATAGGTTGAAAAGTGCTGAAGTGGCCCTTTAATGTACCAGATTTAAACACAAGAAGAAATAATCAAGTAGAAATTAAAGGCCCTTTATTATTATTCCATTTACATTTTCTCTTTTGTTTTTTGGACAATTTGTTCATCCCCTCTAAAACTTTTCAAGTGTGTTTAGGAAATTAGGTGCAAAAACAAGCCAGGGGATAGTCAATGAAAATAACTTTTCCCAAAATATGCTTAAGGGAAACTGCTAAGGTATTGACAAATGATTCAAACAGACGCACAACATGAATGCAGGTACCATTTGTGACGGTATCTCTATGTAAAGTAAAATCTTTCACTAAAGATATGTCCATCAAATATCCAGTCGATGTCACCAGAGAACATCTGCTCAAAAGTTCATCAATGCCATGCAGTTCAGCTAGGACATCAGAAGCATCTCCAGAGCCTGATGAGAAGTTGGAAGCTGCTTCTTCATTGGCTGTGTTAAAGAGAAAGTCACCAAATAAAGGGGAAAAAAGGGGTGAAACTACATTAATGGTAAAACATAACAAAATCTACGCCTTCAGCTATTTGCATATCAAGCCCATATAATTTCAGTCCATATTGACTGTGAACTGGTTGACAAAGAGGCATTCCAAAGCACTGCCATCCCGACTATGTGGCTATGGTGTGCGGTTATGGTTAGACACAGGGTTACTATTGAGCAAGTCGGAATGGCAGTGCTTTGGACTGGCAGACTTCGAAATAGTTTAGGCCTGCTGTGAGTGTGACTATGCAGGTGTGCATGTGCCTCTGCCCACCTGTTTGGCTGTGTGTAGCAGATAGGACACAGGCGTCAGCTGGATGGCCAGGTAGCTCCCAGGGCTGGACATCATGCTGAAGGACACCTTCATCCCCAGATCTGTTATGGTCACCTGGGATAAGACAGGGCACATGTTTAGAGAGAGGTAATTCAATGGGAAGTTGTGTCGGTCAGGGCTTGAAGACATCATACTGTACATGCTCACAGTATAATAGAAGGCTTAATTGCCAGTAAACCAGAAAACCAAGTTTTAATGCCACAGCAAGCCTACATGCAGGCCTCCAGCTTGCACTTAAATAGGTAGCATATGCAACTTCATTTCTTAAAATGCTCCTTAAAATTGAAGGATAGTCGGCCCAACACAGAGGCCTCCCCTCTCCTCTCCTTCGTGCCACCGTACATGGCATGTTGCGTGTTGCACACTTGCACAGCAGCAGAAGCAGGCAGGAGTCTTGACATTAACAACCCCAACACACAATTGTAAAATAAAAGATAAAAGATGCAACAATTGTAAAAATAGCCGATCTACAAGTTCACAAGATTGTAGATTTTAACAGGCCTATTTCCCTGTGGAAACATTCTGTCTGGATGGGGAGAGCCCAGTTCAAATATGATTTTAGGGTCACATGCTGAAAAGGTTAGCAACCATGCACTGTTAGACTACCTTAATATTCCTAATATTGCTATCCCACCACCATGTCAACGAGAGATATAATAGAAATATTACATATGTGCTTGATTTACGGCATTTTTGCTTCAACAAAGAAAACCTTTGCTAGCCTCAGTGATAGGTCATGTATTAATATCACACACAGAGAAAAATATGGTGTTGCCTAATTTGTAGCTGTACCGCCCACTGAAAAGCTATAGGTGCTACATGTGGAAAAGTTAGTCTGGAGCCATGCCTACATGAAACGATAAAGACTGAGGAGACAAATTCAGGATTAGCCAAAGTATAGCCTGCATGGACCTGATCATTTTACTCACATCACACACACTTAATGGCTTATCACTGCCCAATTGGACATCAGTGGCTGCATGGAGTGATACCTGCGGGGAGGAAAACAAGATTAAAATCATAGTTGCTGCAAGTTGCTACTCATTTTGACACCGCTGTAACCATATATTGAATAGAGGTGCATTTTGGAGTACGTATTCAGAACTTTAAAAAGGGTACTGTAAATTATATTTTTAGAATCAATTCAATAAAAGGTTGTTGTTAATGTCAAAGGAGTTGATTTATTTTGCTTTTGTCCACAATACTAGGCTGGATTTTGGATAAAACAAAACAGTCAAACATACAGATGGTGAATATTTTAACTCTAGAGAGTCTCTCAGAGTTACATCTGGATAACCAACTATCCATCATTTAGACTGGGGACCACCTGGAATCATCTCAGGGACCACTGGTGGGCCACCTGTTAAACCCCTGACTTAAGACAATTTAACAATTTAACAAAAAACGTTAAATAATGACATATGTTAAATGATTTTGGACAAAACCTTTTACATACATATTTTACATTGAGGTGCTCATATGTCTAAAGTGCCACGACCTCTCCTTTGTTTACAGTCAAGAATTAAAACTGTAAAAAAATAATAATAATAAAATAAAATAAAAATACTGTAAAACTGCAATCTAGAAGATCGGCGACATCGAGGGGTCAGAAACTGAGCACCCTCGCGCTGTTCATGCAGCCGAATAGGGACAAACCGGAGTAGGGAATATTTCAGTATAGTACAACTAAAGTCTCACTTTAATGCTTATGTTGTACTACTACCAAACGATATAAAATAACTAAATAAGTGGAGTTAGGTTTTGAAGCCTGAGACGTGAGACCAATCAACGCATTTCTGTCTACTCCTATTCCAGGACTTGTCCCTGTATGTTGTCCCCATTCTCAATAGAAAGTCTATGTAGAAGAGCGGCCATTGCACTGACCCCATTAAGTGAACGGAGTTTGCATAACTCGTCTATACTATATGGCTCTGGGAAACACAGATTCCGACTGGCGAGTCTAGTCAAAACAACTGTAGGTTACGAAGGTAACCCCTGTTTTATAACTGCAAGCGAGATGACTCGCATTAACCATTATTTGTGTAATTGTTGCAGATTACGGCCCGACGCTAATCGCGGTTACAAACAGTTGAAATACTTACTTTTAGCCTGTCGTTTTCCCGAGCTGCTGCTAAATCCGTTCCTGTTAGTTGCATTCATGGTTGCATTTGGAATGCTGGCGCTGCGCAATGATGTTAACAGTGATGTCATCAGGGTGCGTCGTGTCAACACAGAACCTCATTGGCTGCGTCTCTGCTACGCAATGACGTCAGCGCGTTTGGAAAGAAGTCAAACATTGGCGGTTGGTGTAGCGTTAGCCGTTGCTGCTCCCGGAGCTTGTCTGAAGAATGTTACGTGGTGTGAAGCAAATGTACACAAACAAGGTAAGCTGTTTTTGTATGAATTCACGAAAACGTTTCCAGGCAGTACATTTCATTTTACTACTCTTTGGATTTAGTGGGTACAGAGCTACATGGACAATGAAAGCAAATGGGAACGTATACAAATGTATACGTTCGGCCATTGCTTGCTAAAAAGCTGTACTATCAGGCTAACAACGTCACTCGACAAATACATTTGAAATATTAAGTTGTATACAGCATTGTCAAGGACCAACATAATTGACAACTAGCCTTTGGACCTCCATTTGAAAATAATGGAACTCGATCCCTCATGGATTCATGGTCGTTGAACTACTGTTGTACATTAATATTATTTATTTTGGATAGGTTTTCAACCAGTGACACTTAAAAGGGAATTCCACCCATTTTCAAAATGTTCCTGAGAGGATACAAATGTGAACCAAATGGACCTCAGGAAAAAGGGGTCTCAGGAAAAAGGGGTCTGAAAGATAAATCATTAACATGGTGAAATACATCTTGATGTCATCAGATGTATTTCACCATGTTAATGATTTTTTCAGAGCTCCAATTTTTAGGAAATAGAGACTTGGGGGAACTTTTCTATCATGTCCACACAACATCTATCAGGTATATTAATCTAAATGATGCAGAGTGGACCATGTTGACCTTAATAACTATTGAGTGTAAAACCACATGAACGCATGTGGGTTCATTTGGCCTAATTTTACACTCAAGAGTTAAACATTGGCAATACTGATTGTGCTGCAACATAGTACATATGATTTGCTGCTTCTGACTTTAATGACTGCAATTAATTTTAGTACATCTCTAAATGTCTTAATGAAATGTACAAGGTGGCCTCCAGTTGTTAACGTGTATTCTTAACTAGTGCTGTGTCCACTCAGTTTTTACTTAACATCAGTTTTGTTGCCGTTGTACACGACTTGTACTGTAAATCTACATTCTCTTAATAAAAATAATAATTCATAGCATAAATAAAGAATGTAGAATTGTGAGCGTAATCATTGTCTTAACATTTCATTATAGTGACGGAGGCAACAGCACTGGCCAGCCCCCATATGGAGTACATGCAGCCCCATCACATGCAGCACCGTCAGCGTATTGGTAGGGTTCTCTCTCTATATATATTCTCTCAGACGAGCCCTCCAGTCATCTTGACTCTCCATATATCTGGCCAGCTCATTTACGCTTATTGCGCCAGCATCTTTAGTTCGTCCACATACAGTAGGTAGGTGTGGGACGTCCTATCCATCGATGCCCACATTCGTCCTCAAAGTACAAGCTTTTGGCAGGAGTTCTTGGTGGCAGAGGGCAGCTAGTCCCATCTTCGTTACTGCCCCTTTATAGATACTTGTGTTGGTGTCCAGCATTCATTCTCAGAGAAGAAACTGATGTTGATGTTATTGGTACATGGTCAATTGGTCATTTCTTTGTAGACTAGCCATGGTCAAGAAATAATTGATGATTTCTGTCTTACATGTCATTATAGGGACAGTCAAAGAGGCAACACTGACCCAATGGGTCCTGGAGTTCATGCAGTCAACGTGGGGCCAGCACCCTGCCACCCATACAGGCCATTCAACAGACCAAGCACCCTATAGGTAGGCTTGTCATTACTTATTATTAGTACATAGTGATTTTAGTCTTGCCATGGAAAGAAATGACTGCTACAGTAGTAATGTGTCTTACATGTCATTGCAGGGACAGTCTAAGGGGCTGCACTGGCCCAAGACTTATGGAATCCATATAGACGTGCAGGGCCACCACCGCATGGAGGCCATTCAACAGACCATCACTCTATCGGTAGGCTTGTCATTATTGGTACAATGTAACTTCTTTGCGTAGTTGCCATCAAGAAATGACCGCTAGTAAATGTGTGGAGTTGCCATGGGCAAAAAATGACTGCTAGTAATGTCAGTTCATGTCACTACAGGAACAGTCTAAGAGTCAACAGCACTGGTCCAATGTCTTATGGAGTACCAGCGGATGATGCTGTTCCACTTTATGGAGGCCGCTCAACAGACTCATATTGGTAGGCTCATAATTAGTACATACTAACTACATACTGTAATTTTTTGCAGATTATAACTTGCCTGAACAATAAATGACTGCTAGTAATTTTTGTCCAACATGTCATTATAGGGACAGTCGAAGAGGCAACACTGACCCATCATCCTGTAGAGACCTTTCAACCCCATCACCCTATAGGTAGGCAATTAAGACATTGCAATTTCTTTGAGTAGAAAAATACACTGGTGCAGCACAATTAAAAGCCTTTTTAGGTGCTAGTTACAAGAAAACAACTAATGTTTTGACCTTGAACTTTTTATTTTAATGATGCTGCATCTTTTGTCCTTGTTCCTGTAATGCACCCAACTAGCCGTTCAAGCTTGGGGCCTGTTAGTAGATTGCCTCCATTCTAATGTCTATTTAACTTCTGTCCAGGGGAAAGAACTGACAACCAGTTCTGTCCATCTATTAATGTATGTCTAACATTTCTTTTTATAGTGACGGGGGATCTACTAGCTCCTCCGCCCATGGAGGCCATTCATCACCATATAGGTAAGATTGTCATAATTATTTGTACATATGAGTTATGTTATATTAGCTATGGAGAAGAAGTCTAACTTGCGTTAAACATTTTACAGTGACAGAGTCCATGGATTTCAATCTCCCCACGGAGGCAACAACACTCCTCATCCACCCAGCCCTCTGCACTACGTGACAGAGCCTGAAACATCAGATGAGGGCAAAATCCCACCGGCTAATGCAGGGAAACCATGTAATAGCTGCAAAGTGGAGTTTGACAAAGCCATTGAGGAGAAGACATACTTGTCTCAAAAATAGGCAAGTCATTTATGTTGCATGGTTGTATTTGGTTGACCAAGTGATGGAGCCTTCTATTGTAATTAATCTTGTGTTCATGTGCCATTTCCCTCTGTCAGACCCAGGCCAGCTTCAAGTGTTCCAGGACCTCATCCATTTCATTGAAGAAAAGCATTGTGACCAGGACACCACCAGCCAGTCTGCCACCAGTCCGTCTGGACAATCATCAGGCCAGCAGGAGCTGTTTCTGGGGAGCGGCTTGTTTGTCTCTTCGTTCCAGCTTGCTGCCATGCATCAAAAAGCGAAAAAAGACTCCATCCGTCTATTCCACTCACTCTTTGACTGTCTCTTCACGGAGGAGTGTGAAAATGCAGTTGCTTTTGGGTGCCATGGCAAGGTCCCAGAAGGGAAGAAGGTCCTTGATCGGAAGAAGGTTGAAGGAATTCTGAGTAAGTTTTCTTTTTCAAAATAAGGTTACTTAATTACTTAACTGATTTTAGCCATATATAAATCAAGTTTTTCAGAAAATGTCGGTCCTTATTGTTAAAATCGGATCCAGGCCTAAATGGGTTAAACCTCCTTTTTAAAATATATTTAAATTTGATTATTAGAGCAATTGACTTGCAGAAAACATATTTATAAATCAGGATAGTGGGATAGAAGTAAAAGAAAGCTTGATTATAAAATTTTACTCATGCATGTAGAGTTATTACATTTTTGAAAATCACTCATACCTTTTTGTTTGTATGCTCTTGTCTTACAGCCTATGTCCTGAAATATGCGCTACAGCCCGACTGGACGGATGTTGATGACTCAAAGCTCCGGAGGGCCTGCATCAACAAATGTAGGACTCGAGGGGAGAAGACTTTCACCGTGGATTTTTGAGTTGCACCAGGTCAAGGCTGCTTCACAACCCTACCTGTCTATGCCCTTCACTGTTAAAGAGTAATTCACCCTTAACCCACTTGAACCAGGGCATCATTTTGCGTTTGCACTTGAACTTCAACGTTTATTTTCTTTTATAATAAAAAAGAAAAGTGAATGTGAATGAATATTTTTACCTCATTTTGCGCTGGCACTTAAAAAATAGAATAAATATTGTTTATTGTGATACTTTATTTACTGTAATTGCTTTTGTCTCATTTGTAGTAGGTGATGGGTCTTAAATACACCTTAATTTAGCTCATAATAAGTCACTTACACTTGAATGAATAAGCTAATTAAACTTGAATTGAGCTGTATAGGCTTGCCAAGTCATATTTTGACCCTAAATGTATTTCCTAATACTAGTATCAAATGTTCCAATTTGAGATTTTTCCAGCTAATAATTGAATTATCATAGAACTTACTTTGAGTTAACAAAGCTCAAAATAAGCTCTATCCAGCTTGTTTTGAGCTTCGTTTTTGCCCAAATAATGTGTCTTATTTCAAGAAATCTTGACAAGTGAAAACGGCTTGTTCCATTGGCAGATTTTTTTACTTATTTCAAGCAAAAACGCTCTTGTTTTATGTTTTTTTTTACTTGTTTTTTGAGGGGATTTTTTCCAGTGTGTGTGGTCTATCTCTATGGGTGCGTTCCGATACCCAAAATCTCGGCCACTCGCTCACTCCCACTCGGTTCCTCGGGGTCATTTCAGCCGTGAACCGGAAATGGTTGACGTTCCGATTCTCATCAAGGAGTCGAGTGGAGGCGAGTGGGGGAGGCGAGGAGGCTGCCGAGGCCGCATAGAGCGAGGACATAACGAGTGTATCCTCCGTGCAGAATTTTGTCTCCTCGCGGCGGATGTCCGCATCACGTGTACACGTTTTTCCTTCTCCAGTGACATAAGCCCTCCTCCTCCTCCTCCTCCACTCCACATGTGGAGACGCGCTCAGACAACACTGCTTGAAACCCGATACCCCCCCCCCCCCTCCACTAGCGCTGCAGCTGACCACTCGTACGCACGGACACACATTACACTTTTTCATGTTTGTTGAAGACACACATTTTCGCTGAAATAATAGACCTTCAGAATGATAAAGCAGCCTTCATATATAAAGTGAAATGACAACAACAAGGCAATGGCTGTGGCTTTATTGTATCATGATATGTGATATAAGGATAATAAATAAAAGCTATATAAATGATATTATATACATTTCATCTTCCACAAAAGCTAATTCCACTATGCATTCCTGAATGCACTTCTATGAATGACGGAAATGAAAATGTATTTATTCATATGTGGACTGAACTACAAGTCAGAGAGACTACCGTCCTAATCACTGTTATATAGTAGGGCAGGCTATCATTTATAATGCAGCAGTGCTGTGATGCGGGACTGTGTGTGTGTGGGGGGGGGGGGGGGGGGGGGGGGGGGGGGATGCGGGCACGTCGCATTTCCTTCACAATCTAATAATATAAGTGAAACTGTGAAGGATTAAATACTTTCCATATGTTACCCCAGAAGATAATGACGTGGGCAGCATTGATGAATTGTTTATCTTGCATTCATACAGCCTACTGTAACCAGGGGTTTTCAACAGGTGGTCCGGGGACCACCAGTCCCTGAGAGGGTCCCTGAGAGGGTTCCAGGTGGTCCCCAGCTAAGTTGGTTAACCAGATGTAACTCTCGAGAACGTAAAAATGAAACCAAATGGACCTTGCGGGTCCATTTGGTTTCATTTTTACACTCTCAAGAGTTAAAATATTCATCATCTGAATTAGCCCCAAGTCTACACAACTAGAAGATGGACAAAAACAAAATAAATCTTTAGTTTTGGGGTCTGTGGGGCTAAAATGTCCTCAAGTGGTGGTCCGTGGCTCAAATTCTGGAAAAATGGTGGTCCCTGGCATCAAAAAGGTTGAAGACCCCTGCTGTAAACTGTACCATGGAAGGCGCAGGGCTCTAGGTTCCAGCTGATCCAGCTGTGTGCACAGTATATTGCTCCACCTTTGCTTTGGCAATGTAAACATGTGTTTTCCAATGCCAATAAAGCCCATTGAATTGAATTGAAGTAATGAACGTCATAAGTAATCGCGGACGCGCCGTCGCTTTGAAATGACATTGTGAGTACATTCCGAATCTTATGTCAAATCCACTTGACCACTCTGTCCTCGCATCTCCTCCACTCCTCCTCGCTGGGGGCGGAGCTAAGGTGGCGAGTGGAGGACGCGAGGGGAGTGAGCGAGTGTTAAAAATGTGGTATCGGAACGCACCCTATGGAATATATATATGTAGAATGCACATGCTCATGTGACATCATCATCCTGCGACAGGAGCACTTCCTGTTGAGTGAAAGATTCTCTATTTATGAAATAAATAAAGTATTGAAGGTGTTTTTATCTACATGTTTTAGTTATAGAAGGCAAGTACAGTGTTTTAAGGCATATTTGTCTCATTAGCCAGGGATCATTTTAAGGGGGAATAACATGAAATTCAAGTCCAAGTGCACCTCCGCCAAATATTTCATGAAAATGGCGGAGGTGCACCTTCCCCTGGCACTCTCGTATCATGTCAGAATCGCAAACACCTCTCTACGAGAGTCCAAATCTTGGGCTAGGGTATGGTAATGTCCTTTAGAGGAACAACAAAGCATGGTACAACAATGTACCAATACCAAGGGTACATTTCTGTACAAGGGTACATTTCTGTACTGCACTATATGGTACGCCCGCGACAAGTCAGTTCCCACCTTTATCGTCTCCATCGTAAGGTTGACTATGTTTCGCCCCCTGTCCGTCCGTCCGTTTGTCCGTCCACGCACATGTTACGTCACCCGCAGGGCGCGTGGGATGCACAAACGCATAACAGCTGCCCGCAGGGGTGAAACATAGTCACCACCAGTGACTGTTACGTCATCTGCAGGGTGACGTAACAGTCTTCACCAGTGCTGTAGTGGGACTTTTCGAAGTGGGGGGACGCCTCTTAAAGGGGAATTCCACCCATTTTCATTTTTTGGTGGTTTATGGTGAAACACATCTTGATGATGTCATCAAGATGTGTTTCACCATGCTAATGAAGAATGGGGGAACTTTTTTTTTATCATGTCCACACAACATCTCTAAGGTATTATTAAGAACATAGTAAAATATTGAAAATGAGTGGAATTCCCCTTTAAGAGACGTGCATGCCTTTCACACTTGCATTTGCATGCGCATTTGCGTGCACCTGCGCAACACACACAGACCCGCTATTAAAACAAGTAGAGCATATTGAGAAAGATTGTTTACAATGCCTAATTGTATCCATACAAGTAAATGACGAGACAAAAAACATACGGTAGGCCTACTTTTGCCCAAAAAATATTTTACATGTGAGTAGTGGGGGGACGCCGTCTCCGCGCGTACCCCCACTACTCCCCTGATACATTTTTGTACTGCACTATAGGGTACGCCTGGGGCAACAAGTCAGTAGGTACAAATCCCCATCTTTATTTTTCTGTATGAATTTCCTTGTCTCCCTTTTCCTCTGTTCTGTCCTCTCCAACCCACCCCACCCCCGCCCCAACCCTCTCCCTCTCCGCCCATACATGTCCGTGTCAGTGAGGCCGGCTCCTCCCCCACCCCCGCCCCCGCCGGCGGCGGTGGCGGTGGCGGTGCCGCCGCGGAAGCGCTCCATGGGTCCCGTCTCGCCCAAACGCATCTACAGGAACCTCTCGGTGAGACTGAGGGGCGGAGACGCGTCGGTGGCCGGGGAGGCGGACGGCGCGCCCAGCCGACACCCGTCCAAGGCTACGCATGCTGTAAGATATTTATTTATTTATCTGCCTGGGGTGGGCAAAAAAAAAAAAAAACAATATGCCAATATATTGCAATGCTTAATACCATGGTATCAAAATTCAAAATAGATTTTATGATATTTATGTAGGGTCTATTCATCAATGTGTTCATGCAAGAAAGACTTGCTGACGTTATCAGGCTGCATTGGTGTGTGTGATGTCATGTCATGGTCCATATTGTTCAGAGTTCCGCCCATTTTCAACATTTTACTGTACTGTATTTTACTTGATGATGACATCATCAAGTTGTGTTTGTGTTGTGTTTGTTAATGATTATTTTCTTTTAGGACCTTTTTTCTTAGGGTGTCTCTTGTACCCTTGTACGCTCTTGTACACTTGGAACACTCTCTTGTACACTTGTACACTCTCTTGAAAATGGGTGGAATTCCCCTTGTTCTAGTATAATAAAAGCACAGTAATTTGTGAAAAAATATATCAAATTGAATCGCAGCATAACTAAGAATCGCAATATAAATCGATTCAGAACCCTAAATATCGATTTTGTATTTTTGTATTTTGTATCGTGAGATAAGTGAATCTATCTATCTATCTATCTATCTATCTATCTATCTATCTATCTATCTATCTATCTATCTATCTATCTATCTATCTATCTATCTATCTATCTATCTATCTATCTATCTATCTATCTATCCTTCTATTTTGAGCGGTGCAGGCCGTCTCCAATGAACAGCTGTGTGTGCGCGTGCGTCGGTCTGAGTAGAATCATTGACCCCTGCCTGGGTATGAGTATGTTGTTGTAGGTGGTCCCTGTTTTTTTTTTCTTTTTCTTTTTCTTTTTACATTTTCTTTTTCATTCATCAACATTGGCTGACATCTTCACTTTAAAGGTAATACTAGGCGGCTTTGGTGTGTACAAAATCCGTGTTTGTGAACAAATTTGAATCTAACTCCACCTCACCTCACCTCCACTCTATTGGCTCGTTATGAAACTGCTGGAGACTGCTGCTGCGCTGTGATTGGCTAAAACGGTGCCTCACCCCCTGCAATGCCCCTCCCTCCCACCCACACACTAGCACCGCCTTGTCATGGGCCAGAAGAGAAGGAATTGTTGACAACAGCAAAAGTTCTGGACCGTCTGCAGGGCAAAGCAAGTGACTGACTGCAGGGAAACAACTGCAGCATCAAAGTAGAAAATGTATAGTATATTAAAAAAAAAAGTTGCCTATATACATTGCTTCATTTCTGAATCGCAATGTTTTAACCAGTGAAATGTAGCCTATATAACAGCTTGGATAAAAGCCATGTAGGCCTAGGCCTCAATTCTTTCCCATTATCTTTAAATGTAGGCATGCGGGACAATATTGCTATTTCGAGACAGTCCCGCGAGATGTTGTGACGCAATGCTGGTGGTCCCCCCAGGCTGCTATTAGTCAGGAATGGTGGTCCCAGGGTGAAAATCAGCTGAAAACCCCCGGCTTAAGTCAACAGCTGTGCCTGGCTCCACTACAGCATGCACGCTACAGTGACTACTGCATAACAATTAGTGAATGCAGAAAGTGCAGACTAATGGCTTGTAACACACTGCAGGAGTTTTAAAGTTGTCGTCAAATCGCCAGATCGTGATGTATTTCACACTACACAACTTTTTTTTTTTTTTTTTTCCTGTCATTATATGCTTGCGGCTTTCAAACTAAAACAGTGGTTTTCAACCTTTTTCATACCAGGGTCCACTATTTATTCAGAATTTGAGCCACAACTACCATTTGATGACATTTTAGCCCCACAGACCCAAAAAACTAAAGATTTATTTTGCTTTTGTCCACAATACCAGGCTGGATTTGGGAAACAAAACAGTCGAACATACAGATCAAAATGACCATTAATCTTCTACATTCTCTACAGGGCTTGACACTAACACTTGCCCGCTTGCCCGGGGCAAGTAAAAAAAATGGTGGGGCAAGTGAAGACTGCTACCTGGTTGCCCGATCGGGCAAGTGTGCAACTTAGTGCACTATAACACAACACAAGATAAATTTGTCTTGAAGGCAGTCATTGCACTCTGCCTCTGTGTCTTTCCCTGCTTTCTAGTTGTCCACAATTCCAGGCTGGATTTGGGAAACAAAACAGGCAAATTAACATACACATCAAAATGACCTAATCTTCTACATTCGTAGACATGTGTAGACCTGGGCTAAAGATGATGAATTTTAACTCTTGAGAGTGTAAAAATGTAAAAAAAAAAAAAAAAAAAAAAAAAAAAACGTTCTCAAGAGTTACATCTGGTTAACCAACTTAACTGGGGACCACCTGGAACCCTCTCTGTTGAAAACGCTCTGGTTTAAAGCACCCAAGTAGGAAGTAAACTTAAATGCAAAATTTACAATATATTTTTGGGGGGCAAGTGACCATGACCTGAGGGCAAGTAGAACCTGACTTGCACTTGCCCGATGGGCAAGTGCCTCGGAGACCTTAGTGTCAACCCCTGCTCTAGTTGTGTAGACTTGGGGCTGATTCACATGATGAATATTTTAACTCATTGAGAGTTTAGCTCCAGGGACCACCTGGCCGTCTCACAACCACTGGTGGTCCCCGGGACCACTTGATGAAAACCATTGATATTAACTTTCATTGGGTGCGCACGATGCATATTTGGGCCCACCCTTGCCCGCCTCTAGATCTGGCCCTGTGAGTGACGTTTTTTTCTGATATTCAATCTCTCTCTCTCTCTCTCTCTCTCTCTCTCTCTCTCTCTCTCTCTCTCTCTCTCTCTCTCCCTCTCTCTCTCTCCCTCTCTCTCTGTCTCTCTCTCTGTCTCTCTCTCTCTCTCTCTCTCTCTCTCTCTCTCTCTCTCTCTCTCTCTCTCTTTCTCTGTCTCTCTCTGTCTCTCTCTGTCTCTCTCTGTCTCTCTCTCTCTCTCTCTCTCTCTCTCTCTCTCTCTCTCTCTCTCTCTCCCTCTCTCTCTGTCTCTCTCTGTCTCTCTCTGTCTCTCTCTCTGTCTCTGTCTCTCTCTCTCTCTCTCTCTCTCTCTCTCTCTCTCTCTCTCTCTCTCTCTCTCTCTCTCTCTCTCTCTGTGTTAGTACAAGACCCTATGGGAGGCAGTGGAAAATGAGGACACTCTGGCTGTGCAGAACTTGCTGTCCAGGGACCGTACCAACTGCGGCGGAGGAGGGGGAGTCGGAGGAGGAGGAGGAGGCGTGTGGGAGAGAGCAGGAGGAGGAGGAGGAGGAGGGGAGAAGAAAGAGAGGGAACACTGGGAAAGGGAGAGGGAGAAGGGCGTGAACCGGGTGAGCGAGCAGGGCCTGGTCCCACTGGACGTGGCCGCGCTCACCCACAACTCCCCGCTGTTCCACGTGCTGGCCAAGGCCGGAGCGCGACACAACCCCGTCCGTGAGTGCACCTATGAAAGCCTTCGATAAGACCGAAAGGGCGAAAGAGCCTTTTTCTGTTTGGAGTTTGGATGTTCTCCACCGTCTCCTCCTAGGATAGGTCCCCTCAAACTAGATTTTTTTCCTATGATGGGTTTGGAGCAGGGATATAGTAGTTAACTAAAACTAACTAAACGAAACAAAAACTAAAATTCAAAAAAACATTTCATACCCAAAATACCCTTAGTTTTATTTTATTTTTATTTTTTTATTTTTTTATTTTATATATATATATATATATTTTGTAAAGCTTTTAAATCATCCAATCTACTAAGAAACTCAAAGCAAGGGTTGATTACCAACCGTTTCCGACTTTGGCACATTTTTAATCCTATACCTGACAACCAAAGCACAGAAAAAATAAACTAACTAAAACTATAACTAAACTAAAACTAACTAAAACTAAATATTTTCTCCAAAATAAAAACTAAATAAAAACTAGCAAACCCACTCTAAAACTAACTGAATCAAAAAATAAAATGTTGAAACTAACTAAAACTAAACTAAAATGAAAAATTCATAACTATACTCTGGTTTGGAGTAGGGGGCGCTGGGCTGTTTTTTGGACCGCACACGTATGTGTGTAAGTAGTTGTATGCAACCACAAAAAACTGCATCCATCTAATCACATGTAACATATGTGATCTACAATATATAGGGGAAACCAGGAACATAATAGCAGACAGACAAAACCAGCAGAGGTATAACATCAATAATGCAAATTGGAGATGTCGCTAATAGTACAGCATTATATGGGACATGGAATTAGCCCAAGAAAGTTTGACCTGGAAAGCAACAGTTGCTAAACCTTTTGGACTGTCGTTGGACAGTGGCTAAACCCCGCCCAGGGGCGGATGTAACATTTCCCAATTCCAAGGAGAATTCCGAGGAGAAAACGTTATGGGGGCGACGCTCCGTTGCAACAGACACGTAGCAGGCATAAAGCTAAAGGTGTTTCAAATCATTTTAAAAATAAGCACTTTAAAATATCGTGAAATATCGTGGGTTGTTTTGCATGCCATCGTGTTTGGTGGGGCAGTCAGGGCCTAGACCCACCCCAGACCCCGCCCCAAGGGGTGCGGTTTTGAGAAGGGCTCATTCTATTCCTTCCCGCCTCTCTCTCTCTCTCTCTCTCTCTCTCTCTCTCTCTCTCTCTCTCTCTCTCTCTCTCTCTCTCTCTCTCCTCAACAGTATGTCGCCCGGCCGACTGGGCGCCCAAGCTGGACGCGCTGGTGGAGCTGTCCGGCCGGCGGGTGGACGAGAAGAAGGAGGAGCTACAGCAGAAGGCGGGGGCGGGGCCTCAGGCTCAGGCCGACGCCCAGCGGCAGCTCCGCCTCTGGAGCCTGCGGCAGCAGCTGTACTGCAGGATGAGGGACAACTTCCACAGCACAGGTCAGGAGGGGTCAGGGGTCAGGAGGGGTCAGGGGTCACGGTTCAGCTGTAGGGGGCAGAAAAACAGTTTTTTAACCAGTGGTCTGGGACAGCGGCTAACGTCAGACGCAGGCCTGTTCCGTTGGTGTTTAATTCCCCCAACGGGAGCCACGAGAGAGAGAGCTAACGTTTTTTAACGAGCTCCTCGGTCTCGGGAGAACGTTGCGAGAAAACCCACTGGCTAGACTCATTATAAGGAGCATAAAACGAGACAAGAGGCAGCCTGGGGGTCTCCAGAGCGGCGCCGATTAGATCGAGGGGCTGGGAAAGTTGGTTTCTGCTCGTCGTTTCGGCTCTCGTGGGGAAGTTCCCCTTCCCTTTCCAGAGGAAATGTCGCCCATGTGTGCTTCGTGTGAGCCCAAGGGCCGAAAAACATTCAGACGGTATTTGCCGATGTTTTAAAGTTTTGATGAAACATTTCGAATAATGGGGTTTGTATAGGAAGGAGGCAGACACGCTAAAATGAACATCAAATATCTAAATTGAAACTGAAAGGAGTAACTTATAAACTGTCTGGTGTGTTCACATGAGACTGAGTAGACCATCGAACAGGGCTGGGCAATTATTTTGCCCAAAGGGCCAAATGAGATCCATAAAATATTGTGGAGGGCCAAGACTAAAGGCTGAATTAAAGCCTGCGGAATATTGTTTTAATTTCAGGATAAAAGTAAGGGTAAGACCAACTGTTTTGTCACCAGGGCCCTCTATTTATTCGGTATTTTAGCCCCACAGACCCCAAAACTAAAGATTTATTTTGCTTTTTTCCACAATTCCAGGCTGAATTGGGGGAACACTCAAACATACAGATCAAAATGATCATTAATCTTCTACATTCTCTAGTTGTGTAGACTTGGGCTAATTCACATGATGAATATTTTAACTCTTGAGAGCGTAAAAATGAAACCAAATGGACCCGCAAGGGTCCATTTGGTTTCATTTTTACGCTCTCAAAGAGTTACATCTGGTTAAGCAACTCTCCATATTTAAACTGGAGCTCTCTCAAGGACCACTGATGGTCCCCGGACCACTGGTTTTAAACCCTTTCACGGGCCGATCAGAGTCAGCCAAAGGGCCGCATTTGCCCCCCGGGCCGCATAATGCCCAGGTATGCCATAGAATGAGTCCCTTTAACTGTTTGTTGTTCTCTTCTTTTGACATCAGATGTCCCTGGGCCTCCCAGTCACGTGTCCATCGTGGTGACCAGCATCGCCTCACTATTTGTAGTGATCAGAGAGCCGGACAGTGGCAACACGGGGTTAATCACCCGCTACAGAGGTGGGTGGATGAATGAAGTTGTACGCAGTGTTGCCAACTGCAAAAATCCAAAATGCACTAGTGGCACTTCCAAAATGCACTAGAATGTGCTAGATGCTTGCCTGGAAGGGAATATGACCATTAAATGACCATTAATCTTCTACATTCTCTAGTTGTGTAGACCTGGGCTAATTCACATGATGAATATTTTTACTCTTGAGAGCGTTCATTTTTACGCTCTCAAAGAGTTACATCTAGTTAACCAACTATCCATCATTTAGCCTGGGGACCACTGGTTGAAAACCACTGTCATAGGAGGAGAAATGGTGAAAAATGAGGGTTTTATCTCTGGCGCCTGTCAATCAATTTCACCCCAACTCACTAGTAAAAAAGCACTAGATTTTCCGCCAGGAGTTTTTCACTAATTTTGGCGCTAGGGGGGTCTGAAAAAGCGCTAAATATAGCGACAAATGCGCCAAGTTGGCAACACTGGTTGTACGCGTAAAGATGGATGCCCCCCTAAATGCCCAGACTGCCCCACCAAACATGATGGCATGCAGAACAACCCAAGATATTTCAAATTAAAGTGATTATAATTCAAATGATTTGAAACAACTACTACTGCTACTAACTAACTACGGCTGTGTCACCACTAAACCGACAGCATTTCATCATTGAAAACAGAAAACTCTCTGAGTCAGACCTTTAGCTTTATGCATGCTGCGTGTCTGTTGCAACTTCAAATATTAACTGATGTTATTATTGATGCTTTACTTGACTAATAAAAGTCCATAAAGTGTTGAAAATGATGTATTTATGTAGCCACACCCACCAACCTTCATCTTAAGAAAGAAACGTAACCAGTCATGCATCATCTCACTCCAGCAAAGTTTGTGTTTTTACTCAAACGCACAAAAAGTGGCCATTCACAACGGTATTTGATGTTTGCGTTGGGACAACGGCTTGAACCTGGCCATTCTTTATCAAAAGGCATTTGCTTGATACTTTGTTTTAATTCAGACAAGCAGTTGAGTCAAGACAGTTCCACGGGTGCACAAAATAACACATAGCAAGCCAGACCAAAAAACTAAATAACCAACCAAAAAACGAGTAAAAAGTAAAATACAAAAAAATATATGCCTCTAATAGCAGACATACAGGCATGTCAAACTTTCCACATGGTTTAAGTAGCATGTGTAGCATTTAGTTTTTTAGCTCAATGAGGTTTCTTCTTAATGTTTGAGATGGAATCAGAAACCCCTAGTTTGTCACAATTGGCCTTGTGAAACTCTTTTAATAAACATGGACCAGACGATCTGAGATGACGTGAAGGTTTGTAGTACTCATGACTACTTGAAAGATAAAGTAATAAAGTAGTAGTATGTTTAGTAGTAGTAGTAGTAGTAGCAGTAGTAGTAGTAGTAGTAGTAGTAGTAGTAGTAGTAGTAGTAACCCGCCACCAGCCACCATAGCATCGGGAAGGGACAGAACTCAATGGCATTTAAAGCTTCTGTTAGGACAAAGTTTGTGTTTGCAGTGCACACACCCTCCAAGCTGAATATAGGAGGGCACTTTGAAACAAACAGGATGCATGTGCATGTGTATTTAGAATGATCCCCGTTCCTGTCCGAGTATGATTGCCGTACAAATGCCGGTTGCCTTTTTTGTGCCCTATGGGCTACAAGCCTTTTTGCAGTTGTATTTGTTGCCTAAACAAATCACACCCCTAGGGCGCACTCGACTGAGTATACCCTGAACACCGTAAACACCTCTCCATATCCCCCTGCTGTCTGGCTTCTCTTCTCTTCTCTTCTCTTCTCTCCTCTCCTCTCCTCTCCTCTCCTCTCCTCTCTTCTCCTCTCCTCTCCTCTCCTCTCCTCTTCTCTTCTCTTCTCTTCTGAACTATAAGCCGCACCTGAATATAAGCCGCACCAGCTAAAATTGGGACAAAATACTCATTTTTCCTTGTATAAGCCGCACCTGACTATAAGCTGCACCAGACAATAAGCTTCATGTTAGAGCAGTGGTTTTCAACCCTTTTGATACCAGGGCCCACTATTTATTCAGCATTTGACAACATTTTCACCCCACAGAACCCAAAACTAAAGATTTCTTTTCGTTTTGCCCACAATTCCAGGATGGATTTTCGCTAACAAAACAGGCACAACATGGAGATCAAAATGACCATGACTTATTAATTAAGTGGTGGTAATTTAGATGGTGAATATCATAACTCTTGAGAGTGTAAACATGAAACCAAATGGACCCGCAAGGTATGGGGGGGCGGCTTTGTGATGAAACCGCACCCATGTCATTTTTGGTTACAGGACTTTTATTAGGCAATAAAGCATCAGTAATAACATCAGTTGTTGTCAAAGCTGCAACAGACACGCAGCATGCATAAAGCTAAAGGTCTGACTCAGAGAGTTTTCTGTTTTGAACGATGAAATGGTGTTGGTTTAGTGGTGCCACAACTGTAGTTATTTAGCAGCAGTAGTAGTGGTGGTTCAAATCAGTGTTAATATAGGCACTTTCATTTGAAATATCGTGGGTTGTTTTGCATGCCATTGTGTTTGGTGGGGCAGTCTGGGCATGCCCATGCCTATATGGCCATGCCTATATCCGCCCCTGATTGTTGTATCACTGTCTCCTCTCCTCTCCACAGTTGAATGGAGCACGTCGTCCAGCTTCAAGCGCGTCCTCGGTTCTGTCCAGGTTACCGACACCAAGACCCCGACCTACAATATCACGGGACTTACGATGGTACAGCACACACGTGGACATACTACTTAAAAATGGTGCCATGAAGTTTTTTCATTAGCACGTTTGACTGGAAAGGTTTTAGCCCCCAGGAAGAAACCCTAAATATAAAGAGAAGACATCATTGTACATAAAAACATCAAGGGGTCTATTTACATACTGTCACCTCTTAAATATGTACAAGATTGGAAAAAATACAGAAAATCATGTCATCCCTCTTTAAAGTCCCATCATCATCTGCTGTTCTGAGCCATAACATTCCTGTAGGCCAACCTTTTTGATACCAGGGACCACTATGTATTCAGCATTTGAGCCACGGACAAGCATTCGATGACATTTTATTTTATTATTATTTTTTTTTATTTTATTTTATTTTATTTTATTTTATTTTATTTTATTTTATTTTATTTTATTTTATTTTATTTTATTTTATTTTATTTTATTTTATTTTATTTTATTTTATTATTATTATTTTTTTGCTTGTGTCCACAATTCCAGGCTGGATTTGGCAAAAAACAAAATAGGCAAACGTATATACTGTATAAAAAAAACCTACATTCTCTAGTTGTGTAGACTTGGGCTAATTAAGATGATGATGAATATTTTAACTCTTGAGAGTGTAAACATGAAACCAAGTGGACCAATGGTTTCATCTTTACCACCAGTGGTCCCAGAGAGGGTTCCAAGTGGTCCCCAAGTTGGTTAACCAGATTTAACTCTTGAGAGTGTAAACATGAAACCAAATGGACGCGCAAGGGTCCATTTGGTAAAAATGAAACCAAATGTACCCGCGCTTCATGTTTACACTCTCAATAGTTAAAATATTCATTAAGTGAATTAGCCCAAGTCTACAAAACTAGAGAACTTAGAAGATCAATGGTCATTTTGATCTGTATGTTTGACTGTTTTGTCCAGCCTGGAATTGTGGACAAAAGCATCTTTAGTTTTAGGTCTGTGGGGCTAAAAATGACACCAAATGGTGGTCCGTGGCTCAAATACTGAATAAATGGTGGTGTGAAAAAGGCTGAAAACCACTGCTATAGGCAAACGACCTCATGCTTCATTTAACCAGCTGAATCTGTAACGACTATGACAGGGGTCAGCAACCTGCGGTTGTCAGAGGTGGAGCTTTCAATCTGAACCACCCATTTTCAACAGTTTACTCAGTTTACTATGTCATTAATATACCTTAGAGATGTTGTGTGGACTAGAAATGGAGTTCTGTAAAACTCCTTTATTTTTTTTTTAATTTTTTTAGAAACTACATTTCTGAGGAAAGGTTGTGTTTCACCATGTTAATGATTTTTCTTTGAGGACCTTTTTTCTGAGAGTGTGCAAATGGAACCAAATGCGGCTCCAGACAGATTTTGAATTTAATTTTGGGTCGAAAATCGGATTATGACAACGATGATTTTCAACCTTTTTGATCCCAGGGCCAACCATTTATTCAGCATTTGAGCCACGGACCACCATTTGAGGACATTTTGGCCCCACAGACCCCCAAAAATAAAGATTCCTTTTGCTTTTGTCCATCTTCTAGTTGTGTAGACTTGGGCTAATTCAGATGATGAATATTTTAACTCTTGAGAGTGTAAAAATGAAACCAAATGGACCCGCAAGGGTCCATTTGGTTTCATTTTTACGTTCTCAAGAGTTACATCTGGTTAACCAACTTAGCTGAGGACCACCTGGAACCCTCTGAAGGTCCACCGGTGGTCCCCGAACCACTGGTTGAAAACCACTGATATAAATGATCATAACATGTGGCTCTGATGCTTGCTCCCAACACACAGGGAGTCCACTACTATGTGAGGGTGAGTGCCTACAATGTGAAGGGCTGGGGATCGTATCAGACGTCCACACCGGCCTGCGCTGCCCCCTCCAGTGAGTATGGTGAACGTGCAAGCCAGTCAGATAAAATGCCAGTACAGTACAGACTCAGTTCTTTCTCAAGGTGGCAATGCCACTGCCTGCCCGACATCTTAAAGTGATAGTTCAGTTTTTGTTTTAATTAATTATATTTTTCATGTTTTACTCATCTTTTTCTATTCTTTATATTCTTATTATAATAATGGATTGCATTTTTATAGCGCTTTTCTATGCACAGCGTGTATACTCAAAGCGCTTACAATGGTCCATTCATTCATACATTGGGAAGTAGAGCGGCGAACAGTCAACGCCAGCGTCCCCACTTCCCATATTCACACACCAGCGGTGGCAACCACTGGAGGCAAGGTGGGGTTCAGTGTCTTGCCCAAGGACACTTTGACATGTAGACAGGAGGAGCCGGGAATCGAACCGCCGACCACTGGATCATTGGCCGACCTGCTCTACCTCCTGAACCACAGCCGCCCCATTAATGCGCATGATGTACTTGTTGTTTTTATGTTCCAGTATTCGGCTACATTGAAAATGAGCTTGTTCTCAATCGTATTTCCGAATTTGCATAAAGGTTATGATGATGATGATGATGATGAAGTAATAAGTAATGTAATGTCCTAAAGCAGGGGTTTTCAACCTTTTTGATGCCAGGGCCCACCATTTATTCAGGATTTGAGTCACGGACCACCATTTGATGACAATTTCACCCCAAAGACCTAAAACTAAAGAATTCTTTTGGTGTTTTCCCACAATTTCATTATTCCAGGCACAATTTTGCAGACAAAACAGCGCAGAATTCTTAATTAAATAGTGCTAATTCAGATGATGAATATTTTAACTCCTGAGAGTGTAAAAATGAAACCAAATGGACCCTTGCGGGTCCATTTGGTTTCATTTTTACATTCTCAAGAGTTACATCCCAACCATCTCAGGGACCACTGATGGTCCCCGGACCACCTGTTGAAAACTGTCCTAAAGGGCTGCTTTTTCTCTCGATTGGTTCGATTAGATCGATTGAGACCAATGAAGTCGAAGCGGCGGACTCTTTCGTCTCACGTTATTTTCTCTATCCTTTTTCCGTTTTTAGGCTGGAGGGAGTGCATTGGCGTGAAGACGCAGATCCGGAAGCAGGAGGGCCTGATGCAGAAACTCCTGGAGCAAACGCGAGAGCCTCATTACCAAGGATACTGCATCGGTAACGCCGATAGAAACAGTGCTTTTCAACCGTTTTGATTCCAGGGCCCACTATTTATTCAGTATTTGAGCCACGGAGGATTACCGTTTGATGACGTTTTCACCCCACAGACCCCTAAACTTAAAGATTTGTTTTGTTTTCGTCCAACAATACCAGGCTGGAGTTCTGAAACAAACCAGTCGAACATACAGATCATAAATGACCATTAATCTTCCACATTCTCTAGTTGTGTAGACTTGGGGCTAATTCACATGATGAATATTTTAACTCTCGATGGTGTAAACATGAAACATGGTTTAATATTTACACCCTCAAAGAGTTACATCTGGTTAACTAACTTTCCATCATTTTAGCCTGGGGACCACCTGGAACCCTCTCAAGGACCACTGGTGGTCCCTGGACCACTGCAATAGAAACAAACAAAACAAAATCACACTGGTGTGACGTGTGAACTGGGGCTGTTCAGTTCACGTGCAGTACTCTGTACTGGTGAAACAGCCCCCGTTGTTGATGCGCTAAACATAAAGGTGTACATAGGGACAAAGCCAGGCCTTGGGAGTAGTGGCACTGCTGAAGAGTGTTTGTGTACACTGTACAGGGCTCCGTTTTTGTCACCGCTAAACCCCTTATCCCTTAACTTCTTTGCATTTTGAAACTATTAAAAAAAAAAAAAAAAAAAAAATATATTTTTCAGTAGTTCAAATGGCCAGTAATAGACTGACATGTTGAAATATTCCAATAAGTTTTTCAAAATAGTAAAAAAATAAAAAAAATAAAAAAAAAATAAAAAAAATAAGGGATTTGGGATAAGGGGTTTAGCAGGTAACGAAAATGGAGCCCTGTGTCTCCACTGAAAAAAAATGGCATGGTTGGCTCTTGGCCATGACAAACATTATTGGGACAAGAGACAGGGTTAACAATTTATTAGAAATTAGGCCTAAAAACATTAACTAACTGACTGAATCAACTGAGGAGCAACAAAACATGAGGCTAAAGGAACCTATGAGGTGGGTCGTCAGTAGTAGTTCAGTAGTGTTTGGATGTTTGAGGAAGGAATAAAGCAAAACAACAGACATGGAGTACAAACAGGGGAGTGGAGGAGTCTTCTTCCTCTGGAACTCTCTCTACTACTGGCATGGGCTGGGCTTTTAATAGCTGCAGGGGAGACACCGGGCCCAGGTGACTCCAATTCAGCCGTTAGCTGATACCACCCAGGCTCACCTGAATGGGAAAAAGTTTAAGCAGGCAGACAGGTACTTTAGCCATCTAAAACCCCATCTGCTGACGGATGTGGGCATCACAACAAAAATATATATTATTTGTTGTACTTTGTTCCATTTTGTCTGTTCATTTTTATCTATGTATATCTACAGGTATATCTATTTTAAAAGAATGTTTTATCATATATCATATATAAAGCTATTGGTGGAGAGGTTTGTCTATCACATGTTATGCTTAGCCGTGATTGGACCATAGCAGTTTGGGGAGGGGCTTACTGAAAGTTCTATTTTCCTCCTCTCCTCTCCTCTCCTCTCCTCTCCTCTCCTCTCCTCTCCTCTCTTCCTCTCCTCTCCTCTCCTCTCCTCTCCTCTCCTCTCCTCTCCTCTCCTCTCCTCTCCTCTCCTCTCTCCTCTCCTGCTCCCCCTCCCTTCCCTCCTCTCCTCTCCTCTCCTCTCCTCTCCTCTCCTCTCCTCTCCTCTCCTCTCCTCTCCTCTCCTCTCTCCTCTCCTCTCCTCTCCTCTCCTCTCCTCTCCTCTCTCCCTCCCCTCCCCCCTCCCCTCCCCTCCCCTCCCATCTCCTCTCCTCTCCTCTCTTCTCCTCTGCTCTCCTCTGCTCTCCTCTCCTCTCCTCTCCTCTCCTCTCCTCTCCTCTCCTCTCCTCTCCTCTCCTCTCCTCTCCTCTCCTCTCCTCTCCTCTCCTCTCCTCTCCTCTCCTCTCCCATACTCTCCTCTCCTCTCTTCTCCTCTCCTCTCTTCTCCTCTCCTCTCCCCTCCCCTCCCCTCCCCTCCCCTCCCCTCCCCTCCCCTCCCCTCCCCTCCCCCCTCCAGAGAGCTCCAAGCCCTTCAGCCCTACCAAGCGTCTGTCTGTGACTCGGAGCATCAAGCAGCTGTTCCAGTCGGCCACTAAGTTTGTTCGCCTGCTGCAGAGGTACGGGACAAGTCCGTCCTTGTCCGTTAACCGTTGCTACCACTTCCTTCATGCAGGTCTCTTGTGTCTGTTGTTAGATTTAATGGACTGGAGCTATTTACTTTGACCTAAAAAAAAAAAAAAACATTCATTTCAATGGCAATTCCAATGGCACTTGCTTTGTGATTCGGTAGTGTGCGTGTTTGCGTGTCTGTGTGTGTGTGTGTGTGTGTGTGTGTGTGTGTGTGTGTGTGTGTGTGTGTGTGTGTGTGTGTGTGTGTGTGTGCGCGTGCATGCGAGCGTGTGTGTGTTTCGTCCTGACATTGTAGATTCTACAAAACATTCGCTCTGAAAGAACATACTGAAAGATTTGTGCTGCATTCTCTCATTCTCTAGCCTCGACACCCAGGCTTTCATTTTCGTCCGCCTTGCGCGAAAACGGAAAGCCTGGACTAACGCGCGTTGGAAAGTGGCCTTGAGGGGCGTGTCAACCTTCCGGGGTGGGCGTCGCTCTAAAGAATGTGACGTAGAACATCAGTGGACGGGAGGGGGAGGGGCCGGAGATGACGACACGTTAGTGAGATCAAATCAGAGCGCAGCACTTCCGCCGTGTGGATCCCACGACACCCCCGCCCCCCAAGGCCAAAATCATTGAGGGCTAGACCAGGCTGCTCATTCTCCCCAAAAATAGCAGGTGTTCACTGTTCACAGGTGAACGCCTGCTATTTTTCAATGAAAGTTAAACCACCACAAGTACAATAGAGAATCGTTTTAAGTGCTTAGCATGAGTACAATTCTGAGGTACAGTCTTTGTTATTTTAATCAGTGTATTTTCAATTTGGAGTACTATCTACTTGCGGGATGCGCGACCTACGTAAAGCGCCTCGGACAAAGGCGCTATTTGAATGCAGCATTTGCCATTGAATCGACGAATCATAATCAGTGTTGTAGTGGTGCTTTTAGAAGTGGGGGGACGCCTCTTTAAAGGGGAATTCCACCCATTTTCATTTTTTTTTCTGAGAGTGTACAAATGTGAACCAAATGGACCCTAGCGGGTCCATTTGGTTCCATTTGTACACTCTCAGAAAAAAGGAAATTCATTAACATGGTGAAACACATTTTGATGATGTCATCAGATATATTTCACCATGCTTTAATGATTTTTTTTCAGACCTCCATTTCTAGGAAACACAGAATGGGGGATTTTTTTTTTTTTTTTTTTTTTTTTACCATGTCCACACAACATCTCCAAGGTATATTAATGACATAGTAAAATATTGAAAATGAGTGGAATTCCCCTTTAAGACACGTGCATGCACAATTGCATTTGCCTGCACCAAAAGACAAGACAAAAAAAAACATGGGCCTACTTTTGCCCCAAAAATATCTTAGATGTGAGAAGTGGGGGGACGCCGTCCCCCCGTGTCCCTCCTCCACTACACCCTGCCCTGATCATAATATGTCAACCAACAGAGGGGTGTACCTGGCGACGATCTTCTACCACAAGGAAAACCTCCTGGTGGCGGCAGAGGACCAGCTCCCATTGGTGGAGATCCAGTGTTGCTCCACCTCCATCACTCAGGACTTCCTGTGGTTTGCCAAGGTGAACGGTGCCTCTACACTTGTGTACAGGGGCGGATCTAGGCATGGGCATGGGGGGGGGGGGGGGGGGGGCAATGCCCCCCTAAATGCCCAGACTGCCCCACCAAACATGATGGCATGCAAAAACCATGCTATTTCAAAGAGAGAGAGAGAGAGAGAGAGAGAGAGAGAGAGAGAGAGAGAGAGAGAGAGAGAGAGAGAGAGAGAGGGATGAAAATAAAATATTAGTGCGATTTTGATTGATTTTACACCAGTGACTTTTAACCTTTAATCCTGATAAAAATTAGTGAAGCGCCAGTAACATTAGAATTCATAGAACATGTACAATTTTTGAAAGATATTGCAAAAATGTGCTTAATAATACATTAAATACATTTTTTTACAATACATTTAATTCATGATACTTACTTACAAATATTTATTTAGCCATTTAGTTACTACAAGAGCTAGTTGTACAAACGGACCCGTTAGGGGTCCGTTTTGACCGCGTTAGTGATTTTTTTTTAGACCTTCATTCTAGGAAACACAGAATGGGGTGGGGGGAACTTTATCATGTCCACACAGTCTCTCTAAGGTCTGTTAATGTCATAGTAAAATGTTGAAAACCTTTAATCTCTCCATGTTGCCTCCATGTTTGCGCGTGCGCGTGGACAGCTGTCGTGCGCGTGGCAGCAGGTCCCGTGGCTCCAGCAGGCCCTGTCCTCCGCTCACTCCTCGCCCTCCTCCCTCCTCCAGAACAGGCACAACATCCTTAGAGCGGTCGCACAGCTGCAGGTAGGACCTTCATTTAACCCTTAGTGTTTTGGTGTTTTATCTGTTGAAAAATAGCAGATCTACAAGCTCATGTCGCGCCACCGAGTGGCGCGACATGAGCTTGTAGTTCTGCTATTTTTTGAAAAATTGTGAAAATGTGCTGCAAATCTCTGAATACATTATTTTGGAAGCAAACATTTTTAACTCTTTTTTTTTGTTTCTGGGGGATCCCTAGAACAACATGTTTTCAGATGGGGGTCTGCAGCCAAATATGGATAATTCTGGTGGTCCTTGGCTTGAAATATGTTAGCATCACTGGCACAGGAACACATTTCTTCAGATTTTTCAGAAAAACTAGTATCTAGTGTCAGAAACTATAGAATCTAGTGCCAAAAACTCGATTCTAGTGTCAGAAACTATAGATTCTAGTCTCAAAAAGTAGATCCTAGAAACTATAAACTCTAAACTCCATCAGAAACTATAATTTAGTGTCAATAACTAGAATCTACTGTCGGAAACTACTGTAGAATCTAGCGTCAAAAGCTAGAATGTTGCTGCAGCTATAATCTGGTGTCAGGAACTACTGTATAATCTGGTGTCAGGAACTACTGTATAATCTGGTGTCAGAAACTCGAATCGAGGGTCAGGACACAATGGGTTAACCGAATTATTGTTGCCCACGTATAAAAAAAAACAAAAAACGATGCCAAACCTTTTTGACTCCAGGGACCACCATTTATTCAGAATTTGAGCCACGGACCACCATGGGATGACATTTTAGCCCCACAGACCCCAAACCCAAAGATTTCTTCTTTTTTATTATTTTATTTTAACTCTTGAGAGTGTAAAAATGAAACCAAAATGGACCCGCAAGGCTCCATTTGGTTTAATTTTTACGCTCTCAAGAGTTACATCTGGTTAACTCACTCAGCTGAGGACCACCTGGAACCCTCTCAGGGACCACTGGTGGTCCCCGGACCACCTGTTGAAAACCACTGGATTAGAAGGTTTCCTACGTCTCCACCAAAGAGCTCTGTAGGAGACTCGAGGAGTTTTTAACCCTAGAGCACTTAAAAGGATCCCTGGCTAATAAGACAAATATGCCTAAATGCAGATAAAAACACATTCAATGCTCTTTCATAAATAGAAAATCTTTCACTGAATAGGAAGTGCTCCTGTCACAGGATGATGATGTCACATGAGCATATGCACTCCCTATATTCCATAGAGCCAGACCAAGCCGATATAAATACACAAGGACATATGACATCATCAACCTGCGACAGGTGCAGTTCCTGTTGAGTGAAATATTCTCTATTTATGAAAGAAATAAGATGGCAGTGGTGTTTGATTATTTGATTATTTTAGTTGTATATCATCACGTCCTTCCCATTCATCTTCCTCCTCCGTCTGTCCAGTCGTCTCTAGGCACCGTGGATCTGGGCCAGGTGTACTATGAGCCCCTGAAGGACAGGCAGGGCAACGTCTTGCTGGTTACGGTCAAGGACTTCCCAAACCCTCCCAGGTGAGTAGCGTCAAAACAGGGGCCAAATGAGATACATAAAATATTATGGAGGGCCAAGACTAAAGGCTGGACTAAAGTCTGCCTAATATTAACTTAATTTCAAGACAAAAGTCAGCGTAAAACCAACCATTTTGACACCTATTTATTCAGAGTTCGAGCCACAGAAGAGCACATTTTAGCCCCAAAGAAACCAAAACGAAAGATATATTTTGCCTTTTTCCACAACTCCAGGATGGAACCAGGCTGGAAACAAAACAGTCCAACATCCAGATCAAAATGACCATTAATCTTCTACATTCTCTAGTTGTGTAGACTTGGGCTTATTCACATGATGAAACCAAGTGAAACCAAGTTTCATTTTTACGCTCTCAAAGAGTTACATCTGGTTAACCAACTTTTCCTTGCATTAATTATGCCAGCCAGTTATGATGTTGACTTGTCACGTCACCCCTGCCATTACTGTCTGTGGAAGGAATTGGGAGGGGTTTTCTATCTCCAAAATAATATTGTTGTTGGTTACGATTTGCGCATTTGTGGCACCCCCTATGGATAAAAATGAAAATGATTTTGGCTCCTTGTTGATGCCACTACCCACGACATGCGATCCAAATTCGGGGAGGATTGGACCTTTGGTGCATGATTTGTGGCACTTTTTTTGTGAAATAGGCCCCCCCCACTAACTTTGGAAGCCAATTACGGCCAAATGATATTTAATTTTGAGAGATTTGATCAAAATATGTATAGGAATAGGGGCAAAAAGTGTGTTTTGCGACACAATATATTTTCTATTTACATAACAATATGCTTCGATTAAAAAAAAAAAGATATTTCGACAGTGTTGCCAACTTGGCGCATTTGTCGCTATATTTAGCGCTTTTTCAGACCCCCCTAGCGCCAAAATTAGTGAAAAACTCCTGGCGGAAAATCTAGTGCTTTTTGGCTGGTGAGTTGGGGGGAAATTGATTGACAGGCGCCAGAGATAAAACCCTCATTTTTCACCATTTTTTTCCTCCTATGATAGTGGTTTTCAACCAGTGGTCCCCAGGCTAAATGATGGACAGATGGTTAACCAGATGTAACTCTTTGAGTTTGAGTTACAAAAATGAAACCAAATGGACCCTTGCGGGTCCATTTGGTTTCATGTTTACACTCTCAAGAGTTAAAATATACATCTATGTAGAAGATTAATGGTCATTTAATGGTCATATTCCCTTCCAGGCAAGCATCTAGCGCATTCTAGTGCATTTTGGAAGTGCCACTTGTGCATTTTGGATTTTGGCAGTTGGCAACACTGGATTTCGATACAGTTACTATATGGTTACACCTGACCAAAACAGCTGAAACGGTCGAGTGCAGTTGCCAATCTGCAGTTTCAGATTTTGTTTTATTGCCATACTAGCCTGGCCTAACCTGCAATGATTTTGGTCTCGATTCGATTTGATATATTGATATATCGCTTCTTTTGTCCGTCACAAATGACTGAGCCTTTATTATACTAGAACATTTTAAAGGGGAATTCCACCCATTTTCGAGATTTTTTTCCTGAGGGCGTACAAATGGAACCAAATGGACATTTGGTTCCATTTGTACGCCCTCAGAAAAAAAAATAATAATAACAAAATAAAAGAAAAATCATTAACAAACACAACTTGATGATGCCATCAAGTTGAGCATTTTTAAGCATACAATATAGACAACAAAAAGCTCCAGGGGTTGACACTAAGGTCTCCGAGGCACTTGCGCATCGGGCAAGTGCAAGTCAGGTTCTACTTGCCCTCAGGTCATGGTCACTTGGTTAACCAGATGTAACTCTTGAGAGTGTAAAAATGAAAACAAATGGACCCTTGCGGGTCCATTTGGTTTCATTTTTACACTCTCAAGAGTTAAAATTCATCATCTTAATTAGCCCAGGTCTACACAACTAGAGAATGTAGAAGATTAGGTCATTTTGATGTGTTAATTTGCCTGTTTTGTTTCCCAAATCCAGCCTGGAATTGTGGATAGCTAGAAAGCAGGGAAAGACACAGAGGCAGAGTGCAATGACTGCCTTCAAGACAAATTTATCTTGTGTTGTGTTATAGTGCACTAAGTTGCACACTTGCCCGATCGGGCAACCAGGTAGCAGTCTTCACTTGCCCCACCCTTTTTTTTTACTTGCCCCGGGCAAGCGGGCAAGTGTTAGTGTCAAGCCCTGAGCTCAAACATACACATCAATGCAGTCCGATAACGTCAGTCAGTCTTTCTGACATGAACACATTAATGAATAGACCTACATAAGTATAAAAAAAAAACGATTTTGAACCTGGCGATTCGATATTGACATCAAAGATAATATTGATATCATGGCATTAAAGGGGTACTCCACTTTCAAAAAAAAAAAACTTTTGGTCATTTTATGGTCTACTCAGCCTCATGTGAACACACCAGACAGTTTATAAGTTACTCCATTCAGTATTTAGATATTTGATGTAAAATATTGTTTTATTCATCTGGGTGGGCATATCCAAATATGGACGGCGGCTACATTTTCCAAAACAATATTTTAAAAATAAATGAAAAACTGTAGATGCAATTCCACGGCCCTCTCACATATTAGGAGGACAATATCAGTCACCAGAAACCAGTTTTCGAATAACCTGTCATGGTTAAAATGGAGTTTTAAATTATAATTGGTTTGTATAGGAAGGACGTTCCGGCAGACTAATGAACATCAAATATCTAAGAACTGAAAGGAGTAACTTATAAACTGTCTGGTGTGTTCACACGAGGCTGAGTAGACCATGAAATGACTTTCAAAAAGTTTTTTTGAAAGTGAAATACCCCTTTAAGCATTGCAATATATTGGCATATCGATTGTTTTGCCTACCCCTAGTCATTCGCAGATGAAAGCCGTCGTCCTTTTTTTTTTTTTTTTTTTTTTTTTTGAAAAGGAACGTTAAAAAACCTTTTTTTTTTCTTTTTCCCAACGCAGCCTCCCGGACCCTCCTCTCCACTGGGTGCCGCTGACGCGCCTGGAGAAGAACCGCGGCAGAACCCCTCTGCTGCCGGAGCCCACGGCCATGGACACACTCACCGACCAGCTCAAGGTGGATCTGGGGGAGAGACTGGGCATCCAGACTACAGGATTGCACATTCCAACTTTCGGCCGGAAGTGTGACGTCACGTCCTCCTTTTTTTGAATGGGTTTCAATGGCAACTTCCGGCTAGTTCCTGTCTGAATTTCGGCCGCGGGCGGGTCTTTCCTGCTGCCTGGCCGCTGTCCGAAATTCAGACAGGAAGTAGCAGGAAGTGCCCATTGAAACCCATTCAAAAAAAGGAGGACGTGACGTCACACCCCGGTCCGAGACTTGGACAAAACCCCGTGTAGTTGCAGCCAGAGAGTGATCAGGGGCGTAGCTAGCAATTCTGGGCCCCCTGCAAAGCTTTTCCACATGGGCCCCCCCTTTCCCAGCGGCGGTATAGGGGGGGAGGTGATTTTTGGGAAAAGAGTAGTTAAAGGGGAAGTTCACCCATTTTCAACATTTTTTTCTGAGAGAGTACAAATGGAACCAAATGTTCATTTGGTTCCATTTGTATGCTCTCAGAAAAAAAAAGAAGCGTCTAAAAAAATCCATTAACATGGTGAAAGTACATCTTGATGATGTCATCAAGATGTTTCAACATGTTAATGGTTTTCTTCAGACCTCCATTTCTAGAAAACACATAGAATGCGAAGAAACGTTTTCATCATGTCCACCCAGCACCTCCAGGGTATACTAATGGCATATTAGAATCCAATCCAATCCAATCCAACTTTATTTATAAAGCACATTTAAAACAACGATGTTGGCCAAAGTGCTGTACAACAAGCGTTAAAACAGTGTTAAAGCAAACATGGTGAATTACAATAATAATACAATAATACAAAAATAAAATAAATAGAACAAATAAAAACAAATAAAACAATAAAATCAGACACTGTTAAAAGCCAGGGAGTAGAAGTGCGTTTTTAGCAGTGATTTGAAAACGGGCAGTGATTGGGCCATTCTGATGGGTTTGGGTAGTTGGTTCCATAGTTTAGGGCCCATGACTGAGAAAGCCCGGTGCCCTCTTCTCTCACACCGAGCTCTAGGGACCACCAGTAAAAAATCATTTTCGGACCGTAAGGACCTCCCTGGGGTGTAAATCTGGATGAGGTTGGATATATAGGTTGGGGCTAATCCATGTACGGATTTAAAAACAAACAATAAAATCTTAAAATGAATTCTAAAATGAACCGGGAGCCAGTGGAGTGCAGCTAAAATGGGTGTGATGTGTTCATATTTCCGGGTTCCTGTTAAAAGGCGAGCAGCGGCATTTTGGACCAATTGGAGACGGGAGAGGGAGGCCTGGGTGATGCCAGCATAAAGTGCATTGCAGTAATCAAGACGTGTTGTAATAAAAGCATGAATTACCCGCTCTAGATCCTTGGGAGATAAAACTGATTTGATTTGGGATAAAAGCCTAAGATGATAAAAACTAGATTTCACAACCGCATTTATTTGTTTATCAAGTTTAAAAGCATTGTCCATTTTAACTCCCAAGTTGGAGACCATGGGGACTACAAAGGGCTGAAGTTGCCTCAGGTCTAGGGATGGTGGGTTTTTGCTGGCACTTGGTCCAAAGATTATAACTTCAGTTTTGCTTTCGTTTATGTTGGAATGTTGAAAATGGGTGGAATTCCCCTTTTAAAATGCTTCAATCTGGTGCACTTTGAGATCAAATATTTTTTCATAATAATCAATACAAATAAAAGCTTATTAATGCAAGCTTTTAGTGGGCATTAGGGGGGCTTTGGGCCCCCCTAAAATTGTCTTAACTTAAATGACCCATTTGTATACTCTCAGAGCTCAGCTTAACATGGTGAAAATACATCTTGATGATGTCATCAAGACATTTCACCATGTTAGTGGTTTTCTTCAGACCTCCATTTCTTGGGAACGCAGAATGGGAGGAACTTTTTTTTTTTTTTTCATGTCCACCCAACACCTCGAAGGTACATCAATGACATAGTACAGGGGTTTTCAACTTTTTTCATACCAGGGACCACCATTTATTCAGCATTTGAGCCACGGACAGGGGTGGACTGACAGTCTGGCATACAGGGCATTTTCCCGGTGGGCCGACCCCCCCGGGGGCCGTTAATGTCGTGTTTTAATTAAAAAAAATAATAATGAATAAAAAAAAAAATCTGCACAAAACCGGCCCACGAATCAGTGCTGGCGGCCCTCTGTCCTCTTCAAATGAGACTGCCTATTGCAGGGTTTTTATAGTTAACTAAAACTAACTAACTAATTTTAGTTAGCCCGAGCCCCAGAGCCCCTTATGTCTTAAATTCTCATGGGGGCTCAGGCCCCAGAGCCCCACAAAGATTGCAACGCTAATTATAAGGGTCTTCAGAGGGCCGCTCTGAGACAAAATTGCCCGGTACGTTTTGAGCTCCCAGTCCACCCCTGGCCACGGACTGCCATTTGAGGATATTTTAGCCCCACAGACCCCCAAAACTAAAGATTTAATTGGCTTTTGTCCACAATAACAGGCTGGTTCTGGGAAACAAAACGGTCAAAACATACAAACCAAAATGACCACTAATCTTCTAGTTGTGTAGACCTGGCCTAATTAAGATGATGAATATTTTTTAACTCTTGAGAGTGTAAAAATGAAACCAAATGGACCCGCAAGGGTCCATTTTTGTTTTTGTTTTTCATTTGGTTTTTTTACATTTGCGGAATGGGGCAAATGTAAAATGTAAGGGGCAAATGTAAAATGTCCCATTTGATGGGTCAAGAGAACATGTTGGAGGGGCAGGAGAAAATGGTATGCCATACCATTTTCAGTTACAGGACTTTTATCACGCAATTAAGCATCAATAATAACATCAGTTGTTGAAGTTGCAACATGCATAAAGGTGATGAAATGCTGTTGGTTTAGTGGTGCCAAAATTGTAGTTATAGTAGCAGTAGTAGTGTTCCAAATCATGTATAATCATCATTTTCCAAATCATTTATAATATAAGCACTTTAATTTGAAATATCTTGTTGTTTTGCATGGCATTGTGTTTGGGGGGGAGGGGAGACTGGGTATTTAGGGGGGCATTGCCACCCCCCCCCCCCCGTGCCCATGCCTAGATCCGCCCCTGGGTGGAATTCCCCTTTTAACGTCCCTCCATCCCTCTCTCCCTCCCCCTGTCCAGGAGAAGCTGTCGTTCCACAGACACAGCATCCAGTGGGCTCAGCCAGGGCTGTACGTTGGAATCCTGAAGCTGTGCAGCTCCGTGGAGCAGATCAGAGTCCTGGTGCCACAGAGGCTGCCCAACCTGCTCTGCCACACGCGCGTCCGACACAACCCGCACGTCTCCAGGTCAGGCCACTGGATGGAACATTTCACAATTGGGGGGGGGGCAGGGGAAAATGTTATGGGTGTGTGGCTTCATCGTCCGTGTCGCTTCGCGCCATGGGCGATGACGCCGAATGCTCCAATCAGAAGCCAGCGCTCTGGTCACGTGAGCGGTAACATATTACAGTACAATTCACCGCTCCGCTCTATATTGGACCGCTGCATAATCAAGGTCCCCAAAGTGCAAACAGCTGTGCTCATATCAATCCGCGCTGCGCTTCCGCATTTAGTTCCAGCACGCCGTTAGTTAGCGGGTCCATTTGGTTAGCTTGCCATTCAGGTGATGGATATTATAACTCTCTCGAGAGTTTCATGTTTATGCTACGGGTCCATTTGGCTTAATGTTTATGCTCTCAAAGAGTTACACCTGGTTAACTAACTCTCCGTCATTTAGCCTGGGGACCACCTGGAACCCTCTCAAGGACCACTGGCGGTCCTCGGACCACTGGTTGAAAACCACTAATGTAGGCCATGTAATAAGTGGGATAACACCCTTCGAACCGGTGATTTGTTTCCTAATAACTGACCGAGGTCAGTTAGTTTCGTCGGGTGTTATCCCTTACATATGCTACAGGGAGGAATGGACATGGCTACAGAGCCATATCTTCAGTAACAGTGACAGATGTATATATTTATATATATATATATATATATATATATATATATATATATATATATATATATATATATATATATATATATATATATATATATATATATATATATATATATATATATATATATATATATATGTATATATAGGGAGGAATGGACGTGGCTACAGAGCCATATCTGTATGTATATAGGGAGGAATGGACGTGGCTACAGAGCCATATCTTCAGTAACAGTGACAGATGTATATATATATGTGTATATATATAGGGAGGAATGGACGTGGCTACAGAGCCATATCTTCAGTAACAGTGACAGTGCCCAGAACCTGCTGCTGAGCTGCGGCGGGGCAGAGGACCCCGAGGGCCTCATGGAGAGCAGTGGTCTGGGGGAGTTCGGCCGGTCGCTGAGAGCAGCCGTCACCCTGCTGCTCACCAAGCTCAACATCCCCCTCTACAGGGTAGGACACCACACTGCACTCACATTACACCCTGGATCTCTCACATAATACTTTAATACAGGGGTTTTCAACATTTTTCATACCAGGACCCACCATTTATTCTGCACTTTAGCCACCGACCAGCACTTGAGTTGAGTTTAATTTGAGTTGATTTGAGTTTAATCTCTCGGGTCCAGGTTTTTGTTCACGATTTAGGAGAGAGGAACTGGCAAAACGTTGGTCAAAATAACAATTCTTCTACATTTTCTAATTGCGTAGATTCTTAAAAATCAAGTAATTCAGATGTTACTCTTGAGAGAGTAAAATCAAACCAAATGGACCCTCAAGGGTCCATTTGGCTTCATTTTAACAGTCCCAAGAGTTAAACAAATCTAGAAGGGTCCATTTGCTTAACAACTGTTTATCATTTAGCTGGGGACCACCTGGAATGAAAAAGGTGGAAAATCTATAATCTCACTGTGATGCTTGTTGATCAGCTGTTTTCGCAATATTGCTGCACAGTGGTTTTCAACCTTTTTCATACCAGGGCCTGTTATTTGTTCAGAATTTCAGCCATGGACCAACATGACATTTTAGCCCCACAGACCTCCAAAACTAAAGATTTTTTTTGCTTTTGTCCACAATTCCAGGCTGGATTTTGGAGAAAACAAAACAGTCCAACATACAAATCAAAATGACCATTAATCTTCCACATTCTCTAGTTGTTTACACTTGGGCTAATTCACATGATGAATATTTTAAAGGGGTACTCCACCTTCAAAAAAAAAAAAAAAAACTTTTGGTCATTTTATGGTCTACTCAGCCTCATGTGAACACACCAGACAGTTTATAAGATACTCCTTTCAGTATTTAGATATTTGATGTTCATTAATCTACCCAAACCCATTATAACTTAAAACTCCATTTTAACCATGACAGATTATTCGAAAACAACCCATCTTTTTTCTGGTGACTGATATTGTCCTCCTAATACGTGAGAGGGCCGTGGAATTTCATTTACAGTTTTCATTTATTTTTAAAATATTGTTTTATTTATTTGGGTGGGCATTCCCAAATATGGAGGGGGCTACATTTTACAAAACAATATTTTCAAAATAAATGAAAACTGTAGATGCAATTCCATGGCCCTCTCACGTATTAGGAGGACAATATCAGTCACCAGAAAAAAGATGGGTTGTTTTCGAATAATCTGTCATGGTTAAAATGGAGTTTTAAGTTATAATGGGTTTGGGTCCGGCAGATTAATGAACATCAAATATCTAAATACTGAAAGGAGTAACTTATAAACTGTCTGGTGTGTTCACATGAGGCTGAGTAGACCATAAAATGACCAAAAGTTTTTTTGAAGGTGGAGTACCCCTTTAACTCTTGAGAGTCAAGATCAATCAAGAGTCAATCCAGATCTTGAAACATGAGATCTATAGCGTCCCGTTCGGAGAGCGATTCCAAACCCAGCAGCATCAGTTGTTGTGACGTTTTGTCCCCCCCCCCCCCCCCCCCCCCCTCCCTAGGCCTATCAGTATGGGGTCTACACGCGGGAGCTGCTGCAGTTTGGGGACAAGGTCTCCATGCTGCTGCTGCTGCCCCCCAGTGAGGACTTCAGCTCCAGTTACTGGCCTCTGGTAGGGACCAAGGAGCCTGGACTCACCATGCCCCTGCAGGTCTTCGAGTTGGGTACGTAACCCAGGGGAAACTTTATACATTTTAGTCTACTTGCCGGCTCCATAAAAGCCCTATGGTGATCCACCATAGTGATGCGCGGGTCAGTTTTTTTTTTTGTGACCCGCGGGTCCCGCATGTAATATTAATTCTTTGTACGCCGTTCTCGAGCTGCTCGTGGATTTCCCGTTAGATTATGCCCGCCGGTCACGCGGACGGCGCGTATCACGACGAAATGTAGATTTCATTCTTTAATCCAACTATTAGTCCGAGCGCATCGTCTGATAATGATCCCGTTGCTGACTTTCATTTGGGACAGAATTGGCGACAACTTTTTTTTTTTTTGTCCCATTCACATCCATTCAATCCAATGCATTCAAACGGCTCTCCTCCGGTTTGCCCCCTGAATGTCGTGAGCGCATGGGTAAAGCAGCTAGGGCTACACTGCTCTTCCTGACTTGTGACCCGGATGTTTTTGCTCAGATCGTCAGAAGAGAGGTCAGCCAAGACAACAGAAACAGCATGACAGAAACAGCACATCCTATTTAGGAGATCTGAGCTTCAAAATAAGGGTTTTTTACCGATCTCACTGGTTTGAGCCGTGGCAATGGGGAGAAAACAAAGAAGATTCGATCGTGGTAAATGAGTTAATATGACTTTGCCCAGCCTGCCTGCCACGCAGCATTGTATATGTATTTTCGCGACTTGACCTGGCCCGCAACCCGGCAACATTACTGTAAATACAGTCAAATATGCCTGTGAATGAGGCTTTTACGTGGAAAAAAGGCTGCTTCTCAACTGTCGTATAACAGTGCCCGCTGAGCACAGATCTAAAAAAAAGGTCTTAAAAGGGTCTAAAAGTGAAATGTCTGATCTTGAGACGTTGATTAGTTGTCTAATCAACCCCTCGATCAAAATGTAAATATGGTACATCCTCTAACTGTGTAGATTTCTCATAAATCATGAGGATGTTTAGCAATTGTTTTGTCAGTGTGTTTTGGTCCATTCGATTCAATTGCACACTCTCGAGAGTTAAAGAACTAATAAGCAAGGGTCCATTTGGTTTAGAGCTGGGGTCGGCAACCCAAGATGTTGAAAGAGCCATTTTCGACCCAAAATTAAATTCAAAATCTGTCTGGAGCCGCATTTTATTTTTTTTTTTCCTCAGAGTGTGCAAATGTGAACCAAATGGACCCTGGTGGGTCCATTTGGTTCCATTTGCACACTCTCAGAAAAAAAGGTCCTCAAAGAAAAATCATTAACATGGTGAAACACAACCTTTCTTCAGAAATGGAGTTTCTAAAAAATAAAAAAATAAAGGAGTTTTACAGAACATTTCTAGTCCACACAACACCTCTAAGGTATATTAATGACATAACTGAGTAAACCTTTGAAAATGGGTGGTTCAGATTGAAAGCTCCACCTCTGATAACTGCTGGGCTTTTTTGACATGGCCAGGTGCTACTTTAACTGGCAACTGTCAGACAGCGCAACGCGTTTTGGGTGACTGAAATGTTTATATTATTTGGTGTGGATCACCCCAGTGTGTGTATGTAATAATGCTACAGCCACTGAGCCACTAGGGCTGTGTTCTGGAGCCGCATGCGGCTCCTGAGCCGCAGGTTGCTGACCCCTGGTTTAGAGCTTTCCTGTTTGGTTGGGGACCACGTGGAACCCCCTGGTTGAACTCCACCACCTTACATGAATAAAGTTCTACAAAGTGGGACAAACACCTGAAATTAGTATTACTGTAGTCTGCAATTTATTTATTTTTATACCCCACCTCAGCTTTATTTCGAGTATATATTCATAGACCCACAAACAACGGTGATAATAGCGCCCTCGGCTGTACACTTGTATATCTTGCCTCCATGTTGCATCATCGACGCTAGAGGACTTTGCAGACTGCTCATAGAGCACCTATGCTATTTATTTTTTTGGCAAAACTCCCACGTACCAGAGAGAGGGTGGAAAACTGGGCCTCCCGCCAGGGGCGGATGTAACATGTCCCATTTGCGGGGGCAAGAGAACATGTTGGAGGGGCAAGAGAAAATGGTATGGGTGCGGCTTCATCGCCCGTGTCGCTTCGCGCCACGGGCGATGAAGCCGCACCCATACCATTTTCGGTTACAGGACTTTTATTAGTCAAGTAAAGCATCAATAATAACATCAGTTGTTGTTGAAGTTTGCAACAGACACGCAGCATGCATAAAGCTAAAGGTCTGACTCAGAGAGTTTTCTGTTTTCAATGATGAAATGCTGTTGGTTTAGTGGTGACACAGCTGTAGTTAGTTAGTAGCAGTAGTAGTGGTTCACATCATTGTAAATATAAGCACTTTAATTTGAAATATCTTGGGTTGTTTTGCAGGGCATCGTGTTGGCGGGGGGGGGGGGGGGGGGGGGGGCAGACTGGATATTTAGGGGGGCATTGCCCCCCCATGCCCATGCCTAGATCCGCCCCTGCCTCCCGCACGCAACAGGAAAGTGGTCTAGATGCATACGATATAAACGGCGTTAAACTCTCTCCGTATTACTCAACCAAAAACTATGGATCTGCTATTTTTTGTTAATTACAGGAAGTAAAACATTTTTTTTATACAAAAATATACTAAATAGATTCTAGTGTCCTAATTTCTGACACTAGAATCTATTTTTTTCCTGTGTCAGGAACACAGATTTCATGCCGAGGACCACCAGAATTATCTATATTTGGCTGCAGACCCCCATCTGAAAACATGTCCTAGGGATCCCCCAGAAGCAACGATTTGAGTTAAAAATGTTTGCTTCCGAAATAATGCATTCAAAGATTGAAAAATATCAGACCTACAAGCTCATAGCGAGCCACTCGGTGGTGCGCTATGAGCTTGTGTATCTGATATTTTTCAATAGCTAAAGTATAACAGTAATGCTGAGAACACCAAAACGCGTTCAGTACAGAAAATACTCAACATAGGCGTGCATACATAGACGTCAAGGGGGGTTTGAGCACCCCCTAGTGGCCCTCTCTGGACCAACATGCCCTTTTTAAAAGAGCAAAAACATGCTGAAATGCTGTTTTCTATGCGTTTTTAACCCCCCAAAACTCAATTTTCCGCCGGGCGGCTTCGCCGGGCGGCTAGAGCGCCCTCCTGGTTACATTTGAGCACCTGCCCTTGAAACTCTCTGTGCACGCCACTGATAATCAACTTTGCTGTTTTTTTGTGTGTATCTGTTTGTCTCTCCCGTTGTCCTTCCCTCGGACCCCTGTTGCAGTTCACTTCTGGACGTACGAGCGTGACTTCCTGTCCCAGTACTGCCAGGCGTGGGTCAGACTGGAGCTGGACACCCACCTGGCCCAGCAGGCTCTGAGAGAGGCCCTGGACACCAAGGAGGTACAGGAGGCCAGGGACCGCCTGGGCCACATCACACAGCTGTCACAGGTAAGCAGGGGCGGACGTACCATTTCCCATACCGTTTTCAGTTACAGGACTTTTATTACTACTAGATGGCAATGGAGTGCAATCAGAGTTGGACACGTTCAACCAGTCACCTAGTTCTCAGAATTGCGACATTGAGGGGTCAGAAACTGAGCACTCTGCTGTTCAAGCAGCCTAAATAGGGACAAACTGGAGTTGGAAATACATTGTTTCCAAAAGGCCTAGCCCAAATAAGGGCTATTTTAGGCATGTGTGTAACATGAAAATTGTTTGTATAGCTACAATTAAAATTCTCATTGCTCAGATTTTAATAGAATACAGTATAATGTTGGTATTTGATGATATTCGGTATTCGATATTTTTTATAGACCCAACGATATTACTCGGTATTGATTTCCAATCTCGAAAAAAAAAATGTTTTCGAAAAACTGAATGGGATGTTGTTCAAATTCCACCTGTTTCTATCACTCCGGGTGAGGCGGTGTTTTAGCCAATCACAGTGCAGAGTTTGTACAGACTAAAGTTTCTCATATTCAGGCCCAAATAGTAACATTTCCCAATTGGGGGGGCAGGTGAAAATGGTGAGGAATGGAAGCTGCACCCATACCATTTTCATTTAAATTCTTTAGTTCTGTGACCCACAAGACTTATATATTGTACAAGACTATGTATATTAGACAAGTATCAATAAGTAAGTATCAAAGTAAGTATCAATTTTCTGTTTTCAATGATGAAATGCTGTTGGTTTAGTGAGATAACTAGTCAGTTAGCAGCCGTAGTAGTGTTTCAAATCATTGTAAATATAAGCACTTTAATTTGGAATATCGTTTGGAATGTGGGTTGTTTTGTATGCCATTATGTTTTGGTGGGGGCAGTCAGGGCATTTAGGGCCCGCAGGGGTTGACACTAAGGTCTCCGAGTCAGGTTCTACTTGCCCTCAGGTCATGGTCACTTGCCCCCCAGGTTCCAGGTGGTCCCCAGTTAAGTTGGTTAAACAGATGTAACTCTTGAGAACGTAAAAATGAAACCAAATGGACCCTTGTGGGTCCATTTGGTTTCATTTTTACACTCTCAAGAGTTAAAATTCATCATCTTAATTAGCCCAGGTCTACACTGTAGAAGATTAATGGTCATTTTGATGTGTTAATTTGCCCGTTTTGTTTCCCAAATCCAACCTGGAATTGTGGATAGCTAGAAAGCAGGGAAAGACACAGAGGCAGAGTGCAATGACTGCCTTCAAGACAAATTTATCTTGTGTTGTGTTATAGTGCACTATGTTGCACACTTGCCCGATCGGGCAACCAGGTAGCAGTCTTCACTTGCCCCACCATTTTTTTTTACTTGCCCCGGGCAAGCGGGCAAGTGTTAGTGTCAAGCCCTGAGGGGGTCATTGCCCCCCCCCCACCCATGCCTAGCTCCGGCCCTGCACATATATTACTTCCAACGTGTCCCTGTGTTCCAGCGTCTGGACGCGGTGTGGAGGGACTCGCGCTGGATCATGGACTGCCTGCAGTGCGTGCGTTCCCGCCAGTGGGTGGGGGCCGTGCCGCTGGGCCTGGTGATGGGAGGGGAGCCCCCGCCGGCCCCCGACACGGAGGAGGAGGAGGGCAGTCTGACCGCCAGGCTGACCTGGCCGCACCGGCCGCAAGCGCGGAGGACGGCCGCGGGTATGGAAAAAAAATAATAATTCAAAGATTTTGCGCCACGTTTTCACCGTTTTCAAAAATATCAGGCCAGTCTGATATTTTACAATAGCTAAAGTAATGATGATGATGCTAAGTAATGCTAACTAGTGCTAATAATGCTAAGTAATGCTAACTAGTGCTAATAATGCTAAGTAATGCTAACTCGTGCTAATGCTATGTACTGGTTCATATTGGTATCAGCAATACTGTGTCGGTACCAGAAAAGTATCAGTATTGTCCCTAATTTGTCATCTTCAGACGATTCAGTATTGGTAAATATACCAGTATAACCAGCACATTTGAGTGAGGCGGGCTATTCTGGTCTGCTATATCATTCTGCTTCATATAAGAGTTTTTTTTTCTCAAAGCATCAAGAAAAATTATCGGAATGATCTGGATAGTATCAGGAGGAGCAAAAAAAAAGTGATCGGGACAACCGTAATTGTTAATGCTAATAATGCTAATGGCATCGCTTCATGCGATGGGATGGCAGAGCACGGCCACAGGCGCGTTCTAAAAAGTGCGAAAAACACGTTTTTCAACTCACTGGGCCTTTAACTAGTGTACTGAACGCGTTTTGGTGTTCTAAGCTTTACGTTTTAACCATTGAAAAATAGCAGATCTACAAGCTCATAGCGCGCCACCGAGTGGCGCGCTATGAGCTTGTATCTCTGCTATTTTTGAAAAATCGTGAAAACGTGGTGAAATCTTTGAATATTACAGTATGTTATTCAGAAACTAGACAGGGCACAATGGGTTAAGGTCATGCGAACGTCGTTCTTTTCTTCCAGAAACTCTGGTCAGCGTGAGCCCTGCCAACAACAACAACAACATCGTGGTGAGCAGCAGCAGCAGCACGGAGGTCTCCTCCACCCCAACGGCGACTGTGGCGGCGGCGGGTGGTGGGGGAGTAGTAGTAGTAGGAGGAGGGGGAGGGGGAGGGGGGAGCCTGCTGCTGGCGGTCCAGGAAGAGGCCGCCGCCATGGTGCTGATGGAGGGCGTGGCCAAGGGCGGCTACCCCGTGGACGTCAACTCCCAGTCCGCCGTGGACCTGACGGCCGTCGGCCAGTCGCAGTCGGAGGGCCTGCTGGGCGGCTGCGAGAGCGCCCTGATCCAGTCGGTGATGCTGGCGGAGCCCGCGGCACCGACGGCGGCGGCGGCGGCGGCAACATCCGCCCCGGACGCGCCGTCAGACGTCGGACGCGACGCGGCGGTAATCGGAGTCGCCGCGGACACGGTCCCGATCCCCAGCATCAGCGAGGTGATCGAGCCCATGGAGATGGCGGAGCTGGTGCACATCCTGCCCGCGCTGAGCCTCATCGACGAGGAGATCGCCGACCTCAACAGCAGCGTGGACGGCGGCGGCGGCGACGAGCCGCCGCCGCCGTCGGTGATGGAGATGCTGGAGAGCTTCGGGCTGGGGATGGTCGGAGGAGGAGGAGGAGGCGGGGGCCAGAGAAGCCCCGGCGCAGAGGCGACGAACGAGGCCTCGGACGGTCCGGCCGCCGCCGTCGAACTCGGAGAGCGGGGGGAAGCGGTGGTCGTCCGCGAGAACGATGCGCTCGGCGCAGACATGTCGGCGGCGTCCGGCGTGCGATGGGACTCCTCCTCCGTGGGGGCGCGGCTTCCGTCGAGGAGCCAAGCGGAGTGGGACCGCTCATCTTCTTCCTTCACGTCCTGATGACGTCTTTCTATGAGCCCCCTTCCCTCCGAACCACTATGTCCCTTAAGCTTGGAGCCTAGAAGGAGGACATTTTTATTTTTCTAGATGGTGCTGCAGTTTGCCGTTTTTTCCACTGGTCGCTATTAAACCTAGCCCTACCCCCTGAACCTAACCTCAGTAAAACCTATTCCTAAACCTGACCTTAACCCCCGACCATTGTGCCAGCGCTCGCAACCATTGGCCATGGTCAATCAATCAATCAATCAAAACTTTATTTGTATAGCACATTTCATACAACAAGTGCAACACAATGTGCTTCACAGAAAACATGAAATCAGGAAAAGAAAGACAGGGAAACTATGATGAGCATATGCAATATGAAAATTAACTCTCAAAATCAGTGCCAGCCCTTTTTCATATTTTTGGAGCTCGCCAGTGCCAGCGATTTTCATCTAAAAATCATATTTCATATTTCGGTCCATGTTTCCCGACGGACAAGTTAGTGGACGGACACACACTTTTGGTTCCGGGTTAGGCCGTCCCTTGTTATGCTCTAGCAATGGTCGCCGCGGTCGCTGCTAGCTGCTGTTAGCATGGGGATCGTATTGAACCGGCGCCGGTAAGTTACGTCACGTACAGTAGCGTTTACGTCAGCAGCATCAGTCGTTACTGTAAATCATAATGATAACGGATGACGTAGATCTATTTCCATGGCATGAAAACTGTTAACAGGCAAAAGCAATGCTAAAAAGATAAGTTTTAAGGTTTCTTTTAAAAAATTCTGTGGATTCACACAGCCGAAGGTTGGCCGGCAGGCTGTTCCACGTTACTGGGCCATAAAAGCTAAACGCTGCTTCACCGTACTTTTTAGTTTTGGGTTTTACCCTGGGGATTTCTAAGAGCCCTGTGTCAGAGGATCTGAGGCTCGCCCAGGCACATATCTAGGAAGCATATCTATTAAGTAAGCAGGGGCATTTTCGTGCATAGATTTAAAAATAAGTAAGAGGACTTTAAAATTGATTCGGTATGACACTGGTAACCAATGGAGTGAGCGTAGGATTGGAGTAATATGTTCTCTCCGTCTGGTCTTAGTCAGTACACGCGCTGCAGCGTTTTGTACTAATTGAAGCCGTTCATGGTGGCAGTCACTACCAGTGGTCATGGTCGCAAAATGATTTTGGAGACACTTGGAAAATAACATAAATCAGTTATATCAGTTTGTTTCATAGCGGTCGCGGCCGTTTCACCTCTATAAATGCAAAATGATTGCCTTGTGTACTACGAATGATGTCATTAGGCATTTTGACACATCTATTTTGAAATGTTTTTAACACAATCTGAGCCGGATTGGCGAGTCTCAGTTAATCCCACTCCCCAGGGACCCGGGGAGTGTGTGATTGATACGTCACACTCTGGGGATGGCAACACAATACGGAGATTTCTCCTTCGAAATTTCGCGAATTTGACTGTCACTGGCGCTACCGTTTGGCCTGGGGTATAGAGAGCAATTGTAGAGTTAAAGCGCAAATAACATACATTTAATACTTCATCCTTAGTGTATCCCTCAAGCTTATTTCTAATGGCTTGAGCCTCAATCACCACTCTGATATAACCAGTCTTGTCATTTCTTTGAGAGCAGTTTAGCTGCAGTACCACCATGTCCTGAGGTAGTGGGAGGTGCTGAATACGCAGATTATTTAATATAAGAGTCATTGTAATAGTGATGTTAGATCAGGGGTCGGCAAAAAAAAAAAAAAACTTGTTTCCATTGGGTCAGTATCAACACATCCTCACAGCCTAAAAGGTAAAACTTGCCTTTTATCCAGACCATGGATAAAAGGACCATGTCGCCTTCTGAGACCCTCGTAAAAGGACTTCTATGCCTTTTCTCTAAAAAGGCGTTCCGTGCCTTTTCCGTCAGAAGGCATAATGTGGTTAGTGATTTATCGGAGAGCTCTGGGGTATGAAGGAGCGCTTGTTTTATCTGCCGGCTACTACTAGTAGGGCGGGGCGAAGCATAGTTTTACTGAGGTTATGTTTAGGGTTAGTTACCGCATAAAGCACCGTCTAACTCTCACCCTAACCTAACTCTAACCCTAAACATAACCCCAGTAAACCTAAGCTATGCCTATACCTAATCCTAACCCTAAACTTAACCTCAGTAAACCTATGCCTAAACCTAACCTAACCCTAACCATAACCTCAGTAAAACTTCCTTCGCCCCGCCCTACTAGTAGTAGCCGGCAGATAAAACAAGCGCTCCTTCATACCCCAGAGCTCTCCGATAAATCACTAACCACATTATGCCTTCTGACGGAAAAGGCACGGAACGCCTTTTTAGAGAAAAGGCATAGAAGTCCTTTTACGAGGGTCTCAGAAGGCGACATGGTCCTTTTATCCATGGTCTGGATAAAAGGCAAGTTTTACCTTTTAGGCTGTGAGGATGTGTTGTCATTATAACGCTGGTGGCAACTAAAGTCTCTGTAATGTGTATGCTGTGCCATCATTAAAAAATGACCTGAAATAAAAGGGATGTAAGGTCATTAAAGCTAAGCTGTTGCCTTAAATAATTTTAGTGGTCCTGTTGCTAATATTATGTTGCGATAGCCTAATATTCGCGATAGCTGCCAGTTCTAAACTAGTATTATTCTCTTTCGAGATGTAAATGATAATGATATCGTTTGCATATCATAAAGCAGAGTATCTGTAAATAACCTGTGACATGTCTTCTTTTATTTGTCTGCATCGATTCTTTTTTTTTTTTTTAGTAGTCATTAACACATGATGGTACTTCACGCGTTGTCCGCTGCATATAAGGCTCCGAACAATTACAAGATTACTCTATATTAGGCATACTTTAAATGTAATATAGGCAACTTTAGTGTGTGCAAAGTCTGTGTTTGTAAACAGATTTAAGACTAACTCCTCCTCACCTCCACTCTATTGGCTCAGTATGAAACTGCTGGAATTAGAAGGACGTACAAGCGACATCGAGGGGGGAAAAAAATAAAGTATATTTTGATTTTTGTCAAAAGAGTTGCCTATAATACATTTGACTAGGTCCGGGGCCGTCGGCAACCCGAGATGTTGAAAGAGCCATTTTCAACCAAAAATTAAATTCAAAATCTGCAAAAAATGTGAGCCTAATAAGCCCTTAAAGGGGAATACCACCCATTTTCTTTTTTTTTCTGAGAGAGTACAAATGTGAACCAAATGGACCCGCCAGGGTCCATTTGGTTCACATTTGTACTCTCTCAAGGTCCGAAAAGAAAAATCATTAACATGGTGAAACTCAACTTGATGATCATCAAGTTATGTTTTTCACCATGTTAATGATGCTTTTTTTCAGACCTCGATTTCTAGGACACAGAAAACGGGGGAACTTTTTTTTAATCATGTCCACACAACATCTTTGTTAATGATATAGTAAACTGTTGAAAATGGGTGGTTCGGATTAAAGCTTGAACTCTGATACAGGCTTTTGTTGCGATGAAACTGTCAAGACAGCGCATGGCGTGTTGGGTGCAGTCAGTGACTGAAATGTTTCTATTATGTTGGCGGATCAACCCAGTGTGTATGTAATAATGCTACAGCCAGGGAGCCACTAGTTCTGTGTTCTAGAGAGCCACATGCGGTTCCTGAGCCGCAGGTTGTTGACCCCCGGACTAGGTAAAACCAAATTTAAGCTAAAGTAAGGAAAGTCACGTATTGCCTGCAGGACCGAAGATTGTGGCCTGCAAACTATTTACTGTACCGGTCTGCACTTTTGACATTTACTGAAACAATACTGTTTTGACCATATGGATTTGTATACTGTATATGAGCCATTCTACCTTATTTTACCTTAAATTCAGTTTAAAAATGAGTGACATTTTTATGCCAATTTGGAAAACCTTTGACCACATTCATGTTACACCAGATCGACAGGACAGAAATTTAGCAGCGGCACAGTCGGTTATCATATCATGTCTTTGTACTTGATCACAACTTCAGCATAGTGTTGTCATAACGACACTAATTGTTTCAGTAGTGACTGTTTCGGTAGTGACAACTTCATCTAGAATGCCTCATATACTCTGTCATCCTGTATATGCGAACTCTTGAAAGTGGCACCTTTCATATAAGCTACTTCGCAAAAAATACGATTTTACTAAAAATGCTATGGATCTCACTCCACATCTGTATTTAATGTCATATATGATTCTTATACATTTTATGTTTCCTATATTATGCATTTATCTTTCTGGGTACAAAAAATGCTATGGATATTATATTAACTTTATTCTCTTGAATGAGGATTGTATGAAATGTGACATTTGCAAGAGTTTGCATATATGACATGCATGTAAAATGTTCCATATGGGTGCTGTTAATTCCAACAAAGGTCTTCTTTATCATGACCCTACACATACATACTAATAGTATGTATGTGTAGGATCGGTGGCATGGATGGGGTGAGATTTAACAAATGACGACATGCGCATATAGTGTGGATATTTGAATACAGGTTTAATGTTTTTTTTTTGTTGTTGTCTACCCGATAAATTCAGTTGTATTATGTTTCTGAGTGGGTGCCGCTTACAGAGGCTACAACCTTGGAAGTGTCATCTTATTTTGAAAGTTGAGTTGAGGGGCGGGGCAGAGGGTTGTAGCTTCTAGATGTTCACATGTTTATTCGTCTCTTCAGAACATTAAAATTCACCAATTTGAAGTGTGCTGACTGTCTTCAAGATGGAACTATTTCAAGATAGTGTCAGGTGATCTCCGGTTTTCCGGTGCACACGAAAGGTTTTCAACACTTTTTGACTTCCATGATTCTTTCTTTCACATCCCTTTGAAAAGTCATATTTTGTGTCACTCCATTCCAGGCACAGGTGCCCTTAAAGTGGGGGTGCCGTGATTTTTGTATTTTTTCCAATTTTGTACATGTTTAAGAGGTGACAGTATGTAAATAGACCCCTTGGTGTGTTCCTTATGTGCAATGATGTCTTCCCTTTGTATTTAGGGTTTCTTCCTGGGGGCTGAACCTTTCCAGTTAAACGTGCCAATAAAAAAACTTCAATATAGTGACATCATGTGCTCAGCCCCTCCCCTAACCCCTTTATCACGCAACTAAAGCTGTGGGTGTGGCTTCAGTTCAGGTGGATCTCCACCCATCACCACCCACCAGGCAAACCAGGCATACTTAATGAACTGGTAGGGTGGAATCATAAAAATAACATTTTAACAAACACTGTACACTTTTTGCGAAAAAATCGTAATTTTCATACAACATTAATACCTGATGATCATGTTTTAGGGTAGAAAAAAATCATGGCACTCCATCTTTAAATAAGGAATTGGAAATAATTATGTGTAATCAATACAATTGGCAGGCCTGGATGCAACCTTTCCCAATTGATGGTGATGCAAAAATGGTATGATATACCAGGGGTTTTCAACCTTTTTCATCTCAGGGACCACCATTTATTCAGCATTTGAGCCACGGACCACCACCATTTGATGAAGATCTCACCCCAAGAACTTAAGACTAAAGCATTCTTTCGGTTTTGTTCACAATTCCAGGCTGGATTTTGCAAAACAAAACAGTGTAGACTTCTTAATTAAGTGGCGCAAATTCAGATGATGAATATTTTAACTCTTGGGGGTGTAAAAATGAAACCAAATGGACCCGCAAGGGTCCATTTGGTTTCACTTTTACACTCTCAAGAGTTACATCTGGTTACCCAACCTACCATCATTTAGCCTGGGGACCACCTGGAACCATCTCAAGGACCACTGGTGGTCCCCGGATCACTGGTTGAAAACCACTGTGATACACCATTAACAAACCAGTCTAAAAATGAAACCAATTTTACACTACACTCTCAACAGTTAAAATATTCATCATGTGAATTAGCCCAAGTCTACACAACTAGAGAATGTAGACGATTAATGGTCATTTTGATCTGTATATAATATGATTTTGGCAGTTGGCAACCCTGGACTGGGTTTCATGAACCCAATTTAAATGCCATATTTTACTTGCATTTTTATTGCCTGGTTCGGTTGAACACATCAATAGATCGATGTTGTGATCGATGTCTTATCTGCATAGAATTGGATGGCACTGCTAATTTGGTAATTGATAATTGGCAATTTACAGCAGTTAATATATATCTAATATTGTGCTCGTCTTACACTCTGGTCTAGGCTCAGGCTGATTGTCTACAAAATAAAACATTACACTTAAGTTCAGAAAATCCTACCCATCTACTCATTAAGCGTCAATTTGCTTGCAAATGCAGTGACCCTTACTAGAAGTCACTTTACTATACTTGGTTCCGCGTCACATTCATAGTTGTAGTTGAATAGCTTGCAGTATGTTGTTGTAGTTGTAGTACTGTACAGTATGTATAGTCTGTCCTAGTTCGGTCTAGTGTCTGTTTCGTTTTTCTAATAACCAATTATTATACTTGGCACTTCATTATACTTTTAGTTTATTATAGCTTTGTTAGATAGATAGCACTGTAATGCCGTCATTTGTTGCACTATCCAAGGTCTATCCAATGCCTGCATAGTCGAGCTCGGTGACCTCAACGGGGTGACAAGGATCTAACTGACAGGAATTGCCATGGTGACTAGCATCTCCTACATATTCCCATATAAAGAGTGTTTATCCGAATAGTTTACTTTTCTCGCGAGTCTTCCGTACAAGACTAGAATATTTGTCCTTTAACCTAGACATTGTATCAGAGGTTCAGATATCCCAGTCAAGCTTTCCCCAGGGGATAAATAAAGAGTATGGCTGCTAGTGGTTTGGTCTCTGGCCAGGAGGAACCGATTCCCCTGAAAGGCGTGGAGGTGGAGGTTGATGTCAGAGACCACGTGGCGACAGTGACCTCCACCCTGCGGTACGAGAACACGGAGGAGAGCCCCATAGAGGCCGTCTTTGTCTTCCCTCTTCCCGGCGATGCCGCCGTCTGTCACTTCAGCGCGAGGATTGGACAGTCGGAGGTCGTGTCCGAGGTGAAGGAGAAACAGGAGGCTCACGAAGACTACGACGACGCACTGAGCTCAGGCCAGCAGGCCTTCCTGCTGGAGGAGAGCGAGCAGAGCCCTGACGTGTTCTCCATGAGCGTGGGCAGTCTGCCTCCAGGGGAGAGCGCCTCCGTCAGGCTGCAGTACGTCACTGAGCTGGCCGTGGAGGCCGACGGCGGGCTGAGGTTCTGCCTGCCCGCCGTGCTCAACCCCCGTTACCAACCTCATGGTGGTGGTGGAGGGAGCGCTCCACTTCAGGTGACCTCTGTTCCGGCTTCACTGGTGCCCTACGGTCTGTCCTTTACTGCCCGAGTGACCTCCCCTAGACCCATCTCTAAAGTAGAGTCCAACTGTTCCCTGGACCCTCTGCAGTACCTTGACGCAGAGCGGACCCAAGCCACGGTCTGCCTCGGCGACGGACACAAGTTTGACAGAGACGTGGAACTGTTGGTTTATTATGAAGACGTCCACCGGCCCACTGCCATTGTAGAGGCTGGAGAGGATTCTGCAGAGCCTGGCTCTCTGATGGGCGACCCGGTGGTCATGTTGAGCCTGTACCCTGAGTTCCCTAAAGCTGTGATGTCATCGCTGGCTACATGTGGGGAGTTCTTGTTTTTAATGGATCGTTCAAGCAGCATGGATGGGAAACGCATTGACACCGCAAGGGACACACTGCTACTACTACTGAAAAGTTTGCCAATGGGCTGCTACTTCAACATAATTGGCTTTGGAAGCCGTTATGATCACATCTTTCCTGGGAGTGTGGAGTACAGCCAGACCACCATGGATGAAGCTTTGGAGAAAGTCTTGACCATGTCTGCTGATCTAGGTGGGACAGAAATCCTAAAGCCTCTAGAACACATCTACAAGCAGCCCTGCGTTCCCAATCAGCCCAGGCAGGTCTTTGTCTTCACTGACGGCGAGGTGCGGAACACCAAGGAAGTGCTAGAGCTGGTGAGAAGAAACGCAAGTTCTCACAGGTGCTTTACTTTCGGGATCGGGGAGGGGGCCAGCTCTGCTCTCATCACTGGCATGGCCAAACAGGGAGGAGGTCATGCCCAGTTCATCATGGGAACGGATAGGTTGCAACCCAAAGTGATGCAATCCCTTCGCTTTGCCCTGCAGCCAGCCATGCTGGATATTTCTGTTTCATGGGATCTGCCAAAGGGAGTGTCTGTGACACCTCTGTCTCCACAAATCACAACCCTTTTCCAGGGCCAACGGTCACTAATTTATGCCCAGCTCACCGGAGAGAATCCAGGGACCAGTGAAGGCTGTGTAACTGTGAAGTATAGCCTGGCAGGTCAACCTTACGTGAATAAGCACAACTTTGGTCTCAAACCTAACAAGGGCACTGGGTTGACGGTCCACAGGTTGGGGGCTCGGACCCTGATTCGTTCTCTGGAGTTGGAGGAGAGGGAGGGGCAGCAAGGGCAGCAGAAAAAAGCAGTGAAGAAGAGGGTGGTGGAACTAAGCATCCAATCAGGTGTGGCCAGTGCTTTCACTGCCTTCATTGCTGTGAACCAAGGAAGTCAGCAGACTATACGAGGACCTCTGCTACGCAGAAATGTTTCAATATCCTCTGGAAAATATCACAACTACTCTCTAGGCTCTAATCCAATGCAGTGCTTTTTTAACGGGAAACTAGAAAAACGACTCTGTAATCCATTACCGCGCTTTTTTGATATTCCAGATCGTGGCTTGCAGAAAAACTACTCTCTAGAAAAACTACTCTCTAATGAAATACAGCCCCTTTTTGACAACGACTGTCCACAGCGCTTATTTGACAACGATATTCCAGATCGTGGCTTGCAGAAAAACTACTCTCTGGAAAGACAACTCTGTAATGAAATACCCTATTTTGACAATGAACGTCCACAACGCCGTAGTCCAGATCGTGGCTTGCGGAAGGCAGCCCAGGCTATTGACCCACTGCTCCAGGTGATCGTCCTCCAGAAAGCTGCTGGATTCTGGACCATAGATCCAAAGCTGACCAACGTGCTGGGGAAGACTCAGGAGGAGGTGAAAAAGTCAAAGGCTCTACCAGTGACCGAGGATGTTTGGGCCACTGTTTTGGCTCTAATCTGGCTCCACGGCTTCAAGATGGAAACCCGGGATGAGTGGCAATTTGTGGCCTGGAAGGCAGTGTCCTGGGTCCGTGCTCAGAAGGTGGGATGCATCACAGAGTGTGTGGAGGCTGGAAAAGCCTTGTTGGGCTGCAAATTGCAGAAAGTAGACCTGGGGCTCTGAGAGGTCCTTCTTATCTGGCTGCTCTTTGACCGTTCTCTACCAATATCGTTACTGGAAGATGGAGATGGATGTAGAAGGAAGATGATGATGATGTATTAACAAGAGAATGACTACCGTGATCATTGTGGTGCTATCATGCCGCGGCCGCCTGGGTATGAAGGTACAGTTTGTTCATTGCTCAATGTTGACATTGACGTGACTAAGTTAGGTTGCCTGTAGTTAGGAGGAATATACATTGATAAAGTAAACATTTCATTAGCCTATTGGTTCCTTATTGGTTGTAATTCAGGCCATCATGCCCCTTTGCTGTTGGGTTGGCTGGTCCAGTTATTTTGTCCAGGTGTATTGTTTGTAGTTTGTATTGTCCAGTAAATAGTTAATATAATAGTGTTCAATTACAGTTATTATCTTTATAGTCCTATGTGCTACTGAATGAAACAGATAGCAGTGGTATATGACGGAAGGAAGGAATAGAAATGCTATTATACTGTAGAAATGTTTGTTTTATTTTGTGTGACAACACTTCATATGTACACACTCTTTATCCCACATTGGTGAGTTTCAATCTGGTCGCCTACTTGTAACCCTAAATTTAAGTGAAATGGGTGGAAAAAATAGGCTTGAATTGGCAAAAAACGTTGGTCCATGTGGCGAGCTGCGGCTACGGCCCAGCCTCAACCAGGCTCTGCTTCTAGCGGCCCCAAGGTAAATTGAGTTTGAGACCCCTGGCTTAAGGCTATTTGGCAGGCCACAACTGCAATCCGACCTTAAATGAAGTGAATGAAGGCAAAAATGGCCGACTAAATGTTATTGTTGTTGGTTGATGCATAGCCTTTTCTCATTTTCCTCCTGCCGTGGAGATATACAGTATATGCTCAACTATTTGTTGCTGGTTAGTGGTTGTATAACAACCTTCTCTCACTCTCTATCCCTCCCTCCTTCCCCATGGAGTTGCTCATCGTGTTGTTGCGGGATGCAATCGTGTTTCATGACTGTATGTTTATTTGTTCTGTTGAGTATAATATAGTCTTTATTTGCTGTATAATTGGAGCACATACATGTAGCCATTTTCTCCAATTAGTGTGTTTTTTGAGCATGTGAGTGTGTGCTTAATATGCAACTTTGGTGGGGAACTTTGAAAAATATTGCCCCCCTGAAAAAATGAATGCCCCACCACTGATAATTTTCTGGCTACGGCCCTGTTTCAGGTTGGCAGCGTGAAAGTTACCGCAATCGGCTCGGTAAGTACTGTATGTAGGTTGATGTTGCTCACGAGGTTACAAGGTTGGTATAAAGTTGGTAGATGGCATGTAAGTGTACGTAGGGATTAGAATGGCATTATTGGTCATGGTCCTTGATGGTGATGTTGTAGGTTGTTTCAATGTCGGATTTCTTTCAAAATCTCTCCGTTGTTTTGTCGTCTTTACGTTTTCTATTTCATAGAGGGGCTGAGTGTGCGTTCTTAGAAGTCGGCGGTGCGCGTGTGCCCTGCTTGTGCACAAGTAGGCCGTTTATGATCTATATTTGTTATATACTTCTAAATATGTTATTTTAAAGGCGATACACCGTGAATTTTACATTCTTCAAGATTTTTTCTTTCTATTTTGGCATCCAAAAAAGTATGTTTTTAAACACCTGTATGTCTAATGTCATTCTTTAGTGATGTTACCAATTGTATTAGTCCCCCCCCCGTTAACTTTGCACCCTCTCCATAGCATCCTGAGAAATAAAAATAATTAATGAGTGGTTGTTGGGGAGTATACAAAAACGGTATTATGAGGTAACAAACTTGATGACACATCTGATTTTTAATTTGTGATGTAGCTCCTTTAAAGGTAGGGCAAGTGATTTGAAATCCATGGTGTAGTACCAGCCTGGTGCACCAGGGGCGCCCAAGAGTAGCTACACTATGTGAACCTGCTGCTCGATCCTGATTGGAGGAGAATTCACCCTCCACCTGGGGAACTTTTATTGACAAGTAGCTAAGCTACATAGCTTAACTACATTTTCCCGTAACTTGTAGTGTAGGTTACTACATTTGCTCTGGGAATAGCTTGTAGTGAAGCTACACTACTTGTTTCGAGTAGCTTGTAGTGAAGCTACACTACTTGTTTCGAGTAACAAGGATTGTAGCTTACTACATTTTCCCACACACATTTTCAAATTCAACCCATTTTTAATGAGTAGAAAACCTCTAATAGCCTATACACTACATCCCAAAACTTAAACATGCCACCATCCTATGTTCAAACCCTCCGCTAAATTATTATCATTATGATTTTTACCCATATTGTTTTATTATTATGATTAGTATTTAGAAAGTTGTACATTAAGTTAAGATATATATTTATATTATGTAGTGATTATGTAGCAAGCTACATCAAGCTACTTTTGTCATGTAGCTTGTAGTGTTGCTTGCTACAAATCTCTGGCGATAGCTTGTTGTGTAGCTTAGCTGCATTTTTTCGAGAGTAACAAGTAGTGTAGGTTACTACATTTTCCCAGTAACTTGCCCATCACTGGAAACTCCATATATGGTCTGCACACCTTATAATAGAGCATTTTAACAGAAAACATTTTTTTGGGGGGTGATATCTGACAAAAGTGAAATCACTTCCCCTACCTTTAAAGGAGATTTCCGCACCGAAACACATTTGGTAACACTCCCCCACCCCCCGCAGCCGCACTCTTGCGGGATTTCAGCCCCTGCCCCCCTATATCTGCACGTCCCTGACAATGACACACACATCTCTCCTCATTTGACATTGGGCAGCAGCAGCAGCAGCAGCAGCACCACCAGGATGCCGTTCACAGCAGCTTGGCTGAAAGTAAAAATGATGAAAGAAGATGTATCATGTCGCAATATTGGGGAGAACAGAGCTTGTAAGTAAAAAACAATCATGGCAAATATCATGGCTATCATTGTGCCAGACCTCTACAGCTAGTAGATTTAGTGTTGGACTTCGCTGTGTCTGTTCTGATCGCTGGATGGAGGATGGCGTCACCACTGGAATGTGCAGCGTCAGCTGAAGGTACGCTGTCCATGGCATATGGGACGCGGATGGCGTGTGTGTGTGTGTGTGTGTGTGTGTGTGTGTGTGTGTGTGTGTGTGTGTGTGTGTGTGTGTGTGTGTGTGTGTGTGTGTGTGTGTGTGTGTGTGTGTGTGTGTGTGTGTGTGTGTGTGTGTGGAAGCAAACAAAATTTATAATAGAGTATAGTTATAGTTACGACAACTCAGTCCGCTTCATGGGGCCAGTCCAATGGCCGCTCTTCTACCTAGACTTGAATAGAGAATGGGGACAACAAATAGGGACAAGTCCTGGACCTGAAATAGGCAGAAATGCATTGGATTTAGTAATAGTACAGCATTATGTACAGTAACATTGCTGTACAAAGGTTACTGTAGGCCTGCACAATACCGTTGACGTGTTAAAACCGTGGTTAAAATCGCTCTTATTTGCGCTACCCTCATTGAAAACAATGCATTTCCAACTTCGGTTTGTCCCTATTCGGGCTGCATTGACAGCGCTCGAGCGCACGGTACGTTTCTGACTCCTCAATGTCGCAATTCCTCTACCAGATGGCTCTGATTTATAAACAACGGTCTCCTGCGCGTGTTGGGCTGGATGTGACATTAACACACACCTAGAACCTCGATACATCATTATGATCTATCTCTATCTTAGTGTTTTTCAACCTTTTTTTTAAATAACAGGGCCCACTATTTATTCAGCATTTGAGCCACGGACCACCACTTGATGACATTTTAGCCACACAGACCCCACAACTAAAGATTTCTTTTGCTTTTGTCCACAATTGGCCTCCAGTTAAAATAAAATGACCATTAGTAATATCCACTACTCTAGTTGCGTAGACTAGGGGCTAATTCAGGTGATGAATATCTTAACTGTTCAGAGAGTCTTTACACTCTCAAAGAGTTACATCTGGTTCACCAACTTTCCATCATTTAGCCTGGGGACCACCTGGAGTCCTCTCAGGGACCACTATAGTGGTGTTCCCCGGTCCACCTGTTGAAAACCCTTGATTCAAATCATCATCACATGGCCTGCCGCCTTTAGTTTAAAATATTTGTGTGTCCACAACAAGACATTGTCCAAATACTGGGAATAAGAATGTTCTTGATCACTAATAATTTGTCTGAAAGGTGCTTAGTACTGTACATCAGGTGGTTTTCAACAGGTGGTCCGGGGACCACCAGTGGTCCCTGAGAAGGTTCCAGGTGGTCCCCAGGCTAAATGATGGAAAGTTGGTTAACCAGGTGTAACTCTTGAGAATGTAAAAATGAAACCAAATGGACCCTTGCGGGTCCATTTGGTTTCATTTTCACACTCTCAAGAGTTAAAATATTCATCATCTGAATTAGCACCACTTAATTAAGAAGTTTACACTGTTTTTGGCAAAATACAGCCTGGAATTGTGGACAAAACCAAAAGAATTCTTTAGTTTTAGGTCTTTGGAGTGAAATTGTCATCAAATGGTGGTCCGTGGCTCAAATGCTGAATAAATGGTGGTCCCTGGAGTCAAAAAGGTTGAAAACGCCTGCTCTACATGATACATCCCACACTTGTTTCTATTCTATATGAGCTGGACGTTGAGCTACCACATCAGCAACCAATATAGCCTAATGTAAAAATGTCATTCTGACCCCATTCCACATTAAATGTTAAAGGGCATTTGTTTTCCAACCAAGGTTAATGTTTTAGGGTGTTATTATACAAAAATAAAAGATTGGTGTTTACATCTTCTATAGTTTTGGCATTTTAGACCTTTTTGATGGGGGTTGGGGGGGGGGGGGGGCATTCGAGCATGGTCCTCAAATATGTGTTTTTTTTTTTGTTTGTTTGTTTGTTTTGCAAAAGATATGGTGATGTATTTTTTTTATTACTTACAATAGATCTAATAGACCCCAAGGAATTATACCTGATCAGAGGAACTACATAATGTGACAAACTGCCATATTGAGCCTATTCCACATTGATGTCCATGTACCTCTCTCTAACTTGACATTTTAGGTCCTGTGAACCTTTGTGGCCACACATAATTTCCTGAGGTTTATTAGGACCATAGTAGCCTAGTTAATAAAAAAGTAATAAATAAATCACTATAATATACTTTATATCCGTGCTCGAATGCCCCCACCCCCTGTCAAAAAGAGCTAAAATCATAAAACTAAAGAGAACAGCGACAGTGTTGCCAACTGCCAAAATGCACCAGTGGCACTTCCAAAATGCACTATACAGTATATACTGTTGACCATTAATCTTCTACTTGGGTTGAATGTAACCAAACAGAATGTAGCATATGTGTCTACAAACATGGGGGAAGACATTTCGTGGTAAGAAATATATTCTGAGGTTGTATTAATATCCTCTGACTGCATGGAGGAGAGTCATTTATGTATAGCATATAATAGGAGTTCCAGCTTCTGCCTTGTATCTCGCTGCATTGCACCAACAACAGTCCTATAGCACCATCTAGTCGCAGCACTTTCTTTAAAAGATTATCCCATGATTTTGTAGCCCACTTTTTCACCCAGTGCCAATGGGCCTTTAGCTAAGCATAACGTGTGAAAGACAAACCTCTCCACCAATAGATTTTCTGTATGACAAAGCATTGTTTAAAAAAAAATACATTCCACACACATTTTCCCACTGCACAGGGCATGCCTTGTTGACGGATTTGGAAGAGATGTTGAAGGTCTGGTTCCAAAAAATGAACCAGTATTTATTGTGTAAAGTCCATGATATTTACATTGGAATAAATGAGCCCTGGGCTGGAAAAAGTCCTAGGGTGGACACACACCCTCCGCCAACCTGGGGAGGCAACCGACTGCCTCATGCTTCCTTCAATGCACGAGGAGTCCAAGCTGCCCTCTTTTCACCTGACAGGGGGGAGTTTGCGGAAGTAGACCCTACTTCCGTCAGTCTTCTGGGTGCTTTCAAAACACTGAAATGAATGGCAAGGAGGCAGGGCTATCACTTCATTGCAGTCTCTATATTAATTACTGCATCTTTTTGTGAGGGACCCTAGGAGACACAGGGAGAACATGCAAACTCCACACAGAAAGGCCCTTTCGCCAACACCAACCCGGGTAGGACGAGACATTCCGCCAGCACCCACAACGGTGCCCCTCGCGGGAATCGAACCCAGAACCTTCTAGCTGTGAGGCGACAGCATTAACCACTGTGCAGGCATCGGTGCAGTAACTCAAAAGGGCCGATCGCAGCACGACAGCGAGTGAATTAATGGAGAATTCGACCCATTTTCAACATTCTAATATGTCATTGGTATACCTGGGGGTGCTGGGTGCAGTGTTGGGACATGTGCACTACGTAACTTAATATATTACATAATATATTACCAAAATGCAGTAACTTGTAATATAAATATATTACTTAACAAAAGAAATCTAATATACTATATTTTTCTTTCTGCATTACTGCATTACTTTCAATATTACTTTCTCTCAATCTGTCTCGTTGAAAGTGTTCTTGAGAAATTATCTTGACAACTGCAGAAGTTAAATAATTACTTATTTTCTATCATTAGTCATCAAATTATTTACTGGCTTCCATGAATGTAAGGAATACATTGCAGGGTTGCCACTGGCCTACGCAATATTTGATTAATAGTGATACTAAATATTTAATTATACATTTTGTAAAATGTTTTTTTTAAGTAATATGTAATAGTAATATTACCGTATTGTCCGGAATATAAGACAACTCGTTCATAAGATAACCCTCATTTTTCAAGACCCATTTACAGAAAAAAGAACATTGAATGTCAAATAGTATAGCCCCTGAATATAAGACGACTGCATTTTGGGGATATTTCCATTGGGGAAAAAAACATAGTCTTATATTCAGGCCAATAGGGTAATATATTACACTTGCCCAGACAGTAATATTGTAATATAATATATTGCTTTAAAATGAAGGTAATAATTAATAAGTAATATATTAACAAGGTAAAGTAATATTCCGAACACTGGGCTGGGTGGACATGATAAAACGTTGATATGATAAACAGGGGTTGACACTAAGGTCTCCGAGGCACTTGCCCATCGGGCAAGTGCAAGTCAGGTTCTACTTGCCCTCAGCTCATGGTCACTTGCCCCCCAAAAATATATTGTAAAGGTTGCTGATGTAACTCTTGAGAACGTAAAAATGAAACCAAATGGACCCTTGCGGGTCCATTTGGTTTCATTTTTACACTCTCAAGAGTTAAAATTCATCATCTTAATTAGCCCAGGTCTACACAACCAGAGAATGTAGAAGATTAATGGTCATTTTGATGTGTATGTTAATTTGCCTGTTTTGTTTCCCAAATCCAGCCTGGAATTGTGGCTAGCTAGAAAGTAGGGAAAGACAAAGAGGCAGAGTGCAATGACCGCCTTCAAGACAAATTTATCTTGTGTTGTGTTATAGTGCACTAAGTTGCACACTTGCCCGATCGGGCAACCAGGTAGCAGTCTTCACTTGCCCCACCATTTTTTTTTACTTGCCCCGGGCAAGCGGGCAAGTGTTAGTGTCAAGCCCTGATAAAAATGTAGTTCTTTTCCACCACTCCTAGGTGCCACAGATTCCGAGGCGCCCGCAGACTCCGGCGCCAACCTCCTACGGATCATTCTGGTGGGGAAGACAGGCGCGGGAAAGAGCGCCTCCGGCAACACCATCTTGGGACGGAACAACAAGCAGCCCTTCCGGGTGGCGATGTCGCCGTGCTCCGCCACTACCCGCTGCGAGATGCAGACCGCCGCGACGGAGGTGGGCGGTGACGACGGCGACGGCGATGGCGGGCGACGGGGAAGGAGGAGGAGGGCTGTGGCCGTGGTCGACACCCCGGGCTTCTTCAACACGCGCCTCTCCCCGCAGGCCGTGACGGCGGAGGTGGGCCGCAGCGTGTCGCTGGCCTCGCCGGGCCCCCACGCCTTCCTGCTGACCGTCCGACTGGGCAGGTTGAAAAAAAATAAATAAAATCCTTTAACACTTTGACCGCTCGATCCCACGTTCACGAATGCACCCGAGTTAGTTAGAACGGCTTCCCTCCCTCCCGACGACGAGTTGCCCTAGTTATGCTTTCAAGGATTCAATCCACCTTTTTTATTAGTTTTATGTCATACAATTTTCGCCTGGATAGAATTGAGATTTTCCGTCACTTCATTCTGAAAAAAAAAAAGGTCCATCACACAGTGTGCAAAGGCACCACCTTTTCTCCACCCTAATAATACCAACTTGTATTCTATCTTGTATATTGTATTCATCGTTCATTAGTTACCTAAAGGTGGTATGGCTAGAAGGTATGGTGCGTAGAGACCGAGCGTTACCGGAATGCGTATTACTGCTAAACGTGTAGGTTGCACCCCACCAAAATGAAATGCTGTGATGTTGGCGTTCACTGTTGTTTGTTTTGAATCTCAAGTGCTGATAGGGGTGTGCCGGACTCATAAGCATGGGTCCTGTCACTTCCTTGACTTTGTTTATACTGCTTATGACCGCCATATCTTCAGAATCTGCCTCCAAGCAAGGTGAAATTTGCCATTTTGGCAAAGCTTTTGGGGGTGCATCCCACACGTTTAGCAGTGTTGCGCTAAACGTGAGATTGGACAATCTCTACGAGCCATACCTTGTTGTGAAGTTTATAAGGTCTCCTGATTGTTCCTGCCACTAATTGCACCAGAATGAACCAGTGTTGCGCATTTGTCGCTATATTTAGCGCTTTTTCAGACCCCCCTAGCGCCAAAATTAGTGAAAAACTCCTGGCGGAAAATCTAGTGCTTTTTGGCTGGTGAGTTGGGGTGAAATTGGTTGACAGGCGACAGAGATAAAACCCTCATTTTTCACCATTTTTCCTCCTATGACAGTGGTTTTCAACCAGTGGTCCCCAGGCTAAATGATGGATAGTTGGTTAACCAGATGTAACCCTTTGAGAGCGTAATTTTTTTTTACGTTCTCAAGAGTTAAATTATTCATCATGTGAATTAGCCCAAGTCTACACAACTAGAGAATGTAGGAGATTAATGGTCATATTCCCTTCCAGGCAGAGCATCTAGCACATTCTAGTGCATTTTGGAAGTGCCACTAGTGCATTTTGGATTTTGGCAGTTGGCAACACTAATTCAGATGTTTGATGTTTGAATATAACTTAACTCTTGATCTCAAGAGTTACAGATCTATAAGGGTTCATTTGGTTACCAGTGGTCCTTTCTAGGAAGGAATGTGACTCTGGCGCCTGTGACTGTCAAGCCATTTCACCCCAACTCACCAGCAAAAAAGCACTAGATTTTCCGCCAGGAGTTTTTCACAGATTTTGGAAAAAAAGCTAAATATAGTGACAAACACAGGTGAAATGCAACAGCAGTAACAGACTGGTGAGACAAGGCAGGCGTTAGCAAAACAATAACAGACAGGAAACACTAGGAACAGAACTACAAAATAAAGGTACACAGAACACCGTTCCTGACGTACTCTTTATTACTTAACAACAGGTACACCCACGAGGAGAGGGACGCCGTGCAGTGGGTGAGGGCCACGTTCGGGCCCGAGGCGGCGCGCTTCACCGTGGTGCTGTTCACGTTCGGCGACCAGCTGCGCGGGACGAGCCTCGGCGACTTCCTGAAGGAGAGCGTCGAGCTGACGGCGCTGGTCGACGGATGCCGCGGCGGCTGCCACGTCTTCGACAACGCCGGCGGAGACGGCGAAGAGCAGGTTAGTGTAGGCCAGGGGTCAGCAACCTGCGGCTCCTGAGCCGCATGCGGCTCTAGAACACAGCCCTAGTGGCTCAGTGGCTGTAGCATTATTACATACACACACCAAAATAATATAAACATTTCAGTCACCCAAAATGCGTTGCGCTGTCTGACAGTTTTCGTGCCGTCCTCGAGCTGCTCGTGGATTTCCCGTTAGACTACTCCTGCCGGTCACGCGGACGGCTCGTATCACGACGAGATGTAGATTTCATTCTTTAATCCAACTATTAGTCCGTGCGCATCGTCTGATGATCATCCCGTTGCTGACTTTCATTTGGGACAGAATTGGGGACAACTTTTTTTTCCCCCGTCCCATTGACATTCATTCAATCCAATGCATTCAAACGGCTCTCCTCCGGTTTGCCCCCTCAATGTCGCTGGCGCATGGGTTAAGCAGCCAGGGCTACACAGCTCTTCCTGACTTGTGAGCCGGATGTTTTGGGGCAGATCGCCAGATGATCGATTAGGCAAGACAACAGACACAGCATAACAGAAACAGCACATCCTGTTTAGGAGATCTGAGCTTCAAAATAAGGGCTTTTTTACCGATCGAACTGGTTTGAGCCGCGGCAGTGGAGAGGAAACAAAGAAGATCCGATCGCGGTCAATGAGTTAAAGAATGATTATATTATTAATTATTACCTGATATGGGATGTGAGGGGTAAATGTTTTTCTGGGCAACAAAAAAAAATGTAAACAGATTCTTTCAGGTTCCCTAGGGTTCATAGAACATAAAAAACATGTTTTTTTTTTTTTACGAAAATCTCCACGAAACGTTCACTGAACCAGATTCCGCTACATAACTATGTGCACTTAAAGGGGAATTCCACCCATTTTATGAGAGCGTACAAATGGAACTCAAATGGAATTCATTTGAAAAAAAGAAGCGTCTAAAAAATCCATTAACATGGTGAAAATACATCTTGACGATGTCATCAAGATGTGTTTCACCATGTTAATGATTTTCTTCAGACCTCCATTTCTAGGAAACACAGAACAGGGGAACGTTTTTTTTTTTTTATCATGTCCACATACATACACAACATCTCCAAGGTACATTAATGACATATTAGAATGTTGAAAATGGGTGGAAATTCCCCTTTTTAAGGTGGCGGGGCTCCTGGACAAGGTGGAGAAGATGGTGTCCGAGAACGGAGGCGCCTGCTACAGCGGCGAGATGTTCCGCGAGGCGGAGAGGGCGGCGCGGCTGGCACGGGAAGGCATCCTGGCCGCCAGGGCCGGCATGCCCGCGTGGAGAGAGCCCTGTCAGGAGGAGGACGACGCCGAGGAAAAAACGCCGGCGCCGGGAAACAAGGAGAGGTAAGTCCAGACATAATGTCATTTGACCTTGAACTATTTGCGAAAAAAAAAGCAAACTCAGCTGAAGTTGTATCTTCACTATCCTGAATAACAGATGAAAAAAAAAGTTGCCTGGAGGGGAAAGCTTTGAAAATGGCCTTTACAGTGTGTATGTCAATGGTGGCCAATACATTTCCCCACCGACAATTCAAGGCAACTTTTTTATCTGTCATTCCGGACATAGTGAAGATACAAATTCAGCTAAGTTTTCCACAGCCGGGCTCATTCATTCCAATGTAAATATCATGGACTTTACACAATAAATATTGGTTAATTTTTTGGAACCGGACCTTCAAAATCTATTCCGAATCCATCAACAAGGCATGCCCTATGCAGTGGAAAAATGTGTGTGTGACATTTATTTTTTAAAACAAATGTTTTATCACATAGGAAAGCTATTGGTGGAGAAGGTTTGTCTATCACATGTTATGCTTAGCTGTGTTTGGACCATAGCAGTTTGGGGAGGGGCTTATCTAAAGGTTGAACCCCTTCTATGCCATATAATGCCTGTTCTATAAGGACGGACGAGGAGGAGATGCGTCGCGACGCGGAGGCGGCGCGGAAGAGCGAGGAGAAGCTGTTCTGGTGCGAGCTGATGACGGCGCTGGGGAAAGGCGCGGCGGAGGGCGCCGGCATCGTGAGCAGCAAGGACAAGGGCAAGCTGAAGAAGGGCAAGGTGGTGCAGAAGGCGGCGGCGCTCGCCGCCAACCCGCTGACGGTCGGCCAGGCCGCCAAGGTGGTGGGCGGCGCCGTGCGCGAGGGCAGCAAGGTGCTGTACAAGCACCGCAAGACCCTGCTCCACTAGCGCGGCCTCTCTTCCAAAAGCCTGGTCTCTCTAACAAAAGCCTGGTCTCTCTTCCAAAAGCCTGGTCTCTCTTCCAGAAGCCTGGTCTCTCTTCCAAAAGCCTGGTCTCTCTTCCAAAACGAATTCAAAGATCAGCCATTCTTTCTGATAATAGTCCCAATTGGCAGATGCCAATTGAACCAATGTCCGCAATTTCAATGTCTTCGAAATTTTAATGTGGCGTTCTGGACACTTCATAGAAATGGTTTGAGAAAATAAAAAACACTTTTATTATTTTATTATTATTATTGGTAAGGAATTCATTCTAAGGTTGGTAATTATCCATGCATTTTTCTGAGAGTAGTCTTCATGGCGGACATCTTGGATTGATGCCAATTAAGGACATCTGTGAAGAAAATGTTACATATACTTTTGATTTTACATATTTTTTAGGTTTCTTCCATAATATTAGCAATTTATTTTTTGTATTATTTACAAAAAATGTATTATTTATTTAGAGTTTAGAGTCTTTAGAGTCAAGGGCTGAGTGCAGCATAATCAGATCCAAGCTGTTGGATCTTGATGTGATATTCGAAATATAATTCAGGATTCCAAATTACAAAAACGGTTGAACTACAAGATCAAAACGTGTCACATTGCAATACGTTTTGTGCTTGTAGATCAAGTGGTTTTGATACATATGACAGCACATGTAGTGTGGCCGCTCTGGAGTTAGCGTGGAAATACGTCTCGGGGGTTATGTTTAACACACAAAAACGGATCTATAGCAGGAAAAAAGACAACAAAAAGGCTCACATTATGGGCATTTGAACACTGATGTCTGTCCGTCACATTGTGGGACAGGGTCTCAATATGAACACTGATGGCTGTCAGTCACAATGTGGGACAGACAGGGTCTCAATATGAACACTGATGTCTGTCCGTCACAATGTGGGACAGACAGGGTCTCATTATGAACACTGATGGATGTCAGTCACAATGTGGGACAGACAGGGTCTCAATATGAACACTGATGTCTGTCAGTCACAATATGGGACAGACAGGGTCTCAATATGAACACTGATGTCTGTCAGTCACAATGTGGGACAGACAGGGTCTCAATATGAACACTGATGGATGTCAGTCACAATGTGGGACAGACAGGGTCTCAATATGAACACTGATGTCTGTCAGTCACAATGTGGGACAGACAGGGTCTCAATATGAACACTGATGGATGTCAGTCACAATGTGGGACAGACAGGGTCTCAATATGAACACTGATGGATGTCAGTCACAATGTGGGACAGACAGGGTCTCAATATGAACACTGATGGATGTCAGTCACAATGTGGGACAGACAGGGTCTCAATATGAACACTGATGGCTGTCAGTCACAATGTGGGACAGACAGGGTCTCAATATGAACACTGATGGCTGTCAGTCACGATGTGGGGACAGGGTCTCACCTAAAAAAAGTCACCCTAAATGAGCGTGTTAAAGTGACCCGCTAATAGTGTTACATAAGGGAGTGGATATGGCGTCTCGCCAGGGGCCTTTGGTCTATTATCAGTCACTATAACATATTATTGGTGGTGTGTAAAGTGAAGATAACGTAAGCACAGCACGGTGGAACAGTGGCTAGTGCTGCTGTCGCCTCACAGCTAGAACAGGGCTTGACACTAACACTTGCCCGCTTGCCCGGGGCAAGTAAAAAAATGGTGGGGCAAGTGAAGACTGCTACCTGGTTGCCCGATCGGGCAAGTGTGCAACTTAGTGCACTATAACACAACACATGCTAAATTTGTCTTGAAGGCAGTCATTGCACTCTGCCTCTGTGTCTTTCCCTGCTTTCTAGCTATCTCTACCCATCTCTCTCCCAGGTCCAGTTGGTTCCAAACTATCATTTTTGCTGGGGTCAGGGACCACTGGGTCTGTGACCACTATGGGCTAATTAAGATGATGAATTCTAACTCTTGAGAGTGTAAAAATGAAACCAAATGGACCCGCAAGGGTCCATTTGGTTTCATTTTTACGTTCTCAAGAGTTGCATCTGGTTAACCAACTTAGCCACCTGGAACCCTCTCAGGGACCACTGGTGGACCACTGTTGGAAACCCCAGCTTTAAAGCACCCAAGTAGGAAGTAAACTTAAATACAAAATTTACAATATATTTTTGGGGGGGCAAGTGACCATGACCTGAGGGCAAGTAGAACCTGACTTGGACTTGCCCGATGGGCAAGTGCCTCGGAGACCTTAGTGTCAACCCCTGTAGAAGGTCGTGGGTTCGATTCCCGCTGTGGGTGCTGGCGGCGTGTCTCCTCCTCTGCGTCATCAGAATAACGTAACTGCGAATAACGTGTTCCTTCCACGCGCTACGTCCAACCAGGGAAACTCCCACCTGTCAGGTGAAAAGAAGGCAGCTTGGACTCCTCATGCATTGAAGGAAGCATGAGGCCAGTCCGCTGCCTCCCCGGGTTGTCGGAGGGTGTGTAGAGCCCCAGGATCACATTAGGAATTTTGAACTGGGTGAAAAATGGGTTCCAAAACCGTGGGATAAAAATTCTGTGTGGTATACAGTGCACTTGACACAATTGCCTGTGACACTAACTTGTGTGAAATAATGACATGGTTTGATTAATTACAGTATGAACTGTGTGTGTGTGTGTGTGTGTGTGTGTGTGTGTGTGTGTGTGTGTGTTGTGTGTGTGTGTGGTCTTGGCCGTGTAGCAGCACAATAGAATAGATCGGCAATTAAGGGGGAATTCCACCCATTTTCACAATTTTGCTGTACCAATGGAACCAAATGGACCCATTAGGTCCATTTGGTTCCATTGGTACACTCTCAGAAAAAAGTAGATCCCTTGATGATGTCATCAAGTTGATGATGTCATCAAGTTGTGCTTCACCATGTCAATTAACTTTTTAATCACGTCCACACAACATCTCTAAGGTATATATCAATGACATAGTAAAATGTTGAAAATGGGTGGAATTCCCCTTTAAGCGAATCAATTACAATTCCAGATTAAAAGGACCACTTCGCCACGTTTCAACCTAAAGTTAAAATAAATGCCTAAAGTTAAAATGCCACAATGTATTCCTACTCATAAGTCTCATAGGAGAGCTGTGGTCAGTTCAGAAACCTGTCCACCAGTGACATCATCGCTTTGGAATGCTAGAAACTGCAAGCTTTCTATTCCTAAAATGTTACAGAGTAGCAGTTCTTACTGTAATAAAAAAGGAAAGTGGTGAAGTGGCCCTTTAATTAAAAATAACCCCTTTCAAAATAAGGTACCGCACTTGTAAAAGTGCGCCAGAAATCTGTCTAGAACATATCAATGTGATGACTTATGAATATATAATGTGCCATTTAAAGATTTTGATACGTGTAGAAGTGGGACATGAAGTGAGCAATAATGATAATGATAATAATAATAAAGGCTAGTACTGTAAACAATTGTTTTACTGCATCCCTTTGGCTTTCATCTGTTGACATCACACATTGCAGAGCCCTTTTGTTTTGAAAAGAACACTCTCGACACACCGCATATCAAAAGAGAACAGACAAGTTTAAGTACAAAAAAGTAAGTCATATTCAGCATGAAAAAGACAAAATACGTTGGTTGTGGCAAACCAGGAATATCCCTTTTTGGGTAACGGGGAACAGTGGGCCTCTCTGAAAACACTGGGGAACTGGGCACCATTTTTTAATTTTTTTTACCTACATTCATTGTTTATCATTACATGTTATAACAAATGAATATTGGGGAAAGCCCAATAGATCTACAAAGGCAGTCATTTTGGGAATAAACAAGTTCAAAAGACTATTTAACACTTTGGGCTCCATTTTCATCACCGCTAAACCTCTTATACCTAAACTTATTTGCTCTTTTTTACTATTTTGAAAAACATTTTTGAAGCTCAAAAGCTCAACAAGCACACAACATGTCCTTGTAGATTGGCCAGTTGAACTATTAAAACACATTTTTCAAAATGGTAAAAATGGCAGAAGTTAGGGACAAGGTGTTTAGCGCGTGATGAAAACGGAGAACTTTGACTGGTAATTGCGAGTTACACGAGTAAATTTACTGTAGAATGTTGCTGAGGTGCCCCCACTGGACCTGTACCGAAGCCGAGTGAAAGAAGACGACAAAATACTTCCGGGGCATCAGCCAGAGTTACAAACTCACACGTACAACGAATACAAAGTAGATATGTTTGTATCATATTCAGGTCACTGATCCCTCGTCCCAAACAATGATCTTCTAGGCCAGGGGTTTTCAACTTTTTTGACACCAGGAACCACCATTTATTCAGTATTTCAGCCACGGACCACCATTTGATGACATTTTTAGCCCCACAGACCCCAAAACTAAAGATTTCTTTTGTTTTTTGTCCACAATTCCAGGACAATTTGGGGAAACAAAAACAGGCAAACATACAGATCAAAATGACCATTAATCTTAACTCTTGAGAGCGTGAAAATGAAACCAAATGGAAACCATTTGGTTTCATTTTTACGCTCTCAAGAGTTACATCTGGTTAACCAATTTAGCTGGGGACCACCTGGAACCCTCTCAGGGACCACTGGTGGTCCCCGGACCACCTGTTGAAAACCCCTGCTTTAGACTCTGTGATATGTGGTCTGAATGCAGTTTGTCGCACACGGGAGACAGACTGGCGACAATGATGCATTTGGTGTACTGTGGCAATTCTAAACAGAGAATTCTACACCAAAAGGTTTTTTTTAAAACTTGATTTACAAGTCGATTTATTTCCAAAAAAACTCGTCCAGTTGTTATTTTGTGAGAAAACACATTTATGGCTGTTCTCCCCCTACCCCAAAATCAGCTTAGAATGGAGCTATAGGATTTTGTTCGAATTCACCCATTTCCGTCGCTCCAACATGCTTTTTTGGGCTATCTATCGTCTCTCCACCATGTCAACAGTGCTCACACTCACACTTTTGGTTCAAACTCCCCTCTCAAGACGGCTGAACCACAGCTCATGCTGGAGAGGCAATAAGGACTTTTCGAAAATAATTTATATCAAGACGATTACGCCGCGGACAAAGCCAATTCGAGTCGTGACGAATCATGATGACACACACAAACTTTTGGGACAATAAAATAATTTCTAAGATGAAAAACGAAACGAAAAGTCTTACTAATTATATATTATATGACGATATTGTGTTTGTTGTCATAATTTGTCACGACCCGAGTTGGCTTTGGCCGCGGCGCAATCGTGTTTTTTTTCAAACCATTTTCGAAAAGTCTATGAGAAAAATAAATGGGGAAAAGACTTCCGGAACAGGGGCGGTGACGTCACTGCGCATCTCTATAGCAAAAAAGAAAAAAATGCATCTTGGAGCGATGGATATAGGTGAATTTGAACAACATTCTGAGCTTATGGTCAACAAAATAACTGGAGCACTTTTTTGGAAATAAAGCGAGAGCAGGAAAGCTTCATGGGTTGGAATTGTCCTTTAAAAGGCAACTTTTTAGGCAAAAATCTAAGTAGATATGTAGCTGTATATATATATTTTTTCCTTTTTTCCTCTCTATGTTGCTTCTACTTAGATGCTGCAGCTGTTTCCCTGCAGACAGACACTTGCTTCGTACTTCGTACAAAACATGCGTCAGGCTCAGGGAAGGCGGTGCTAATTTGTGAGGGGTGGGGTTGGGGGGGGGGGGGGGGGGGGGGGTTGTGTGGTGGTGCGGCAGCGCTTTAGCCAATCACAGCACAGCAGTCTCCAGCAGATTCGTAACGAGCCAATAGAGTGGAGGCGAGGTGGAGTTAAGATTCTGTTTTTGAACAAATCTGTTTCCAAACAAAGTTGCCTCCATTGCGTACCCATTGCGTCCTGTCTAGATTTCTAGTTTCTGAATAGCATAATATTCAAAGATTTGCACCACGTTTTCACGATTTTTTCAAAAAATAGCAGAGATACAAGCTCATAGCGCGCCACTCGGTGGCGCGCTATGAGCTTGTAGATCTGCTATTTTTCAATAGTTAAAACATAATGCTGTCTAGATTTCTGGTTTCTGAATAACATAATATTCAAAGATTTGCACCACGTTTTCACGATTTTTTCAAAAAATAGCAGAGATACAAGCTCATAGCGCGCCACCGAGTGGCGCGCTATGAGCTTGTAGATCTGCTATTTTTCAATAGTTAAAACATAATGCTGTCTAGATTTCTCGTTTCTGAATAGCATAATATTCAAAGATTTGCACCACGTTTTCAGGATTTTTTCAAAAAAATATCAGAGATACAAGCTCATAGCGCGCCACTCGGTGGCGCGCTCTGAGCTTGTAGATCTGCTATTTTTCAATAGTTAAAACATAATGCTGTCTAGATTTCTGGTTTCTGAATAGCATAATATTCAAAGATTTGCACCACGTTTTCACGATTTTTCAAAAGATATGAGCTTGTAGATCTACTATTTTTTAAATAGTTAAGTGGATTCAAAAATGCGGTGAAATGTCTATTCATCATTTGGCTGAATTCAGTGACAGAAAAATCAAGTTCTGGCATATTTTTTATGGGTTTTCTCCATTCCCATGGTTAGCAGTAGCACAAATTGCCATCACTCATGATCTCTGGCACGATTACATTTTTTTACTGACAAAAACAGTGTGGCTAACCTTCCCATGGTTAGTAGAAATTGACACGTGGGGCTACTCACTGTACAAGAAGACATGACGTATTTTAGACTACCTGAGGGGTGTAAAATATGCTTTTATATATTTACAGTTTGTTTTATTTATATGCATTGGAATGGAAACCAGACGAACCCCAACAAACTGCATCGACGTGTGGAAAAATAAAAAAAAAAAAAAAAAAGGAGGAACAAATTTCCACAGTACCATTTCTGCCGTTCCGAAAATCGTATTTAGGCTCTACATGCACACAATGGTAGTGACTTTATATGAACTATATATATATATATTATAAAAAAAGACATACTGTACATCGCAATTGCTTTACCAATACGGCTACTGTATGCATGCACTCACGCAAGCCTCTGTGCGCGCACATGGACACATATGCACGTGCACACACTCGCACACACACACACACACGTATACACAATCATGGCCCCCTGAAGGCCACTAGTCCCCACAGCTCACAACAGTCGATTGGCATGTGTGTTCCGTTGCGTAAAACTGTAGCAGGCACAAAACTGGTGGGCGGACTTGAACGCGCGGCGTCGCGGGCCAACATCTGGTTAAACCGGCATGGGCAGGCTCATCTTTCCGCTTCCTCGAAGAACTGCGGACAGGGGAAGAACGAGAACGGAAACATGATGAGAGAGAGAGAGAGAGCGCTTTCGGGGGAAACAAAAACTATGCGACAAAAATGTTTGTGTCTAATCGGGAAAGCTCCTGTAGTTGCGATGCGATTGGATACAATGTGAGGTGAATATGTGGTTTTCAACCAGTGGTCCGGGGACCACCAGTGGTGCTTGGGAGGGTTCCAGGTGGTCCACAAGGCTAAATGATGGAAAGTTTTTAACTACTGTATAATTATGTAACTCTTTGAGAGCGTAAACAATAAACATGAAACCAAATGGACCCTTGCGGGTCCATTTGGTTTCATGTTTACACTCAGGAGTTAACCCTTTCAGGCCGGGAATCCATATTTGGATTCTGTACAGTATGTACAGTATTCCAGACTTAACTTGTTTTGATGCTGATACATACATATTTAAAGTTTTTCAGAAACCTTAGGTCAGGCCTGAATGGGTTGTTAAAATATTTATCGTCTGAATTAGCCCAAATGTACACAATTAGAGAAGCCTGGTATTGTGGACAAAAGCAAAAGAAATCTTTAGTTTTGTGTCTAAGGAGCTAAAATGTCATGAAACAGTGGTCTGTGGCTCAAATGCTGAATAAATAGTGGGCCCTGGGATCAAAAAGGCCAGTATAGATCAATTGCCTCTAAAATGAAGATCGTATCTCTGATTGCGCTAAGTAGCGAAGACACAAAGCTGGTATTTCCTGATTTCTGCCCGTCTGGAATGCAATCGAAAGAATGCAAAGCGACCAAACATCTAGGCTCATATTGCATATAAATTGATACATGGCTCAAGGCAACACACTCCTTGTAAGTTCCACTACAAAAAGGGCATTGTTAAAAAAAAATGACGGTGTGAAAAAACTCCTAAATTGAAATTTAGATTTTTCTATTTTTGAATGGTTTATTGGCGCACTGTAAATAAAAACAGCATCTCTCATAGCAAATGTCTTAATCTAGGCTACAAGTATAAAACCAATAATGAAAGTCATTAATAGCTATTAATAGCTACTCTTAATAATAAATATGATTTGTGTGATATACTGTAGAGTAGAAGTTACGGCTGTGTACGTAAACATGCGTGTGCATGGTTGCAGTCTGTGACTGGCACCGCTCCGGCCCCCATGAAGTCACATTAAGTCCAATGCGGCCCCCACCCCAAAATGAGTTTGACACCCCTGCCCTAGAAGCGAGGATTTTAGTTCAAAATATTTTCTTCCGAAAGAATATATTCAAAGATTTGCATCACATTTTAAAAATATGAAGCTCTGATATTTTTCAATCGCTAAAGTGTAACATGACGCATTGAACACCAAAACGCGTTCAGTACACAAAAAGGTTAACTATAAAAAAAAACCCTACACATCATCTCACCCTTGGTGAAGTACAGGTAGAAGAAGTCGCAGTAGAAGATGGTCTGCACCACTCCGGACACGGTGGCGATCTGGTCCAGGAAGCCCTCGGTGTGGTAGCGCCACACCCAGTTGGCCAGGTAGAGCGCGCGGTACAGGCCCAGGAAGAACAGGTAGTGGGTGGTGATGGACTCCGCCTCGCCCGTCTTGGTGATCATGAACAGCTGCGGCATGATGGCCACCGCCTCCAGGAAGATGGAGAAGGTCCACAGGATCTGGAGGAGGAACGAGAAAGGAAAGAAACGGTGCGTTTTAGCATTGCTTTGAGAGCCAGCGAAATCCATTCAAGCCCTCGCCCGCGGGCGCCCGCGTTTTTGTGAAACCGGGCGCCCGTTTTTGAAAGCGGGCGAGGGCTTGAATGGATTTCGCCCCTGCTGATTGCTTTAGTTCACATGTGTCAAACTCAAGGCCCGGGGGGCCAAATCAGGCCCGTGAATGAATTATCTTCGGCCCACGGGATGATATTGAATTAGTATTAGAACTGGCCCTCTGGTATATTACACACACCGTGATAAGAAATGAATGCAACTAATTGTTTTACTTCCTCAACTCAGTCTCATTTACTTTCTCAATTAACTATGAAAGCAGCACTTGGTGAGGATCATAGAAAAGAAATCCCCCCAAAAATAGCAGGTGTTCACGTCTCATAGCGCGCCACTCTGTGGCGTGCTATGAGACGTGAACACCTGCTATTTTTCATTAAAACTTAAAACAGTTTTTAACGCAGGCAGTTTCATCCTTACAATTATCTTGCCATTAAGAGACATTGATTTTTGAAGGGAAATTACTTTTTTTTGCTGTTTGACAGGGACATCATTGTAAACCGGTGTTGAAACACAGACCGGTATCTCCGGCCCTCGACTTGTACCAATTTTTCTATTTTAGCCCACTCTGTATTTGAGTTTGATGCCCCTGCTTTAGTTATTGAAAAATATCAGACCTACAAGCTCATAGCGCGCCACTATGTGGCGCGCTATGAGCTTGTAGGTCTGATATTTTTGAAAATGGTGAAAATGTGGCGCAAAATCTTTGAGAAAGGAACGAGAATGAGAAAGGAAAGGGTGCGTTTTAGGGGGTGTAATGGTATAGTAACTGTATCGAAATATCGATTTTAATTTAAAGGTATAGTAAGTGATTTCACTTAATTTAATTCATTTGCGGCGGGAACACCTTTTTGGTGTTCTAAGCTTTATTAGCATTATTTAGCTTTATTAGGATTATTGACCATGCTTCTAATATGCTTGAAAAAGCATATTAGAAGGACAATATGTTTTTGATGACTGGTTAAAATGGATAAAATGAAGACTGACTAATACCCTGACTAATAGGATAAACATTGCTTAAAACATTATACTTTCCCTATATAACTAAAATAAACAAATAAAAACACCACTGGCATCTTATTTCTTTCATAAATGGAGAACATTTCACTCGAAAGAAACTGCTCCTGGCGCAGGATGATGATGTCACGTGTGGTCTAGCTCTATGGAATATATAATGAACATGCTCATGTGACATCATCATCCTGAGACCGGAGAACCTCCTATTGAGTGAAAGATTCTATACTTATTTCAAAGAAATAAAGTATTGAAGGAGTTTTTTTTGTCTGCTTTTGGTTATAGAAGGCAAGTATAGTGTTGGCATATTTGTCTTATTAGCCAGGGATCATTTTAAGCTATAATGGCTTAGCCTGGCTAAAGCCAGTCAGCATATTGGCATGGAATAGCTCAATTGTACACCCATTTCCTGCTCCAGAAAATCTGGATGGCCAATTAGGACACAGCATGCAAATAGTTTAATCTATTTAACGCCACAAGATCTTTGTTTTGTTGTGTTGAGTTGAAGTCGCTCAATGTCAACGTCCCTGTCCTAGCACTGAACCCTTGAAAATCGCATAATGTACCGCAAGGCGCAAGGGTACATCTGCGTCCATCTGCTTCTGTCCTGGAGGTTCAAATTTAGCAAATGACGCAGACTGCAGTGGCACTGGGACCCGAAACTCATCAAGGTAAAGTATAGCTCTCCTGCCACGTGGGGCCCTGTCAGAACTAGGGCAGCCGGGGGGCACGGTGGCACAGTGGTAAGTGCTGTCACCTCACAGCTAGAAGGTCCTGGGTTCGATTCCCACTGGGGACGCTGTGGGTGCTGGCAGCGTGTCTTCTCCTCCGCGTCATCAGTGCCCATACCTGAGGCGGGGTTGGCAAAAGGGCCTTTCTGTGTGGAGCTTGTATGTTCTCCCTGTGTCCCCTAGGTTACATACACTCACATGTTCTCCCTGTGTCCCCTAGGTTACATACACTCACATGTTCTCCCCGTGTCCCCTAGGGTAGATACCCTCACATGTTCTCCCTGTGTCCCCTAGGGTAGATACCCTCACATGTTCTCCCCGTGTCCCCTAGAGTAGATACCCTCACAATCCTCACATGTTCTCCACCGTGTCCCCTAGGGTAGATACTCTCACATGTTCTCCCCGTGCTTCCTAGGGTAGATACTAGAGGCCGACCGATACCATATTTTTGGAACCGATACCGATACCGATGTTTGGAAAAACCTACACCGATGTTACCGATGTTTTGACCGATGTTTAGTAATCAAAAAAATAACAAAATACATTTTAAAAACTTCTATACTTACAATAGAATATGACACAATAATAATTAAAGCTTCAAGCAGCGATCAATGGGCCCTTGATCGCGCAAGTTTTAGGCTAATATCGGCCAATCCGAAGAGGGGTCGCCATACCGAGTCCAAATGTACCTCCATTATTTCTCTATGACATAGCATTGAGAAGTTATGGCTGAAAATGGTATCGACCAATCAGAGGAGGGGGCGGGGCTAAGTTACACCAATCAACATCAGGGACGCGTGAGGGACTCATTAGCAGTCCAATGATGCCACCCATATGTCTCTATGACATAGCATTGTGGAGTTATGGCAGAAAATAGTATCGACCAATCAGAAGAGGGGGCGGGGCTAAGTTACACTAATAGAATGTCAGGGACTCCATACTGAGTCCAAATGTACCTTCATTATGTCTCTATGACATAGCATTGAGAAGTTATGGCAGAAAATAGTATCGACCAATCAGAAGAGGGGGCGGGGCTAAGTTACACCAATTAACATCAGGGACGCGTCAGGGACTCCATACCGAGTCCAATAATGCCAACCATATGTCTCTATGACATAGCATTGAGGAGTTATGGCAGAAAATGGTATCGACCAATCAGGTGTAAGTACCACTTTGTATTTCTTTTTTTCTGGAGACCCCCCTCAAAATAAATTTGGGGGCCTCCGAGAGGTTCTGAACCCAATGTTGAGAACTATTTAAAATAATAAAATGAAGGAAAAAAATGGGGGCCCAATAAAAATGGGGCCCTATTGCATTTGCCTTGGCCACGCTGTACCTAGAACCGCCACTGTCAACACACAACTTTGACGGCAGCAACTTTGGCACAGCAACTGCGATGATTCCACATTAGTTTATGCCTGTTGTTTAACAACAATAAATGGATTAAGCTATAGGCCTACTGTCAAAGGAACAGAACATGAACATTACAGGAATTGGATTATTACTTGGATATTATTTTTCTTCTTGCCCGTCGGAAGAATGAGACGAATCATCATCATTTGTGTTTTTTATGCCAAACACGGGAGTTTGCTTTCAGGTATGAATTCCTATTGCTTGCTGGATTATATGACTACTAATTTGAGGGTTATGCAGTTATGCTGTGCCTGGTCGTGTGTTTGTTCAGTTTTTGTGGATTATGTATTAATCTCGAATAAAAGTTGTGGTTGAACCGGCCAGGCAAACATGTATTTAAGAGCTACATAGTAAACTATATGCAGTAGCTGAGGACGCCATTTTTTCCCTCTCAACTAGGTCTTAAATGCATGCTTGCACACTGGCCAGGGAAGTAGAAGTGTTGAGACATTGAGGGGTGAAACTGATAGGGACAAGCTTGGAAATGAAAATACATTGCTTTCAATAGGCCTGTGGTAGGCCTATGTCGCCCTCTGCTGGATGTTTTTGTAAATGCATCCATTAATTTACATGACCGGCATTACAGCATTAAACATGACACAACTTGACAAGCCGGGAACATCGGGACATCGGAGAAATTTCACCGATGTCCGACGCGATATATCGGCGCCAAAAAATGGCCGATATATCGGTGCGACCGATACATCGGTCGGCCTCTAGTAGATACCCTCACATGTTCTCCCTGTGTCCCCTAGGGTAGATACCCTCACATGTTCTCCCTGTGTCCCCTAGGGTAAATACCCTCACATGTTCTCCCTGTGTCCCCTAGGGTAGATACCTTCACATGTTCTCCCCGTGTCCCCTAGGGTAGATACCCTCACATGTTCTCCCCGTGTCCCCTAGGGTAGATACCTTCACATGTTCTCCCTGTGTCCCCTAGGGTAGATACCTTCACATGTTCTCCCTGTGTCCCCTAGGGTAAATACCCTCACATGTTCTCCCCGTGTCCCCTAGGGTAGATACCCTCACATGTTCTCCCCGTGTCCCCTAGGGTATGTACCCTCACATGTTCTCCCTGTGTCCCCTAGGGTAGGTACCCTCACATGTTCTCCCCGTGTCCCCTAGGGTAGATACCCTCACATGTTCTCCCCGTGTCCCCTAGGGTATGTACCCTCACATGTTCTCCCCGTGTCCCCTAGGGTAGATACCCTCACATGTTCTCCCCGTGTCCCCTAGGGTAGATACCCTCACATGTTCTCCCTGTGTCCCCTAGGGTAGGTGGAGGGTGTGTAGAGCCCAGGATCACGTTAGGTAACTGGCACTGGGTGATGAATAATAATACTACTACTACTCACCTCCATTGGTGTGAAGGCGTAGTTTTCCAGGAAGGACAGGCCGGTGACAGGCACCAGCAGGAACTCCACGCGGAACGAGTCGTTCTCCGAGTCAAAGGTGTTGCGAAATCGCATGTAGATCAGGTAGACTGTGGCGTAGGCCAAGCCCAGAAACACCACCTGGCCGGGCAGAAGAGAGAGAGAGAAGAGAGAGAGAGGAGTTAGACAGGGTACTTTTGGACAAAAAAAAAGCAAAAATAGCAGAACTACAAGCTTGTAGATTCCCCCCAAGATGATTACGCTGCAGACAAAGCCAACTCGGAGCTCAACAACTCATGACAACACACACAACGCTTTGGGACAATCCAATACTTTCTAAGAAGAAAAACAAAACAAAACAAAAACATGTATAACTGTCCATTCACATTCCTTTTTATTAAAATGTTTTATTTAAAAAAAATCGTTGTGAGCTTGTAGAACGGCCACTTAGTGGTGCACCTGCTATTTTGTGGGGGAAATCGTGAAAACACAGTGTTGCCAACTGCCAAAACCCAAAATGCACTAGTGGCACTTCCAAAATGCACTAGAATGCGCTAGATGCTTAGCCTGGAAGGGGAAATTCTTCTACAGTTACCTTCTCTAGTTGTGTAGACTTGAGCTAATTCAGATGATGAATGTTTTAACTCTTTGAGAGCGTAAAACATGAAACCAAATGGACCCACAAGGGTCCATTTGGTTTCATGTTTACGCTGTCAAAGAGTTACATCTGGTTAACCAACTGTCCATCATTTACCCTGGGAACCACTGATTGAAAACCACCCTCATAGGAGGAAAGAAATGGTGAAAAATTAGTTACTCTCTATAGTTTTATCTCTGGTCCTGTCAAGCAATTTTGCCCCAACTCACCAGCAAAAAAAGCACTAGATTTTCCGCCAGGAGTTTTTCACTAATTTTGGCACTAGGGGAGTCTGGAAAAAAGCTAAATATAACAGCAAATGCACCAAGTTGGCAACACTGCACAGTGCACATCTTTGAATATTATGGGCTCCATTTTCATTGCATGCTAAACCACTTATCCCTATTTTACTTTTCTTTTTGGAATAGTTCAACCTGCCAATCTACTGACCTGACTATTAAAAACATGTTTTTTTTAAGTTAGTTTAAAAAGACAAAGACTATAAGAGACAAGGGATTTACTTTAGACGTGACGAAAATCTAGGCCTATATGTTCTTTCAGAGAGAACGTTTTGTAGAATCTATATTATTGGGTCGAAATGCGTTCAAAACTACAAAACAATACTAATATTACTCAAATCTGACGTTAATTATCTAGCATATTGATGGTCCCAAAGTGGGACCAATAGTACGCCAGACAAATAATGTAGAGAACGCCCAGAAAAAAGGGTGTTGATGATCGGGAATTTTTTTTACAACCCATCGCGTTCTGACAAGTTTGGTCCCCGCAATAAAAAAAGCCAAAACAGCAACACAACAGACAAACGAGCAACAGATATTTATGACAGGACACCTCGAACCGCACTAATCACAGGGGGGAGACGCAATAAATTAGTATGCACAGGCCTGTGGTACGGCCAAGAGAGTCATGCTGTTCCTGTCGGCTGCTACACAAGGACAAGCTGCTGCCATAAACCAATGACTATCTAATCAGGACAAGAAGCCAAGACACCCATGGGGGAGTCCACATTGGTTCATGGGAGGAAACAGGAACATTCCAGGAAGTTTGACGCTTGCAAACCATGCATGCCATTGGTCTCTTGGATGGTTTGCCATGCCTCAAACTTCCTGGAATGTACTGCACATGTCTGTTTCCTCCCATGAACCAATGTGGACTCCCCCCCATAGGTTCCTTCGCTTCTTGTCCTGAAGTGGTCTAGTGCAGGGGTTTTCAACCTTTTTGACACCAGGGACCACCGTTTATTCAGCATTTGAGCCACGGACCACCATTTGATTACATTTTCACCCCAAAGACCTAAAACTAAAGAATTCTTTTGGTTTTGTCCACAATTCCTGGCTTGATTTTGCAAACAAAACAGTATAGACTTCTTAAGAGCAAGGCAACTGTAAATGACCAACGCGTTTTGACCACAAAGGATATTCGTCAGGGTCTATCTCATTTGGTGTCACCAAATGGTGGTCCGTGGCTCAAACTCTGAATAAACAGTGGGCCCCGTGGGTATGAAAAAGGTTGAAAACCAATGCCATAAACAACAAGCGTTATCAGGCCTATATAGCAGAGACATCTTGGCTCTGACGCCATGTCAAACGTAAAATGTCAAATCATAGCAGGGCACGGTCAAAGATGGATAAGCATTACTGTAGATGGACGATGTAATGTACTCACAATAAGGTTAGCCTTCAGATAATCGCTCCTAATAACATAAATGGGATTTTTCTCCTCGCTAGACAAGAGATCTGTTTAGTGGGGGACGGCACTGAGGCGTCGGTTGTTTGCGTGTGTGTGTGTGTGTGTCAGGGCCGGATCTAGAGGGGGGGGGGGGGGGGGGGGGGGGCAGGCGTGGGCAGAGCCCATCCAAATGTGCAATGTACCCAAATGTGTGGCTAAATGGTGGAAAGTTGATGTAACTCGTTGAGAGCGTAAAAATGAAACCAAATGGACCCTTGCGGGTCCATTTGGTTTCATTTTTACGCTCTCAAGAGTTAAAATGTTCATCGTCTGAATTAGCAGCCCCAAGTCTACACAACTAGAGAATGTGGAATGGTCATTTTGATCTGTATGTTTGACTGTTTTGTTTCCCAAATGCAGCCTGGAATTGTGAACAAAAGCAAAAGAAATCTTTAGTTTTGGGGGTCTGTGGGGCTAAAATATCCTCAAATGTTCCTCCGTACTAAAATGTTCCTCCCAAATGCCAAATAAATAGCGGGCCCTGGTATCCAAAAGGTTGAAAACCAATGCTTGGAGCTCCCCTGCCTGCCATTCTTCAAGCCCACCCTAGTAGGGCTGGCTAAATCCGGCCCTGGTGTGTGTGTGTGTGTGTGTGTGTGTGTGTGCGCGTGTGTGCGCACGTGTGTGTGCGCGTGTGTTAGGGCATTAACTAAATACTCGACTAGTCGATTATTTGACTAGAAAAACACTATTTGACTATTAATTCACTATTCGTTATTCGGTAATAATAATTTTTGATATATATTGTTCAATTTTCTGCAGCAGGCATTGTGGATGTGTGCTGTGGTGTTGGTAGTAATTGTAGGTTGATTGCTCATTTTTCATGTCATAATGTAACTGAGTTACAGTAGTGTAATAGGCACGTATTTTTTCAATGCGTCCAGAATCACACATTTTATTGGCTAAAAAACAAATATATATATCACTATGGACTAGACGACAATTATTCGGCTACCAAAGTATTCGATTCGACTAGCAAAAAAACGTGTTTGGTTAATGCCCTAGTTGTGTGTGTGTGTGTGTGTGTGTGTGTGTGTGTGTGTGTGTGTGTGTGTGTGTGTGTGTGTGTGCGCGTGTAGGCCGGAATGAGAGGTGTGAGTTGAAGGATGTATGCACAGGGCGAACCGCCGTGATGTTTGCTTTGCGTTAGTCCCTTACGACACAACAATGACACATAGTGCCAAAAAAAAGTGTGTGTGTGTGTGTGTGTGTGTGTGTGCAGGGGTTGACACTAAGGTCTCCAAGGCACTTGCCCATCGGGCAAGTGCAAGTCAGGTTCTACTTGCCCTCAGGTCATGGTCACTTGCCCCCCAGGTTCCAGGTGGTCCCCAGTTAAGTTGGTTAACCAGATGTAACCCTTGAAACGTAAAAATGAAACCAAATGGACCCTTGCGGGTCCATTTGGTTTCATTTTTACGCTCTCAAGAGTTAAAATTCATGATCTTAATTAGCCCAGGTCTACACTGTAGAAGATTAATGGTCATTTTTATCTGTATGTTAATTTGCCTGTGTTGTTTCCCAAATCCAGCCTGGAATTGTGGACAGCTAGAAAGCAGGGAAAGACACAGAGGCAGAGTGCAATGACTGCCTTCAAGACAAATTTATCTTGCGTTGTGTTATAGTGCACTAAGTTGCACACTTGCCCGATCGGGCAACCAGGTAGCAGTCTTCACTTGCCCCACCATTGTTTTTACTTGCCCCGGGCAAGCAGGCAAGTGTTAGTGCCAAGCCCTGGTGTGTGTGTGTGTGTGTGTGTGTGTGTGTGTGTGTGTGTGTGTGTGTGTGTCGATTCTCAGCTCCTTACACACACTTACTTTCATGACTGTGTTGTAGATGGAGATGAAGGAAGTGAACAGGTCCAGATACCTGGTGGTGAACACGAGAGCAAACAGCACCTGAGATTTCCCGGAGATACCTGCATTACACAGGGAGAAAGAAAAAAAACAATCACCATATAAACGTCAATGTCTCTATTTTTGAGGGGCGCGAGCCCCTCCTGTAGTACAGGCAACTTTTCGCGTGCTGCGTTGACCAAGAAAAGAGAATTTACCATGTGTCTGGTCACATCGTCTTTTTGTGTCAACAGAAAAACATGAAATAGCTTTGACAATGAAAGGACAGGTCATATGTGTGTAGATAGATAGATAGATAGATAGATAGATAGATAGATAGATAGATAGATAGATAGATAGATAGATAGATAGATAGCCCCTCACTTCACACGGGGGTGTGATTTTTGACATGTCGACACGATGCCATTGTATGCAAACATTTTCAAAGCTCATGCAAATACAGATATTTCGAGGCATTTTCACTCACTCACTGTCACAATGTGTTTGATATACTGTACCAAATGTGAACCAAATGGACCCGCAAGGGTCCATTTGGTTCACATTTGTACATTCTCAGGAAAAAATGGTCCTAAAAGAAATTAACACACAACTCCATGAAGTTGTGTTTCACAGTTTTTTTTTTTTTCAGTCCTCCATTTCTAGGAAACACAAAATGGGGGGCAACTTTTAGTCATGTCCACACAACATCATCTCTAAGGTGCATTAATAACATACCATAATGTTGAAAATGGTTGGAGCTCCCCTTTAAGTATGGGGCTCACTGTAATAATGGCCCGCTTGGGCCGCGGTTGCCATGGCTACAACGTCCGGGTTTGGGTTTGCCACGTCGCTGACACAAGTGCAGCACTAGGGGATAACCATGATTGACTGCATGCAACAACCTTGCATCATCAATGCATCATCAATATTAATAATTATGGTGATAGATATAGATATGGTATATATATAGTGCAGACTTGTGATCACGAAATGTTTCAACGCTCTTTCAACTAATAATGGCACATATATAGGCTCTAAAGTCAGCAGTGGGCCCGAAGTTTAAGCTACACCCCTAAAAAAAGCCCAGGCCCGGATATAACATTTCCCAATGGGAGGGGGAATGTTATGCACATGCCATTTTCGGTTACAGGATTTATATTGGGCTAGTATAGCCTACTAGTGTATAAGCATCAATAATACCATCAGTTGTTGAAGTTGCAACAGACACGCATGCATAAAGCTAAAGGTCTGACTCAGAGAGTTTTCTGTTTTCAATGATGAAATGCTGTTGGTTTAGTGCTGACAGTTGTACTTAGTAGCATAGTGTTTCAAATCATTTTAATATAAATATAAGCACTCTAATTTGAAATATCTGTGAAATGTGGGTTGTTTTGCATGCCATCATGTTTGTTGGGGCAGTCAGAGGATTTAGGAGGGCATTGCCCATTGCCCATGCTTAGATCCGGCCCTGAAAAAAGCCTCCAGTGCACAGTGGAAGTGGTCTGCGAGATTTTGATGACCGCAACTAGCCTATACTGTCTGGAATAACATTTAAAACAACCATCAGCAAAAAACCTTAACTTCATGACAACATTACATTACATACCAGCGCAGGATCTGGACTTCCATATCTTCAGGAACAGGATAATGATCGCTACCAGATGCGACACGTCACCGGCTAGGCGAAAAATGTTCATTTTTGCGTTGCCTCAATCAACCCTTAAAAAAAGGAAATGTGCAGAGAATTAAATAGAAGCGCTGCTGCTACTTGGAAAGCATACGCTATGCTAGTTTTACAGAGCTTTTCTTTCAGCCTCTGTCTGGCTCAAGGTTCGTTGTTCGTGATCAAAACGCAATCAAATACATTCCTCCTCCCCTGCGATTTCAGAAACAAGGCAGGCGAATTCGGCCGCATTTAATGGTCCAGGATCGGTGGGGGAGAAAAAGTTGTTGTGTGTGTACTGTAGGTGACGTGGCTGACAGCAGACTCCATCCATCCGTGTTCCTCCTTCCTTCCCAGCAGAGCTCTTAGCTGGGAGTATAGACAGACAGTTACGACAACTCCGTTCACTTCATGGGGCCAGTCCAATGGCGGCTCTTCCATGTAGAGTTGTATTGAGAACGGGGACATGAAATAGGGACAAGTCCTGGACGGGAAGCAGGCAGTAATGCATGGGACTCGGGCAATAGCCCAGTTATAATGTTCTTAAATCCATTTATTTTATAGTAATGCTATGCTGCTACCACATTACAGAGACTTTGCTCGTTGCCCATGTTGAAAAATAAGCTAATAAAAATAGCTATAATTTGCGCCACCCTCTTTGAAACAACGAGAGGCCAGTCTGTCCCTGTTCATGGTGAATGAACAGCAGCTCGAGCGCTCAGTTTCTGACCCCTCAATGTCGCTGCTGTTCTACTGGATGGTTCTGCCTTCCAGGGGCGGGGAGAGCGAGCTGGGATCAGGCTGGGATGTGTCCGCTTGGCCGGTGTGTGTGCCGCCCCGCCCCGCCCCGCCCCCGTGATCAGCACCCATATTACAAAAATAATAGACTATTACAGGCAGCAGATGGCGACAGTCTGCTGTTAGTGAGGTGGAGGATGACTGGGGAAAAGTTGCAACCCCCATTCAATTCTTATGTTAAACGTTAAGGTCAACATCAGTGGTTCTCAAATGCATTGATTGATTGATTGATTGATTGATTGATTGATTGATTGATTGATTGATTGATTGATTGATTGATTGATTGATTGATTGATTATCAGTGTTGGGAATATTACTTTACCTTGTTAATATATTACTTATTAATTATTACCTTCATTTTAAAGCAATATATTATATTACAATATTACTGTCTGAGCAAGTGTAATACCGGTATATTAATATTACTATTACATATTACTTTTTACAACATGTTTAATTAAATATTTAGTATCACTATTAATCAAATATTGCATAGGCCAGTGGCATACCTAACACAGGAGCTAAATGTATTCCTTGAATTTATGGAAGCAAGTAAATAATTTGATGAAACATTATAGAAAATAAGTTATTATTTAACTTCTGCAGTTGTCAAAGATAATTCCATAAGAACAACAAGACGGATTGGCAGAAAGTAATATTGAAAGTAATGCAGTAATGCAGAACAAAGTATAATATATTAGATTTGTTTTGTTAAGTAATATATTTATATTACAAGTTACTGCATTTTGGTAATATATTATGTAATATATTAAGTTACGTAGTGCACATGTCCCAACACTGTTGATTACTGTGCTGGACTGTAGGCTACTGTAATAATTTCGGGCAGTACAACAGGTAGGCTACTATTCTGTACCTGAAAATGTGAATTACAAAGCTCAATGGAGTAAATGTCAAAATCATAGCCTATACATTCATGAATCCATGAATGCAACTTTTAAATTATGACCCTACCATTAAAGAGGAATTACACCCATTTACACCATTGTAGCCTACCATGACTGGACATAATAAAACAGTCCCCCCCTGTTCTGCGTTTCCTATAAATGTTGGTCTGGCCGGATAAAAATCATGAAGTGGTGAAACACAACTTGATGCATCACAAAGTTGTGTATAACTGGAGAGTGTACAATTGGAACCAAATGGACATGTTCTGGTTCATTTGGCGCCATGTGTACGCTCTCAGGAAAAAATGTTCACAGGTAACAATTATCTTTGCACTATGGCTTGTTTCCATATATACTACTCACTACTAAAAGACATTATAAAGGATTTATCTTTTTATTTTCATCAGCAGGCCGGCCGTGTCAATACATCTGGATTAAGGATTAAAGGCCTTTTAAACCCACGTTTCGATTTGGATTGAAAACAGAGAATAAATATACATACATGGACGTGTACATATAGCATTATAGAGGAAAGCCTGTTCCACAAATATATTTGAATATTTACAAGCGGGACACAAACATGACAGTTGCTTCTGAATAGATTTCAAAATCCCTTTACAATGGATAAACTATGAATCAGGACAAAATTAACATCACGCTCTCTTCTTCTTTCATACACATGTTGAACATGCATGACCGATGCATGAACTTTTCAAAACACAGAGGTTGGTACTGCAAGTGCTATGGGCTGAGATGGAGCCTGAATGTGTTTTCAGGGTTGTTATAGCGCACATAGGTCAAACTCAAGGCCCAGGGGCCAAATCAGGCCTGTGAATTAATTATCTTCGGCCCGTGGAATGATATTTAATTAATATTAGAACTGGCCCTGTGGTATATTGCATGGTAACTGGCAAAATCGGCCTCCTGGTGGCGCTATAACAGGCAGTTGTGGAAAACTTGGGGCCCAGGTTCATGGTTGGCATCCAGGGAGTATGTGTGCAAATTGTGGCATCGATCAAGTGAACGGTTTGGGAAATGAGCTGTTAACAGACAGACAGACAGACAGACAGACAGACAGACAGACAGACAGACACACACACACACACACACACACACACACACACACACACACACACACACACACACACACACACACACACACACACACACACACACACACACACACACAGATTTTTGCAAAACAATGGCAAAAATCGCCCTCCTGGTGGCGCTATAACAGGCTGCTGTGGAAATTTTGGGGCAGAGGTTCAGGGTTGGCATTCAGGGAGTGTGTGTGCAAATTGTGGCATCGATCGGGTAAGCGGTTTGGGAGATTAGCTGGTAACAGACGGACACACGCACAGATTTCTGGTAAATAATTGCAAGAATCTGCCTCCTGGTGGCGCTACATTAGGCCGTTCTGGAAAATTTGGAGCAGAGGTTCATCGTTGACATCGAGAGAGTGTGTGTGCAAATTTTGGCTCCGGCCTGGTGGAGACAATAACATAAATAAATGCAAAAATGTGAAGCACTTGTAATAATGTACCATATCATGATGGTTTATAGGACTTTGAGCGTTATTTTATTGACATAAAATGCCACAAGTTGAGCCTCTTAGTGATCACACAGACACAAGCCTTGCACTAGTATCTAACAGCGCGGGAACTTGCAGAACGGTGCGTTCCATCCCTTAATTTCATTCCTGTGAGTGTGGATTTGCCTCTGGATTTTCTGCCATAGAGCATCGTACTGCACATCGCCTGCTGCCAGCCACCCCCCTTCGTTCGTCCCACTCTGAATTTGTCACATGCGGACATGCAGGCACCCACCCACCCTCCCTCCGACTCAGAAAGAATTTTGAAAAGACACCACCCCCAGGCGCCCCCTACTCTATATTTTACGCCAGAGAGGGAGAGAGAACGCACTGGAGGGGGGAATCTGGAGGGAGGCGAAAGATGGGATCAGTTTCCATAGAAACGGATTTTGCTCATTTCGTGCAATTTCAAATTGATGTTGCTGGGGACAGGGACTAACAAAATGATTCCCAGGTGTTTCCGGTTGAGACCTTTTTGGAAGCGTCTGATTTCTTTCTGCGTCGACTATCACGAATTACCGCAACGTGTCAAGTGTAGCTTCTGTATTCTGATCACACTGAGCACCAAATAAAAGCAAAGATTACACATGATAGTAATGCTCACTGTATCTAGATTTAGGGCTGTTATCTGTGTTTGCCAAGAATGAGCGTTTCTCTCACAAAGTTTTTTCTAACCCTAGAACTAGAGATGGCCGATATTGACTTTTTTACCGATATCCGATATCCCGATATTATCCAACTACTAATTCCCGATACCGATATCAACCGATACCGATATATGCGGCCTCCAGTGGTGGAAAAATAACAGAAACTATTACTATACAAATATTTAATATAAATAAACATTTAGTATAAATACGAATTCATGTTATAGCCTAGAAATACTCCATACAACTATAAATTCAACATGTAGCCTACTTGAGTAAAGTACAAAAGTAATGGTATAAACATGACCGTAGTGCTGAGTCTACATCTCTGTAAATAGTCATAATTTCCAGTTTGTAAATACCGATACCGATATTTTCCGATATGAAATTTGAAAGCTTTTATCGGCCGATACTATCGGAGGGCCGATAATATCTGCCATCTCTACCTAGAACATTAGTTTTCAACCAGCTAAATGATGGACAGTGGGTAACCAAATGGACCCTTATAGATCTGTAACTCTCGAGATCGTAAAATGAAAGGAAATGGACCCTTGCGGGCCCATTTGGTTTCATGTTTACGCTCGCAAGAGTTATGCAAATATCTGAATTACTTAACTTTCAAGAATATAAGACGACTCATTTATCAGACAGAAAAAAAAAACATTGAATGTCAAATAGTATAGCCCCTGAATATAAGACTATTCCATTTTTTAGATGTTTCCATTGGGAAAAAAACATCTTATATTCTATATAGTCTTATATTCAGGCCAATAGGGTACTTAACTTTCAAGAATGTACACATTCAGAATATGTAGAATAATTGTTATTTTGACCGACTTTTTGCCAGTTTATCGCTCCCAAATTGTGGACGCAAACTGGAAAATCTTTAGTTGTTTGATCCGAGAGACTATAAACTCCACATCAAACGGTGGTCTGTGGCTATAATGCAGAATAAATAGTGGGCCCTGGTATGAAAAAGGTTGAAAACCAGTGCCCTAGAACACATCATCTTGGCATGTGCAGTATATGTAATATTCATAACGTTGCTGATACCTTCATGATGCTCGCTGACATATATAGAGGTTTGTTTTCCTGCCCACACTCTGTCTTTTTCCCCAAGAAAGTTGGTATAGGGTGATTTTTTTTTTTTTTTATCCCCACCCAGGTTTAGTAATAAATTTCAAATTCTCACCTGTCCCTGCAGGTTAAGAATACAGGCCTAGGGGGAGGCGCAAAAAAAAAAAAAAAAAAAAAAAAAAAAAAAAAAAAAAAAAAAAAAAAAACAACAACAACCGTGTTTGAGACTTCATTTACTCAATCTTTCTGGTGGGGGGGTGGGGGGGGGGGGGTCACGCAACACCTGCACGTGCATCAAGGCCCGCCCCCCACTTGATCATCATGCCCCCTTTACTGATGATTGGACGAAGGCTCGAACTGTTTTGTTTTGTTTTGCTATTTCAAAGGAAAGATGTAGCCTTTGAAGTATAGGCATAAACTGGATCCGCGTTCGGTCTACTTGTGCGTGCTGGACAGTGATGGGCAAGTTACTGGGAAAATGTAGTAAGCTACACTACTTGTTACTCTCGGAAAAATGTAGCTAAGCTACACTACAAGCTATCCCTAGTAAATTGTAGCAAGATACACTACAAGCTACACGACAAAAGTAGCTTGATGTAGCTTGCTACATCAACACTACATATATAAAAATATATATCTCAACTTAATGTACAACTTTCTAAATAATAATCATAATAATAATTTAATATCAATAAATGTGTATTATGTAAATTGGAGGGATGTATATGAGAGGTTTTCTACCCATTAAAAATGGGCGGAATTTTAAAATGTGTGTGGGAAAATGTAGTAAGCTACACTCCTTGTTACTCAAAATAAGTAGTGTAGCTTCACTACAAGCTACTCGAAACAAGTAGTGTAGCTTCACTACAAGCTATTCCCAGAACAAATGTAGTAAGCTACACTACAAGTTACGGGAAAATGTAGTTAAGCTATGTAGCTTAGCTACTTGTAACAAGTTACTGCCCATCACTGGTGCTGCACACAAGGAAGCCATGGCCTCCTTTTGCGTGAGCAGAGTGCGTGCAAGTTAAGCCAGCGGTTCACATGGTCGTCGGTCGTCGTCCGTAGTTAGAGATAGGCCTACTTATAGACCAGGGGTGGGCAATTATTTTTCCCAAGGGGCCACATCAGATACATCACATATTGTGGAGGGCCAAGACTAAAGGCTGAACTAAAGTCTGTGTAGTATTAATTTAATTTCAAGACGAAAGTAAGAGTAAGAGTAAGACCAAACTTTTTGATACCCGGGGCCCTCTATTTATTCAGTATTTGAGCCACAGACCACCATTTGATGAAATTTTAGACCCACAGATGCCAAAACTAAAGATTTCTTTTGTTTTTGTTCACAATACCAAGCTGGATTTGGGAAACAAAACGGGCAAACATAGATCAAAAATGACCATTCTTTTACATTATCTGATTGTGTAGATTTTAGGTAATTCAGGTGATGAATATTTTTAACTCTTGAGAGTGTAAAAATGTAACCAAATGGACCCGCAAGGGTCCAATTTGGTTTCATTTTTACACTCTCAAAGAGTTACATCTGGTTAACCAACTCTCCATATTTAACTTGGAACTCTCTCAAGGACCACAGTTGGTGGTCCACGGGCCGGTCAGAGTGAGCCAAAGGGCCGCATTTGGCCCCCGGGCCGCATAATGCCCAGGTATGTTATGAACCGACAGTCAATCTGACAGTCTCTTGTGTCTGTCAAAGTTCTCACTGCGCAATTACCATATACCAGGGGTCAGCAACCTGCGGCTCAGGAGCCGCATGCGGCTCC
>CM076965.1:57999613-58114613 GCA_039105355.1 Benthosema pterotum | reverse complement strand
TGAAGGTAATAATTAATAAGTAATACATTAACAAGGTCAAGTAATATTCCCAACACTGTGTATATGTCCCTCCAACTTATTTTTTAATGGTTTGAGCCTCAGTCACCACCTGATATAACCAGTCCTTGTTATATCTTTATGGACAGTTTAGCTGCAGTACCACAATGTCCTGAGGTGGTGGGGGCGCTGATATGCAGGATATTTTATAGTCATTATAATACTGATGTTAGATCAATCCTTTTTTTTTTTCTTTTTTTTTTTTAATTCCATGTCGTCAACAATGTTGGACATTATAAACAAAGTAGAAATGTAAATTTGGAACTGAAGTCTGAAGGAGAGCAGCAATTATACAAAGCAGGCTGCATTGATGACATCATTATAAGGACAAAACCAAACACAAGCAGTTCCTGGGAGCAATTTACATTGAAGTTCCTACATGACAAGAAAGGCTGATTGTTGAAATGTGACGATTTGTGGGGATAGAAAATATAAAAAGGAAAAAAAAAAGGTCCCGCACACCGTCAAGTACTTGCCAAAAATGCTCTTTATTTCACAGTGTCAACGTTTCGGTCATGTAGACCTTCTTCAGGATAGACAGGATGTTTGTCCCGAAGAATTAATAATACATGAATATCTGGCCACTTTACTTAACAGAGTAATTTGTGGGGAAAAAGACAATATATCGATATACCGGATCGAATCGCAGCACGATTAAAAATACATATCGATCCAGAACCCCAGATATTGTATTCTATCTTGAGGTAAGTGAATTGTCTCACCCATAATGTAATTGTGCAATGGTGCATACTGCTCATGCATGTGTCATAAATAAGGCATATCTGCTGTGTTAGACAGTGTGGCATTGTCTGTCAAACCGCTCCATTCCATTAATGACCTGAATATGATTCCAGTATGATGCAATGATTGCCAAGTCCGAGGTCATATTGGGCTGTATAAACTGCATGTCATTTTCAGGTGGAAAAGCTGGTGCAGTTTGTCCAAAACCGTTTTTAGGACATTAAAAAAGGAGTGCTTTGGCACAACACAATAAAGTATACGATGTAGGCACTCATTTACGTCGTATGAAGAATTGCACCTGTGTGAAACTGTGAGCAGTGTGTGTGTGTGTGTGTGTGTGTGTGTGTGTGTGTGTGTGTGTGTGTGTGTGTGTGTGTGTGTGTGTTGCGTTGGGTCTATTTGATCAAAGGCTGGAAGGGGGAAAAAGTGGCTGATTGTGTTATCTACTATATGTCTCCCTTTTAGCGGATGTTGTCTGTTGTGTGGACCATTCACCACTACCATGATGATTGATTGATGATCCGTGAGCGTATAGTGAACCTCCAACTCCTGGTCACACGGCTTGGTGCCATGGAAACACACAGGTAAGTCCCATACGCTTTAGCTTTTGACTATAGGCTATCCCGATCATGATGCTTTTTCCGGCTGTCCTGAATATGATGTTTTTTAGGGCTGTCCTGATCATGATGTTTTTTTGTTTTTTTTTTTTTTGCTCCCAATGCAATCGTCAAAAAGTGTGTGTTCTGCTTTCAAATTATGTGCTAGGCCTGTGTTTATTGCCTTGAGTTGTTACCAGCCGAGTTGGCTTTGTCAACATCAGCTATGTCTAAACGCTTATAGTTGACTTGGTCAGCTCAGTAATCCAGTTTTGAGATGACTTGTTTGTCTGGATAAGGAGCTGACTCGTTTCATGTTGTCATAATTCATCAAAACCGCTCTGCCATTCATTGTGCCGTTTCTCACACCAGGTACAGCAGCGTGTCCGACACTCCGGACGACGAGCACCAGAAGGTCTCCAGCCTGGCGCTACGCATCAGCCACGGATCCCCCAACAGCTACCAGCTCCGCTCGACCCGCCCCGCGGAAACAGACGGCAGGAGGAGTGGGCAGAGGTCAGGAGCAGGAGGAGGAAACACCTCCTCCCCCTCTTCTTCATCCTCCGCCACGCGCGATCTAGCTCTTAAATTCAATCAGTGTTGCAAACTGCCAAAATCCAAAATGCACTAGTGGCACTTCCAAAATGCACTACAATGCGCTAGATGCTTGCCTGGAAGGAATTCACAGGATGAATATTTTCAAACTCTTGAGAGCGTAAAAATGAAACCAAATGGACCCGCAAGGGTCCATTTGGTTTCATTTTTACGCTCGCAAAGAGTTACATCTGGTTAACCAACTGACCACTGGTTGAAAACCACTGTCATAGGAGGAAAAAATGGTGAAAAAAGAGGGTTTTATCTCTGGCGCCTGTCAATCAATTTTGCCCCAACACACCAGCAAAAAAGCACACGATTTTCTGCCAGGGGTATTTCACTAATTTTGGCGCTAGGGGGGTCTGAAAAAGTGCTAAGTATAGCAACAAATATGCCAAGTTGGCAACACTGCTTTTAATATTTTTTATTGTTCTTCCACAAGCATACATAAATGGACCTTGGTTTCATTTTTACACTCTAAAGAGTTAAAATATTCATCATGTGAATTAGCCCAATTCTATACAACTAGAGGATGTAGAAGATTAATGTTCATTTATGATCTGTATGTTTGACTGTTTTGTTTCCCATATCCAGCCTGAAATTGTGGACAAAAAGCAAAACACAACGTAAATCTTTATAGTTTCGGGGCCCGTGGCTAAACAAATTCTGAATAAATAGTGGGCCCTGGTATGAAAAAAGGTTGAAAACCACTGTTCTAGAAGGTGTATTTTTTCCGCATTTTTAACAAGATTTTTTCCCATTTTCTTCTCGTCAATTCGGACCCCAATTAAGATCCTCTGCCCAAGATGTTTCGCGGGACCAACGGCGAGGGAGCATGAGTGCCTTCAACGGCAAGATCCTGACCGGGACGGAGGCTAGCTCCTCCTCCCCCTCGACCGGTCACCATCACCATCACCACCACCACCCACGGAGGAGGAGGAGAGCCCGCTTCGTGAAGAAGAACGGCCAGTGCAACGTGGCGTTCTCCAACATGGAGGAGAAGCGGCGGCGCTACCTGGCCGACATCTTCACCACGTGCGTGGACATCCCCTGGAGGTATAGCAAAGAGAGGGCTGCCGAAGCAGACGACACCTGCAGCACTCCATTGTTATGAATATTCTGCAGCTGCAAGGCTCGAAAATATTACTGTACATATAGAAAAAGAGGAAAATATCAGCACTCGTTACAACCGAACGTGTGACGACCACTATGTCTTCCTAGTGGTCGAAACACGTCCGTTTGCTGCTCGCCACGAGGTAAGCATAATTAGCAATACTTAGCATTATTATCATTACTTAGCATTATCGACAATACTTAGCATTACCATTACTTAGTGTAGTACTACGCAGAAGCGGGGATCGAACCCGGGACTCCCACTCGCACAAATAAGGCTGAGCTGGCATTACTTACCATTACTAGCATTATTATCAATACTTAGCATTAGCATTACTTTAGTTATTGAAAAATATCAGAAAAATATCCGTCTGATATTTTTGAAAACGGTGAAAATGTAGACGCAAATCTTAGAATTATTTTTCCCCGTTTAGAACGGGTCAATCCTGAGTGCTGATCCATTCTCCTCTTCTTTTCTATCCCCCTGGATGGTATACTGTAGGTACCTGTTGCTCCTCTTCTGCACCAGCTTCGCCGCCTCCTGGCTGTTCTTCGGTGTCCTCTACTACGGCGTGTCGCTGGCACACGGGGACTTCGACGTCGTCTACCCGCTTCAGCGAGCCGACGAGCTGACAGTCGGCGGTGTCGGAGGGGGGCTGCGGCCTCGTCTTCCTCCGCGGAGGTCACCGCCGTGCCTGCTCCACGTGCGCGGCTTCGTCGGGGCGCTGCTCTTCTCCGTGGAGACGCAGACCACCATCGGTTACGGCCGCCGGTGCGTCACCGAGGAGTGTCCGCTTGCTGTGGCCACGGTGAGTCCAGGAATAATGTCTAAATCTTTTTTCATAATTTTTATCCCACGATTTTTGTAACCCATTTTTTCACCCAGTGCCAATTCCTAATGTGATCCTGGGCTCTACACACCCTCCGCCAACCTGGGGAGGCAGCGGACTGGCCTCATGCTTCCTTCAATGCATGAGGAGTCCAAGCTGCCTTCTTTTCTCCTGACAGGGGGGAGTTTCCCTGGTTGGACGTAGCGCGTGGAAGGAACACGTTATTCCAACCAGTTCCTGTCCCCTCCATCAGGCGCCCCGGCTGACCAGGGGGAGGCAGTTTAGAGTCCAGGATTACAGCATGTTTTTGTGAGGGTATCTACCCTAGGTGACACGGGGAGAACATGCAAAACTCCACACAGAGAGGCCCTTTCACCACCCCGCCTCGGGTATGGGCACTGATGACGCGGAGGAGCAGATACGCCGCCAGCACCCACAGCAGCGCCCTAGCGGGAATTGAACCCAGGACCTTCTGGCTGTGAGGCGACAGCACTAACCACTGTGCCACCGTGCCCACTATAATGTCTAAATCTTGACTAATAGACCTTTAGGTAAGCCACGCCCTTTGTCTACCCTAGGAGACTTTCCAGCCCAGGGCTCATTCATATGGAAGCGTACGGTGTACATTATCCAATTGAAAATGTAATTCCACAATAGCATTATAATTTTCCATATATCCGCAAGTTATTTGTGACAAAAATGAAATTGAAATGCAATAATTCAATTTGAATTTGAATATTCATATCATGTATGGGCATTCCATGACAATATTAAAAATTTAAATAGAAAAGCTGTTTCACATTTCATTTTGAAAGACTTAAACTGATATACAGAGGACTTTATTGAAATGCAATAAGAAAAACAGCTGCCCCAGGGTATTGCATTTACATTTCAGTGTCAACAAGCTCTTTTTTGGACAATATGTAAATTAAAATGTATTTCCATCAACTTGCAAATTAAAATGGCAATGGCATTTAACATTTCATTTGCAAAGACTTAAACTGATCTACAGAGGACATTATTGAAATGCAATAATAAAAACAGATGGCCCAGGCTATTTCATTTACATTTCAGTGTCAACAAGCTCTTTTTTGGACAATATGTAAATTCAAATGCATTTTCTAACAACTTGAAAGTTTAAATGACAATGGCATAAAACATTTCATTTGCAAAGTCTTAATACTGCAGCAGGTAGGACTATATGAAAATGCAAAAAGGAAGAAACAGCGCCCCCCCAGTCTATTCTGTTTTCATTTACATATTGCAACGCACCAAAGAGGACACTTTGAAATTGAAAATGCAATCTGTCAGTTCTCTTATCAAGGCGGGCCTTCACTTATGACGTCACTTCCTCAGAGAAGCCCTTGAGGCCTTAGAGGGGCAAAATTCTCACCTCACAAACAATCAGTGATAGTCTAGTGCAGTGTTTCCCAACCTTTTTTGTCCCAAGGCACACTTTTCATAGCCCCTAAACGTCAAGGCACACTAGATATACGGTTGTGTGTGTGTGTGGTGTGTGTTGTATATTATATATATAATATATATATTTATATATATATATATATATAATATATATATATATTATATATATATATATATATATATATATATATTTATATATATATTATATATATATATATATATATATATATTATATATATTGGAATCTCAATGTCTTCAACATGTCAAGTAGGCCTATGATTAATAAATAATAATAAAGTTTGATTGTGTCCACCATGCTCATTTAATCAAATATTCACTCCAGTAAAGCCAGAAGCAGCAAATCATAGTGGAGGTAAAAAGAGAAAAGAAATATAGCTCCTGCAGCCAGCATGCATTCTTTTATCATCTCAGCATCTGTGAATGTTGTTTGCAAGTTCGGGGGAACCCCCAGAGACCACCACATGCAGTTGCACTACTTCTCTTCACACGACCCCCCCCCCCCCCCCCCTTCTTCTTGCTAATGACCAATGATCAAGCTTGTTATATGTGTTTTCTTGTTATATTGTAGCTATTTCTTGTTGTTCTGTTCTTGCTTTGACAATGTAAATGTATGTTTTTTCATGCCAATGAAGCCATTTGAATTGAATTGAACTGAATAATGATCAGTGATCAAGCAACACGGAGAGGCTGCAGTTGCAGTCTCCTTCATGTGTAAGTCAGTCGCATGTTTTGCCATGCATCATGGTATTTTTAGTGAGCTTTTAATTTTTTCCTCGTACAATCTGAACCCACGGGTTACCGGCATTTTGCGACAGTGTTTGATTTGGCACAATAGCGGGAGCGATCCGAGCGATATTTGTTGTCATTTGATTTCAAGTTCCTGCGCGGTGAAACCAGAATCAATGCAAAATATGCCGCCCTTCGCTTCCCTCGTTCGTCACATTCATACATAGAAACGTCATGTTGCAGAATGAACGCAGCATCTCACACAAAAAATAAATAAAGGAGAGAAGAGACGAGGAGTCAGTCGGTGGACACACCGACGCAGACATGCATAAATGCAACCTTAGGTGGTCCTCCTCACAATGCTCGTCGGGGCCAGGCAGTTATTTTTACCTTAACAAGACGTATGCCTTGCTAGATCCAGCAAAACTGCTAGAAATAAATACCCTTGTAAAGCCTCAACATGCAGGAGAGCTCCGATTCTCCGAAGTTACTTTTTTTAAGAGTTGGGACAGCTCGCGCTCATGTTAATGCAGCCTCGAACTATTGTTCTTTTCGCACCTCGGAACAATGTAATGAATAGGTACATTCCCGCTGTTGGTTTCGTGGTGCCCGCTATTGGTTTTGTGGTAGTGCTAAGGATTTTTTTGCCCAATTCTCACGGCACGGTTGGCCTTGCTCCAAGTCACGGTAAAGTGACGCGGCACGGTCGTTGGGAATGACTGGTCTAGTGGTTAAGACATTGGTCTTGCAATGTGGGGGCCGGGTTCGATTCCTCTCTATGGTATTAACTTTTTGGCCGGTAAACAACTGTTGCTAACTTATGTGTCCAATCACATTTTTTCAATTTGTTGTAGTTGTACTTGAATTGTACTGTAATTCTCCAATTTCAAAGTGTCCTCTTTGTTGCGTTGCAATATGTAAATGAAAACAGAATAGACTGGGGGGCGCTGTTTCTCCTTTTGCATTTTCATATCGTCCTACCTGCTGCAGTATGAAGACTTTGCAAATGAAATGTTTTATGCCATTGTCATTTAAACTTTCAAGTTGTTAGAAAATGCATTTGAATTTACATATTGTCCAAAAAAGAGCTTGTTGACACTGAAATGTAAATGAAATAGCCTGGGCCATCTGTTTTTATTATTGCATTTCAATAATGTCCTCTGTAGATCAGTTTAAGTCTTTGCAAATGAAATGTTAAATGCCATTGCCATTTTAATTTGCAAGTTGATGGAAAATTACATTTTCATTTACATATTGTCCAAAAAAGAGCTTGTTGACACTGAAATGTAAATGCAATACCCTGGGGCAGCTGTTTTTCTTATTGCATTTCAATAAAGTCCTCTGTATATCAGTTTAAGTCTTTCAAAATGAAATGTGAAACAGCTTTTCCATTTAAATTTTAATATTGTCATGGAATGCCCATACATGATATGAAAATTCAAATTCAAATTGAATTATTGCATTTCAATTTCATTTTTGTCACAAATAACTTGTGGATATATGGAAAATTATAATGCTATTGTGGAATTACATTTTCAATGGATAATGTACACCGTACGCTTCCATACATTCATTCCATTCAGCCGAGTTTGCTTTTTCGCAATAGCCCTTTAGGTAAGCCCCTCCCCTAAATGCTATGGTCCAATCACAGCTAAGCATAACATGTGATAGATAGACAAACCTCTCCACCAATAGCTTTCCTAGTATATGATAAAACATTGTTTTAAAGAATAAATGTCACACACACATTTTTCCACTGCATGGGGCATGCCTTGTTGGTTGGATTTGGAAGAGATTTTGAAGGTCTGCTTCCAAAAATGAACCAGTATTTATTGTGTAAAGTCCATGATATTTGAATTGGAATAAATGAGCCCGGCTGGAAAGTGTCCTAGGTTGGACAAGGGGGCGGGGCTTACCTAAAGGTCTATTCCAGGCAGCTTTTTTTATCTGTTATTCAGGACATGAGTATGCTTTTTTTGCAACTAGTCCCGGGTTGACCCCTTCTGTTCCAGGGGTTGACACTAAGGTCTCCGAGGCACTTGCCCATCGGGCAAGTGCAAGTCAGGTTCTACTTGCCCTCAGATCATGGACACTTGCCCCCCAAAAATATATTGTAAATTTTGCATTTAAGTTTACTTCCTACTTGGGAGCTTTAAACCACAGGTTTTCAACACGTGGTCCCTGAGAGGGTTCCAGGTGGTCCCCAGTTAAGTTGGTTAACCAGATGTAACTCTTGAGAACGTAAAAATGAATCCAAACGGACCCTTGCGGGTCCATTTGGTTTCATTTTTACATCTTAATTAGCCCCAAGTCTACACAACTAGAGAATGTTGAAGATTAATGGTCATTTTGATGTTAATTTGCCTGTTTTGTTTCCCAAATCCAGCCTGGAATTGTGGATAGCTAGAAAGCAGGGAAAGACACAGAGGCAGAGTGCAATGACCGCCTTCAAGACTAATTTATATTGTGTTATGTTATAGTGCACACTAAGTTGCACACAGTATTCACTTGCCCTACCATTTTTTTTTACTTGCTCCGGGCAAGCGGGCAAGTGTTAGTGTCAAGCCCTGTGTTCCATATAACGCCTGTACTCTAGGTGATCGCGCAGTGCATCGCCGGCTGCGTCCTCGACTCCTTCGCCGTGGCCGCCGTCATGGCCAAGGCGGCGCGGCCCAAGCAGCGCAACCGGACGCTGGCCTTCTCGCGGCACGCCGTGGTGGCCGTGCGCGACGGCGCCCTCTGCCTGATGTGGCGCGTGGGCAACCTGCGGCGGAGCCACCTGGTGGAGGCGCACGTGCGCGCCCAGCTGGTGCGGCCGCGCGTCACCGCCGAGGGCGAGCTGCTGCCGCTGGAGCAGACGGACCTGGCCGTGGGCTACGACACGGGAGCCGACCGGCTGCTGCTGGTGTCGCCGCTGGTGGTGAGTACACAGTTCAGACATCGCTGTCGTTTTTGGCAGGCATTTTTTTTTAGATATAGTCATTTGGGCTTCACCCCTTATCCCAAATCCAGGGGCGGATTGGCCATCTGGGAGTACAGGGAGTTTTCCCGGTGGCCTGCGCCACCTAGTGGCCTGCTGGACAACTTCCAAAATGCACTAGAATGTGCTAGATGCTCGCCTGGAACATACAGATCAAAATTGACCATTAATCTTCTTCTTTCTTTTTTTTTAATAGTCTGTTTATTGGAGACACATTAGGATCATAACAATACAGTTATATCAGAAGAAGAAAGTAATTGCAGTTGTACGCACATTAGTAGTAGTACATGTGCTCCTCTTTTTTTTCCTTTTTTTGTACATACATTTTTTTTCTTTTTTTTTGTACATACATTCGTACTCATACCATGATTTCTTTCTTCATTCCATTTAAATAGAGTCCATCCACTACATGCAACAGATGTACAGTCTATGTGTAATTCATCCCTATTGGTTGAATATATGTACCCCCCCCCCACACCCCCACCCCATCCAGAGTCAGAGGCCAGGCGGCTTGACTTTTTGAGAGACCATTAATCATTAATCTTCTACATTCTCTAGTTGTGTAGACTAAGTTGGGCTAATTCACATGATGAATATTCTCTCTTGAGGGTGTAAAAATGAAAATGGACCCTTGCGGGTCCATTTGGTTTCATTTTTACACCCTCAAAGAGTTACATCTGGTTAACCAGCTGCCCCCCCCCCCCCCCCCCCCCCAGGGTGGCCTGGCAAAGGCATAATTTCCCAGTGGGAAAATATGTGCCAATCCGCCCGTGCCAAAATCCCTATATTTTTTGGAATAGTTCAATGTGCCAATCTATTGACACGTTGTGAGCATGCAGACTGGCCATTTGAACTATTGAAAAATGTTTTTTTTTAATGGTTTAAAAAGGCAAATAAGTTAAGTGATAAGGGGTTTAGCGGTGACGAAAATCTAGGCCTTTAGTCGTTTGGACAAAATGCTTATTCATTTTAGTCACACTTTAGTCATTTGGAAAAAAATGCTTCATAAGTCTTAGCCCCATGTTATTTCTATCCTTGATAGTTGAAAGTTTAGTCGACGACGGGAACTCAAAGAGGGTTTAGTCAGTTTTAGTTTGTGGAAAATCAAAACCTTTAAAACTACTTTAGTCAGAGTATAATAACTAGGCACAGTGTATTCAAAGTGCAGTTGGTGTTCTGTTGCTTTTGGAAGGCATTTTTTTTTTTTTACATTTAGTCAGTCAATCAATCACATTTCAGTCATTTCTATTCACGATAGTTTTAGTCTAGTTTTAGTCAACATTTTGAAAAGGCTATTTTAGCTCGTCAGGTTTAGTCTTAGTCCCGAAAAATAGATGCTGACAAAGTCATTTTAGTTATAGTCAGGAGTGATGAAAACAACAGTGGTATAGTGGTTATTATGTGGAATAGAAGGGGTCAACCTGGGACTAATTGCAAAAAAGCAAACTATGTATATATATATATATATATTATATATATATATATATATATATATATATATATATATATATATATATATATATATATATATATATATATATATATATATATTTTTTTTTTTTTTTTCATTTTTATAATTTTCATTGTGCTTTATGTACCAAGTGACGCATCAAACTATGGAGTTTTCATGAGGCTGAATCCATTCTTAGCATTAGTTTTGCACAAACTGAAATCTCGTCATATCAACTTGCCCAAATGTGCTGCTGACCTCATCACATTTATCAACACGGTTATAGCTGTTTTTTTTTAACCTAAGGAAGATTTTTCTATGCAAAACTAATGCTTGGAATGGACTCAGCATCATGAAACCTCCCTAGTTTGATATGTCACTTTTTTGCCTTAAATAGAATGTCAATGTGGCCATACTGTATAAAAGCCATTTTCAAAGCATTCCCCTCAGACAATTCCTGGCATCGTTTTATCTGTTATTCAGGATACATTGAAGATACAAATTCAGCTGAGTTTGCTTTTTTTTTTTTTTTTTTTTTTTTTGCAAATAGTTCGCGGTCAAATGACACAGGGGCGGATGTAGCATGTCCCATTTGGGGGGGGGGGGCAAGAGAACATTCACTTTCATTTCTTGGGTATCTTGGGTTGTTTTTGGATGCCATCATGTTTGGTGGGGCAGTCAGGGCGTTTAGGTGGGCATTGCCCCCCCCTCCCCCCCTCCCATGCCCATGTCTATACTTGTAGATCCGCCCCTGAAATGACATTATTACTGGACTACAGGTGGTGCACACCATCGACCGCGGCAGCCCGCTGTACGCCACGGGCCGGGCGGAGCTGGAGGCCGACGACTTTGAGATCGTGGTGATCCTGGAGGGTATGGTGGAGGCCACGGCCATGACCACGCAGTTCCGCAGCTCCTACCTGGCCAGCGAGATCATCTGGGGACACCGCTTCGAGCCGGTCGTCTTCGAGGAGCGCGACCGCTACAAGGGTTTTTTTTTTTTTTTCAGCTCTTTATTACGGATCGCACCATTTAGTCCTCACTGTGTTTTTTCGAGAGACAGCGAGTGCAAAACCCGACGTCGGCGGGCGCCTCGGCTGCGCCGCGACTTGCCTCCTCAGTCGCTTCCTTAATGAGTGGCGGACCGGCAGCGCGGCGCTTTTATGAGCTCTGGCGGCAGTGCTGCCACTGCCGTTGCATTCTGGATGGTTCTGCCCGTTCGTGCGGCAGTTCTGCCGGTTCGTGCGACAGTGTAGCGGCAGAAGCCTCCCCATGCCGCCCCAGACCGGCGCTTTTGCCGATGATTTTGGCAACTGCCTCTGCTTTTGCACTGCCTGCTGCTGCTGTCAGTCCAATTAATGCATGCTTGCAGAACGATTATGAATGTATGCAAACAAATATGAACTAAATATTTATTGAATTTATTATATTATTAATTGTTTTTTATTATTACTATAAGCTCTATCATTAATATAACCGGCTATGCCGGTTCGCCGCCGGGCCCTCCGCCTCGCCGCCGCGCGCCGCTGCTCGCGGACCGGCGGTTCCCCCGCCGCCGGGCGCTCAACCGGCGCCGCCGGCGCGCTGCTCGTGGACCGGCGGTTCCTCGCCGCCGTCGCCGCCGCCGCTGCTCGTGGACCGGCGGTTCCCCGCCGCCGGTGGCGTCCAACGCCGCTTCTATCGACGCTTCACCGACCCTCGCCTGTTGACTGATTCTCTTCATGCTCTCTCTCTCTCTCTCTCTCTCTCTCTCTCTCTCTCTCTCTCTCTCTCTCTCTCTCTCTCTCTCTCTCTCTCTCTAATAAAGATGTTCGTCTGCCTCCACCCCCCCCCCCCCAACTGGGGTCTGTCTAGGGCTAATCCATATCATTGAGGTTATAGGCTATTCGCGCGTGCGCGCGCGCGTGTGTGTGTGTGTGTGTGTGTGTGTGTGTGTGTGTGTGTGTGTGTGTGCGCGCGCGCGCGCGAGGGACACCTCCGTCCCTCTCGTTCTGCGTGTTGTATATCTGCAGGCCTAGCTTTATTGTAGGCCTACGTGAGCGTAATAGACTATAGGAAATTATCACTTAAGGCTAGTACACACTGCGCGATTTTTAGCCCGATTTAGCCCCGATTTTGGACTCACGACAAAATTCCTCTGTCGGGGCCGATTTTTCAACTCCCGACAGTTTGACGGCCGTCTTTTCGTCTTGTAGTGTGACAGCTCAAAAAGACAAAAAATCGGCCTGATTTTGCCGTCGGGACCCCCCCGACAAAACATCGGCAATATTAAACAATTTTGATTTTTGCGACATTTCCTCGTCCAGTGTGACATAGTTTCTGACAAGCCCCCGACACTTGCATTGTGCTGGCAAATGTAAAAACATTGCAAAGCCGGCCGGCAGCCACTGTCCCCCATCTCATCTCATCTCGCAGCGGATGAGAGCCTGGAGATCGAGGCTACATCCCCATGGACGCACGGACCACTCCTATCATTCAAATAATTCTGATCCAAAGCATCATAGCGCAGCAAACGTATGACATTGTAATTCGATCTCTCTCTCTCTCTCTCTCTCTCTCTCTCTCTCTCTCTCTCTCTCTCTCTCTCTCTCTCTCTCTCTCTCTCTCTCTCTCTCCGTGCGTAAAGTTGTCAGGGATCAACATTCTACCACGCGTGTCAAATGATTTATGCATTGTCTATAGGCCTATTTTGTACTCAAATTAACTTTTGCGCATTTGAGTGAAAGGGGACGATGGGAAGGGAACAATGCCGGCGGTCATTGATTGATGATAGCCTACAAAACCCACGTACATAAAATAAAATAAAAACATAGCAGGCTACTACAAGGTGGCTGCTTCATAACGGTTTTTTTCCCCAACAGGTGGGTCCCCAGGCTAAATGGAAGGAAAGTTGGTTTAACTATAGGCATATGTAACTCTTTGAGAGCTTAAACATGAAACCAAATGGAACCTTGCCAAATGGGTCCATTTGGTTTCATGTTCACACTCTCAAGATTTAATATTCATCATGTGAATTATCCCAAGTCTACACAACTAGAGAATGTAGAAGATTAGGCTCATCGTCATTTTGATCTGTATGTTTGACCATTTTGTTTTCTCCGAAAATCCAACCTGGAATTGTGGACAAAAGAGGTATTTTGCGTTCTGTGGGGCTAAAATGTCATCAAATGGTGGTCCGTGGCTCAAAATTTGAGCCAAATTCTGAATAAATAGTGGACGCAAGGGATGCAGTGAAACCGCTGAGAAGATGACAAATAGTTACTGGCCTTTTATTATTGGCTTGGCTCCGTCATCTCTCTCTCTCTCCTCCCCGCGCGTAAAAACGACAACTTTTTTTTAAAAGTGTGACAGATCAGATGCATGGCAGGTGATTGGTGATTGGCTCCAATATTACACAATATTACAATTTTTGGTATTGTGGTTATGCGTTTATTTATTTAATCACTTTGTAATATAACCAGGCAGCGCCGCAGCAGCATGCTGCACACGATATAACCAAAAGAACCGTTCCACAACACCGTGTGCGCGTGTTTAAGCTATTTAATGATCACCATGTTAATAATAATAATAATAATAATAATAATAATAATAATAATAATAATAATAATAATAATAAACATTAACATGGTGATCACATCTTGATGTGCAGCGTCAAGATGTATTTCACCATGTTGATGTTTTTTTTTTCTGACATCAATTTCCAGGAAAAAACGGAACATGGGTAATTTGTTTTATCATTATTTCTGTCATAGTAAAATGTGGAAAATAGGTGGAATTCTCCCCTTTATGTGTCAATTATTTGTAACCAAAAGGATGAACTATAGGCACATTGGGGGTCCATTTGGTTACATTTGTGCCAACTGGCATGGATTCACTGTCTGTGTGTCTGTCGTCACCAAAACGCCATACGGATGACTTTATGGGGCATAGTGTATAAAGAAACAACATTGCTGTGACACCAGTCAGATAATATACAGAGACTGACGCAAGGTACCCTCCCTTCCCGACCTTATGTCGGTGGTAATATTGTCGGGAGCACCGCCCCCGCCGTCAATACGTCGGGAACGTGCAGTGTGAACACTCGCAAGACAAATGATCGTCAACGAATTATGCAATTTTAATCGCATAATGTGACAGGGTACGTCGTGCACGACGTCGTGAAAGTCCCCAAAAATCGCGCAGTGTGTACCAGCCTTTAGGCTATATGCAATATCATATTCAGTCCAGCTTGGGACAGTAGCCTACATCTCAAATAGAGACACGGTCACACATTGTGACTGTCAGGAATCTGATCAGGAGTCTGTTGTAAAGCTCTATCATTGAATGAATTACTAGAGCCATAATATAAAATCTTATCGGTCTGGCATATTCCGGGGTCCGTTTCGTGGGCTTATTCGTGTCAATTGAAGTTGAAAATGCATGTAGAGTATGGATGGATGGATGCGTTAATCCATTCATTCACTGTAAACAAGTTGTTTCAAATCATGTCAGTTTGTTTGTCCCAATGTCCCTCATCAGGCTGTATCAATAGCGCTCGTGGGCTCAGTTTCTGACCCTTCAATATCGCAACTCTTCTAGTAGATGGCAATGGACAATGGGTGGGATTTCCCTATATACTCAATGATATGGCCTACAAACCCCAGTTTGGAGGGGGGGTAAAACAGTCGAGGCAGACGAACATCTTTATGAGAGAGAGAGAGAGAGAGAGAGAGAGAGAGAGAGAGAGAGAGAGAGAGAGAGAGAGAGAGAGAGAGAGCGAGCATGAAGAGAATCAGTCAACAGGCGAGGGTCGGTGAAGCGTCGATAGAAGCGGCGTTGGCGGCGGCCGGTCCACGAGCAGCGCGCCGGCGGCGCCGGTTGAGCGCCCGGCGGCGGGGGGAACCGCCGGTCCGCGAGCAGCGGCGCGCGGCGGCGAGGCGGAGGGCCCGGCGGCGAACCGGCATAGCCGGTTATATTAATGATAGAGCTTATAGTAATAATAAAAAACAATTAATAATATAATAAATTCAATAAATATTTAGTTCATATTTGTTTGCATACATTCATAATCGTTCTGCAAGCATGCATTAATTGGACTGACAGCAGCAGCAGGCAGTGCAAAAGCAGAGGCAGTTGCCAAAATCATCGGCAAAAGCGCCGGTCTGGGGCGGCATGGGGAGGCTTCTGCCGCTACACTGTCGCACGAACCGGCAGAACTGCCGCACGAACGGGCAGAACCATCCAGAATGCAACGGCAGCGGCAGCAATGCCGCCAGAGCTCATAAAAGCGCCGCGCTGCCTGTCCGCCACTCATTAAGGAAGCGACTGAGGAGGCAAGTCGCGGCGCAGCCGAGGCGCCCGCCGACGTCGGGTTTTGCACTCGCTCTTACTCGTTTTTTCAACACTTTAGTACATGTTATTGCGCCATTAAAATCACATTGGTGAAGAACACATTGGTCAGTCTTCATATCTTTGAAAAAAGTGTTACGTTACAAGTTAGCAGCTGAACATTGTTCCAACTCTAATACTTGAAATCTCAGACAGAGTTGTCTGAGGCTTCACACGCACTCACGCACACACACACACGCACACACACACACACACACACACACACCCAGAACACATAAATTCTGTGCTCTCTGCCATGTGTTTCATGTATCAGTCCTCATTAAACCACATGATCAATCAAAACACGAGCATTGGGCATTGGGCAACTCTTGGGCATTGGGCATTGCTCAAGTGTGTATCTCAAAGCTAGGGGGGCACGGTGGCACAGTGGTTAGTGCTGTCGCCTCACAGCTAGAAGGTCCTGGGTTCGATTCCTGCTAGGGTGCTGCTGTGGGTGCTGGCGGCGTGTCTGCTCCTCCACGTGATCAGTGCCCATACCCGAGGCGGGGTTGGTGAAAGGGCCTTTCTGTGTGGAGTTTGCATGTTCTCCCTGTGTCCCCTAGGGTAGATACCCTCACAAAAACATGCAGTAATCCTGGGCTCTAGACTGCCTCCCCTGGCCAGCCGGGGCGCCTGATGGAGGGGACAGGAACTGGTTGGAATAACGTGTTCCTTCCACGCGCTACGTCCAACCAGGGAAACTCCCCCCTGTCGGGTGAAAAGAAGGCGGCGCGACTCCTCATGCATTGAAGGAAGCATGAGGCCAGTCCGCTGCCTCCCCAGGTTGGCGGAGGGTGTGTAGAGACCAGGATCACATTAGGAATTGGCACTGGGTGAAAAAATGGGTTACAAAATCGTGGGATAAAAAAAATATATATATATTTTAAAAGTGTGTATCTCAAAGCTACATTTCCCATTGTTTTCTCCTGAGAAATAGATTTGGTAAGTCTCAGGCGGAGCTGTACAGGAGATCTCAAACTTGGACTCTGCTTTCCTCTGGGTTTGTCAAGTCAGGCCCTAAAGCTTGACTTATTCTCTATGTCAGGGGTGCCCAACCTTTTTTGACCCAAGATCTACTTTTCAGCAGCCAACCCCTCCGGGATCTACCAGTCCAATATCAACATTTCAAACCACACGCATCGTTGCCAGCCTGCAGTAACTTCACAACAACACAACACTACTTTGTTTTACCACTTTACTTTATGTCCATATAAGCATAAAGTAGAACATACTTGTCATAAGTAGGCCTACAACAGTACAACATAAGTACAACAGACTTGGTCAAACACTGCCAATGCAAATGCATCACACACACACAGACGGAAATTGCTCTTTTTTCTTTTCCTCCCCATTTTTTTTCTTTCCCCCCCACATCTCCTGAGATCTACTTGAGATCAGGCCGAGATCTACCGGTAGATCCCGATTTACTGGTTGGGTTCCCCTGCTCTATGTTTATCCTTTCTGGCAGGAGCTCATTCCAAACATGTCCCTTCTCGTTCTCTACATCACAAGGTGGACTACGCCCGTTTCCACAAGACCTACGCCGTGCCCACGATGACCCACCTCAGCGCCAAGGAGATCGACGAGGCGGCGGCGGCCGCCGCTGCTGCTCCTTCCGTGTCGAAATCCGTTGTCAACGAGGCGGACGGAGGAAACGTCGTCGTTCCCAGGTCACTGGGCGCCTTCTGCTACGAGAACGAGGTGGCGCTGAGCTACGAGGACGAGGAGAAGGACTACCTCTCGTCTATGGCGGCCGCACCGGGGAAGGAGGAGGAGGAGGAGGACGAGGAGATGGAAGAAAAGATGGCGTTGGTTTCCGCGGACTTCCAAGAGGCGTTACGACGGGACAACCGCCACCACCAGAGGGGGTTTGACATTCTGCGCGCCACGGTCCCTCTGGATTCAATGGCTTATAAGACCGAGTCGTAGCCTTTGGTGGAAAAAGACAAAAATCCTTTTTTTAGTAGTGCAGTCTCCGTGTCCCTGCAGGTCTAAGCATGACATTAGTGGGGTCTGGGCTGGCGTACAGCTATAGCTAGTCTATGGAACTTGTGGAGCAGTCCTACCTATGACAGGCACGGCAAAATGGTGCCCCCCAAGGGATACAAATATGAACTATTTTAACTAAAGAACATTATTATATTGTGTTTAAAATGTTCAATTCTAGTTATAGAGGACAAGTATAATGTATTTATCCATATGAGGCTTATTAGCCTGGGATCCTTTTAAAGCATGTCTGGTGGCCGCTGACCCCCTTACCCCCCCCCCCCCCCCCCCCCCCCCCCCCCTTTCATGGCGCCGCAGGCAACTGCTTTGTCTGCCTGAAGGCAAAAACGCCCTGTCTTATGAGCAGCAGATAATACAACGTAGTTGTTACTCTGGCCAGGGCCGGATCTAGAGGGGGGCAGGGGTGGGCAGAGCTCACCCAAATGTGCATCCTGCCCACCCAATGAAAGGTAATATCAATGGCTTTCATCAGTCGTCCGGGGACCACCAGTGGTTGAGAGAGAACCATTTGGTTTCATTTTTACACTTTCAAGAGTTAAAATATGCATCATTTGAATTAGCCCAAGTCTACACAACCAGAGAATGTAGATTAATGGTCATTTTGATCTGTATTTTTGACTGTTTTGTTTCCAAAATCCAGCCTGGTATTGTGGACAATTTTAAGCAAAAAGAAATCTTTAGTTTTGGGGTCTGTGGGGCTAAAATGTCCTCAAATGGTGGTCCGTGGCTCAAATGCCGAGTAAATAGTGGCTCCTATGGTCAAAAAGGTTGAAAACCACTGCTTAGTAGGGCTGGCTAAATCCGGCACTGACTCTGGCTATGCTGGACTACACGTAGCAAGACAGCTATGTGAAAGTATAGTGCTACCTCCCTCCGTCCTAACTCTCTCACATTGTACTGTATAGACCTGGTTTTGTTTGAAGAGGGGTTGTTCTTTTATGCATTTTGCACGGTTAGTTCTAGAATAGTATGTATAGATACTGGCAGGCCTGGACTGGGAGCTCAAAACATACCGGGCAATTTTGTCTCAGAGCGGCCCTCTGAAGACCCTTATTAGCGTTGCAATCAGGCGTGCAATCTTTGTGGGGGCTCCGGGGCCTGAGCCCCCATGAGAATTTAAGACATAAGGGGCTCTGGGGCTCGGGCTAACTAAAATTAGTTAGTTAGTTTTAGTTAACTATAAAAACCCTGCAATAGGCAGTCTCATTTGAAGAGGACAGAGGGCCGCCAGCACTGATTCGTGGGCCGGTTTTGTGCAGATTTTTTTTTATTCATTATTATTTTATTTTTTTAATTAAAACACGACATTAACGGCCCCCGGGGGGGTCGGCCCACCGGGAAAATGCCCTGTATGCCAGACTGTCAGTCCACCCCTGGATACTGCCTGGAACTGACTTGACTTTTTCCTTTATTGCCTGTCTTTGATCTTTACTCTGGTGTTTATTTCTTCTCCTTTGGGAAAATGAAACGTGTTGCTTCCTTCTAAAAACTTGCTACCAAGACTTATTAAAGGAAAATAATTTTGAAAGCAGTTTTTCTCAGGTTAATTCGCACATATTTTCTAAGTGAAGCATGACATTTTATTGTTGAACTGGACATACTGTAAATGGGGGAAATGTGGGAAAAAAATCTACAAAAGATTTTACTGTTGCATTTAGATGTTGCATCTTTACATTATATATGAACTAGTAACATTGGGGGGGTTGTTGACTGCAATATAAATTGACTTTACTGGTCTTAATGCCTGCAATAGAATAAAACAACCTACCTTGCAAAGTATATTCCTAATGTATTTCATTTTTAAGAATGCATCCCTGAAAGTAATTTATGTTCTGTGCACTGTGGAATGTAAAAACAAGACCATTTTAAGGGCAGTCAAGTGTAGCTAAGGTGCAATATTCTTTATGGTACTTGGGGCTCCATTTTTGTTAAAAGGATCCCTGCCTAATAAGACAAATATGCCTTAAAACACTATACTCGCCTTCTATAACTAAAACATGCAGATAAAAACATCTTCAATACTTTATTTCTTTCATAAATAGAGAATCTTTCACTCAATAGGAGGTGCTCCGGTCGCAGGATGATGATGTCACATGAGCATGTTCATCCATGTATTCCATAGAGCTAGATTACATGTGACATTAGGGCGGGTCATACTTTTTTTATTTTTGAAATTCAAAATGCTTGGGTGCCTATTTTATGTTTTTGGGTATGGGGAATTCAAATATGACATTCTTTTTTTGATTGGACAAACCCTAGCTACATCTATTTGCATTTCTATATCAGTAATTGTATCGATTTTACATCAATTATGAGATTTAAAATCCAGAGGAAATTCTAACATGTGGGGTGTCTAAATTATTTTGTGTTTTTTGATGGAGAATTCAAATATAATATTGTTTTTTGGATAGAATAAGTCTAACCTACATTTTTCTGTACTTCAAAATTGCACATTTCGCCCGTTTTGACCTATTTTTAGGATTTTTAAATACATAAAGGAAATCATCAACAAAGTCAAATCAAATTAACCTATTTATTAACAATTCAAGTGCAGGTATATCTGAATAAAATTGATGATCAATCACAGTATCACTTTCTGAGCGTCCAAAGTCCTGCTTTGACTCAACCATACACATCAGCCGATCTTCGGAGCCCTGATTCCTTCATCCCTCTTTTCCTGAGAGAAGTAGGTAGAGTAGAAGCTAAGTCACCATTTTGACCACCCTCTCAATGCTTTGAGTGTGGCAAGGCCAGTTAGCCACCTCCATGGGCCTGGATTCTCTCCACTCCCTAAATCATTTTGTCCTTATCCGTTCAGCAGGATTAGGATTTTTATATACTTAAAGGAAATATTTTATGTTGACAAAGTCAAATCAAAGTTATTTATTAAAAATTCAAGTGCATGGATATCACTGAATAAAATTCTGATGATCAATTTTCAGTATGACTGAAAATCCCTGAACAAGTTCTCCTGAGCCCTGATTCCTCCATCCCTCTTTTCTTGAGAGAAGCAGGTACAGCGGAAGCCACTATGACCAGTTGACCACCCTCTCTCAATGCTTTCAATGTGCTGAATGTGCTCCAGTTAGGCACCTCCATGGGGGTTGATAAAGGTCTTCAGTTCAGGTCAAAGACACCTTTTTATCAGATAAATCAATCCACCAATGTTGGATATGTTTTTCTGGTTCTTTTCATTGCCGTCTCTCACCTGAATGTCTCAGTCTTCTTATCCCCTGGATGGCCAGGATTCTCTCCCTCCCCACAATCATCTCATTCTGATTCTTGAGATGTTTTTGGAGGATGGCTTCATGATGGCTCCACTGTGTGGGCACGACAAGCAGCTTGGCATCACAATTCCCCATACCTCCTTTCTCTGGGACTTGTCACAGGCCAAGTGAAACTTTTGCTGCCTAGGACCTTCAATCCATCATCTTTGTTGGCCCCTAACTGATCGATCTGTCTGACAAGGTCATTAAAGATGAAAGATCTTGACTGATCAACACTATGGCTATAGAATGGTTTATGCAGTCAGGGATAGTGATTCCTAGCTGCAAGGCTGGCTCTGAATGGGTCGGTAAACCACAGCTGCTGGCTCATTGCAACAAAAAGATATCTCAGACTCTGAATGTCAAAGCATGGTGAAAGTAAAGAATCATCTGCATCTGACAAATCTGAAGTGCATTGCTGAATACACAATTATTTTTACAGTCATGGAAAAAATATTAAACCACCCTATTATTAGACCACCATACAATGGTGGTCTAATATTTTCCATGACTGGACTGGACTGTCCCAGAGGAAGGATGTATTGGGCATTGTGATGCCAACTGCTAGATCTGCTTGTTGTGATCACAATGAAGCCATCCTTCAAACACTGCTGTGCCCAAAGGATCAGGATGAAATGGTTGAGGGAGTGGAGAGAATCCAGGCCATCAGGGGCAAAGGACCAGAAGCACGCAAATATGATGCTCCCAGCATGGTGTGTCAGAGTATCTCACCTGTGCAATAAACACCTCAAAGATTAAGACCATCAATCAAAACCCCCATGGAGGAGGCTAACTGGCCTTGCCACACTCAAAGCATTGGAAGGGTGGTCAAAATGGTGACTTAGATTCTACTCTACCTAGAAGCTAAGGGATGAAGGAACCAGGGCTCTGAAGATCGGCTGATGTGTATGGCTGAGTCAAAGCAGGACTTGTTCAGAAAGTGATACTGTGATTGATCATCAATTTTATTTAGATATATCTGCACTTGGATTGTTAATAAATAGCTTAATTTGATTTGGCTTTGTTGATATAAATGATTTCCTTTATGTATTTAAAAATCCTAAAAAATAGGTCAAAACGGGCAAAATGTGCAATTTCAAAGTACAGAAAAATGTAGGTTAGACTTATTCTATCCAAAAAACAATATTATATTTGAATTCTCCATCAAAAAACACATAATTTAGACACCCCACATGTTAGAATTTCCTTTAGATTTTAAATCTCATAATTGAGGTAAAATCGATACAATTACTGATATAGAAATGCAAATAGATGTAGCTAGGGTTTGTCCAATCAAAAAAAGAATATCATATTTGAATTCCCCATGCCCAAAAACATAAAATAGGCACCCAAGCATTTTGAATTTCAAAAATAAAAAAAGTATGACCCGCCCTAATGTGACATCATCATCTTGCGACAGGAGCAGTTCCTGTTGAGTGAATAGTCTCTATTTATGAGAGAAATTGGTGTTTTATTTGTTTATTTTAGTTATATAGGGAAAGTAAAATGCTTTAAGCAATGTTTATCTTATTAGACAGGGATCATTTTAACATCTAAACCCCTTGCCCTATGATGATTAGTGAACATTAGTGTTGTACTGTAGATCACAGGGCCTACCAGTATCCAGAGCAGCAGGTGTCAATATCCTCCTGGTCTGTATCCAAGTCAGTGTCAGTGTCCTGCATCTATCCTGGTGTCAGTAACATGGTGTCTGTGAAGTACAGGCCTAGATACTAATACATGCCAATCAATTTATTGATTGACCTCACTATAGGTCTAATCATTATCAGAATTTTCACAATACGTTGCATCTCAAATACAGACCAAAATGTTTTATGTCGGTTTGTAGTGTGATACTTTATATTTTGACCCAATTTGCATCAATACATTTAAAATTTAAATATATGTTCGGTAACCAGTGCAAGGACTAAAAAGCATAGCAGACCTTGCTGTACGGCCACAGAGCTACCACTAGGTGTCTCCGAAGACCTTATCAATCACCACACGCATGCAGGGCTTCAAGTCCCCCCCCCAATGCACATGGTCCTTATTAAAGGTAGGGGAAGTGATTTGAAATTCATGGTGTAGTACCAGCCTGGTGCACTAGGGGCCCCCAAAAGTAGCTACACTATGTGAACCTGCTGCTCTCTCCTGATTGGAGGAAAATTGTGGTGACCTGGGGAACTTTTATTAGCTCCTCTGCTAACGTGGGGGAGGGGGAAACTCCATATGTGGTTTCCACACCTTATAATAGAGCATTTTAACAGAAAAAAAAATATCTGACAAAAGTGAAATCACTTCCCCTACCTTTAACAATGGGTTTATAATGGAAATATTTTTGAATATTCCATTTAGATGAAAATAGGACGGTGAACCTTCAATAGAAGAGCATTTAGGAGGACCGCCGGCTATCAGGCAGCGGAAAAAAAGAGAGTACTCAGCCAAAATGTACTCCAGAGCTTTAAGAGCGAATTACTTAGGAACAGTTTTGGAATATTCAATTGTAATACAGAACAGAATGGAACGTAGGGTTACACGGTAACCCAGATTCTCTGGTAAATGTAGGCTACTCGTTCTGCAAACATAATGTCAGGATGAACTTTATATGTTGTACAGATGGCATTGTACTGAGACATGGTGGCACGTACGTTTCTCAAAATAGCAGATCTACAAGGTGGTAGTGCGACTTAAACTTCAGATATATTAAATATTTCTATCAGCTTACTAATACTGCAAGTGTGTAAGCATTTTGCATGTACTTGGCTTAGTTGTTTTCCGTGTTTATGATTTTCAAGCATTCCCATGCTGTAAGTCCTGCTGAACTGCCGGTGCACCACAGATGGAAGAACAATGCTCTGGTGTATGGAGGGCCCTGCTTCACTGACCTGCTCAGTACATTGTACAATATTACATACACACTATACCACTATTGCATTACACGATTACCCTAAAGCCTGTATTACACTATTACACTTATTAGCCTATTGCACTTATTACACATATTACACTATTACACGTGTTACACTATGACACTATTACACTATACTACTATTGCATATATTACACTAATACCCTAATGCACAAATATTATACATATACCGCTATTACACATGTTACACTATTTAATGTTCAGTTTACAGTACACTTCCTGCCAAATTACACATAATGTCTCTTCTAGTAAACAAAAATAACATGAAATAAAACCATAACAAAAACATATTATTATAGGCTTTGGTAGGTCTTACAATTTCTTATAAGACCATAATGAAGAAATGATTATGTATTATTAGTATAACTTAGGTATAACCTCTTATGCCTTATTAGGCCTAATTAGGTGTACCGTAAATTGTTCAGGGACCGATATGGGGAGCCAGGAAGGCACCTTCCTGGCATCATGGCACACACTTGTAGTAGGGACAGGGCCCACTCAAACTGCTATAGGGCGACCAGATCCAACCTGTTCATTTAAGGGACATACTGTAGGTATTGCAGGTGTGGGACAAATGGTGAAACAGGCTTAGTATTGTGGTGTCATATTCAACGAATGAGTCAGGATTTCTTACGTGAAACAATAGCAGATCTATGAGTTCAAAACCCATTTCGAGCTTGTAGCTCGGCTATTTTTCAGTACAGGCACCGTTGCCACTCTGGAGTGGATGTGATAATAATGACAGCAGGTTAGTATTTCTCATGTTATTTTGACAGACATAAAAACACATGTAGCAACAACAACAGAAAGACAACAACTATTAGAGGGACTAACTATTAGGGTATTTGAACACTGACACCTGTCAGTTACGATGTGGGACAGGGTCTCAATATGAACACTGATGTCTGTCAGTGGTTATAACCCCATTCCCTCCCCTCCTCTCTGCGGTATAGAGATACACAGGGACTACAAATTTCACGCCCCCATTGTACTGTATAACTCCAGATAAGGAGAATGTTGGCGATATGTCACAGAACAGTAGTTGTGCATTGACCAGTCAATTTTATTCCTTGGTTGCCATGTGGGCCATCAGGTCACAGACACGGTTGCTGTACAGCAGGAGTGCCCACACTTTTTTGACTTGAGAGCTACTTTCAAAATGATCGTCTCAACAAGATCTACACATCAAAAATGTGATTGTTCCATTACTGAAAATCCATCTCAAGGCCCCCTAGAAAGCTTGAGCTTTGAAATAGTGGTGATGGTGTTACTTACTGTTATACTGTTTAAGAATAATGCACTTAAAATGAAAAATAGAGAATTGGAAGGTTTTCTTGTATATGCTACTACTGACGTTGGAAACAGTATTTGGGGCTTGAGTTGACAGTTAGTGATGTTGAGTTTAGTCTCTTACACCCAAAAGAACTTTCATGTTTTTGTCCACAATTGTGAAAGAGAACTGGCAAAACATTGGTCAAAATAACAATTATTCTCCATTTTCTAATTGCGTAGACTCTTGGGAGTGTAACTCTTGAAAGTGTAAAATGGAACCAAATGTACCCGTAAGAGTCCATTTGGTTTCGTTTTAACGCTCTCAAGAATTACAGAACTGTCGTGGGACTGTCGTGATCTACCTGCATGGTCTGTGTGATCTACTGGTAGATCACAATCTACCTTTTGGGCACCCCTGCTGTACAGGGTGAACGGGATACTGCAGACCAGCTCAGAGCTAGTCCAAGTATTTAGCCTATTTTTAAAACAATATGAAATGAACAGAAGACTTTGAATTTGAATACAAATATGTTTCCAAATGTATGAAGTGTCTTTGTCAACATATGTTTTTGTTTTATCAACACAGGACTTTCAATTTACCACTTGAATAAGTTATCCATAATGTTAACAGAGCAGAGAGGAGATGGCAGACAGAGAACCTGTCGCTTTTAATCAATCTCTTTACTAGGCTATGGGCGCTGACTTTGAAGAGTAGAATTCTCAACAATACACACCAATACATACACACTGCGTGTCATCATCAAACGTTGGCTCCGCCCCCATAGGGTAAAGAAAATGTTGCTCTCGTTGACTGCAGTGTTATGCACGGCGATTTCAAAATGTAATATTTCACACAATATGATGTTTTAAACTATTTACGATGTCTTACCTTGATCCACTACTGCTCGTGGACAAGGCACCATATCTTAACAACAAGTTAAATAACATTGGAATAGATAACTGTCTGTATGTAAGGACTCGACTGATAATCCAACACAATGGCCGCCGGTTGCGTTCGAGGATATACAGTTACCTGGTAACAACTTTAGGCTACATTTTCTACATCTATCATGAATTAAAGTTACCATAATGTTAAACACCAAGAGCTGGTACTGACTTAATTTTGTTCATTGTTTTTTAATAAATTACAAGTATCATGGTTTACGCTTTACACACTGTATGAACACTGTTGACTTTTAATGTAGGCTATTTTTACCTACATGGTTTTGTTTATTGGTGTCATTATCTTTTTATACTATAGTCTACTGTTTTGAGGCCATGGATCTGTGTCACCACCTCTTTGGTAGTTGCTACCACCTAGAACACGTTTTATAGTAGACTGCTGAAGATCATCTGATTCACAGACTAAACTCAGTGAACTGATTCATCTTTAAACATGGACTCTTTTTTGTTTATATTAATTAATTAATTTACAATATGCCCATAAATGGGTTGTTTGTCATATGCAATTTATGCTCATCTCTTTTCTATATCCTTTTTAACTGCAATAATGAGCATGCACAACCAAGTTTCTCCACCTAACTTAATTGTACTGTGATGTGACAATACACTGTTAGGGTTATAATTATGAATATGTCTATTCAAAAGGCACTATGAAGAACTGGTGGTCCCTGGATGCCAGAAAGTGGATATGTGGGGGTTGAAAACACACCTCTCCAGACTCCATCTCAGCCCAAAGTGCTTGTAATACATACCAACCCACAGTACTTGCAGGAGTGACTTATACTCAACAAAATGCAACACTTTTGTTTTTGCTCCCATTTTTCAGGGGATGGACTTTAAGACCTAAAATTCATTCCAGATATACAATATAACCATTTCTCTCAAACACTGTTCACAAATCTGCCTAAATGTGTGATATTGAGCACTTCTGCTTTGTTAAGATAATCCATCCCACCTCACAGGTGTGCATCAAGATGCAGATGTGACATCATGGTTAGTGCACAGGTGTAGCTTAGACTGTCCACAACAAAAGGCCACCCTGAAATGTGCAATTTTTCTTTGCCTTATTGGGTGTATGGGCCTCCGAACCAGTCAGTATCTGGTGTGACCACCATTTGCCTCATGCAGTGCAACACATCTTCTTCGCATAGAGTTTATCAGATTGTCAATTGTGGCTGGTGGAATGTTGGTCCACTCCTCTTCAATGGCTATGTGAAGTTGCTGGATATTAGTGGGAACTGGTACACACTGTCAAAATGGTAATAACACATTATTACCACAGTATTACCATTTCGACTGATTGGCCTGATTGCTGTATGATTCCCCGGCCTGATTTGAGGCTCCAGTCCGCCAGTTGGGCTGAGCCTGATTGGCAGGGGTGTTGCAGGCTGGGACTTGGATACACTAGCATTGAGCTATTGGTGATTTACTTTGTGTTGTGTGTTGTGACTTGAGATGCATCTGATCTGACCACTGCAATGGATTGCATTTTTTGCATTTTTATAGCGCTTTTCCAAGTGCTCAAAGCGCTTTACAATGGTCCATTCATTCATACATTGGGAAGTAGAGCGGCGAACAGTCGACGCCAGCGTCCCCACTTCCCACATTCACACACCAATGGTGGCCAGCTCACACCGACCAACTCATTGGAGGCAATTTGGGGTTCAGTGTCTTGCCCAAGGACACTTCGACACATAGACAGGAGGAGCCGGGATTCGAACCGCCGACCCACGGGTCATTGGACGACCTGCTCTACCTCCTGAGCCACAGCCGCCCCAATGTCATCTGCAGTGGAAAAATTTCTGTAGGTGATGTATGGTACGTAGTTTAAACCACAGGCGTCAAGCGGTGTGGAAAAGTTAGACATTTTTACGGGGGCCCAAAGCCAGGGGAGCAGTGCAAGTAACTAACTAACTAACTAACTAACTAACTAACTAACTAACTAACTAACTAACTAACTAACTAACTAACTAGCTAACTAGCTAACTAGCTAGCTAGCTAACTAACAAACATTTTAAAAATGTTAATAGCATGGACAGGATAGGTGACAGCACCAGTGTCCTAGAGAGTGCCTGTGATGTTTACCATCATAACAGAATTGATCTGATTTAGATTTTATTAAGGAATCCCCATTAGCTGGTGCCATGGCAACCAACAAATCTTCCTGGTGGTCCACATAAAACAAAAACATATATAAATAAAATACAATTACAAATACAACATGAATCAATCAGTAGTAAAACTCCATACAGATTAAAGTTTATATAGGCGATAAATCTCAGAATTGTATTGCCATTTTTCTTTATATTAGACCATTTCATTATTAGATTACTTCCGGAAAATATCTATTATCTATGACAACTATAGGAGCCGCATTGGCCCTTTAAAAATCATAGTCCTCCTCCACCTCCATTTGACTCCACCAGTCCTACTTTTTTCCTTAATCAGAGGCAGCTCAGATTTGCTTCCTGATTGGCTAGGGTTAAGGATTTCTTTGGAAGCCCCCTGCAGCCCCTAGAGGTGTCAAAAAGACAAGAGAAGATTTTTTTAAATGATCTAATTCTAATTAAAGAAAGACTTCATGAGAAACATAAAAACAATAATAAAAGTGTAATTATTATTTTGCATAATAAGAAGCATGATGAAAAATACAAAAAAGAACAATTTACAGTGACAGATACAATTTCAGTTTAGTTAAATTACTGAAAAAACATTTTGCAAAGGTTTTGATGCAGGTTATTCCAGAGAGTCAATATGATTTGTAAATGGAATAATTAGTTTTAGCTATTACTACAAACTGATTGATAGCTACAATAGTGGTCTTTCTGATTTAAAGAGAATAAATTAGATTATGTTGAGATCTCAGCCATTAGGGAGTGTTTTCACAAAATAACAACTGGACCACCAAAAATGCAAATGAAGTAAAAAAAAAATGGTGTGGAATTCTCCTTTGCTTATGTAGTGTGTATTACCCAACACTGTTTGAGACACAACAATTATGAGCAACATTTGAGCCATTATTGATACATACTGTATAGATAGATCATTCGAGGTGCCATTTGAGGCATGTTTCTCAGCAGAAATGCATGAGAAACTGGAAATGTCTCAAAAAGCATTTCCACTAGGTCCAGGATATAGCCGCATTGAAAATTATATATAAAAAAGAAAACTATGTTCAACTTCAACATGTCTAGTCACTATTCACTGATAAGAAAAAAAAGCTTTGTCAATGTTCTCAGGTCAAATATTGATATGTGATTAAAATGGGTAATTGGGTAAATGGGTAGATTATTTTTTAATCATTTCTCAGCCTAACGTAAACACACTGGACATCCAGTGGACAAGTCTAACCCTAACTCCTCAGTGATAAATCTTTCGGTTGCCTCAGCAATCTCTAGCTGAACATCCGGGCTCAGTTGATCCACAACCTGCTTAGCCGTCCCTTGCAGATGTCCTATGATTGTGTCCATAACATTGGAAAGCTTCTGCTGCAGCTCAGAGGAGAGGCTATCGAGGAAATCAGACAGGGGCGTGACCTGGCCATTGGCCTCCTCCACCATAAGGTCGTGAGTCTTCTTCTGCTGCTGAGAGGGGAGCTCATTTTTCTGCTTCTTCTGTTGCTGCTGCTGAAAGCGGAGCTCATCTATCTGCTGCTGCTTCTGCTGCTGAAAGAGGAGCTTATCTTTCTGCTGCTGCTGCTGCTGCTGAGAGAGGAGATCATCTAACTGCTGCTGCTGCTGAGAGAGGAGATCATTTAACTGCTGCTGCTGCTGAGAGAGGAGCTCATCTCTCTGCTTCTTCTGCTGAAAGAGGAGCTCAGCTTTCTGCTCCTCATTTTTCTTGCGTGTGACATAAAAATCCACCGCAGCATGAACTAAAAGAGCAACAACTAAATGGATTGCAGAGAGAGAGAGGGGAGAGAGAGAGAGAGAGAGAGAGAGAGAGAGAGAGAGAGAGAGAGAGAGAGAGAGAGAGAGAGAGAGAGAGAGAGAGAAAGGGAGAGAGAAAGGGAGAGATAACATAATACATAACATTAGAAAATCGAAAGAACAGCACAAACATGGCTCATATGTGTATAATGGACTATATGGAACATTTACAGCATTTTGAGCAGACCTTTATTGTCCCAATGTGTTAAATTAAAAAGATTTAAGCTTGATTTGTCCTTCTGAAGGGGCTTTGAGTCATTTATATTTTATTTTGCAAGTGGGCCAAATTAGCACATCAAGTGAAAAACACAACAAATGTTATTCCTGAAAATCAGTAACTTACCAATACTACAAATACTACCCACCACCACCCCGATGATTAGTTTCTTCTTCTTCTTCTTATCCTTCTTTGCAATCAGCCTTCGAATGTCCATATTCCGCTTAACGTTATCCTTTGGACACACACACACACACACACACACACACACACACACACACACACACACAACACACACACACACACACACACACACACACACACACACACACACACACACACACACACACACACACACAGTATATATCAAGGTCAAGGTCAAGAGTGACCTGTTCTAGCCAATTACTGAATTTCAGTCACAGTGAAACATCGTCAGTCATCAGAAAAATAGTAGGGGTAATAATAATAAGGGTAATAATGGGTAATAATATAAGGGTAATAATAATAATACGGGTAATAATAATAAAGAGAGAGAGAGAGAGAGAGAGAGAGAGAGAGAGAGAGAGAGAGAGAGAGAGAGAGAGAGAGAGAGAGAGAGAGAGAGACAGAGAGACAGAGACAGAGAGAGAGAGAGAGACAGAGAGAGAGACAGGGGGGAGAGACAGAGAGAGAGAGAGAGACAGAGAGAGAGAGAGAGAGAGAGAGAGAGAGAGAGAGAGAGAGAGAGAGAGAGAGAGAGAGAGAGAGAGAGAGAGAGAGAGAGAGAGAGAGAGAGAGAGAGAGAGAGAGAGAGAGAGAGAGAGAGAGAGAGACTGCACCTGCTCTGTCTTTGTTTGGGGCTCTGCACACTGGACCCTAGTTGCCCTGTAGAAAATTTAGAAACAGGGTTAAAAAAAAAAAAAAAAAAAAAAAAAAAAAAAGGTCACCCAGTATCAAAATCTTCTAAAATAAATGAAAACTGTAAATGAAATTCCACTGCCCTCTCACATACTAGGAGGACAATATCAGTCACCAGAAAAAAAAAAGATTTGTATATGAAGGAGGCGGATATGCTAAAATGAACATTAAATATCTAAATACTGAATGGAGTAACTTATAAAGTGTCTGGTGTGTTCACATGAGACTGAGTAGACCAAAAAAAGTTTTTTTGAAAGTGGAATATCCCTTTAACAATGCTTAATGCAATAAATGGTAAATGACACATCCAAAAAACATGTTTCCCCATAACAATTTTAAACTTGGGAGAAGTATAGACTTCTATTGAATGGGAACAACATGACCAGGCTGTTTTCTGTCCTTGCATGAAGCACCGCAGTCATCATAAACTCACACCAAGGTGTAGTTGAATGTCAGTGATAAGATTCACGTCCTAAGACACGCACGCACACACGCGTGCACGCACACACACACACACACACACACACACACACACACACACACACACACACACACACACACACACACACACACACACACATGCAAACACACACGCACGCACACACACACACGCACTCGTACAATGTTTATTCGACTATGCCTGCTAGTACTAGTACTAGCAGTACTAGTACTAGCAGGCAGAGCTAGTACTATGTTTTGGGAGGTCTGTTACACACCTCCCAAAACATAGTACTAGCTCTACGTCTGGCACGGGGCTACTAATATACCCCAAATGGGGTATACCTATCAACTCTCTTTCTCTCGCCACATGTGAATATCATGCTGTCTCAATCTCACCACGAGTGTCTGTATTACCTTTCAGAAGTAAATATTTAAGTTAAAATAATTTGCTCAAAAGCATTTGAGCCACATTTTTGTTTTTGTTTTATGTTTTTGTGAAGTCACTCATCACTAATTTTAGTTTTACATATACAGTAAATGTTTAAGTAGCCTATGATTTACATCATACTCTATGCATTAATAGTGAGAGACAGCAACCATGACGGCCGTTGCGGCGGTTGTATAACCACTTTGCATAACAGTCGCGGCTCTTTTGCATATCAGTCAACCGTTTTGCATACTACCATTCAATATTTCCTTTTAAAAGTAATGCATATCTATCAAAAAGGGTGTCCAGTTAAAAAGTTGATTTAGAAAAAAAAAATTCTTATACTGTGCAGTTAGAGCAAATAAGAATGCGCATTTCTATACTAGCTAGCACTATAGATGTATATATGCATGTATATCAGATATCAGTTATCAGTTGTGTTAGGTGTAGCCATTTACAAATTTCAGCTGAGACACTATTTGAAATTTAAATATTCTGGTTTATTGGCGCTCTGTAAATAAAAATAGCATTTCTCATAGCAAATGTCTTAATCTAGGCTACACGTATAAAAGCAATAATGAAAGTCATTAATAGCTATTCCTGATAATAAATATGATTTGTGTGATATACAGTATAGTGTAGAAGTGACGGCTGTGTATGTAAACATGCGGGTGCCGTGCATGCTTGCGGTCTGCGACTGGTTGCACCGCGGTGCTCCGGCCCCCATGAACACATTAAGTCCAATGCAGCCCCCACCCCAAAATGAGTTTGACACACCTGGTCTAAAGGCTCTGGGTTCTAGTAAACAGACAGACACACAAAACCAGCTGTGTTAAGCACCCACAAAACAGCTTGATTTTCGGCAGAATCTGCTCAAACGCAGTGGAACAACCAGCAAACAGTCCACCACCATGACAAATGAGGACGGCAGCGTGACGCAAGCTTTTGTAGCAATATAAACATTATCTTATGTTCTTTGGGTAAAGGACAAGGACGAAAGAAAACAATAAGGTGAAGTGTAATGTGGAGGACAGAAAGCATAGTCCTCATCAAAGAAAACCAATGCAAATCCCAAAAAAGCATTTTGATACACTCCTACTTGCCAAAGATCCTACCACCACCACTGAACCACCATTGAAAGCCTGATAAGAAGCACCTAACAATTATTCAGGCAAAGACAGACATTCTAAATAACATATTTTCAGCACTACAAGGCACACCGGATTATGAGGTGCACCTTCAATAAATGGCCTTTTTCAGAACTATTTCATAAGGCGCACCGGATTATAAGGCGCATGGAATAGAAGCTACTGGATGGAAAATAGGATAGAAGCTACTGCAGGCAAACAATCCATATATAAGGCGTACTGCATATAAGACAAGGCTTTTAAGTCCGAAAAATATGGTTTGATATTGAAAAGACTTTACTTACCCCCGTGCATAATCCATAATGTTCCCTTGATTGTTATGATGTTATGCTTCTTGAAGTAGGTGTCGTCAGTCACATGAGACAAAATGAAGTCAGTAATGTTCTACTGGCTCTCCCTAGCTTAAATAAGTCAAGTCTACAGTAGTGTCCTCCTCTCACTAGAGGACAACCTACATGCTTCAGCCAATCAGAACACAAGTGGGTCAAAGCCACAACCCCACCTTTATTACAAAATGTAAGAAATTATAACCCCCCCCCCCCCAAAATAAAGAAATAAATAAAAATAAAATAAAATAAAATGAAATAAAATAAAAAATCCTTAAGTAAATAAAACAGTTACAAATAAGATAGAGCTAAGTAGGGAAAATACTAAGATAAAAAATAATAATAATCTTTATCCCTGTGGCATATTAACTTTTTTGCTTGTTAAGGGATTAAGGATTGTTAAAAGTCATTTTATTTACGAAAGTCATGCGTTGTAATTTGAGACGGTTATTGTTAGAGAAAATGTAGAAAGCTTACACTCTTAATCCATACACAACATACATCAAGAATGGTAAAAAGCAAAGCATGGCAATACTATGCAAAATAGTCATCATGGTACTACAGACTGTTATATTTACATTGTTTACATAAAATATTGAGTCCACTATCTAACATACAGTTGAGCCTTTACATACGGTTGCACACGCTTGTAGAAGGGGAAAGAAAAAGGAAAGCAGATATTGCAAGTCTGTCCAGTGCCTCAGTGATAACAAACTTATCATGAATACTAATCAATGTATTGATCATTTCAAATGATGTATATCAGCAGTCAAATTACTTTTATTGCAGATGAATAAAGTAGTGTACTTTGTCCTTTTGATAATTATGCTTTCATATTGTTCATGCAGCATGAAAAAAATCTGTCCAGCATCAACCCGGACCGCTAACAGATGATGGTCTGTGTAAACTTCATTTGATTGACTGTAATTCTTCTTCTTCTTCTTCTTCTTCTTCTTCTTCTTCTTCTTATTATTATTATTATTATTATTATTATTATTATTATTATTATTATTATTATTATTACCCTTATTACCCTTATTACACTTGTGTCACCACCATCTCCAGCATGTCCACAGAGAACAAACTAACCTATAGCCCATAGCTGATGATGAATCCGATCTACTCCACTGTGTAGAAATCTATGCAGGAAATCTAGCACTGATGTCAAACAGTACTCAGATGGGTCTAAAATTCTCTGAAAGTACTGACCAGTGCCCACCCAATCAGAAATGATAAATGGTGCTGATATTTAGTGGTAATGTTTTTGTATTGGCTAAAGATATATTCTTCATAATTTCTGATAGGCAGGACACATGAGTGGGATCTGCACACATCTGTCCCCTCTTTAGAACCAGCTCTACGCTGGTGGAGAGACTGAGAGACCCCCTGCTACTGATATAAACATGATATGGCCATTGGCCATGTGTACTGGAATGTTGGAATACAGAGGCATTTAGCCTTAATTAAACACAACAAATCATAAATGGAGGAAAAAAGGACATGAATTGTTATTCTTTCCAGTACCCCAGAGACATGTATAATGTTCATGCTAACTTGGAAGGCCATAAACCTTTTATGGAATACTGTAAGATAATGTGGATTTTCATTGTCTTCTATCGAGCTGTGGTTATCAGCAGTCAAAGATTTTTATTGCAGATTCTTAGTACAGTGTCCTTTGTCCTTGATAACTATGTGTTTATGGTACAGAGTGGTGGGGTGGATTTGATTGGAATGTACTATGCTGTCATTTCAAAGAAACAGTGTTTCCTGGCTTGGTGTCAGCAGCAGCAACATTACCAGCATGCAGGACAATACAGCCTTAAGGCCACAGGCACATTGTCGTAACAACATATGTAGTGAGTAACTGACCCCAACTCTGCAAATAACACATTAGGTAGTCGCTCTGAATTTTAGTTCACTCCAGATGCCACATTCATAGTAATTAACTACCTTTTGGAGCAGATAAGTATATGCACAATGTACTAAATTATATTGTCTATAATATCATTATATTCAATACCTTTATTGTGCTTCTATCATACACAATGAAGCCAGTGGCTTGTTGTTGTCCTTTCACATTCACTTATTTATTAGGCTACAGATAAACTATGATCTGGAGATGAATATACTAATCTTTTCCAATAAAAGCCCTTTGACTGCATCATATACAGTAAATGCATTACCTTGCACCTCACTGCAAAACCCAGCACCTCATTTAGGTGCTGGGTTTTGGATTGATGATTACTTAAATATAAAATGCTACTGATATTTTCGTACTGATATTATAAGTTAGAATAAATACTCTAATTTGGGGGGGACACCCCTGTCCTCTGTACATAAACACATAGCAATGCATATTGGAATACAGATATTTTGCATTGATTAAAAGTAAGGGATCATAAATGAATGGAGGAAAAAGAAGAGAAAAGGAAAGAATATGCTGTGCATGAATTTGTGCATCATTGAAGTGCATAAAGTTCATGCAAGGCCAAAACAAACCTGTCATTGTCTGAATCAAACAGTGAATATCAGCGGTCAAATTACTTTTATTGCAGAATAAAGTAGTGTCCTTTGTCCTATTGATAACTATGTTTTGATATTGTTTATGCACTATACATGAATCAGTCCGACGGCAACCCAGACCCCTAACAGATGATGGTCTGTGCCGTCATTTGAATGACTGTAATAAAAGTCTTGCTGATAGTCGCAATTTGATGTAGATTACAAGTAAGTAGGCTACAGGTGCCATAGGTCTGTGAGTCTGCAAGTTACAGTGAACTGGAATTGCCTTGCTATGATAAATGTCTGAGTCACCACAAAGTAAATAATACAAGGAGCCCTGCATGGCACACACTTGTAGTAGGGACCTCCCAGGGCCCACTCAAACTGTTAGGGCCCGGGACCAGATCCAAACTGTTCATTTGAGGGCATACTGTAGGTATTGCAGGTGTGTGTGTGTGTGTGTGTGTGAGTGTGTGTGTGTGTGTGTGTGTGTGTGTGTGTGTGTGTGTGTGTGTGTGTGTGTGTGTGTGTGTGTGTGTGTGTGTGTGTGTGTGTGTGTGTGTGTGCAGTGTTGGGAAAGTTCTCTTTTTTCCTGAAATAGTTCAGTTTATAGTTCCAACATTTAAAAACGAACTAGTTCCGTTCATAGTTCATTGCTGAACTTTTAGAACTAAAGTTCATGGTTCCAAAAAAAGAACTATTATAGTTCTTTTTCGTTCTTTTTTTCCCTCCCTCTTTTTTTGTTCAAAATGATTGCAGCCCATAGCCATATACAACTGAAGATGTCCTTAATTGATCCTCTTTATTATGGGTCAATCTGTCAAAGTTTTTGTTTGTGAAGATTTTATTATGAAGGTGCTCAGTTCAGTCCAGCCCTCTGCATCTCTGTGTGCTGAAAATAGAGCAGAAAATATCAGCAGAGATAGAGATCAACAAGCTCAAAGTGCGTCACTGAGTTTGTAGATCTGCTCTATTTTCAGCTCATTCTAGTCTCACTCTTGAACAGGGCTCAATGCTTAGCATTTTTCCTAGTAGGCTACTATTTTACAATATCAATTTATTCACATAGCCAGGTCGACTGAAAGCCCGACCATCAATTATGCAAATGAGCCCGGGCTGTCGCGGCTATTGTTTCGGTCGGGTAACCCGACAATAGCCCATATTGTTATATTAATAACAATGTGAAAGGACCCCCAAACCTTAAGGCCGCCTCTGCTTGTAGCAGGCGAATTGTAGCCTAATGGAAATGAAAACGATCCGACGGCAAATCAGCCAATGATGGTAAGAATCATAGTAAGAATACACAAGTGTTGTGCGTCCGAGCGCGCACGTGCGCTATTTATGATTAATCACGGGATAGCGGCACATGTCCGTGAGGCAAAAGGTTGCTGCGCAGACAGTATATGATTTAAATACACGCATAGCGCAGGAAGATTATTACCAACATGAACAGCATTAGAAGCTCATTCAACGTGTTGGAGAGAAGCGCAGCGTAGCTCTCTCATGTCTGCTGCGTAGCTGTCTCTGTCTGATGCTGTGCGCTGCTGACACAGGGAGGGGCGGGGCGGTGGGCAAGGAGAACAGATCTACAAGCTAAGGATGCCTCGAGCCTCAACACGTTGTTAGCTTGTATATCTGCTCTATTTTAGCGAACACCACCGCCGTACTACAGTAATATAAATTTAGGTAGAGAACTGCAACTTTTTAGTCACAAATGCGAGCATGTCGAGCCCTGCTCTTGAACGAAATCGAACGCAAGAAAAGTGGCGTTCACTCACGCCAGAAATCGCCGTTCTTCAAGCAGATATAGCGCCCGTTCGGTTCAAGTTCCTTAAAAATATGAACGGTTCAAAGAACTTTCGTTCTTTGAACGCGTTCGGGTACAACTCTGTGTGTGTGTGTGTGTGTGTGTGTGTGTGTGTGTGTGTGTGTGTGTGTGTGTGTGTGTGTGTGTGTGTGTGTGTGTGTGTGTGTGTGTGTGTGTGTGTGTGAGAGAGAGAGAGAGAGCGAGAGCGAGAGAGCGAGAGTGAGAGCGAGAGCGCGCGTGAGAGAGAAAGCCCTGTCCCCCTAAATAAACACGAAACACTATGGCAATGAATATTTGGAATACAGATACAGTATTTTGCATGGATCAAAAAGTGAGAAATCATTATAGATACTGTTGTGTATTTATAAAGCACATTGCAACATTGTAACATTACAATATTCGGTTATACTGTAATTACAATTGCCTGTCTCAGGAGTCCGCAGCTGTAACTCTACAGAAATAATGAAGGGCCACCTGGCCACAAATGGTTAGGGACTTGTGAGAACTACTATAGTTTCTTCAGTGAAAGGGCAATGCCTAATTTACTCTAACTTAGGCGGTTGGGGCATAACATAATGCTATACTAGAAAGTCTTTGCTGTATGTACTGTCAGGGTTGAGAGTTGAGAGTCTGATGTGTGTATGTGCCGGAAGCCGTGAGGCTGATGGTCTGTGCTGTGATCATTCAAGATGAAAATAATAATAATAATAAGAATTAATAATAATAATAATAATAATAATAATAATAATAATAATAATAATAATAATAATGGTAATAATAATAATAAGAAGAAGAAGAAGAAGAAGAAGAAGAAGAAGAAATAAACCTGGAAACTTCAAAATAACGCTGCTTCTCGGTTGCTTCCTCTGCAAACATTTTTAGTTTTTAGTTCAAGTATTATCTCTATTCCATTTTCATCAATACTGTTTATGAATTGTGATGCCTCAGTGAGGTTCATAAAGTTCATGCAAGGCCAAAACAAATTAACCATGGAATACTACAAGTCATTGATTGTAATCAAGGTACTGTCATGTCAAAACGGTGGATATCAGCACTCAAATTACTTTCATTGCAGATGATTGAAGTACAATGTCCTTTGAACTTTCATAATTATACTTTTATATTCTCTCTGCAGTAGGCCTGTACATGAACCTGTCCCTAACACATTATGGCCCATGCCATCTTCATTTCATTAACCGCAATAAAATCATTTCTTCACTGCTGGCCTTCGACTGCTGATAACACAGTTTGATGCATGATAACCCTTTGAAATGCACAGACAACTATGCTATCATATCAGACTATCTTTCTATCTCTATGTCCTTCTTTGACTAACCCAATTTCTATCTGCTCACTGCCAGCAATGGTCATCCGACATTTAGAGGGGCAGATGCTTGTGTGAATGCAGGAAATGACATCTTATGCAGCACATGGAACTGCTGGCTACCTTAATACTGTGTGCCTTATCATTTAATTTAGGGCATAAATATTCAGAAGCTTTTGATCAGGAATCGATCAATGTCATCACAGGCCACATACTGTACAATGTCCAAGACAAAAACAAACTTTCACAGGGACATGTTGCTATCCAGAGGGCAAAAGTTGTCATGTGGACAAGACTGCCTGTTGGTTAACTGATCAAGGTTCTTTATTGTCACTCCAGTGTATGTCAGGACATATACAGGGATGAAATAACATTTCCATTGTTCCCCAGTGCAATAAGACAATAGACAGTGCAAGAAAAAGGACAAAAAAACAAACAATACAAGAAACAGTAAGTGACGTCGTGGAACAGACGAGAGCAGTAAAGTGAAACTGTAACAGCATAAAGTGGTGTGAAGGTGCTAAGCTATAACCAGGTAAGCTACAACCAGGTATTATAAAGTGGCAAGTAGTGAAAGTTAAACAGACAGCTAGACAGGAACTAAACAGGACATATACTACAACTAAACTATACAGCTAAGACTAAAACATACTACAACTAAGCAAAAACATGACAGTAAATCGTGTTCAAGTGGGTTTACATTTGCAGAAATGCTGTCCACCCAATCAGAAATTATAAATGCTACTGATATTTTCTATAAATACATATTCTCTGTAATGTTTGATGGGTGGGCAGGATGCACCATCAAGCTCATTTGGGGGGCACTGCACACCCCTGTCCCCTGTAAATAAATAAACACTATGCCCTATTGATAACTATGCTTTGATATTGTTTATGCACTATACATGAATCTGTCCGACAGCAACCCAGACCCCTAACAAATGATGTTCTGTGCCACTGCTGATAGTCGCAATTTGAGATTAGATTACAGGTAAGTACAGGTGCCATAGGTCTGTTAGTATATGCAAGTTACAGTGAACTGGAATTGCGTTGCTATGGTACATGTCACATGACAACAAAGTAAATAAGGTCCCTGCACAATTTACGGTACACCTAATTAGGCCTAATACGGCATAATTAGAAATAATGTGTTGTTATTAGACAGAAATTATACCTAAGTTATACTATTAATACATAATTGTCCCTTCCTTATGATCTTATAAGAAATTGCAAGATCTAAAAAAGGTCTAACAAAGCCAAAAACATGTTTTTATTATAGTTTTATTTCATGTTATTTCAATTTACTAGCAGAGACATTGTATTTAATTTAGCAGGAAGTGCACTGTAAAGTGAACATATATGTTCTATCATTACTACACATATGAATAATATGAAATAACATAGCCTGTTGTAAGACCTTTTAGAACTAATGTGTTATTTATTAAGTATAGTTAATTTTACTTCAAGTTACATTGGGTCTAATTACAAGTAATGCTGTAATTAAGGACAAATTTGCGCAGAAGTGTAAATTGTAGAGCAGGTATTTCTGGTATACGGTCCATACTATAGCCTATAAGGCTATAGTAAGACTTGTTACTGTTTGCTTTCAATTTGGTTCAATTTGGTTTTGTTTGGTTCAAAGGAAAACATGCGGATATGTGAAAAAAAATAAGTAGGACGCAAAATAGCTGATGAACAATTTAATTTTGTGCAAATGTGTCCTCAATTGGAATTAGACAAAATGTGACTTAAAGTAAAATTAATTACGGTTAAAAAGACACATTAGTGCTAAAAAGTCTCACCAGTAGGCTACAGTATGTTATTTCATATTACCCCACATTGCAAGTCTGGTAATGATGGAACATGACTGGATTTCTCTCAAGTTGGGGTTGTGTTCAGGTTATTTGAGAATTAAAGAAAGAGCACAATAAGTGCCCCTGGAGAGATGCTACAGTGATTTGCCGCTGTTGCACAGATATAGGTATGAAGAACTTTTCCATAAGCCGCACTATATGCACCGCTGCTATAAACATGTGTTTGGACGTGGTTTAAGTATGACGCACATTAGAAAGACCAGATGCACATCATGCAATTTTCATATACATGAAGCATTTTGAAACGTGCACTGCGTTTCAAAATGCTATGGAGGCTAGTAGTTAAATGAATGAAATGAACCACCAACCCACTGAATCATGGGACGACCTGCCCCATGTTGCCACACACGCACGCACACACACACACACACACACACACACGCACACACACACACACACACACACACACACACACACACACACACACACACACACACACACACACACACACACACACACACACACACACACAGTCCTATACAGCTACACTCCCTTTGCCAACCGGGGGGGGGGGGGGGCTTCCCTCTATGTATGAGGAATCCAAGCTGCCTCTTTTCATACTGACGAGGGAGAGTTTTGCTGGCCCGTTGTACGTAGCGCGGGGAAGAAAGACGTTATGTCCTACTGATGAATTTGGGGCTTTCATTAATTTCCCACACATTTTTTGCTAGGTACATGGGTGCTCATTTTGCTTTTGAACCTTTGTAGAAGATCAATCCAATGAGTAATTTCTGTCCACGGTCACACAAGTATCAGATACAAACCACACCAATATATAGATAGCGTTAATAGACGCAACCTCTTTTGTCGTTCTCTCAAAAAGAAGGTAAACCATGCAGGGGTTTACTTCCTTCTGGTCCCTGAGAGGATTCCAGGTGGTCCCTGGCTAAATGAACAGTTGATAACCAAATGGACACTCTCAAGAGTTTAATTATGTTAACATCTGCATTACTTGATTGAAGAAAAATGGTTATTTTGACCAATGTTTGGCCACTTATCGGTCCTATGTTGTAAATTGTGGACAAAAAACTTGAAAATCCTTGGGTTTGGGTTCGATAGACAAAGCTCAACATCATATGGTGGTCCGTGGCTAAAATGCAGAATAAATCGTGGGCCCTGGTATAAAAAATGGTTGAAAACCACTGAAGTAAACCATTCCATTTCGGAGGTTGTCTGTGGACCATTGCGGGGTGCTTGGTGGACCAGTAGGAATTATGAAACAGAGTGCTGTGCAATGTCAACTGTTTAGATTCATGGCGCAAAAAGTGATGTTGATTTCCCAACATACTTTCACACACTAAACTCATGAGCCACTCTCTGTGCTATGTGGATGGTTAGGTGTAGTGGTGTAATCACTTTACGGTTTGCGACACTTGCTTTGGCAATCAAAACGATTGTTTTCTCATGCAAATGAAGCTCCTTTGAAATGAACTGAATCATCCAGAGCCATGTATTTTATGAGGGGTTGGGGTACTTGATATATAAAAGGTTGAGAACCATTGCAATAAATTGTTGCATGAATGGAACTCAATGCCCCCCTAAATGCCCAGAATGCCGCACCAAACATGAGGCATGCAAAACCACCCAAGATATTTCAAATTAAAGTGCTAATATTTAGAGCAGCCTCGCTCTCCAGGCTTCCATCCACGCAGCGAGATGAGAGCCTGGAATCATCGTACCCCAAAACGACTGAAAAGACGGGACTTCCGGTTAGTTAACTTTCGCCGGAAGTTGTCATTTTTTCAGCCAATCACTGCGCGTCCGTTGCTCCCGAAAATGTATACCCCGCGGAAACATTTTATTTCTCCCTTTGTGCTCGCAAAGCTGTTGTAAATGTGTAAACGATGAAATTGTGTGCACTTTGCACACTTCTATAACTGCTTTGTTCTTTGGAATCATTCTTTCTGAAAATAAGAGTGAACAAGTCAAGTCGTGAGTGAGGACTGAACAGGGTTGTTTCTCTGGTTACTGTAAATATAGTAACTTCCTCAACTAACGTTCACAGTCTCAAAAGCACACCGTTTGCCCAGGGTGGCATTGGAGGGAGGGGGACCTCATGGTGAAATGTAGAAAATGGGACATCTGTGATGGTAAATTGATGCCCAAGGTAAATTGATGCCCAATGTGTTTTGGTGTGGAATTCTCCTTTAATTGGAAATCTTCTTCGGAACTCTTTGAAAATGATGCAGACGCATGGAGAGGAGGCGTCCATCAATCTGTCCACATTGACAAGCTGTCCTCTTATCACGTACAGTCACCTCAAACCTGTTTATTTTTTGTTCGTTTTCACGAGAAAAACACACAAAGACACGCCTGCGGTCTAGTTCCTGAGAAACAAGGTGAAGGTGAGTCAGGGTTGACAGTTACACCATCCTTTCTCCTGCCATATAAATACGACAGTGAACAGCAGCCTGCACACACATCTCTCAACATCACTAGACCCTCGACACAAAGAGCTCAACTCCAAACCAGCACAATGCCAGAACATGTTAATCCGGTGAGTATTCTGTTCTGTCTTCATGAATTTAACTAATACGATATAATATAATTTGAACCATTAAGTAGTAATGTATTCCTCCTGTGTCCACTATAGGGTGTTCCTTTCAAGACAAACATGCCAGCAGGTTTTCCCTTCGGCAGCATCCTTGAAATCTATGGCATGGTGAACTGCAACGCTGAAAGGTGCATAATCATACAATGACCCCCCTAAATGCCCAGACTGCCCCACCAAACATGATGGCATGCAAAACAACCCAAGATATTTGAAACACTACTACTGCTACTAACTAACTACAGCTGTGTCACCACTAAACCAACAGCATTTCATCATTGAAAACAGAAAACTCTCTGAGTCAGACCTTTAGCTTTATGCATGCTGCGTGTCTGTTGCAACTTCAACAACATCTGCTGTTATTATTGATGCTTTTCTTGCCTAATAAAAGTCATGTAACTGAAAATGGTATGGGTGCGGCCGCCCCCATGTCATTTTCTCCTGCCCCCCCAAACACAATGTATATTCGAACTTTGAATATTATCATGTTTCAGGCTATTAAACGTCTAAATGGCTGTCTTAAATTTGTTGTGTTCAGTTCCTGTGATGTTGTGAACATGTACCAACATGTTTGTTTTATAGATGCAAATCGTGGCTCAACCTACAAAGTACAGCATCACCGTCAACAATGTGGAAGTCTTCACCTACAACTACCGCTACAATGACCTCACTGACATTGGCAGTGTGGAGGTGAAAGGAGACCTGAATCTCACCTATGTGAAGTTCTGAGTGCAGTCCAAGACACACCATGAGGAATGCACTAGTATCATAGGCTTCATTCTTTCTATGATAATATGATTTTATAACTGATTTGTCCTTGTGTGATTGCTGTGCATGGTGAACAGCACAATGTCTCAAAGAATCCCAAGATAGGCATAATTGAAATGGTTTCAGCCATTTTACCACAAGATGTATAGGTGTTTACTGAAGCTATAGGCTTCTTAATCAATTGCACAATTTTTGTTCGAGGAAAATTAATTGGTTTTCAAGAATAAAGTCTATTGCATCAAGAACCAGTTATTATTTTTTGTTTACTTTTTTTTTCTTTTTACCTCATTAAAACACAAAATGAAACCACAAAGTAATACAACTGTTTATGCTTCAGTCTTCTCACATTCTTCACACATTGATGCAAAGGACCAGAGGCGACATTATAAGAAATAATGTTGCCCTATAAGTCCAGTCAACCATGGGATATGGCTCCACCAGTAGATTTCGAAATGGTTGGTGTTTGTATTCCTTTTATCTTATCTTATGTAACCATTTATTGCTGTGGTTTTCAACCTTTTTACAGCAAGCAGGCGCACCACATCAAAAAAGTATGCATTACCATGCTTTTGATATATGCTTAATATAAGGCACTCTGGATTAGTACAATAAATACTAAATGCCTAAATTGTACATAATGAAATATCCATGGAACACGCTACAGATGGTCCTCTATATATAATAACCAAAGATCTAGGTAAATGACTGATAAAAGCCCATAAAGATAACGGCATGGTTCTCCTAAGTCACGTGACTTCTTCTTGTAAATGAGAGGAGAGAGAGTGAGAGTTAAACGTTGTAAAGCATCCAGATGCAGTGATATGGACTAGGAGAAGTTCAAACAGTACTTTAACTAGCTGACCTGTGCAGTAGGCTTATAGGTAGAATACAGCACCTCGTCTCCCGACGGATCAAGAACAACAAAAAACATGGAAAAGACATACCAAATTTTTGTGAAAACGCTTTTCCGCGAGACAATAACCATTAAATTTGACTCTGAAGAGCACATGAATAACATGACAATCGAAACGTTGAAGATGATTATTGAAGAGAAGACGATAATTGAAGAGAAGAGAGGAGGAGAACCCCATTACCCTGTTGACCGTAAGCTGCCTGACATACAAGCGTCCACTGACAAGTTTTGAAGAAAGTTAGCTCCAACCTGAGGTTCTGTGCCAGGGTTTTTCCATATATATGGATTTCTACACAGAGGGTATTTTTATACATGTATTTCTACAAAGGGGTACACGGTTATACTCTACACGGAGTATTTCTGTGTAGAAATTAAACCACATATTGGGGCCTCCCGGGCCATGGCCCCGAATTAATTTACTGTCCCAGGCTGGCCCAGGAATCCAGGGAAGGGGTAAAAAAATCGCCCTGAGACACAGTGAGTAGTGGTGGGGGAGTCGGGAAACTTTACATTATAATGGCTTTAGGATGTTTCCAAAGTGTTATAGACTGCTTGACACCCCGCCATTCATTAATTCAGCCTTTTGTTATCAAATTGACCCAAACCTGTTTGACTGGTTCTGGCGACTCTGAGGTGTCATGAACGCGTGCTAATGTCCCATCACTATTTCCACTAAAAGCTGTTTTAGGCTACTTGCATGGAGAAGCTGGGGGATAAAAGATACAAATAAAAATACATTGAATATGCTTGCATTGTGTATTTTATTCATCTTTTATTCACGTATCTCTTTCTTGCATTAGGCTACTTATTAGAATGTTACAATGGCTTTATCTCAAAATCGGCAGGCTTAGATATCCGCCTATACTTGTGTGTGTGTGTGTGTGTGTGTGTGTGTGTATGTGTGTGTGTGTGTGTGTGTGTGGGGGGGGGTGTTGGGGGGGGGTGCCTGCGTGTGTGTGTGTGTGTGTGTGTGTGTGTGTGTGTGTGTGTGTGTGTGTGTGTGTGTGTGTGTGAGAGAGAGAGAGAGAGAGAAACAACTGCAATTATTTAATTATAAAGTGAACATAAAACAACAAACAAGTCAACTGTATAATAATGTCTGTGCTACAATATTATGCAATGGACTTGTTCTATGATTACTTATTAATTAATTAATTGATTAATTGATTAATTCTGGCAGAACAGCGTCTGATCAAGGAGAAGCAACTTGAGGATGGGAGAACACTGTCATACTACAGGATCCCGAACGAGTGCACCATTCTTCTTGTCCGACGCTTACGTGGAGGAGGTCTAAGAGGGAGCAAGGAAGATTTGAGGGACTTTGTGGAAAATGTGGATTAATTATATATATATATATATATGTATATATGTATATATATATATATATATATATATATATATATATATATATATATATATATATATATATATATATATATATATATATATATATATATATATATATATATATATATATTACTATTACTCAACGTAATATTGTAAAATTTATTTTGGTATAGGGCAGGGGTCTCAAACTCAATTTGCCATGGGGCCACGCATTTTCGCCTTCAATTCGATTAATTAGTTACAGCTAGGTGACCAAATTCAAACTCACCATTGTGAGATAAAGGGTGTGTACACATGCGGTGTTGTGTCTCACCAAACAAACGATGCATAATGTCTTTGATTTTTGTCACAGATGCCCCATTTTCTACATTTCACCCTGACGTCAGTTGCAGTTGCTGCCACTGTTGCGCCAGTGCTGTTTGCATGGTCGCAGATTGTCTTTATTCTAATGTGTGTATTTCTGTAACTCCAAACTTTTTCTTTTCCACACACATTACATTTTAGTAGTATACTGATACTCACACTTGAATTTTACATCACTCTGGGGCAGTGTTTACATGTAATCTCAGAGGTAATCTATTCCATCTCCTCTCCTCCCCTCACTTTTGCCACTCTCCTCTCCAATCACTCCGGTTAAAACTCTTGGTGCCACCTGAGTTTTTAAAAATCATATAGTGGTCCATTTATCTTGTAGTGTGTGGTTTGATGTGATGTATTAAAAATAAGATTAAAAATAAGTCATAATGCTATCTGCACATCACAACACCGTCATGTGATTAAAGAGAATCCAGGCTTGACCATAGAATGTTATTAAATATATCGGCCGGGTGCAACACTTGTACACTGTAGGCCAGGGGTGCCTGTGTGATTGCCGTGCAGGTAGATCCCATGACAGTCCCGTAAAAACGTATCTGTAACTCTTGAGAGTGGAAAATGAAACCAAATGGACCCGTAAGGGTCCATTTGGTTTCATTTTAACGCTCTCAAGAGTTAAATTACATTGAATGAATGACGTCGTTTTCTAGAGTTCACACAATTAGAAAACGTAGAATGATTGTTATTTTGACTAAAGTTTTGCCAGTTTCCCAATTGTGGACAAAAATGTGAAAGTTCGTAGTTTTGGGTGCAAGAAACTAAACTCAATAATACCACAAACTGTCCAATCAAACCAGTCAGTAACAAGCAAACCTTCCAATTCTAAGTGCATTATTCTCTATTATTTAACACTATAACAGTAAGTAACACCATCACCACTAATTCAAAGCTCAAACTTTCTAGGGGACCTTGAAATTGACTTTCCAGTAGTGGAACAATCACATTTTTGATGTGTAGATCTTGTTGAGCCGCTCATTTTGAAAGTAGCTCTCAAGTCAAAAAAGTGTGGGCACCCCTGCTGTAGGCCCTATCAACTATTTTGTCTGCTCCTTTAATATTGTGGCTGTGCTCTGAGCACATCAATGCACCAAAAGGTGATGTGTTATCACAGGTGTTTTCAACAGGTGGTCCGGGGACCACCAGTGGTCCTTGAGAGGGTTCCAGGTGGTCCTCAGGCTGAATGATGGAAAGTTGGTTAACCAGATGTAACTCTTGAGAGTGTGAAAATGAAACCAAATGGACCCCAAGGGTCCATTTGGTTTCACTTTTACATTCTCTTGAGAATGTAAAAATGAAACCAAATGGACCCTTGCGGGTCCATTTGGTTTCATTTTCACACTCTCAAGAGTTAAAAGATTCATCATGTGAACTAGAAGAGTAATGGTCATGGAGAGAAACAAAATAATTCTTTAGTTTTGGGGTCTGTGGGGTTAAAGTGTCCTCAAATGATGGTCCGTGCAGGCTCAAATGCTGAATAAATGGTGGGCCCTGGGATAAAAAAAAAAGGGTTGAAAACCCCTGGTCTATTTGGTCCAAAGATAATGGACTCATTTTGAAGGGTCTTTTTTTTTTTTTTTTTTTTTTTTTTTTACCTTTTTGACCAGCAGTGCCAAGTCATCCGCCAACAGGACTTGTCTTGTTACCACGGAGACAGGATGCTGGCAATGTGTGCTAGCAAACATTTTACATGGCTTATAATACCTGTATATAGGCTTTTTTTCTATTCATTCGTTCATCCCATTTATGTATTCTGTCTCAGAGAGCCAGGTGCTTAGGCTGTGTTGCCATGTCTGCGTATTTTAAGCAACCTCATATTATCTTTTGGACAGGATCGCTCAACTAAAACGACTATGGGTTCATTGAATTAGCAGTGGACTTCAACTATCCTGTTTGCCGGCTTTAAAAAGTTGAGATCCAAGTCTCCATTCACCTCCACCTTGTCAATGCCAGAGAAGTCATAGTCGTGATATAGTTGCAGGAAAATAATTAGAAACTAGAGACTAACAACTACAGAGCTGTCTAAAACAAATAGCTACCCAGTGGTGTTTCATAGCAATTTGGAGCCCCAGCCAAGATTTTCCCTGGGGGGCTCCTGGGAAAATCAGCTGTGACATCATACCTATGACAGGCACAGTAAAATGGCGCCCTCCAAGGCATAAAAATATGAACTATTTTAAACTAAACAACACATTATATGTGTTTTAAATGTTCAATTATATAGTTATAAAGGACAAGTATAATGTATTTACCCATATGAGGCTTATATTAGCCTGGGATCCTTTTAAAGCATGTTTGGTGGTCGCCCCGGTGCCCTCCCCCTCCCCTCATGGCACCCCAGGCAACTGCCTAGTCTGCCCAATGCCAAAAACACCCCTGTAGCTACCTTTGCTAGGCATTAACTCGGGGAGTATTACCACTGCAGCTAAGGTCGGCACTCTGCCTCTGGGCGAGCGCTGCCGCTTTCTGGGCCAGCTCTCTCGCCTTTTGGGCGAGTTCTTCCGCCATCTTGGCCAGCTCTCCCGCCTTCAGGACGAGCTCTCCCGCGTCGGTGACTTGGACGCCGAGGTCTGCGCTTTGTTCGCGGCGAGTCGAAGCCGCGACGAGAGGTCCGGCGTTCGCTTGCCCTCGCTCCTGCTTTAGATAGGTGAGATTCAGGTCCCCTTTCACCTCCACCTTGGCGATGTCGTAAAAGCCCTGGTAGCGGTAGTTGTAGGAAAAGACTTCGACGTCGTTGACGGCGACGCTGTACTTGGTAGGTTGAGCCACGATTTTCATCTGTGAAACAAACATCACAGGGCCTGAAAACTAGCATTGTTTGTGAGGTAAGCAAGTTAAGCAGTTCGCATTTATATGGTTACAAGTAGGGCTGCAATGATTGATCATAATTCAATCAATTCAATTCAATTATTTGTCAAGTATTTTAGTAATCGATTAATCGCTTCGTCAATTAACCTCTGAAGTTTTCCCCCATTTAGACCTAACCTAAGTTTTCTGAAAATACTTCAATATATAGATATAGCAGCATCACAAAAAAAAAATTGTCAATACTGTATATGAAGAAAAGTCTATTGCTGGTTATTAAATTGGCACTGGCCACCCAAAGTTCTCTGATTAAGGAGGACATTGAACAAAGTTCTTCTTGCTTAATCGTGTATTTATTTTTCCATTTTCTCCATTGCCATGGTTCTGACAAGAAGGACAAATAAAACAACATATTAGGGTAGGGAAAACTAAGAAATAATCCAAAATAAGGCTATAAATCAAAATCATACAACAATAAATCATATAAGCAGGCATAATATAGTAAACAACAAAACAAAGAACAAAAGCTTACATTTGTCAGGTCACGCATGGATCTTGGAGAAGAGGAGAGTAGACTGTGTCTCTCTGTGTCTGTGTGTGAGTGTGTGTGTGTGGGAGTCCATGTTAAAGTGCACAGGTGGGTTGACGGGCTGAGGTGCTGATGGCAGTCACCTGTGGCTGATTGAATGATTGAATGATTGGGTGATTATTGTTGTTGTTGTTATTGAGGGGCTGCCATCCTGTTGGCCTGGGAAATTCTCAACAGCCGCCCCCACAGCAGCCCAGCTGCTGTGACTATCCGGGAATTTCAGAGGCGCTCAAGGTGGCAGCGGGGGTAGTGAGATGAGGCGTGCTACTGGACGGGTGTAGGTCCGGTCCTGAATGATGACGTCCGCCGATCTGACCCGTCCGTCCGGGCTGGGATGGACCTTTGTGACTTTCCCAATGGGCCATTGTGCCCGAGGCATTTGGGGATCCATCACTAGGACTATGTTGTCCTCTTTAAGGTTGTCGGTTGCAGTATGCCATTTGCTCCGAGACTGTAGAGTGGGCAGGTAGTCACGTATGAACTGCGTCCAGAACTGATCCGCCAAGATTTGACTCTGGCGCCAACGGCGCCGCCCCATGGACTCAGGAGCGTAGGTGACTTGAGGTAGGGTGGAGTCACGCCGCCCCATGAGGAGCATGTTGGGAGTCACAGGGTCGAGGCTGGCCACATCAGAGGAGGTGTATCCCAGGGGTTTAGAATTGAGGATTCCTTCGACTTCGGTTAGCACTGTGTTGAGGACGTCCTCGGATATAGACTGTTGCCCGATCGCAACCTGAAGTGCAGCTTTGACGGAGCGTATCTCCCTCTCCCAGAGGCCTCCAAAGTGGGGAGAATTAGGAGGATTAAACTTGAACGTGAGCTGGTAGGCACGGAGCCTTTTCTGAAGTTCTGGCTCCATGGCCTGGAATGCTTCCTGGAGCTCTCGGTCCGCACCACGGAAGTTAGTGCCCCTGTCAGAATGTAGCTCAATAGGTTTGCCTCTGCGAGAGATGAACCTCCTGAGGGCGAGGAGGAAGGCATCTGTATCCAGGGAGTTAAGGAGTTCGAGGTGCACTGCCCGGGTCGTCATACATTTGAATATTACACCCCATCGTTTCTCTGTGCGTCGGCCGATTTTGATCATGAAGGGCCCAAAACAGTCGACCCCTGTGGAGTGGAACGGAGGGCTCAATAGCCTGAGGCGAGCAGGTGGTAGGTCAGCCATCAGGGGGACTTTAGGTTTGGCACGCCAACGTTGGCAGTCCGGGCATGAGGACTGGTGGCGTTTCACTGCCTGGCGGCCACGGAGGATCCAGTAGTGCCTTCGGAGTTCAGCGAAGACACGCTCTGGACCGGAGTGGAGCAGCCGCTCGTCAAAGTCCTTGATGAGTAGTTTGGTGATGGGATGTAAGGGATCCAGCACAGCAGGGTGCAACGTAATCTGGAGGGGGCTTTGCATGTTACGTAGTCTTCCGCCAACCCTTATGAGGCCTGTGTGCCCATCAAGTTCGGGGGCGAGAGCTCTGAGCCTGCTGTTGAGAGGAAGAGGGTTGTTGGCGTGCAGGGCTTTGTGCTCCAGGGGGAAACTCTCAGATTGACTTTGTTTGAGGAGGTGGAGCTCAGCATCCTTGTAAGTGGGGGTTGGTGAACTGCCAGATGTTTGGCTGTGGAGCTCATCATAGGTGAGTTGCACCAAATCCTTCCATGAGGTGTGTTTACCGGTGTGAGAGGGCAGCTGTCCTGGAGTTTGGACGGTGGTTAAGCTGCAGAATGTGAGGCCTTTGAGCTCTGAGGGATCTGGTTGGACGGAGCTGACAGGCCGAACAGGCCAGCTGTCAGGAGGTTCCTTAAGGAAGGCAGGCCCGTCTTTCCACCGGCCTGGCCGGGATAGGTCAGCAAGGGTTTTTCCTCTCGTAATATCATCTGCAGGGTTGTTGTGAGAGTCCACATAACGCCAGGAGTGGAGATCTGTGAGCTCTTGGATTTCAGTTACCCGAACGCCAACGAACACCTTGAAACGGCAGGATTCGGACTGCAGCCACTCCAGAACAGTGGTGGAATCTGTCCACAAAGTTGTATGACGGAGAGTGATATTGAGCTCTTTTTGCAGGAGATGAGCTAGCTGGGCCCCAGCCAAAGCACCACATAGCTCCAGACGGGGCATGGATAGTTGTCTCTTAGGGGCAACCCGGGATCTGGCCATGACGAAGCTGGTATGACGCTTGCCATCGTACTCATCCAGTAGATATGCCACTGCCCCATAGGCCCGTTCCGAGGCGTCACAAAACACATGGAGGTCTTGAGGAAGGACAGCGGGCCGGTCAGCTGGGGTATAACACCGAGGGATGGAGATGGACTCGAGATCAGGCAGCTCCGCCTCCCAGGCCCCCCAGGCAGCCCGAATGTCCTCAGGCAGATCAGGGTCATCCCAGTCTCTTTTCTTTGACCATAGCTGCTGGACAAGGACTTTGGCTCTGGTGAGGTAGGGTATAAGGAACCCTAGGGGGTCATACTGCTGCGCAAGCACTTGATAAATCCTCCTCATTGTTAGAGTAGACGTTTCCAGGGGTTTGTGCTGGTAGCACAGGACATCAGGGATGCATTTCCACTTCAGGCCCAGAGTGGATTCAACGGGTTCAACCCGATTCTGTGAGAGCCAGAGCTCTAAGCTTTGTGCTTGGGCTTCGGGAGGCAAGTGCTCTACTACCTCTGGATGATTGCTGGCCCACTGTCGAACCTGGAAGCCACCGGAGGCCAGAAGTTTACAGGTCCGATCCACCAGGCATTTTGCTTCTGGGATGCTGAGGCAGCTAGTCAGACAGTTGTCCACATAGAAATGGTTCTCTACGGTCAGCTTGATGTCCTCCTGGCCTTTGCAGTGATCCCGGACATGTTTCTGAAGGGCGAATGTGGCGCAACAGGGGCTGCTTGTGGTGCCAAAGGGCAGTACTTGCCATTCGTATACATCAGGTTCCACCTCCCGGTTCATGTTCCGCCAGAGAAATCTAAGCAGGGGTCGGTCCTCCGGTAGCAGCCGGACCTGGTGGAACATGCCCTTGATATCACCGCTGACTGCCACTGGATATTGGCGGAAGCGAAGCAGGACACCAATGAGGGAAGGGCTAAGAGTTGGACCTGGGAGTAGCTGGTCATTCAAGCACATGCCCTGGAATCTGAATGAGCAATTGAAGACCAGACGATTTTTGTTGTTATGATGGACGAGGTGATGAGGTAAGTACCAGGATTCAGTTGAACGGTCGACAGCCTCTGGGTTTATTTTCTTGACGTAGCCGGCTTCCTCCAACTTAGATATCTCTGTACTGTAGATATTGGCCTTATTCGGATCCTTTAGGAGCCTCCGTTCCGTGCTCCGTAGGTTGGGCATCACGGCTTCCATGGCAACCTTCAGTCGAGGTGCATTAGGCATTCGAAGGAGGGGAGTCGCATAGCGTTCGATGCCATCAACATTCACCCTCTCTGTCCGAGCCTCCAGGATTTCCATTGCCTGCTTGTCATGTTGGGACCTTGTGACTTGTTTCTCACTGCGGAAGGGTAGGACATCCAGCTTCCATAGCCTCTCCACATGGCCGAGTAAGGGGTCAGCTGGGTTAATGGAAGCAGTGAACAGGCATTGATGGGCTGAGGGACGACTTTCGGGGGGACCCTCATGGCCCTGGAGGGTCCATCCCAGCTGTGTGTGCACCGCCAGGGGGCCACCTTGCGGGCCTCTTCTCACTGGCTCTATAGGCGAGATCAAGTGGGAGTTGTCGGATCCAATCAAGACCAGAGGCTGGACCTTTCTGAAGGGCTGAAGGGGGACATCTCTCAGGTGTGGATAGCGCCGCTTCAGAGACTGGACAGGGTAAGTTTGGTCTATGAGATCGATACCTCCGGCTGTGAAAGCGTTCTTGAGAGGGTATCTGACTGATGGAGCAAGTGTGGTCGATATTTCAAAGTGTACACTCTTCCCTTCAAGGTGAGTAAGCTCCGATCTAATGGTGCGAAGAGCCAGGACCTCCCTCTTCCCCTTTAGCTGGAGATGCTTGACTGCCGCCGGGAGGATCATGGACCGAACCGAGCCATCATCCAGAACTGCATGTGTACTAAGTGAGATGTTGTTGTGCCATAGAAGGACTGGGACAACTTTAAGAAGTACACGATCTGGAGGATTTGAATGAGAGAAGTATATCTTACTTTGGGGACGGGAAGGATCAGAACCTGACTCTGCGTCTGCCACAGGATGCAGGACCCGGAGATGAAGGTCACCGCAGTCCGGACATGGCTTTTTCAGTGTGCAGTCACTGGATGAATGGGATGTCCGGCCACACTTGCAGCATCTATTGTCCTTCAGTATCCAGGATTGCAAATCCTCCTTAGTCTGGGATTGAATCTGAGGACATCTAGTGATGTAGTGGTCGTTGGACCGACAGAACAGGCAGTAGATGTTGGACTTTTTGTTGGGTTTGGCCTTATGAGAAGACTGGGTCTGAGGGGCATCTGGTTCCGAGCCGTGATAGACGGCGGCCTGGCTCTTGTTCTTGGTGGTCTTATGTGGCTTGGTATTGGAGGTCTCCTGGTGATGACCACCATGATAGCGCTGGACGAGGCGGTTAGAGAGCCTCTGCTGCTGAGCTTTAGATTGCAGCCATTCAGCCAGATCTCTTAAATTGTAGGGGTTCAAGGTGGCCACAGTGAGTTTGCCTTGCAGATGTAGAAACTCGATGAAGCTCTCCCTCAGATACCGTGGCAACTTGCTCAACAGGCGGTCAACATGTGAGCAGCAATTCAGCTCATAGCCAGTACGACCCTCCAGAGACTCAAGCATGCTGACCAATAAGTGGACTTGGAGTGAGAAGTTCTGGACAGCTTGGGGGTCATTGGGTTTAATGTCCGGAGCTGTGAGGATTGCTGCGATTTCGCTCTGAGCGAGCTGGTGGGGTTGACCGTACTGCAGCTGAAGAGCCTGCATCGCAGCAGTATAAGGTGCCACATGATGGCGGCAAGATTGGGCGATCATCTGGGCTTCAGGGAGCTTTAGGTGCTCAAGCAAGACATGATATTTATATTTCTCACTCAGTTGAACATGAGGGTTCAGCAGGTTGTCCAGCGCCAGCTTCAAGTTTGCAAAGTCTCTCTCATTATCCTTGAGGAAGTCAGGAATTGACGGCTTTGGGATGCCATACACAGCGGGCCCATAAGGATTAAGATCATCTGAAGCTGCAGAGGCACGTGCTGCTGATTGGCATGGAACCTGCCCTGGAAGAGATGGCTGAAGTCGGGTCCCAGCCTGGAGAGGAGGCTGAGAAGGATGCTGGAACCGGGGAAGGCCAACAGAGGGCGCCAAACCATGAGGCAGTGGCCTGGACTGGAGATGACCAGCGGAGGGTGCCAGAGCCTCGATCAGTGGCTGAGCAGGAGGCTGTAGCCCAAGATGGCCAGGAGAGGGCGCCAAAGCATGGGGAAGACGTGAGGCAGGAGGCTGGAGCTGGAGATGGCCAACAGCATAATGAGATTGGTGGAGGGCTGGTGATGAAAGTGGTCTGGAATAGACTGGCTGGAGTTGAGTGAGAGCATGTGAATGGGCCACCTGTACTGGTGAGCAAAGGACCTGCTGGACTGGGTGGATGACAGAGGGAGGCTCTAATAGTTGAGTGGGGAATGGAGCTGGCCGGCTCTTCTTTAGGGTACTCGGAGGGAGATTGTGGAGCTGGAAATTGGTGAAGTGCTCCTCTGCACTATTGTCCTCAAGTATATGTTGGATCCTCACCAGCTTGGGTTTAACCACCAGTTCCTCTGGTGTGGAGGTTCCCACATGCTGAGGTATATTATCCTGCCGGCCAGTGAGCCTGTATCGGTCCTCCAGGGGTAGCAGAGCTCCTCCTGGTGGCTCCACCCCCTCAACAGGCTTTGTTATATTTTTCTGGTGGCTGAGGGATTCCAGATATACATTTGAGTGTATGATTACCTCCACAGGTTCCTCCTCCTTGGCCATTTCCTGGTTGTGATCAGGGGGAGGTGCACCTCCTTGCTCCAGGGAATTAGGGGGGGGAGGTGCTCCCCCCACTGCTCCAAGATGGTGGTCCTCTGGCTCCTCCATTTCATTTTGACTCATGAGCAAGGTGCTAATATGTGCTAGCATCCTGGTTCTCTCCTTCCCTTTCCTGTTGAGATCCTCCATTTTGTTTCTCATGATTTCCATTTGCTGTTGTTCCTCCACTTCTGCCCTTCTGAGGGCGTCGGCCATGTTGGCCAGGGACTCCTTATCCATGGCCTTTTGTGTTAGCTTGGTGGAGGGGGGCTGTAGAACTCCATATCTTTGGGGCTTGTGTCTCTCTCTGCTGGGGTAACTCTTGGTGGGCCCCGCTCCGCGGCTTTCATCCCCCTTCTCTTGTTGCATGTTTGTTGTTTGTGGTATGTATGTTTGTCAATGTCTCTTTAGGCAGCCAGCATATCTGCTCGAAGGACCATGAAGAAAAGTCTATTGCTGGTTATTAAATTGGCACTGGCCACCCAAAGTTCTCTGATTAAGGAGGACATTGAACAAAGTTCTTCTTGCTTAATCGTGTATTTATTTTTCCATTTTCTCCATTGCCATGGTTCTGACAAGAAGGACAAAATAAAACAACATATTAGGGTAGGGAAAACTAAGAAATAATCCAAAATAAGGCTATAAATCAAAATCATACAACAATAAATCATATAAGCAGGCATAATATAGTAAACAACAAAACAAAGAACAAAAGCTTACATTTGTCAGGTCACGCATGGATCTTGGAGAAGAGGAGAGTAGACTGTGTCTCTCTGTGTCTGTGTGTGAGTGTGTGTGTGTGGGAGTCCATGTTAAAGTGCACAGGTGGGTTGACGGGCTGAGGTGCTGATGGCAGTCACCTGTGGCTGATTGAATGATTGAATGATTGGGTGATTATTGTTGTTGTTGTTATTGAGGGGCTGCCATCCTGTTGGCCTGGGAAATTCTCAACAGTACATACCGTACAGAATCCAAAAATGGATTCCCGGCCTGAAAGGGTTATTGTTAGTTTTTGCAATGTTATACGTGTAACAAATATTACATCCATTTTCAACATTTTTTTCCGCCATTAATTATTATACCTTTGAGATGTTGTGTGGACATGATAAAACAAAGTTACCAAAAAAGGCCTGCAACGATGGAAGGGCATGGGTCCGGTTCTCTCCACTTGACCCCAGGTCCCACCCAGCAAACTGTTGCGCACCACCTTGCCTTTGTGGAACCTCGGGTTGAGGTGAAAGGCGATCCCCTTGCTGCAATGAAGGTTCACCTCGAACCTAGAGGATGAAAAGAAGTGGTGATCTGCCTGCGTGTCTGATCAGGGGCGTTTTCTGACAATAGGCAGACTAGACTAGGGAGCAAACATTTGTACAATCTCAGAAAAATATGTTCTAAAAGTCCTAAATATCATTCATATGTTAAAACACGACGTGGTGATGTCATCAAGTTGTCCCATATGGGGAAAGAAAAAATGCAAACTCTTGAAAGTGGCACCTATCATATAAGATAATACAGTTTCATAGTATTTCTTTGTAAAGTGAAACATAATTCATATAGATTGTAGTATTACGCAGAAGCGGGGATCGAACCCGGAACTCGCCAGTCCAACACACAACAAGTCGCGCCAATAGGGCTGAGCCCGATTGGCAGGGCTGTTGTGGCTGGCTCATGGCTGGGTGCTACATTCACCCCCTTGATCTTTTGGAGCGCGTCCTCGCGCTTCACACTTCACACCGTGAACCGCCGTACACGATGTCCCTCATGTGGACCCGCCAGGACGTAGACGGGTATATTGGGGATAACACCCGCACTCCAAATCCTGCCGACTACGCCAGATTGTAGTATTACGCAGAAGCGAGGATCGAACCTGGGACTCCCACTCGCCAGTCCAACGCACAACAAGTCGCGCCAATAGGGCTGAGCCCGATTAGCGGGGCTGTTGTGGCTGGTTCATGGCTGGGTGCTACACATGCACTATAGGCCTACGCAGCGGAAAAAGAGTGAGTGAGTTTGACATTTATTCTTTAAAACAATATTTTATCATATTGGAAAGCTATTGGTGGAGAGGTTTGTCTATCACATGTCATGCTTAGCTGTGATTGGACCATAACAGTTTGCAATAGACCTAAAGGTCTATTGCAAAAGAAAGAGAAAAAAAAAGCTGAATCAGCTGAATTTGCGTTTTCACTATATACTGAATAACAGATAAAAAAAAGTTGACTGGAATTGTCTGTGGGAAAAGGTTTGAAAAACCATGTGTAACTCTTTGAAAGCGTAAGTGAAACCAAACCAGCATAAATGAAACCAAATTCATTTCTACACTCTCAAGAGTTATAAGTCTACACAACTAGAGAATGTAGAAGATTAATGGTCCTTTTTGATCCGTAGGTTTGACTGTTTGGTTTCCCAAATCCAGCCTCGAATTGTGGACAAAAACAAAACGAATCTTCAATTTTGGGGTTCTGTTGGGGGCTAAAATGTCCTCAAACCGGTGGTCCTTGTACCTCAAATTCTGAATAAATAGTGGGCCCTGGTGTCCAAAAAGGTTGAAAACCACCGCCATACAATGCCCTGCACACTTATAGGTCAGGGGTTTTCAAAAGGTGGTCCGGGGACCAGCAGTGGTCTCTGAGAGGGTTCCAGGTGGTCCCCAGGCTAAATGATGGAAAGTTGGTTAACCAGATGTGGACCCTTGCGGGTCCATTTGGTTTCATTTTCACACTCTCAAGAGTTAAAATATTCATCATCTGAATTAGCACCACTGAATGAAGAAGCCTACACTGTTTTGTCTGCAAAATACAGCCTGGAATTGTGGAGAAAACCAAAAGAATTCTTTAGTTTTAGGTCTTTGGGTGTGAAAAGGTAATCAAATGGTGGTTCCGTGGCTCAAATGCTGAATAAACGGTGGTCCCTGGAGTCAAAAAAAGGTTGAAAACCCCCTGTTCTAGGTGATCGCGCAGTGCATCGCCGGCTGCGTCATCGACTCCTTCGCCGTGGGCGCCGTCATGGCCAAGGTGACGCGGCCCATGAAGCGCAACCAGACGCTGGCGTTCTCGCGGCACGCCGTGGTGGCCGTGCGCGACGGCGCCCTCTGCCTGATGTGGCGCGTGGGCAACCTGCGGCGGAGCCACCTGGTGGAGGCGCACGTGCGCGCCCAGCTGGTGCGGCCGCGCGTCACCGCCGAGGGCGAGCTGCTGCCGCTGGAGCAGACGGACCTGGCCGTGGGCTACGACACGGGAGCCGATCGGCTGCTGCTGGTGTCGCCGCTGGTGGTGAGTATACAGTTCAGACGTCACTGTTGCTTTTTGCAGGCATTTTTTTTAGATATAGTCAGTCTTTGGGCTTCACCCCTTATCCCAAATCCAGGGGCGGATTGGCCATCTGGGAGTACAGGGAGTTTTCCCGGTGGCCTGCGCCACCTAGTGGCACTTCCAAAATGCACTAGAATGTGCTAGATGCTCGCCTGGAACATACAGATCAAAATTGACCATTAATCTTCTTCTTTCTTTCTTTTTTTAATAGTCTGTTTATTGGAGACACATTAGGATCCTAACAATATATCAGAAGAAGAAAGTAATGTAGTTGTATGCACATTCAAAAAACAAAAACAAAAACAAACATCTTTGGCTTCATAGGTTAATTTAAGTAGTACATGTGCTCCTCTTTTTTTTTCTTTTTTTGTACATACATTCGTACTCATACCATGATTTCTTTCTTCATTCCATTTAAATAGAGTCCATCCACTACATGCAACAGATGTACAGTCTATGTGTAATTCATCCCTATTGGTTGAATATATGTACCCCACTCCCCCCCACCCCCCACCCCATCCAGAGTCAGAGGCCAGGCGGCTTGACTTTTTGAGAGACCATTAATCATTAATCTTCTAGATTCTCTAGTTGTGTAGACTAAGTTGGGCTAATTCACATGATGAATATTTTAACTCTTGAGGGTCCATTTGGTTTCATTTTTACACCCTTAACACCCTACACCCTCGAAGTTACATCTGGTTAACCAGCTGCCCCCCCCCAACCCCCCCCCCCCCCCCCCCCCCCCCCCCCCCCGCCCAGGGTGACCTGGAAAATTGTGCCAATCCGCCCGTGCCAAAATCCCTATATTTTTTGGAATAGTTCAATGTGCCAAGCTATTGACACGTTGTGAGCATGCAGACTGGCCATTTTAACTATTGATTTTTTTTTTTATTATTATTTTTTTTATTTTTTTATTGGTTTAAAAAGGCAAATAAGTTAAGTGATAAGGGGTTTAGCGGTGACAAAAATCTAGGCCTTTAGTCGTTTGGACAAAATGCTTATTCATTTTAGTCACACTTTAGTCATTTGGGGAAAAAAATGCTTCATTAGTCTTAGCCACATGTTATTTCTATCCTTGATAGTTTTAGTCTATAGGTTTAGTCAAAGAGGGTTTAGTCAGTTTTAGTTTGTGGAAAATCATAACCTTTAAAACTACTTTAGTCAGAGTATAATAACTAGGCACACTAGTTTTAAAGTGCAGGTGGTGTTCTGATGTTAGGTTGCTTTTGGAAGGCTTTTTTTTTTTACATTTAGTCAGTCAATCAATCACATTTCAGTCATTTCTATTCATGATAGTTTTAGTCTAGTTTTAGTCAACATTTTGAAAAGGCTATTTTAGCTTGTCAGGTTTAGTCTTAGTCCTGAAAAATAGATGCTGACAAAGTCATTTTAGTTATAGTCAGGAGTGATAAAAACAACAGTGGTATAGTGGTTATTATATGGAATAGAAGGGGTCAACCTGGGACTAATGGCAAAAAAGCAAACTCAGCCAATTTTGTATCTTCAATATTTCCTGAATAACAAAAAGTTAAATGGAATTGTCTGAGGGGAAAGCTTTGAAAATGGCCTTTGCAGAATGGCATCCATGAACATTCCATTTAACCCTTTCCAGACGGGAATCCATATTTGGATTCTGTACAGTATGTACAGTATTACAGGATAAACTTTTTTGATGCTGATATACAAATATTTCAAGTTTTTCAGAAACCTTAGGTCAGGCCTAAATGGGTGGCAAATATATATATATATATATTTTTCATTTTTATAATTTTCATTGTGCTTTATGTACCAAGTGACGTATCAAACTGTTGAGTTTTCATGATGCTGAATCCATTCTTAGCATTATTTTTGCACAAAATCACTCATTGGGTGAAATCTCGTCATATCAACTTGCCCAAATGTGCTGCTGACCTCATCACATTTATCAACACGGTTATAGCTGTTTTTTTAACCTAAGGAAGATTTTTCTATGCAAAACTAATGCTTGGAATGGACTCAGCATCATGAAAACTCCCTAGTTTGATATGTCACTTTTTTGCCTTAAATAGAATGTCAATATGGCCATACTGTATAAAAGCCATTTTCAAAGCATTCCCCTCAGACAATTCCAGGCATCATTTTACCTGTTATTCAGGATACGTTGAAGATACAAATTCAGCTGAGTTTGCTTTTTTTTTTGCAGATAGTTTGTGGTCAAATGACACAGGGGCGGATGTAGCATGTGCCATTTGGGGGGGGGGGGGGGGGGGGGGCAAGAGAACATGTTGGAGGGGCAAGAGAAAATGGTATGGGTGTGGCTTCATCGCCCGTGTCGCCACACCCATACAATTTTCAGTTACAGGTCTTTTATTACGCAATTAAGCATCAACAATAACATCAGTTGTTGTTGAAGTTGCAACAGACACGCAGCATGCATAAAGCTAAAGGTCTGACTCAGAGAGTTTTCTGTTTTCAATGATGAAATGCTGTTGGTTTAGCGGTGACACGGCTGCGGTTAGTTCGTAGCAGTCGTGGTGTTTCACATCATTTTAAATGGAAGCACTTTCATTTCTTGGGTATATATCTTGGGTTGTTTTTGGATGCCATCATGTTTGGTGGGGCAGTCAGGGCGTTTAGGTGGGCATTGCCCCCCCCCCCCATGCCCATGCCTAGATCCGCCCCTGAAATGACATTATTACTGGACTACAGGTGGTGCACGCCATCGACCGCGGCAGCCCGCTGTACGCAGGGGCGGATTGGCACATATTTTCCCACCGGGACAATTTTGCCTTTGCCAGGCCACCAGATGTAACTCTTTGAGAGCGTAAAAATGAAACCAAATGGACCCTTGCGGGTCCATTTGGTTTCATTTTTACACCCTCAAGAGTTAAAATATTCATCATGTGAATTAGCCCAACTTAGTCTACACAACTAGAGAATGTAGAAGATTAATGGTCATTTTGATCTGTATGTTCCAGGCGAGCATCTAGCACATTCTAGTGCATTTTGGAAGTGCCACTAGTGCATTTTGGATCTTGTCCAGGCCACTAAGTGGCGCAGGCCACCGGGAAAACTCCCTGTACTCCAGATGGCCAATCCGCCCCTGTTATTACTGGACTACAGGTGGTGCACACCATCGACCGCGGCAGCCCGCTGTACGCCACGGGCCGGGCCGAGCTGGAGGCCGACGACTTTGAGATCGTGGTGATCCTGGAGGGTATGGTGGAGGCCACGGCCATGACCACGCAGTTCCGCAGCTCCTACCTGGCCAGCGAGATCATCTGGGGACACCGCTTCGAGCCGGTCGTCTTCGAGGAGCGCGACCGCTACAAGGTTTTTGTTTTTTTTCAGCTCGTTATTACGGATCGCACCATTTAGTCCTCACTGTGTTTTTTCAACACTTTAGTACATGTTATTGCGCCATAAAATCACATTGGTGAAGAACACATTGGTCAGTCTTCATATCTTTGAAAAAGTGTTATGTTATAAGTTAGCAGCTGAACATTGTTCCAACTCTAAGACTTGAAATCTCAGACAAAGTTGTCTGAGGCTTCACACGCACTCACGCACACACACACACGCGCGCACACACACACACACACACACACACACACACACACACACACACACACACACACACACACACACACACACACACACACACACACACACACACACACACACACACACACACCCCAGAACACATAAATTCTGTGCTCTCTGCCATGTGTTTCATGTATCAGTCCTCATTAAACCACATGATCAATCAAAACACGAGCATTGGGCATTGGGCAACTCTTGGGCATTGGGCATTGCTCAAGTGTGTATCTCAAAGCTAGGGGGGCACGGTGGCACAGTGGTTAGTGCTGTCGCCTCACAGCTAGAAGGTCCTGGGTTCGATTCCTGCTAGGGGTGCTGCTGTGGGTGCTGGCGGTGTGTCTGCTCCTCCACGTCATCAGTGCCCATACCCGAGGCGGGGTTGGTGAAAGGGCCTTTCTGTGTGGAGTTTGCATGTTCTCCCCGTGTCCCCTAGGGTAGATACCCTCACAAAAACATGCAGTAGTCCTGGGCTCTAAACTGCCTCCCCCTGGCCAGCCGGGGCGCCTGATGGAGGGGACAGGAACTGGTTGGGATAACGTGTTCCTTCCACGCGCTACGTCCAACCAGGGAAACTCCCCCCTGTCGGGTGAAAAGAAGGCGGCGCGACTCCTCATGCATTGAAGGAAGCATGAGGCCAGTCCGCTGCCTCCCCAGGTTGGCGGAGGGTGTGTAGAGACCAGGATCACATTAGGAATTGGCACTGGGTGAAAAAATGGGTTACAATAAAAAAAAAAAAAAAATAATAATATATATATATATATATATATATATATATATATATATATATATATATATATATATATATATATATATATATATATATATATATTTTTTTTTTTTTTTAAAGTGTTGTATCTCAAAGCTACATTTCCCATTGTTTTCTCCTGAGAAATAGATTTGTAAAGTCTCAGGTGGAGCTGTACAGGAGATCTCAAACTTGGATTCTGCTTTCCTCTGGGTTTGTCAAGTCAGGCCCTAAAGCTTGACTTATTCTCTATGTTTATCCTTTCTGGCAGGAGCTCATTCCAAACATGTCCCTTCTCGTTCTCTACATCACAAGGTGGACTACGCCCGTTTCCACAAGACCTACGCCGTGCCCACGATGACCCACCTCAGCGCCAAGGAGATCGACGAGGCGGCGGCCGCCGCTGCTGCTCCTTCCGTGTCGAAATCCGTTGTCAACGAGGCGGACGGAGGAAACGTCGTCGTTCCCAGGTCACTGGGCGCCTTCTGCTACGAGAACGAGGTGGCGCTGAGCTACGAGGACGAGGAGAAGGACTACCTCTCGTCTATGGCGGCCGCACCGGGGAAGGAGGAGGAGGAGGAGGACGAGGAGATGGAAGAAAAGATGGCGTTGGTTTCCGCGGACTTCCAAGAGGCGTTACGACGGGACAACCGCCACCACCAGAGGGGGTTTGACATTCTGCGCGCCACGGTCCCTCTGGATTCAATGGCTTATAAGACCGAGTCGTAGCCTTTGGTGGAAAAAGACAAAAATCCTTTTTTTTAGTAGTGCAGTCTCCGTGTCCCTGTGTCTCTGGGTCTAAGCATGAAATTAGTGGGGTCTGGGCTGGCGTACAGCTATAGCTAGTCTATGGAACTTGTGGAGCTGTCCTACCTATGACAGGCACAGCAAAATGGTGCCCCCCAAGGGATACAAATATGAACTATTTTAACTAAAGAACATTATTATATTGTGTTTAAAATGTTCAATTCTAGTTATAGAGGACAAGTATAATGTATTTATCCATATGAGGCTTATTAGCCTGGGATCCTTTTAAAGCATCCCTCCTTCATGGCGCCCCAGGCAACCGCTTAGTCTGCCTGAAGGCAAAAACGCCCCTGTCTTATGAGCAGCAGATAATACAACGTAGTTGTTACTCTGGCCAGGGCCGGATCTAGAGGGGGGCAGGGGTGGGCAGAGCTCACCCAAATGTGCATCCTGCCCACCCAATGAAAGGTAATATCAATGGCTTTCATCAGTCGTCCGGGGACCACCAGTGGTTGAGAGAGAACCATTTGGTTTCATTTTTACACTTTCAAGAGTTAAAATATGCATCATTTGAATTAGCCCAAGTCTACACAACCAGAGAATGTAGATTAATGGTCATTTTGATCTGTATTTTTGACTGTTTTGTTTCCAAAATCCAGCCTGGTATTGTGGACAATTTTAAGCAAAAAGAAATCTTTAGTTTTGGGGTCTGTGGGGCTAAAATGTCCTCAAACGGTGGTCCGTGGCTCAAATGCAGAGTAAATAGTGGCTCCTGTGGTCAAAAAGGTTGAAAATCACTGCTTAGTGGGGCTGGCTAAATCCAGCCCTGACTCTGGCTATGCTGGACTACACGGTCATAGCAAGACAGCTATGTGAAAGTATAGTGCTACCTCCCTCCGTCCTAACTCTCTCACATTGTACTGTATAGACCTGGTTTTGTTTGAAGAGGGGTTGTTCTTTTATGCATTTTGCACGGTTAGTTCTAGAATAGTATGTATAGATACTGCCTGGAACTGACTTGACTTTTTCCTTTATTGCCTGTCTTTGATCTTTACTCTGGTGTTTATTTCTTCTCCTTTGGGAAAATGAAACGTGTTGCTTCCTTCTAAAAACTTGCTACCAAGACTTATTAAAGGAAAATAATTTTGAAAGCAGTTTTTCTCAGGTTAATTCGCACATATTTTCTAAGTGAAGCATGACATTTTATTGTTGAACTGGACATACTGTAAATGGGGGAAATGTGGGAAAAAAATCTACAAAAGATTTTACTGTTGCATTTAGATGTTGCATCTTTACATTATATATGAACTAGTAACATGTTGTTGACTGCAATATAAATTGACTTTACTGGTCTTAATGCCTGCAATAGAATAAAACAACCTACCTTGCAAGGTATATTATTCCTAATGTATTTCTTTTTGTAAGAATGCATCCCTGAATGTAATTTATGTTCTGTGCACTGTGGAATGTATAAAAACAAGAGCATTTTAAGGGCAGTCAAGTGTAGCTAATATTCTTTATGGTACTTGGGGCTCCGATCCCTGCCTAATAAGACAAATATGCCTTAAAACACTATACTCGCCTTCTATAACTAAAACATGCAGATAAAAACATCTTCAATACTTTATTCGCAAACTAAGATCATTATCTGTTGCTCCTCATCTCCTGTTATTACTGTACAAAAGCATTATCCAACCTATTCTGTTGTACTGTTCTGCATGTTTTTACACCATCCTTCCCATGCCTAACAGAAACAAACTTCTCAGTATCACTAGAATCGCTTCCAAGATCATCGGACTCCCCACTCCCTCACTTTCTGATATGAACAATAATGCAATCACACGGCTAGGTCTTTCAATATCAAATGACACTGATCATCCTCTGTATCGCTTTTTTAACCTCATGCCATCTGGTCAAAGATACAGAACCTTGCCCTGGAAAAAGGTTCGTTTTAGCAGGAGTTTTGTTCCCTCAGCTATTGCAGCTTTAAACAAACTGCCCCGCCGATAGGGTGATCTGTACAGTGTTCATGTATGATGGGTTGGTACCGTCTACTGTGGGGACCTCATGTTTTTCTGTATTGTCTGGTTGTATTGTGCTTGTGTTGTTCAATGTTGGTGTTTGAACAGACTGTGAAGACAAATATCCTTCGGGACAATAAAGATTATTATTATTATTATTTCTTGCATAAATAGACAATCTTTCACTCAATAGGAGGTGCTCCGGTCGCAGGATGATGATGTCACATGAGCATGTTCAACCATATATTCCATAGAGCTAGATCACATGTGACATCATCTTGCGACAGGAGCAGTTCCTGTTGAGTGAAATAGTCTCTATTTATGAAAGAAATTGGTGTTTTATTTGTTTATTTTAGTTATATAGGGAAAGTAAAATGCTTTAAGCAATGTTTATCTTATTAGACAGGGATCCTTTTAACATCTAAACCCCTTATCCTATGATGATGACTAGTGAACATTAGTGATGTACTGTAGATCACAGGGCCTACCAGTATCCAGAGCAATATGCAGGTGTCAATATCCTCCTGGTCAGTATCCAAGGAGTCAGTGTCCTGCATCTATCCTGGTGTCAGTAACATGGTGTCTGTGAAGTACAGGCCTAGATACTAATACATGCCAATCAATTTATTGATTGACCTCACTATAGGTCTAATCATTATCAGAATTTTCACAATACGTTGCATCTCAAATACAGACCAAAATGTTTTATGTTGGTTTGTAGTGTGATACTTTATATTTTGACCCAATTTGCATCAATACATTTAAAATTTAAATATATGTTCGGTAACCAGTGCAAGGACTAAAAAGCATAGCAGACCTTGCTGTACTGCCACAGAGCTACCACTAGGTGTCTCCGAAGACCTTATCAATCACCACACGCATGCAGGGCTTCAAGTCCCCCCCCCCCCCCCAATGCACATGGTCCTTATTAAAGGTAGGGGAAGTGATTTGAAATTCATGGTGTAGTACCAGCCTGGTGCACTAGGGGCCCCCAAAAGTAGCTACACTATGTGAACCTGCTGCTCTCTCTTGATTGGAGGAAAATTGTGGTGACCTGGGGAACTTTTATTAGCTCCTCTGCTAACGTGGGGGAGGGGGGAACTCCATATGTGGTTTCCACACCTTATAATAGAGCATTTTAACAGAAAAAAAAAAAAATTGGGTGATATCTGACAAAAGTGAAATCACTTCCCCTACCTTTAACAATGGGTTTATAATGGAAATATTTTTGAATATTCCATTTAGATGAAAATAGGACGGTGAACCTTCAATAGAAGAGCATTTAGGAGGACCACCGGCTATCAGACAGCCGGAAAACAGAGAGTACTCAGCCAAAATGTACTCCAGAGCTTTAAGAGCAAATTACTTAGGAACAGTTTTAGAATATTCAATTGTAATATAGAACAGAATGGAACGTAGGGTTACACGGTAACCCAGATTCTCTGGTAAATGTAGGCTACTCGTTCTGCAAACATAATGTCAGGATAAACTTTATATGTTGTACAGATGGCATTGTACTGAGGCATGGTGGCACGTTTCTCAAAACAGCAGATCTACAAGGTGGTGGTGCGACTTAAACTTCAGATATATTAAATATTTCTATCAGCTTACTAATACTGTGTGTAAACACAGTAATACTAATGAGTGTGTAAACACAGTAATACTTTTGCATGTACTTGGCTTAGTTGTTTTCCGTGTTTATGATTTTCAAGCATTCCCATGCTGTAAGTCCTGCTGAACTGCCGGTGCACCACACAGGGAAGAACTATGCTCTGGTGCAGGGGTGGCCAACCGGTCACAGACTAAGAGCCACGTTTTTCATTGTGTTACTGCAAAGAGCCACATCAAAACGGATTCCATGTGGTCCCCAGGCTAAATGATGGAAAGTTGGCTAGCCAGATGTAACTCTTTGAGAGCGTATAACATGAAACCAAATGGACCCTTGCGGGTCCATTTGGTTTCATGTTTACACTCTCAAGAGTTAAAATATTCATCATGTGAATTAGCCCAAGTCTACACAACTAGAGAATGTAGAAGATTAATGGTCATTTTGATTTGTATGTTTGACTGTTTTGTTTTCTCTGAAATCCAGCCTGGAATTGTTGACAAAAGTAAACAAAATCTTTAGCTTTGGGGTCTGTGGAGCTAAAATGTCATCAAATGGTAGTCCATGGCTCAAATTCTGAATAAATGGTGGGCCCTGGTATAAAAAAAAAAGGTTTTTGATGGTTTCATGTGGAAGCGCCTTAAGAGCCACATGTAACCAGCTGAAGAGCCACAGGTTGGCCACCGCTGCTCTGGTGTATGGAGAGCCCTTTGGCTGGCGGCGGCCCAGCTGGGGCCCATCATTCCTTAATCGGTCTATGTGGCTGAGTCCTGCTAAAAATGTTTTCATGAATCTGTTTGCATGTGTTAGTAACAACCTTGTACTGAGGGAGAGTGACATATGTGTTTATATTAGAGCTGTCAATCGATTAAAAAATTTAATCGCGATTAATCGCATGATTGCCCATAGTTAATCTTTGATTAATCGCAATTTAATCGCATATTTTCATGAGTTCTAAATATACCTTAAATGATTGTTTTTCAAGAATATTCATATCATGGTCAATTATTTATTCTGCATTTGAGCCACATGAGACCACCATTTGATGACATTTATTTAGACTTCCAGACCTAAATTAAAGAATTTGTCAACGATATCATTAGGAACGAACATGCACATTTTGTAGAAAGTTCTCTAGATTCTGTAATTGTGTAGACTTATTTTAAAGTAACTTAACTGATGCAGATATTTAAAAATTATTCACCTGCATTTGGCGAAAGTGAACCAAATGGACCCACTTGGCTTTTGGTTTTAGTTAATCTCGCACTAAAAAAATCAATCGAGTTAACTCATGGCTGAGTTAACTCGCGATTAACTAGTTAACTCTGACAGCCTTAGTTTATATATAACCTGACAAGCCCATCTGCGTACACCTTCTATCTACTATGCCATAGTAGACTTTTTTTTTTTTAACTAGTTGACTAGTCGATAAAAAATTACTCGCATCCTAAGTTAGTAAGCCCTTATAGAGTACTGTGCTCTATTGTGAGTGAGTGCAGCTTTTAGTGTAGGTACCCAAAAATTACACCAGTGTGGATAATGCAACACATATTTCCTGTCTTCTCATAACATTGATAATGGAGATACACACTAGAAAGATGGAGGACAGATTTAAAGAAATGGCATCACTGAAATGCTACCGGTATACTGTAGTTGTTGAGACAATGATACCAAAACAGGAACATTATTCTAGGATGCTTTACATGGTGACTATATGTTGAATAGTACAAATTTATTGAATATGAGGGAGGTTGGTATAGGAAAGTATAAACCCAAGAAGAACATCTAAGGTAAGATAATCATTGTTTAAATAGGATAGTTTAGTATTGTGGGCTCTGGCTGGACCTGTGTGGTTTTAGATTTTAATTGTATGCTGCTATTATTGTGTTTCACTCACTGCCAGGTGTGTTCTATATGGTGCTGTCTGCTGAATGTGTGACCTGTGTGGATGGCCTGCTGCGTATGCTGTGATGAAGACTATTGGAGACTGAGACTGAGAGACTATGGTTCTGAATGTGCATTAAAGGGGATTCCAGATGGCAACGATAAACGCCGGCGTTATCGCCGGGCGAGTTTTTTTTTTGCCGACATAAGGAAAATCGCGCCGTCGATATAACGCCAAGCGTTTTATGTCGGGAGGGGAGGGGAGGGGGGCTGGCTCCGGTGAAGCAGGCTACCTGATCATGATCACGCTGAATTTACAATTCATTTACAATGAATTAATGACTCACCTATAATGATGGGTAGAGGTTGATATTTGAACGTAGACTATAATTATTCCAAGGTGTGTAGGCTAAAATAAGATGGGCAGCATCCAGCACGGTTTAAATATGTTGTATAATAAACTCTGCAGGCTAAAGGCATGTAACCAACATCAACATGCTTCACTTTGTCATATAGCGTGGCCGTGACAAACTCACAACACGTCGGGCAAAAATGCGTTAACATTAGAACGTTAGAGCAGAATTGCCACAACTCACGTCATGGCTCGGCACAGGGCCGGATCTAGAGGTGGCATGGGTGGGCAGGGGTTTAGCTTTGGGGTCTGTGGGGCTAAAATATCCTCAAATGGTGTTCCGTGACTCAAAGGCTGAATAAATAGTGGGCCCTGGTATCAAAAATGTTCAAAAGCACTGCTCCTTATGAAAAACTTTAGAGTTGCCCACCCTGCCATTCTTCCAGCCCACCCTAGTAGGGCTGGCTATATCCGGCCCTGGCTCGGCTCATAGGCTCGGCTGCGCCAAATGATTAGGGAATCCACTCCTTCCTGGAACAGAAACGGCACTGTGCAGGTCTACTGGTACTCACTGGACTTCTGAAGTCCTCTGACTCCTCCTCACAGACGGTAAGCCTGTTACGTCACTTCCTGTGTTGTCTGTACACTCTGCCAGACGGTCGCTCTGTCGCTAGCTGCACGGACAAACGCTGTGTGTTGTGCTGCTGTGATTCCGGACATACGCTGTTGTGTTGTGTTGTTGTGGTTCAGTAGATTCCGAGACTACTGTAGCCGCCTGCCTCATCACTGCTCGGGCGGGTTGTCCGACGAAGTTGCCGACTCCCCGTTGGCTGTTTTGGCTTGATAGCCTAGCCACCTAACAGTGGCACCGGCTTAGCGGCTACTGCTACTGCTAGTACCGGGCTGTGATGGCAGCGACTGCATCCCCTCCCGAGCCCCCCTCTCGCTCTAGCCCTATCGTGTGCATCAGGTGCCGCATGCATAGTTACGACCCCACTGCTTTTGGAGCGATGGGTCTGTGTAACAAATGCAATGCGATCTCTGTGCTAACGTCGAGGCTGATCGAGCTGGAGGCTCTGGTTAAAAGTGCTAGCGGTGGTGCGGCTAGTTCGGCTGGCTCGCCCGCCGCTCGCACCCAGACACAGGGACGCCACCGTCAGCCGCGGACCGCGGCTGATCGGGGTCCCCACGAATCAGATCGTGACGGCGGCTGGGTGACTGTTACTAGAAGGAAGCGTAGTCATACACATAAGCACACGGGACACCAACCACTCCACGTTTCAAACAGCTTTTCCCCACTCACTGCTACACCCATTAGTGACAGTGAGTCTGTCGACTCGCCATACAAACGGCCGCGGGTCGCCAAGACAGTCAAGACTACAACTCTGGTCATTGGTAGTTCTATAGTAAGAAACGTGAAGTTAGAGACGCCAGGGACCACAATCACTTGCATCCCCGGGGCCAGAGCGGGCGACATCGAATCATGCTTAAAACTTATGGCTAAAGGCAAACACAAACGCTATGATAAAATTGTAATTCATTGCGGTGGCAACGACACTCGACTTCGGCAATCCGAGATCACAAAGATCAATATTGAGTCCGTGTGCACATACGCAAAGACAATGTCGGACTCCGTAATTTTCTCTGGCCCCCTGCCAAACATGATCAACAATGACATGTATAGCCGTATGAGTCAATTCAACCGCTGGTTGTCTAGGTGGTGTCCAGATAATAACGTGGGCTTTATAAATCATTGGCAAAGCTTTGAGGGGAAAACTGGTCTGATAGGGAGAGACGGCATACACCCAACTTGGGACGGTGCGAGGCTCATCTCTAGAAACATGGACAAATCTATAAATAAAGCATGACAACCCAGAGTTGAGACCAGAAAGCAGGGTTGCGGTCCTACACTCTACCCTGTGCTTCCCCTAGTGCAGCCACCCACCCACCAAATTACAACTATACAAACTGTTCAACCAAGGCTAAATAAACCAAAATCGAAACAAATTGGTGCTGTTCATAGAAACTTGATACAAATAAAAATCAACCCCATCCTCCCACAAAATACAAAAATCAAATGTGGACTACTCAATATCAGGTCCCTACATAAAAAAGGAACATTGGTGAATGAAATCATATCAGACAACTCCCTTGACCTTTTTTGTCTGACTGAAACGTGGCTGGGTGAGCAAGACTATGTCAGCTTAAATACAGCCACGCCACCAAGTCACACAAATGCCCACATACCCAGAGATAATGGTAAATCTGGAGGTGGCGTCGCAGCCATCTTCAACTCCAGCCTAACAATTAGTCCTCGGGCCAGGGCCACCTACCAATCCTTTGAAAGTCTTACTCTTGCCTTCTCACACCCAAATTGGAAATCTATACAACCTCTTTTATTCATCACAGTGTATCGCCCTCCGGGCGCTTACACACAATTTTTGACTGAATTCTCTGAATTCCTGTCAAATCTCGTCCTTGAAACTAATAAAATCATCCTCATTGGAGATCTGAATATCCATTCCGAAATCGAAACTGATAGTCTAAATAGAGCATTCAACTCAATAATCGACTCAATAGGTTTTTCCCAGTGTGTGGATAAACCTACCCATATTTTCAATCATACCCTCGACCTCGTTCTGGTCTATGGTATCATGATCGAAAATCTTGCGGTATCACCACAAAACCGTGACCTCTCCGATCATTATCTGATAACCTTTGACTTCACACTGACTGACTTCTCACCACTGGAGAAAAAAATCCTTGGTAGAAGTCTATCGGAAAACGCTGTAAACAAATTCAAGGAAAAAATATCCTCAACCATCAATCCAGTGTACCTGAATGTAATAGAGGACGCTCATACCTATAGCCCAACTCAAATCGATCACCTCGTCGAAAATGTCACTGATTCATTCCAAGTGACCCTTGATTCTGTCGCCCCTCTCAAAAAGAAGGTAGTAAGACAACAAAGGCTGGCTCCGTGGTACAGCTCTGAAACCAAAGTTCTCAAGCAAGCATCGCGTCGACTGGAGAATACATGGCGCTCAACTAAATCTGAGGAAACGCGTATAGCCTGGCAAAATAGTCAAAAAATATACAAAAAGGCACTCAACAGTGCAAGAACCAAATACTACTCATCTTTAATAGAGGAACATAAAAACAATCCTAAGTTCCTCTTTGATACGCTTGCCAGGCTAACAAAAAGTCCTGAATCTATTGAACCACGCATTCCACCAACCCTTAATAGTAACGATTTCATGAGCTTCTTTAATGGCAAAATTGAAACCATCAGAGATCAAATCGACAACCAATTACCCTTCTCAAGTGCGGTAGTCTCAGAGATTACTACACGCTCAAGTATATTGCTCGATAATTTTACCCCAATCGAGCTCTCCGATCTCATTTCAACGGTTTCCTCCTCTAAATCAACAACCTGCCTCCTGGACCCAGTCCCAACCAGGTTACTAAAAGAAGTCCTACCTTCGGTTGGCACTTCCATGCTTAATATGATCAATTTGTCCCTCGTAACAGGCTATGTGCCACAAACGTTTAAGGTAGCGGTAATAAAACCACTACTGAAAAAACCCAATCTTGACCCAGGCATTCTCGCTAACTATAGACCCATCTCAAACCTTCCATTTCTCTCTAAAATTCTTGAAAAAGCAGTTGCCAAACAATTATGTGACTTTCTACAGGATAACAATATATTTGAAGGCTTTCAGTCAGGTTTCAGAGCAAATCATAGCACTGAGACAGCATTGCTGAGAGTCACAAATGACCTCCTGACTGCAGCAGATAACAACCTCCCCTCTGTACTGGTGCTACTGGACCTTAGTGCTGCGTTCGACACTATCGACCATGGCATCCTGTTACAGAGACTGGAGCATTTGGTCGGCATAAAAGGTGTCGCGCTGAAATGGTTTGAGTCCTATCTGTCAGACCGAGTTCAGTTTGTATGTGTCAATGACAACTCCTCAATGCGTGAAAAGGTCAAATATGGCGTTCCCCAAGGCTCCGTGCTAGGACCAACATTGTTTTCCCTGTATATGCTCCCTCTTGGTAACATCATCAGGGAACACTCTATAAATTTCCATTGCTACGCAGATGATACTCAACTATACCTCTCCATGAAACCAAATGAAACGGACCAACTGGCCAAACTACAATCATGCCTGAAAGACATAAAGAGTTGGATGACCCGTAATTACCTGCTTCTCAACTCTGACAAAACTGAAGTAATTGTAACCGGGCCTAAGCCCCTCAGAGACAAACTGGCCGACGATGACTTCAACCTGGATGGCTTCACTTTGGCCCCCAAGGCCACTGTGAGGAATCTGGGAGTCATCTTCGACCAAGATTTGACATTTAATTCCCATATCAAACAAGTATCAAAAAACGCTTTCTTCCACTTGCGTAATATTGCAAAAGTCAGACACATCCTGTCCCAAAATGATGCAGAAAAACTTGTCCATGCATTTGTTACCTCAAGGCTGGACTATTGCAACTCGCTACTGTCGGGTTGTTCAAATAAATCCCTAAAAAGCCTCCAGCTAGTCCAAAATGCAGCGGCACGCGTGCTGACAGGAACCAAGAAAAGAGAACATATCACTCCTTCACTGGCCTCTCTGCATTGGCTCCCGGTTAAATTTAGAATAGAGTTCAAAATCCTCCTTCTTACCTACAAAGCCCTAAATGGTCAGGCACCGCAATATCTGAAAGAACTCATAGACCCATACAAACCGAATAGAACGCCCTTGCGTTCACAGTATGCAGATATGCTCGCTGTCCCAAAAATACAAAAATCTACAGTAGGAGGTAGAGCGTTTAGGTCACAGGCACCCCGTCTGTGGAACCTTCTGCCGGTTTCGGTCCGTGGGGCCGACTCGCTCTGTACCTTCAAAACCAGACTAAAAACCTTTCTTTTTGAAAAAGCCTATGGCTAGTGTGTGCCTGTCACAAACGCACCGGCTGATGGCTGGGTGGTCTGTCATGCTACTGATGGAGTGGTCCGTTATTTACACATCCTGGCCCCAGTATGTCCTGTCACTAACACTGCATCCGGGGAGCCATTCCCCGGAGTCTCTCTTGTCCTCTACCACGCAGATCCATAGAACCCTACTGTGGACCGCCATTAGACTACCAGGTGCCCTGACAAGACCAGGACCCTCCACGACGCCCACCAACATCCTCACTGTGGACCACTGTGGACCACCGTGGACCAAGCCTCATCATCGATAACGACCATGAACTGCCCCCTATGAACTTTAAACTACATACCACCAACCCATCCTGAATTATATAACGAAAATGTTCTACCATACCGCCATACTACATTACTGCACTGTCTACTGTCACTACTTGTTTTCGTGTTCATCTCTCTCTCTGTCCCTTCCTCCCCTCTCCTCCCCCCCCCCTTCTCCCCACCCCTCTTCTTCTCTCCCCCGACACGGTCAAGGCAGATGGCCGCCCACCCCAGAGTCAGGTTCTGCCTGACGTTTCTTCCCTTAGGGGAGTTTTTCGTTACCACCGTTGCAACCTTTGCTTGCTCTGGGAGGATCTTTGTCGGTTCCCCTCTCTTCTTTTCTCTTTTGTAAAGTGTCTTGAGACAACCTGTTGTGATTTGACACTCAAATAAAATTGAATTGAATTGAATTACTGGTAGAGGGTCCTCACTTCAATGTTTGTTTGCTATAAATCGCCAAGCGTTTTACAAAAAGTTCACTGGAATTGAACTTGAATTGAACTCTCGCGCGCGCGCTCGTTTCGTGCACGCACGCACGCGCGGCAAAAATCAGTGACGCCGGGCGGAAAACGCACGGCGTTAAACGCTTTCTTGAACGCGGGTCGATTTTTGAACTTTTGTGCTAAAAAAAACGCCGGCCCCATTGAGAATGAATTAGAGTGGGCGATTTATTCCTCGCCGTCTGTAAGCCCCTTAACTGTGTCTATATGGACAGACCTGCCTACAGCTGCTGCTGTGATGAAGAAAACTGAGAGACTATGGTTCTGAATGTGCATTAACTGTGTCTGTATGGGCAGACCTGCCTGTATCTGCTGTGATGAACAAAAAACTGAGACTTGTGATGGACAAAACCTAAAAGTACCTAGCCTGTTCATGTTGCTATGGCAGACATATTTGTTTACAATTGTATTTATCATAAGTTGCCTCCAATGCTAACCGAACTTTTATTTATATATCTGGTTTTATTTATTTTATTCATTGTGTGTGTAGTGCCTGTACAATTTCAGACATACAGTAGTTGGCTCTGTTAGGAGGAAGATACAGTGATAATTCTTTTTTGGTTTGTTATTGGTTGTTTTGGCTCTGGACTGTGACAGTTATATTGTCCAGGTGTATTGTTAGTAGGTGAATGTCCAGTAAATAGATTTAAAAGCATCTCTGTGCCTCTTATTAATTTAATATAATGGATGAAAAAGATGGCAATCTATAGTGGTGGTATGTGAAGGGGAAGAGTAGAAATTGTGTACAATTGTGTACAATTTATTCGTTCGTGCAACCGTCCGACACGACGCCGCATGTGTCCCATGCACATTGTCCCACATTTGGTGAGTTGGGATCTGGTCAGGGTGACCAGATCCCAGGTCAGGGTGACCAGATCCCAGGGGGGCCAGTTTATTGGCAAATGGCAATGAAAACCACACACGCACACGCACACACACACACACACACACACACACACACACACACACACACACACACACACACACACACACACACACACAGCGTTTTCAGAACCATAACGACATTGACAGATGCCAAGCTCAATCTCTATCCTCCACCATTACTAATATCTAACAGCCTGCCCTGACCTGGGCTCAAACATGATGTCCCCAAACTATTACATTCACACATTCACATTATATCCAACACTAACAAAGTTGGTATGCACTTCCACAGTATAAGCAACAAGCATCAAGAACACAGCACATTACATGCTTTACAAAGACAGCAAACTGACCGCATTAATGAATGTGACTGTGTACTCACTCATTAGAAGGTCATTTTACGGGTAGTGGAGATGTATTTTTCAGAGAAAGACCTTCTTGTTGTCTCTGAGAAATGGTCTGGCAGGCCTATGGAGTCGGACTTGTTGCTATTATAAAGCTTTTTGTCTCTTCGGTATGCGGTGTCATGTCGTATAATCCTCGATCTGTGCTGGGGATTCGGGGTTCATTAGGCTCTGCGGCGGGTTCAATGGTGGCGGCCGCCGCGGCACATTCATTGTCACCAAGTCCACCACTGACACTGTGTCCATGGCTGCCTGGAGAACTGTCACGGGGCGGTTGCGTCACCGAACTCGTTGGCAACTCGAGTCCGCGTGTTGCCGCTCTGTGAGGCAGGATCTGGGGGTAGCTGCTAGTTCCCGGTGCCGGTGGGGCTGCAGGTGCAGCAGGAGAGCCACCGATGCTGATACAAACTTGTCCAATTTGGTCATTTTAGCTTAATTTACCCTTCCCGCTGCCGGCTGCTCTCTTTCCATTCGCCTTTGGAACCACTTTCATCACTTTTCTTGAACATGAGACTATGCTACGCCGATGCGCCAAATCAATCCGCTCGCGATTTTTTTTGTAGTTGACACTTTGTAGCTGTCGGCTTGTATTCACTGTAGCTGTCGGCTTGTATTCATGGTCTTTCCGTGTCACTGTCATGGTCGTCAGTTCCCACCTGACATTGTGTGGGAGTTCTGAGTGCTCCAGCCCATACTGAATGACCACCGCCTCGCACAGTGTCTTCAGACTCGGCCTCAAGTCTAGGATGAAAAGCCCCTCCCACCATCTTGCCCCAAAGAAGATGACGCGACCTTCCAGCGCGCAACAGCCGGGCCAATGGATCCAGCCCGGGTCCGGGCCTCGGAGCCGGACCTTCTTCCAGGAGAGGGTCTGCGTGTCCAGTTTCAACAGCTCGCCAAAATACGGGCCCCATCCCGCCGCCTTATCATCACGACGGAACACGTACACCTCGCTGTTGTAGGAAAATGATGAGAAATAGCGCCCCTCGTCAGAAGGCTGCACACTGCAGCCCAGCCAGCGCTCTGCTTCCAGGTCAAACACCCTGACCAGCTGCCGACCTGGGGAAAGCATGCTGCCCTCCAACAGGAACATCCTGGTCCCGACGATGGTGGCAGAGTGCCACTGGTCATATGGCGTAGGCACGGCAGCGGCTCTGGCGCTGACCAAAGACCAGACCATGGAGGCGGTGTCCAGCTTGTGGAAGTCAAACTCGTACTGGTGCGGCGAGCTTTCTCCCCCACAGACGTACATGAGCTTGGAGCCCGGGACGGCACAGGCCGAGTGCTCGCACCTCCCCCGCGGGACACTCCCGGAGACGCAGGGGCGGCGCCACCGGCAAGTGCGGATGTGGAAGGTGTAAAGGTGGTCGTTGTAGAGTAATGTGTGATCTGACATGTACAAACCTCCCCAGACGTAGACCGTTTCCTCGATCAGTACCGCCGTGTGGCTCCAAATATGAGGGTGCGGAGCCTCCGAGGGGTGGTCGGGCGGGGTGGTCGCCGGACAAGCGCTCCTCCAGCGCAGAGACACCGTGTTGAAGATGCTCACGGACGTGGGGTCGTGGAAGGAGTACACCTCGTGTCCTACGGACACTGCATAAAACTGACATGGCGCCGGGACACCTTTCACGCGCGCCGTCCAACAGAACATCTCATACTACTCACCAGGCCAGCGTATGGCAGACAAACGTAGGGGGAACCTATAAAAGGCAGCACGGTAACGTCGTGGCTGAACCATAATGGTGGAGCGGTTCAAATGCCACGTGAAGTTCAGCTAAATCTGGGGAGATGTATCACTGTTTAATTAAGACTAGTCTGCCTTCAGCCCGTCCCACTCTAGCTATACACCATCCAGTGTATTGTATCATACTGGGTACTGTACTGTACTATAGCATGCTGTGTTGTAGCATACTGTACCAGACGGTGCTGTAATGGTACTGTACTGTAGCATACTGTTCTTTACTGTACTGTACTGTAGCATAGAGTATAGGCTCATTTTAAGAACAAACAAAACGAAGAACAAAACTCTAATATTTCTGCAGGCATTTCCAGATGTTTGTATTTGCTATTTTGCTGTTTTGTCGTGATTTCATTTACTAGACTGTCTTGGCACTATAATTTCGGTTTTATCTACATTTGACTTGTTTTATTTCATTGCTTGTAAAGCAGCTTGTGGGATTCCTCTCTGAGAAGTGCTATATAAAGTTTACTTACAGAATGGACTGAATAACTTCTCACCCTCATAGAACGTTATTGTATAAATCCATTTAGGATATGTTATGGTGTGATTCAATGATAATAATATGGTTTAATGGCCAGGCCCCTGTCTGTGGTGTGATTAAAGGCAGACCTCCTGACCTCACTAACTAACCTGGACCTGGAAACACACAGTATGTCAATCCTCCTGGACTGGGGCCTGACATACAACATTGCAGTCAATGACCCTCACAGCAACGTCATTAACATTTACTAACAGCATTCTTTACAGTTTACACAATGTACAGTAACAACAACAACACTGCTAGATATGATTAATATACAGTACATGGGAGATTCAACATAACAGTTGCATTTACATTTTCTTTCATACATTTTTTTTATTACATTTCATATTTGAAATAAAATACAACCATAAAAGTCAACGATGTGAACGACCCCAGATGACCCTAACAGTGTCCCCAGATGACCCTAACAGTGACCCCAGTGACCCTAACAGGGACCCCAGGTGACCCTAACAGTGACCCCAGATGCCCCCAACAGTGACCTCACCACCAGTTCCTGCATTATAATACAACACACTGTCTGTCCTCATAGCCTGTCTGTCCTCACAGCTTGTCTGTCTGTCCTCATAGCCTGTCTGTCCTCACAGCTTGTCTGTCTGTCCTCATAGCCTGTCTGTCCTCACAGCCTCTGTGTCTCCACAGAGACACAGAGGAGTCAGGCCACACCCAGAACCCAGCATATAGTGGTTCAGTGAATGAGGTCTGGACAGTGTACAGATGAGACAGAGTGTCTGCTAACACTCTGTAGAAAGACAGAGTCCCAGCGGGGCGGTCCAGATAAACTGCTACTCTGTTGGAGCCAGAGGGACGGATAGGAAGGGAAGTGAACTTACTGTTGTGTCTGACAGAGTAATAGTTATCATGGTAACTATCACTACAGAACAGACTCCAGGACTGTTTAGTGTATCCAACCAGACAGTCCAGACCCTTTCCTTTCCTACTGATGTCTCTATCAGTCACTCCTATCACAACCTCTCCAAAGAACTGCATCTCACTGTAGCAGCGTTCATCCAGACTCTCTGTACTCAGAACCTGATACCAGAAATCAAACCTATCAGGATGGTCAGGATATGAATGATCCTGACCATCACAGGCCACCTCTGTGTTGTTCTTAGACAGAGAGAGTTTTCTGTTTGCTGTGTTTGTGTCCAATGTGAGACGCTGGAAATCTGATGAGAAAAAAAACACCGTAAAAACATTAAATACAGCACACAGCAGTTAAGGAGAACACAACTATGCATTATCCATTCAATAAACAACTTCTGTAGCTGCATCCTTATGTTTAGAATGTGCATCAAAGACCAATCAAAGAATTTCCACTGGGCTATCAGCTATCGGCTGTCCCAACTCTCACTGTCTGCAGCACATTGTCACGGAACCATGTCTCCAAGACCAAACGTTGTACTGTAACGTTTCCGGGGAAATCTAATCCGTTGTTTTTGAACGTTTTTTGTCGTGAAAACGTTGCGTCTGGACGTTTGCTGGGCTGCATTCATTTCAATGGGATTGAACGAGCGTTCGCAGCTGACGTTTGGTCCGCACTGCATCCATTTCAATTGTATTCATAGAACGTTCGCATCTTACGTTCGAAAAGCGTTCGGATCTGACGTTTGGTTCTGTTTTGTCTATTTGATGTCACACCAAGGCATTTTCGATACAAATTAATAACACACGATAATAACTAGCACCAAGGAATAGTGCTCCCGGCATTTCCAATGTAATCCTAACAATGATAACTAGCAATAAAAAATGCCTTGCAAATCGCGGTGGTTTTAGATCAGCGTCAGTCAGTGAGGAGACAGAGCCATCTAGTACAAGAGTTGCGATATTAAGGGGGCAGAAACGGAGCGCTCTAGCCTCTTGCTGTTCATGCAACCAGAATAGGGACAAACTGGAGTTAGAAATGCACTGTTTTCAATGAGGATGGCGCAAATAAGAGCAACAGGACACCTGTTTTAAAATAGCCTATTATATAAAAGCCTATATTAGAGTAAAGAGGCTAAAGACTCTGTAGCCTCGTGTTTATGTTGTGTATATAAAATAAAGGGATATAAGATCATTGAAGCTGGGCCGTGGCCTAAATCCAATGGATTTCAGGTCCAGGGCTTGTCCCTATTTATTGTCCCCATTCTCTATTCAAGCCTAACTATTGGACTGACGCCATGAAGTGAACGGCAGTTGGCGTAACTCTGTCTATACTCTACGGCTCTGTGAGGAGATTCCCTTCCGGAAAGAGGCGGGGTTTGATGACACACGTATGACACCATATTTGGACATGAAGGGAAGGGAAATCCCTTTAGAACGTCTGATCTGTTTGTTGTTGTTGTTTTTTAATATACTGCATAGGCCTCTAAAGCTCTTATTTTCCATTGTTGATTGTTTTGGCTGTTGTAGCCTACAAACCGTTTCCATTTGACATTTTGTTTGTTCCTTCACTGCCTATTAATAACAATATGATGATATACCCTGTTATTGCTGTAATGTTCTGTTATTGTGCCTATGATTTCTGATTGCTGTAGGCTACTTCTTGTAAGTCTAATTAATGCTTATTTTCCACGTCTGATTGTTCTGGCTGCTGTCTCTTTGCTGTCCATCATAATTTGCAACACAATGAATTTTGAAAATGAAATAAATAAATTATGCAGTATTGCGTTGTCTTGTCATTATTCATATTATGCCATCGCCCACTGTGCTTTTCTAGATAATTTAGTAGCCTATTTAGTCTTCTAATTGCTAGGCCTATAGGCCTACATCATGGTTCCCAAGGTGTTTTACATGAAGGACCCTGAAATTTACACTAGACTACAGACCCCCATTTTTTTCTCTCTGCTAAGTTTCACTCTGCACCATACGGATATAGAAAGAGCTGTGAGTGGATGGAAGTGTGAATGGGTAAATATATTGCCCTATGTAACTAAATCAGTTATAACTCCACAATCAAGTTGCAGTTTAGTGGTAGCATTAACCAGAAGAGAGTGACAGATACAACAGTGGACTATATTTTGTTACCTTCACCTAAAATGAATATTGATTATAGCACTATAGCATTTCCCAACAGGCCAAGGATTCATTATACATACTACACCCACAGCACTTTTTAGAGAATTTCATTTTTAATAGCTATTTATATTGTGGTTACCAAGGTTTCATGTCAAGGATCCTGAAATTTACACTAAACTACAGACCCTGATTTAAAAAAAAAATATTCCCCAAATAGTCTCCTTCACACACGATCCTTTTACAACTAAAACCTGTACATGGGGCCTCTGGACCCCAAGTAATGGCTCTCTGGGATCCCCAATTTATATTGGCCATTTTGGGAACCACCGATTTATACGGTTTCATTTGAGACATGCAAGCAGACCTAGAGAACTAAACGTCTGCGAAAACACAAATGGGGCTCAAATATTGAGTGTCCCCCCCCTAGTTAAGTGTATTGCTTACCTAGTGGGTGTACTGTCCACTCTGTTCATTGGGACTCAATTGCACCAGCACAAATCAAAACAGCCACTCAGTGTCTGGGAGCCAGGTAATTACAGCTAGTGGCTATAAAATGATTTTCTGCTGTTATAAATCTCGTCTTGCCTATTCTTTTAGGTTTTTGATCTCACTCACCTCTTTTACAACTCCAGGTAGCCTGCGTGTGCACACACACATATATTTTTTTAATACACCAATTACCCATCCTAATCAGATTCATGACATACTATACATCCGAGATTTATGCCACTCCAGATATGGTGAATTGCAGATCAGAGACTGGGTACTAAACACTGATGGGAGTGAAAATCTGTGGCCGATTATTGGAGCATCTCTAGTCAAAAGTAATCTTTGCCCTTTTAACATAACACCCCATTCAAACACCACTAAACACAATTGAATTGTAAGACATTTTAATAAAACATTTTAAAACATGTTTAATCAGCCAACAGCTGTACAAAAAGAGGGATGCGGTCAACAGCACTGGAGGAATGAGGTCAACAACACTGGAGGGATGAGGTGAACCTAGAGAGAAACATATGGAAAGAGTGTTAATAGCAGATTTATGCAATCACTAACTATAGCAGGGGTTTTCAGGTGGTCCAGGGACCACCAGTGGTCCCAGGTGGTCCCCACCTAAGTTGGTTAACCAGATGTAACTCTTGAGAACGTAAAAATGAAGCCAAATGGACCCTTGCGCGTCCATTTGGTTTCATTTTTACGCTCTCAAGAGTTAAAATATTCATCGTCTGAATTACCCCGAGTCTACACAACTGGAAGATGGACAAAAGCAAAAGATATCTTTAGTTTTGGGGTCTGTGGGGCTAAAATGTCCTCAAGTGGTGGTCCGTGGCTCAGATTCTGAATAAATTGTGGTCCCTGGCATCAAAAGGTTGAAAACCCCTGAACTATAACAGTCCAAAATGTAGTTCCCTCACATCATGGCCACTTGCCCCCCAAAAATATTGTTGATTGCCAATGAACTTGTATAATTAGTGTTTTGTTTTCCCAAACAAAACATTGACAGCTGCAGTGTTTTGTTTTCCAAACAAAGCATTGACAGCTGCAAAGTTGCTCTAAAACATGCTTTTAGGTTGCAGATTAAATTTCATTTTGGTTGCAGCAACTCTGAGCCTTGGCTTGAGAAAAACTATGGCTTTTGCAACATGGTGATATCCAGGCCTTTTTCTTTTTGCTGTAACTTGTAAAGTAACTTTAGAAATTCTCCTTCCTTTGAAATGCCATTTACACTGACATGGGGTGCCGAGTGCACTACCAGAGTGGAACATGAGGGAGGAGGAGAGGAAAGGAAAAAAAAAAAAAAAAAAAAAAAAACTTAGACAGGGCAGAACGTCATAATATTTGGTCAGTATACAATTTTCATCTCTGTATTGGCAAGTAGAGCTTTAAACAAGTAGACCAGTTGCCAGTAGTAACATCTTTCTTTGAAAAGATTCATTCACTTTTGTCCTATGAAGTAAAGTAGTCATTCATAAATTTGATGAGTAAGTAATTATCTTTTCCAGATAAACATCTATAATGATTTAAAGTAACTTCCAACACTGACTAAGAGTAATCAAAAAGGATGCTCCTATGAAGCCAATTACCAACACATTCAGTGGTACAAATACAAAGCTGGGCAGTGCTCCTGATACCCAAATAATGATCAGACCGAAAAGCCATTTGGGAGGAAGCAAGAATTGGTCTACTTCATTTACCTTAACTTTGGGCATTCCAACGTCCACTGGTCTCATTCCGGGACAAGCGGAGTACAATCCTGGATAAATCCAATGGCTCCGGTGTGATCTCTTCTAAATTGAGTGTGATTTCTTCTGCAAGGACATTATAAATAAATAAACATGATGTTAAACACATTAAGTGAATTTGATTAATCATACACCATTATGTTTTAGAAAGGCTCAAAAGAGTGTGCCAGATAAGTTGCGCACCGCATACCATTTGAGCCTATATCACAAATTTAAAAGCAAGTGAAGATCAGATCTATATTAGTTTTCTTGCTGCAAATGAAGACCATGTAGTCACTTTTATTCACCTGTAGAGGTTGCTGTAGCTCCCACGCCCACCAGTGGCTCCCACGGTTCCTCCATGGAGGGCAAGGGTTCCTATAAGGTAGCATTATGTAGTAAGATTTTGCAACAAGGCCACCTTCTACCAACAATTGATTATGCAGTGCAAGCTCCATCCGTTTCTGCCATTAAGAATGCAAAAATGGCACAACCAATCGATTTCCATTGTGTAGCTTGAATCCCAGAAACAAGGAATTTAAGCAATTTTATTACTATGCACTGAGCCTAATACTTTTAATACTAACCCAGCAAACAGTCAAGACCGGGACAAATCAGTGATTTATTATTGTGGCAAGATCAAGGCAATCCAAGACTGTTCAATGAGGCCGGCAATATCACCAACCAGAACTAGTCATATCTGGGACAGAGTAGCCTAGCTATAGCTTGATTATTTCATTTGGTTAAGACATCCTGGAAATGTAGTAAAGATAATCCCCATATGGGCTGTGATTTGGTCTTGATCACTGAGTACTCTGGTGAATACAAGGTCTTGGATTGCCTTGATCTGGACACAATTACGCCACCAATTTGTCCCACTCCTGACCTCTTTTGCTGTGAAGGCCATCATTAATTCAGAGTTAGTCCAACATATTTACCATCTCCACTGCACTCTCACAGCATGCCCGTTTCCCCGTCCCATTAACAGGATTCTCTGCAAAACACATTTCAGAAAGAAATTTAACTTGATTTGCATGTACAAATGGACAGACAAAGCACTAGCACTTGCTCAGCAGTGCATTCCTGGTTGATCACATTTTCCATTTATATTTAAAAAGATCCAACAAGTTTCAATAGGCTTTACACACCAGCTTCACTTACAGTACATCCCCACATTTGTAATAGAGGCTGAAATGTTGTTAGTTTCCTTGCTGCCTACTCTTACACACCTTTAGGCCGCACTGTAGGTCCCACCGAGGTTGAGGGAAGTTCCTATAAAAAAAAAAAAAAAAGGGGTGAAAGAAGTGTCCATTTTACATATCAAGTCAAAGTATAAAGCCAAATACTAAAACTTACTCTTGCGGGCCAATGCGTTTCTGCCATGAACAATCCCAAAACTGGCATAAATAATGCACTTGAAATTAAATCATGGCAGTGTGGACTTTGAGAAATTGTATTACTATGCTTCCCAGTACAAGTACGATACCATAGACTGAATAGAGAAAAGGCCATCAATAGTTCACACCGATAGTCCAACATATTTACCATCTCTACTTGATTTTCAGAGCCCCTCTTGGGTGCCTTTCTCCCTCTTCCATTAACAGGATTCTCTACAAAACACATTTGAGAAAGAAATTTAACTTGATTGGCATGTACAAATGGACACAGACAAAGCACTAGCACTTGCTCGGCAGTGCATTCCTGGTTGGATCGCATTTTCCATTTATATTTAAAAAGATCCAACAAGTTTCAATAGGCTTTACACACCAGCTTCACTTACAGTACATCCCCACATTTGTAATAGAGGCTGAAATGTTGTTAGTTTCCTTGCTGCCTACTCTTACACACCTTTAGGCCGCACTGTAGGTCCCACCGAGGTTGAGGGAAGTTCCTATTAAAAAAAAAAAAAAAAAAAAAAAAAAAGGGGTGAAAGAAGTGTCCATTTTACATATCAAGTCAAAGTATAAAGCCAAATACTAAAACTTACTCTTGCGGGCCAATGCGTTTCTGCCATGAACAATCCCAAAACTGGCATAAATAATGCACTTGAAATTAAATCATGGCAGTGTGGACTTTGAGAAATTGTATTACTATGCTTCCCAGTACAAGTACGATACCATAGACTGAATAGAGAAAAGGCCATCAATAGTTCACACCGATAGTCCAACATATTTACCATCTCTACTTGATTTTCAGAGCCCCTCTTGGGTGCCTTTCTCCCTCTTCCATTAACAGGATTCTCTACAAAACACATTTGAGAAAGAAATTTAACTTGATTGGCATGTACAAATGGACACAGACAAAGCACTAGCACTTGCTCGGCAGTGCATTCCTGGTTGGATCGCATTTTCCATTTATATTTAAAAAGATCCAACAAGTTTCAATAGGCTTTACACACCAGCTTCACTTACAGTACATCCCCACATTTGTAATAGAGGCTGAAATGTTGTTAGTTTCCTTGCTGCCTACTCTTACACACCTTTAGGCCGCACTGTAGGTCCCACCGAGGTTGAGGGAAGTTCCTATTAAAAAAAAAAAAAAAAAAAAAAAAAAAGGGGTGAAAGAAGTGTCCATTTTACATGTCAAGTCAAAGTATAAAGCCACCTACTAAAACTTACTCTTGCAGGCCAATGCATTTCTGCCATGAACAACCCCAAAACTGGCATAAATAATGCACTTGAAATTAAATCATAGCAGTGTAGACTTTGAACAATTGTATTACTATGCCCCCAGTACAAGAACGATACCATAGACTGAATTGAGAAAAGGCCATCAATAGTTCACACCGATAGTCCAACATATTTACCATGTCCACTGTACTTTCAGGGGCCTTTGATTTTTTTCTCCCTTTCCCCTTAGCAGTTTTCTCTGTAAGAAAAACAGATGAGTTTGATTTGTTTGTACAAATGATAGATAAAGCAGTAGCACTTGTTAGATGACAAATAGACCCCATAGCAGTAGTTTCTTTACGCTATTCTGTAGAAATGTGTTATTCCCAACTCTGCTTATACTGTAGTAGGCAGACCTAGCATTACTGCAAACGAGTGCTGTAGGCTACTATGGGCTGACTGGTTTGTAATAAACTAAATGTTGGCCTCTGTTGAGTTGGAAACCATCCATTTTGTGTAGACTCAATTATGGTAAATGTTAAGATTATACATTGTTGAGGGTGTTCCTGTGCAAACACACTAATACAGTTTCTCAAAGTTGGAAAAAAATTGGACATGATTAGTAGGCCTGACCTCAACTAGTCGACTAGTCAGTCGGTAGGGGGCGCTGTCGACTGACAACCTCCCAGTCGAACGTAGTTTTGTTTTTTTCGTACTCTGTTGTTTTTTTTATCATCCCACTTGCGGGGTTGGGGTGGTTAATGTCTAACATAAACAAATGAACAGAGAGAGCCCATTGTTGAAGTGCTGTCAGATTTAACTGTCAGTAAAAAGTCCGACTGTGCAAACCAATGATAACCCAGACGGAGCGCTTATCGCAGGGTATGAATGCATGCTGTCCTGCGCGGAGATAACACGGTCATTACAACCCTCAAGAAAACACTGGTCCGGGAGATTGACAGACGGTGGGATCTAAAAGATCCAATCCAACAAGCGGGGCTCTGAACTCTCTCCGTAAATAAAACAAGGCCGCGTTCGGCGCAATGTTCATAAAGCACAGGTATGATTAATAAACGTAATTGCTATAGTCAATTTTCTGCCGGTGTTAATCCATTAAAAAGACAGTTTTTTAAAAAGTGTTTTGTCTTTTATTCTGCATCTTAGCCACGGAACACCATTTGATGTTCACTTTAGTCTCTCGGTCCCTCCAGAAAAGTATAGGCCTAATATCTTTTTTTTGCCCGCTTTATTCAGTGGTGACGAGATTTATTCATATTAATTTCGACTATAGAAATCCTTAGTCGGGGGCAGGCCTAATGATTAGTGATGTCCGATGCCACTTTTTTCATTTCCGATATCACAATTTCTGTCTTAGCCGATACCAAATACTGATAGCAGAAGAATATTCTGTATACAATAAGAAAAGAGAGATATGAAGTCCACCGACTGGGAATAGGAGACTCCTCATCTTCACCGTTTTCCTCTGGAACTGGGTGGCGGGGAGGTGTCCTGAAGCAAGTCAGTAGCAGTTTAGTTGCGTCCTCCTCCATGTTCCCTGCCGTGTCCTGTGGAGGTGACCCATCTTCCCAGTTTTCAGGTGATGGGAGGGGTGCTGATGTGGCACTCTCCGGTGACCCATCTTCCTCCCAGTTTTCAGGTGATGGGAGGGGTGCTGATGTGGCACTCTCTTCAGCCTCTGTGGTTGACAAGTGAACTTCCTGGGAGACAGTTGAGAGAATAACTAATTCACTATATTTAAGTAATACAACCCATCGTAACATTGATTGACACGTTTTCATTGCCTAAATCGGCCAAATACACTTCGGCCGACGTTGCTGCACCAGCCGCTTCGACCTCTATCCATTGATTGAATAGAGCATAATCACAAGTAATCACACGATCGAAAACAAGTAGACGTGAGTAGACGCAGATAACCGCCGGGCAAGTAGATATTTTGTATTGATTGCATCGGTGGATCACAGCTGATCCACCGATGCAATCAATCCAGCGATATTCGGTATTCGATATTTTTCACAGACCCAACGATATTACTCGGTATTGATTTCCAATATCGCGATAAACGGTAATACCGGTATATTGCCCAAGACTAATAATTAGAATCATCACTTTCTCAGTATTTTGTGGCTGCCCCCTTGGCTTGTATGACTGCCTGAAGTCTCCGTGCAGGGGTTGACACTAAGGTCTCCGAGGCACTTGCCCATCAGGCAAGTGCAAATCAGGTTCTACTTGCTCTCAGGTCATGGTCACTTGCCCCCCCAAAAATATATTGTAAATTTTGCTTTTAAGTTTACTTCCTACATGGGTGCTTTCAACAGGTGGTCCGGGGACCACCAGTGGTCCCTGAGAAGGTTCCAGGTGGTCCCCAGCTAAGTTGGTTAACCAGATGTAACTCTTGAGAGCAAAATGAAACCAAATGGACCCTTGTGGGTCCATTTGGTTTCATTTTTACGCTCTCAAGAGTTAAAATTCACCATCTTAATTAGCCCACAGTGGTCACAGACCCAGTCGTCCCTGACCCCAGCAAAATGAGAGTTTGGAACCAAATGGACCTGGGAGAGAGATGGGTAGAGATAGCTAGAAAGCAGGGAAAGACACAGATGGGCAAGTGCCTCGGAGACCTTAGTGTCAACCCCTGCACGGAGACTTCAGGCAGTCATACAAGCCAAGGGGGCAGCCACAAAATACTGAGAAAGTGATGATTCTAATTATAATAAAAATTATTCTAATTCAATGAAACGGTTTCTCCATTATTCTAATTCAATGAAACAACAGTGTCACAGTTAAATGGCCTAAATGGGCCTTTTGGAAGGCTCAGCTGAGCAAATTTTACAGGTGGCGAGTTCTGTGATTACTCTAACAAGTAGGACAGGTGCGGTGAACACCTGATTTGCTTTCTGCACAAGAAATGCATTCAAAGAATTTAATGATTGCACTATTTCAAATTATTCTAATTCATTGACCAGCACCTGTATAGTCTACTAGCTGTAGATTCTATGTTGGTGTGCTGGTCATCTGTAGTCTACCAGCTGTAGATTCTATGTTGTTGTGTCGGTTGTCTGAAGTCTACTTGCTGTAGAGGAAATAAAAACAACTGAATAACCATTTATTGGTATTGGTTATTCCTAAATTTAACCCCTAGCAGCATCATACAGTGGAGAAAATAATTATTTGATCCCCTGATGATTTTGTAAGTTTTCCATATTGGAAAGAAATGAGCACTCTGTCATTTTTATGGTACTTTTATTTTAACAAATGGAGACAGAATATGAACAAAATATCCATAAGAAAATTATATTTAAAGGTTAGAAATTAATTTACATTAGATCTGGTGAAATAAGTATTTGATCCCTAAGCACAACATGACTTAGTACTTGGTGGAGAAGCTGTTGTTGGCAAGCACAGAAGTCAGACATTTCTTGTAGTTGGTCACCAAGTTTTCGCACATCTCAGGAGGGCTTTTGGCCCATTCCTGTTTAGAGGAGTGGGCCAAATCCTGAAGATTTCGAGGCTGTTGCTTGCCCACTCAAAGCTCAAGCTCCCTCCATAGATTTTCTGTAGGATTATGGAGTGGCTAGGCCACTCCATGACCTTAACGTGCTTCTTCTTGAGCCACTCGTTTGTTGCCTTGACCATATGTTTTGGGTCACTGCTGGAAGACCCAGCCATGACCCATCTTCAGTGCTCTGGCTGAGGGAAGGAGGTTCTTGTCCAAGATCCTGCGGTACATGGCCACACAATGCGGTGACGTTGCCCTGTACCCTTAGCAGAGAAACATCATACTTCTGTGCTTGCCAACAAGGGTTTCTCCACCAAGTACTAAGTCAGGTTGTACTTAGGGATCAAATACTTATTTCACCAGTTCTAACGCAAATTAATTTATAACCTTTAAATATTTTCTTAAAATAAAAGTGCTCATTTCTTTCTAATATGGAATAGTTACAATATCATCAGGGGATCAAATAATTATTTTCTCCACTGTAGTGGAGCTATGGACCAGAGCTGCTAATTGGCTAGTTTTTGGTTCTTCTGTCTGGTCTTTTGTTTGACTGAATGTGTCTATTGCTACAGCAAGGTCAGTTGAATGGAGCGTATTTGGTTGAAAAAGATGACACCTTAAACACACATTAGGAAAAAATAGACGTCTTTCTATCTAACTTGTAAGAGTATAAATCAGACTTGTACATTGTTGTAATCTTTATTCTAATGGTGTAACGTGTTTGAGTAATCAACTAAGAAAAGTTGCTTTCATTACAGTCACCATGTCTGACAGCACTGCCGATGATGCAGAAGAAGCTCTTCATTCTGTTGGTGCCATTGTGGCTGATGCCATTCTAGCCGAGGTCTATGACACTGAAGTGAGTTTATTACATTGTACCAGTGCATGGTCACTATGATGATGCAGGGATGATTGTTTTTATTCTTTGTCAGCAGAGAGATTCAGATGAGCAGACAGCCCCAAAAAAGAAAACACACACTGGCAAACCAGTGCGCTGGAGAAAGAGAGACCATCATGGAGTATTGATACCAGAGGAGCGAGCGTCAACTTCTGCAGGAGGTACCCTCCTGCAGAAAAATCTTGTGTGTGCATGCGCACACAAGATTTATTTTCTTCACAGACCAGTCACTTTCTTTGTTCTTCTCTCATTCTGCAAGTTTGTACAATGAAAATCTTGTCCAGTCTGTGTCCCAGGGAAGAATATTTTTTGTATGGTGGTGTGCGTTTAGTATTAGCCCCGTTTGTCACTTATCTATACTAGCAACTTTTTTGCTCTGACTGATCCGTTCCTGCACTGGTAACTTAACTGCAGTACTGCAAAAATGCTTAAAACAAGGATTTAATTAAAAACTTAGTCTAGTAACCCTCTGTCATCCCCATTCTTGTGGTGCAATACTTAGATGCAGTTGAAATGTTAAGGGGCACAGTCATTCATTCATTTATTTATTATATTTCATTTGATACATTTTACTGTTTAAGAAAATGTGAAAAGGGCTATAATCCACCTCTACATGGAACTTCTTCTCAGACCTAAGCATAGCCAGTGTAGATGAAAGGTAACAAACAGGGCTAGTTTAGTATAAATGGGCATGAAAGGAGATGTTCTGGCAGCCCACTGAAAGGACGATATGTTTAAAAATGATCCTGACCATATGGTATTTGTCTGGCAGGTTCCCCATCATCCTCACGATTAAACCCAAAGCAGCATGATGATGCCCATGCTACGACGTCAACAGAGGGTAAGCAATATTATTCGCATGGTCTGAGACATGAATAGATCTGGGCCACTGAATCACTGCTGTACATCACTTTTTCACCTAAACTGTGGGTAGACCTACTATATTATGCTGTTGCTATTTTCACTAGTTTGGGTCTCAGGCAAACACAACTCTTATGCATCTTAGCCACAAACGTTTTCTGAAAGGTATTCGGTTGGGGACATTCCATCCATAATTTTCCTTTTTTTCTATTTGTCACATTTCAGGTATCCTGGCGTTTGAACTGCAGGAAGCACAGCAGACAATTGGTATATTTTTGAAGATGTGTGTGGGCATGGGGTTGGGGTTATGTTAAAATGAATACAATTTTAATAGTGGTGAAAGGTTTAGTTATCGTGATATTTGACTCTTTTCAATATTACTGCCTTGTCTTTCTTTGTTAGATTTTGATTAAACAGCATTCTAAAAGTGTGGACCTGTTAAATCTTGTCCTATTAATACTAATTCATATTTTCCCCTCTCGTCTTCAGACTTACAGCTCCAGTTGCTAAATGAAAGCTTGAAGGACGATCCATTTCAGGCTTCAGAACCAACACATGCAGTTTCTAGGACCTGGGAAATGCGGCAGACACTCTCACATGAGAGATGGGAGATAGAAAGGCCACAACTTTTAGAACTAATGCTTGCAGCAGAAAAAATCCCAAATGCATATAGCAAATGTTCTCACTGCAAGAAGAAACAAACGGCAATTAGATGCCGAGATTGCCTCCCCAACGAACTGTTTTGCAGTGAGTGTGATGTCCAGATTCATAAACATTTTCCTTTACACAATCGAGACTGTCTCCTACAAGGATTTTATAAACCAATACCGCCAACTTGCTACATTTCTGTAAATGATGATGGGGCAGTTTCATTATGTGAACAAGGTGTGTATAACTTATTTTTAAAATTTCAAATGTGTGTTTCATGCATTATAGTGTGTGCATTTTATTATATATTTTAGTTGCACTAATGCCCTGTTGGTGGTTGTTCCATCTTCTTGTAGCATGTTTGTTTCCGGTTGCTTGCCCCAGCACTATTTGCAGCTGTGATGAAGAGTGTACAGTTGGAATTGGAAGACACATTACCTTGGTCACCATAAATGGTAAGCATTCAATCTTTGAAGCTTGAGGCTATGATATTGAAATGTCTATTTAAAACATTTTGAGAGAAACAAGACTAATTTTTATGTTTTAGTTTTAAATTATGAAACATAATCTTTCCTTTGTTTAAACAGGACGCTACGATTTGTCCCTGCCTTTAATTAAATGCAACAGCTGCTCTGAATGTTGGACTCCTGGACTGAAGGACCTCCAGGCCAGTGGCTACTGGCCTGGTCATGTTAATTTTCAGACGGTCTACACAATTGATCTGTTCAACACTTTCGAGGAGCTTAAAATAACGGCACCTGGTTTGTCCAGACAAGCATTTGTTAAAATGCTGGACCATCGTTCTAGCAGCTTTGGGCGTGTAAGTCATGAAACGATATCTGACTTTTGAGATCATTTACAGAGTTGTAACAATACCACATCGGGTCTGATTCCCTATGCAAAACATGCTATGGACTATTGTGTTATGACCAAAACTGCAAATTATTGTACACCTCATGTTCACATTCATGTTTAACTGAGGTGACAAACGGTAAAAATGATTGTTATTCTGGCTACACGGCAGGCAGGGAGTATATGTGGGGACAGTCTACAGCGCAGCTTCTTGGAGTGGACATACTGTCGCAATGAGAAAGAAAAGCTGCTTGATGTACGGCATTTCTCCTGCCCAGCCTGCCCTTCCGAAGTGGTGGCTATATCCATTGATGGAAATCGAAAGATGTACCGGTTCAACCGTTCTACAGGGTATTTTTTAAATGTATTTATTTTAAAGGTGTGTGTGTGTGTGTGTGTGTGGGGGGGGGGGGGGGGGGGGGGGGTAATGGATGTCAAACGAACTCTTGTGCATGGATTCTAATCTATCTAATCTATGTCTCTTTAAAATTTTAGACTGACTGAAAAAAGTGCTTTCTTTGAGGGTGCATTTCTGGCAAAGGACAAAGACGTTGCAGAATTTGTGGAGACTGTTCGGACTCAAGTGCAGCCTGTGAGTTGTGCTTACAAGTTGATGTAGTCCAGAGTCGTTTTAGACTTTATTGAAAGAACATTTAAAATTTCAGCTTACATGTTAAAAATGGGCAAGGTTAACAGAGAACCACTTTTATTGAGTAATTCAAACTATAAAATATGTGCAGGCCCTTGGATTACAATGCCCTTCATTTTGAAGAGATGATTAATCTGTCCATTTGTTTTTTGTGAACATATTCTCATAGGTGTCAGGCAAAGGCATCTGTGGAAAGTCGCAGTGGAGAGCTGCAAGAGAGACTTCAAAAAGGTCTGCATCTAATGTGGATGAAGAGGGTGTGGAGGTGGCTGTGTGTCGACATGGACTATTGTTTAAGGCACTGAACATGTTCAGAGGGGAGATCTTTGCATACCCTCTTTTCCTGCACAAAGAGCTGGCGATGTCATACAATATCAACTTCATATGCACAGACATAATGTGTAAATACTACCCGTATCTTAAAAGGTTATCTCAGTCCTTTCCAGACCTTCAACCATTATTGCGGAATAAACCATTCCTGTCAGTAATGCATGCCAAGAGTCACGCTGCCAAATGTGAGGTAAGTTTACCCCGCTTCCTTTGAGCAAGCAGCTTGCTTTATAAATGCAGGGCATTTAACACAATGAAGTACGGAAAATGACCAAATGTGAATTCTCCTCGGTCTACAATACAGGTGCAGTGGGGTGGGTGGAATCAAGACGGAGCAGGTTAGTTTTACAACATTCTGCAGAAAATAAATGACTTCATAAACTGCATTATTTCACTGTGAAATTTATCTGACATGATTCTATGTTAATAGGCTTGACTGTTGGTGAGGAAGTTGAGCAGGTCAATTCATTTTTGTCACGGGTTGCGCTGACAACAAAGTACATGACCAAATCTGGTAAGCAACTAATGTTGGCACAATATGCAGTACAAGATGGTTTATATTGCTTAGAAACTATATTGCTTAGAAACTTGACAATTAAAATTTTGTTGCAGAAATCACTCATTGTAAGAGTTTAAATTGGTAAATTTTCTTTCATACATAGCTCGCACTGATATGATTACCATACACGCCCGAGGATGGAATTTGAGGAAAAAGAAACGTCTACACAACTACCTCTCTCAAAGATATGTCAAGGTACTTGAAATGTTTTTTCTTCCTTTTTTTGATTCACAAACAACGTTCATTCCCTTAAAGTGGGTGATGGCAGCGTCAAATAAAAGCTAATTATAGTTGTCTAGTTTCTTATTTCTTACAGGAGATACGGTACGTTTATGGACCTTCAGCAGAATATTTGTCACCCAATTTATACAATTACAGGTAGAAGCTGTGGAAACAAACAAAACTGTATTTAGCAGTACGGTTGAACAATGTTTTAAGAATGTGAAGTTTACTCTCAGTTTTACTGTATAAACAGTAAACGGAAAGAAAAACATCCAAAAGTTTGGAGCATCTTTTTCATTGAGTTGCAAGCCCATGTTTTCTTTCTATTAAGAAAGCCATACATGACATCCTATGGTTTATACACTCCAGAACAGCCAGATAACAACAGTTTACTAACGGTACCTTTACTGAGACTCAACAATCTGAACTTGTAATGGTAAGAGCAAGGACATTTCTAATTCTACTACTAATATCCATTGCAGATAATAAAGAGAACAATTGCTGCTGAGACAGACCTTGAAACAACGAAGACGGATTTGAACATCACCGATGAGGAACTCCTGCTGTGGATTGACGACGTCAGGAACTGGGCCATATCAAGTATGGACTGCTTCTAGGTCAAAATAATTAACCTTGCCCTGTACTCACTCACACTATTTCAATGTGTTTTTTTTTTTTTTACTGACAATTTTAAAACACAGCTCCAGATGACCTGAGTCCAACTGATGGAGCTACTGGGCTTCAGCGTGTGATGGAGAGCTTGGCTTTAAGCATCCAGCAACGTCAGAACCACAAATACAGTGAGACTGGTATGTTAAAAATAGGATTGTAACAACTCATAACAACTCAAATCATACTTAAATAAGTCTACATGTTGTTAAAGCTTGGATCAATGTTGTACAAATTTTGTGTATATACATATATATTTTCCAGACAGCAACAAGGCCCGACAACGCATACTTTCCAAAATCCAGAAGGAAAAAAGGCAACTGGCCGAGGCCATTGATTCATACAATGGTCTGGTTTCTGAAGATGAGGCTGTTGCTTCAGTTGACGCTGTCCTTGCAGAGGGTCATTTGTGGCCTTGGGACAATGGTGTGTACAATCAACTTGAATAAAAATATTGACATGCCTCTGTGATAATACTGTATTTAACCTGAATTGTAACATTGGTTTGTGTCATTGCAGCAAATGACATTTCATTAAAGACGAAAAAGAAGGTTTTCGACAAAGCCATGCTTCTGCGTCGGCTGCGAGAGGAACGCCATATTCTTGTTCAGGAGATGCAGCAACACTGGATGTCGCTTTGCAGCTATTCTAAGCGCCTGCAAGAAGATCTCTCTAGTGACTTATTGAAGGAATGTAAGTATATATTTTGATACAAGAAAGGCCCTTTCCCGGTAAGGGAACAGGTCGGAATAACGTGTTTACTTCCTTGTGGTACGTCTTGCCGGGAGAAATTCCCCCCTTCAGGTGAAAAGAAACAGCTTGGACTCATGCATAAAACAAAGTATGAAGTCAAGTCTGCTGCACCCAAGGTTGGCTGAGATTAAATTTGATAATTGACAATTGACAAAAGTGGAATAAAAATTAAAGAAAAAGAAACAGTCATTTTGTTATACAGTGTTTTAATGGTAACACATTTTGATGGCCAGCCCTGCACTCAGCACAAATTATTACAAGAGTAGGAGTAGTACAAGATTCAGGAAATGCTCTGTAATCACACATTTGATGCAAAAGTAGTGTACTTTTTTTCTTCTAGGTTTTCCTGCAGAATGTCCTGACGCTCACGAGGGACTGCGGTGCTTTATAAAAGCAACACTTGACGACACGAGGAGCTTAATGACAGAGGTGCACGCAGTCTATAAAAGCATTGTTGACCGAAGTATTCTGCATCATGTAGAAGAAACAGCGCTGGAGGAGGAACCAGAATATATCATTGAGTCTAGTGACGACAGCGACGATGACAGTGGCTAGTGGTTATGTTGCATGTTGCACCTTTTTTTTTTTTTTTTTTTTTTTTTTTTTCTTGTTATGTCTTGTCACTAACTCTTTTTCTCTGGTGGACTTAATATAAGATGGTATTTTTCCTATTTTGTGTCTATGTATAATTTATGGTATCAGAAAATCGGCTCACAGAAATGCTTTTGCCGTCAGATCGGAAATGAAAAGTGGTTTGGGACATCCCTAGTAAAATCTACAAGCTCAGAATGCCTATTTTGCCCATGTTAAATTGTTTATTGTCGAGTGATCCATCTCTCTCTCCCCTTACCAACTGATGATAGTTGAAGATTAGTGGCGGGCTACAAAGCAAGATGTCAATGATTATAGTGTGTCAAATATAAAACATCTGGCTTATTTATCGTTAAAGTTCAGAAGAGTACTGTTACTTTTAGACTGATGTGTGCAGCAATCATGTCTTGTTACTTGGAACATGTCTAAAATAACCAAAAACACCATAAACTTAACCTTTACTCCCTTTTTACCCGAATTGTACAGGGTGGCTGCCATTGTAAACCAGTATGTTAACTTTGTCCATTCACAGTTACCAGTTTGTATTGAGTTGTGCTTGAATGGTATTGTAAATCAAGAAGCTGTTAATAAAATTTCTAAATCATGTCTGCAATATGTTTTCTTTAATGTTTAAAAGTGTTGTAGGCCTACAGTAACAACTTAAGTATCTGTAATAAACAATCTGGAATAAAGGTATTTCAGCTCAAAGCTGGGCTGGATCCAATGCTTTTCTAACAAGTCCAGTATATGGGACACAGCTTATGCATGTCTCAAATAGAATAGTAGATACTTTGAAAACAAATAGACCCTTATGGGTGTAAATGGTGTTTTATATACATGGACATTATTCACCCTTTTTTCACACCAATGGTGGAAGTAACTATGCAAGAGGGCTCCCAGCACATTGGGAGCGAGTGGTGGTAGTGTCTTGCACTTAAGAGCTATTAGAAGAATAAAAACTTATGTAGAAAAGCACAATGGGGCATGGCATTATATGAATGACAGACATACAATAATGTATGATTTATTTATTTTATTTTCGAATTCATCAAAGCATGTAACTTATGAAGACATAGAAACAGCAGATCAGAGCAGTATCAAGTGTGTGTCCTGAATATTTTTTCAAAATGGGGGTCTGTAGTCTAGTCTCAAATTCAGGGTCCTTGACATAAGCACCTTGGGAACCATGATATAGCCTAGCTATTAGAAAAATACCAACTTAAAACTTCTATGAAAAAAGTGGGGCATGGCAATGGCATAATGTGAATAATGACAGACAATGCAATAATACATGATTTATTTATTTCATTTCCGAATTTATCAAAGTATGTAACTGGGGGGGCAAAGACAAACAGCAGCCAGAACAATCAGACGTGGAAAAATAAGCATTAATTAGACTTACAAGAAGTACAGCAATCAGAAATCATAGGCACAATAACAGAACATTACAGCAATAACAGGGTATATCAAATATCATCATATTGTTATTAATAGGCAGTGAAGGAACAAACAAAATGTCAAATGGAAACGGTTTGTAGGCTACAACAGCCAAAACAATCAACAATGGAAAATAAGAGCTTTAGAGGCCTATGCAGTATATTAAAAAACAACAACAACAAACAGATCAGACGTTCTAAAGGGATTTCCCTTCCCTTCATGTCCAAATATGGTGTCATACGTGTGTCATCAAACCCCGCCTCTTTCCGGAAGGGAATCTCCTCACAGAGCCGTAGAGTATAGACAGAGTTACGCCAACTGCCGTTCACTTCATGGCGTCAGTCCAATAGTTAAGCTTGAATAGAGGATGGGGACAATAAATAGGGACAAGCCCTGGACCTGAAATCCATTGGATTTAGGCCACGGCCCAGCTTCAATGATCTTATATCCCTTTATTTTATATACACAACATAAACACGAGGCTACAGAGTCTTTAGCCTCTTTACTCTAATATAGGCTTTTATATAATAGGCTATTTTAAAACAGGTGTCCTGTTGCTCTTATTTGCGCCATCCTCATTGAAAACAGTGCATTTCTAACTCCAGTTTGTCCCTATTCTGGTTGCATGAACAGCAAGAGGCTAGAGCGCTCCGTTTCTGCCCCCTTAATATCGCAACTCTTGTACTAGATGGCTCTGTCTCCTCACTGACTGACGCTGATCTAAAACCACCGCGATTTGCAAGGCATTTTTTTATTGCTAGTTATCATTGTTAGGATTACATTGGAAATGCCGGGAGCACTATTCCTTGGTGCTAGTTATTATCGTGTGTTATTAATTTGTATCGAAAATGCCTTGGTGTGACATCAAATAGACAAAACAGAACCAAACGTCAGATCCGAACGCTTTTCGAACGTAAGATGCGAACGTTCTATGAATACAATTGAAATGGATGCAGTGCGGACCAAACGTCAGCTGCGAACGCTCTTTGAATCCCATTGAAATGAATGCAGCCCAGCAAACGTCCAGACGCAACGTTTCCACGACAAAAAACGTTCAAAAACAACGGATTAGATTTCCCCGGAAACGTTACAGTACAACGTTTGGTCTTGGAGACATGGTTGCGTCACGGATCCCGTAATGAACTCACACAAGCATATTGTTCTGTATTTCAATGTCAGGTTGGGGAATAAATATCGGAGTATTCCCTCCGATCTGCTCTGCACCACTCATAACTCGATTGGGGCGGGCCCGCTTCAACATCAAGCATCTTTGATATTTTTGCTCGATCAGAGCAGCTGAACAATGATAGCTCAACACTATGACTATTTCTGCAGTAGTTAACTCTAGTTCTGCTGTGACCACTGGCACTCTCCTCTCCTGGCCATCCTTCGCTCCTCCTCTCCCACCTCCACTGTGGCTGACAATAATATTCTAGTGTGAGAACCTCACTTATTACAAACTAATTGGTGTGCTCTCGGTGTGCAATTGGATTTACCCCAATCCAGAAAAGTAGCCGGGGAGCTCGGCTAAAAATGATTTTCATTAAATCACGCGGCATGCAGCAGTGCTAATCGACATACTGTAGAACTGGATTAAGTCGCTGTATGGCTGTCAGACTGTCATGGTAATGACAAACAGTACTAATGATGAGGCAGCACTGTCCTAGAATATGTGCAATTTTGTGCAAGTTGGCATCAGAGTGCAGTTCTAATAGACAGACAAACTCACGTGTTGTAAGGAGTTGAGGTTTAGTCCAGTGTTCTCCTCCATGATTCACACTGTAGCAAGTAGAACAACAATTAATCAGTAAAAAGCTTTGCTACTTCATGTCTCACATCAGTCTGTTTTAGTCTCACACAATATTTACTAAGCACATTTTGTTGTAATTCTCCCACTGACTCTGTCCAAACATCACATACATTGGTACAGCGTATCTATATGGTCATGTGATTAAGACGCATCTCTCAGATTTGGGTCAGACGGAGGGGAAGATGGGGAATCGATTCTGAATCAAAGAATGTAAAAGAATGTTAATATTGGATCTATGTTTGCCCGTTTTGTTTGTGAAATCCAGCCTGGAATTGTGGACAAAAACAAAGTAAATCTTTAGTTTTGGGGTTACCGTAGCCCAAATTCTGAATAAAGAGAGGGCTCTGGTGTCAAAATAATTGTTCTTACTCTTACTTTTATCTTGAAAATTAAATAATATTGAACAGACTTTAGTTCAGCCTAGTCTTGGCTCTCCACAATATTTTCTATACCTCATTTGGCCCCTTGGGAAACCCACCCCTGGTATATACTATAGTGCTATGTTTACAATTCTATTCTATTCTATTCTATTCTATTCTATTCTATTCTATTCTATTCTATTCTAGAATGGAATGTGGCATTAACTACTATCTAGTTTATGTCAGAGTAATGGTTATTACACACTGGCGAAAAAGCGTAACGATTTTTTTTCGCACGAATATTTCGCTTTTTTTAAAACATATTGGAGTCAATGTAAGCTTACACATCACGGCGAAATAGCGAAATAGCGAAAATGCGACTATTTTCGCTCTTTGTTTTTTCGCTTTGGTGTCGATTTTTTCAGCTAGTCGCAGGCGACTAATACCCTCTGACCAATCAGAATGCAGCCTAAACTGCGCTGCCGTGTAGAAACCATAAAATGCAGCGCATCTTTCTCCCTAGCTCTCTCTCTCCCTCTGTGTGTGTGTGTGTGTGTGTGTGTGTGTGTGTGTGTGTGTGTGTGTGTGTGTGTGTGTGTGTGTGTGTGTGTGTGTGTGTGTGTGTGCGTGTGTGTCCACTGTTCCATATTGCACCAATGCGCATCACGCATTGGAAGGGAAAGATGTAATGCCACAACCTAGCTCTGTTTTGGTTTTGGAACTGCCTATATGTGCATTTCTCTCAAATAGGCCTACTGCAAATTTACAGGAAAAAATAAAACGTTTAGCGCTGTCCCTGCAAACACAACGGTAGGCTACAGGTGGAAACAATCTTAGCCTATTATGTGATGCGATGTTGTATTGCGCATACATCCATGGCCAAACTTAACATACCGCGCCTCTCGTTGTGAGGCTGCAATCTGCAAACAATGAATCTTAAGCCTTAATATCTCATAATAAGGTAGGCAGTTTGGTAGACAGTTTGTGCATAATATAGAACTATAGGCTGCAGCTTTCTCTAGGGCAAGGGGTCTGGAGCGACACGCGCTCTCATGCTTAATTTAATTAGGATAACCTGCTCGTAACTTCCCGAGATGTTCTCATATTTCGGGCCGCGGACCCCCAAATGGATATACCGGTCATTGAAATGAGAAGTTGGGAACATTACCAAGTGAGTAGTCCTGGCGTTGTGCATATCCTCTTCAAGAGGATATGCCAATTTCAAGAGGACCTCTTGAAATTGGTTGTGGTAGATAGCGGGGAAAGCTGCTGCGCATTTGTCACTGATTGATCTATCTATTTGATTGATCTACTTCGGGGATTTTCAACAGGTGGTCTGGGGACCACCAGAGGTTCTTGAGAGAGTTTCCGGTGGTCCCCAGGTAAATGATGGTTAAAACAGATGAAACTCATTTTGACGAGCTCACAGATGAGCTTGTAAAAATGAAACCAAATGGACCCTTGTGGGTCCATTTGGTTTCATGTTTACACTCTCAAGTGTTAGAATATTCATAATGTGAATTAGCCCAAGTCTACACAACTAGAGAATGTTGAAGAATGGTCATAGAATGGCCTGGTATTGTGGACAAAAGCAAAAGAAATGTCCAATGTTAGGGTCTGTGGAGCAAATGTCCTCGAGTGGTGGTCCGTGGCTCAAATGCTGAATAAATGGGCCCTGGTATAAAAATGGTTGAAAACCACTGATCTACTTAATAGGCTATAGACAAAAGAGCACGGCGCCTAGATTACGCTAATCAGATGGCATTTTTAATTTGACTGAGTAGGCTAGATTATCAACTTGTATTTCAGCCTTTTTAGCGCCGTCAGATTAATTAATTAACTCGATCGTGGGCATCTCCGGTCATGACTGATGATACAAAGAAACTTTTATGACCAACATTTCGATCGACTCCTGCGTGCATCCTTCCATGCATGAATAAAATATATCAATGACAACACAGCAGTAGAAGCGGGGGACGATGAGAGGAAAGGCGAATTTAATCGTTTTATTCGAGTCGCATTTAGATGTGTACAGGCAGCTGCGACTAAATTCGCCAGCAAATATTTTGCCTTTTTTGGTCGCTTTTTTGAGTCGTTTCGCTTTTTCGCCAATGTGTAGCAACCATAGGGCTTCCCAGTTCCAGGAACCAACATAGACACAGTCCTATAGTCTACTGACTGACCAACATGGACACAGTCTTATAGTCTACTGACTGACCAACATGGACACAGTCCTATAGTGGACTCACTTGACAGTCTCCAGGACAGCAGACAGCTTCTTCAGACCAGAGCCTCCTAAGTGGCTGAAATTCAAGTCCAGCTGTTTCAGATGGGAGGAGGGGTGGGAGGTCAGAGCTGAAGCCAGAGAATAACAGCCTTCCTCTTTGACTCCACAGCCCGACAACCTGCAAAGAAAAAGCTTTTTAACAGTGCTTTTGGTATTCTAGTTGAGATCCACACAGAGAGAACACATTCTTTACCCCAGGATCTTCAGTCTGCACTGTGGACTCTTCAGTATAGCACAGAGCTGGAGCAGCTGTGATTCCTGCAGGCAGATGAAACTCAGGTCCAGTTCTCTCAGATTAAGAAGATTAGAGCTGAGAGCTGAGAGCAGAACTTCAAATCCTGTCTGTGTGAAGGTGCAGCCAGCAAGTCTGTTATTACACAAGAAATATCTGGAGTGAATATCATACTTTTGGAGTAAAGTTACCAAGTGAGGATATGTCTGTCCTTCACTTTTACTTATCATAATCAAACAATACATAGTCAAACAGAACTAAATAATAATCTGACCTCAGAATCTCCAGTTGGCAGTTTGGGCTCTTCAATCCAGCAGAGAGCACGTCCATGTATGGATCAGTTATGGGATTATAACTGATGTCCAATTCTCTTAGATGTGAAGGATTAGAGCTGAGAGCTGAAGACACAATCTCATATTCTGACTTTTTGAGTCGACGGCCAACAAGTCTGTAAATGTAGATGATACAAAATCAGTGATTATCAACAGAGATCATATCAAGTTATTACATGGCTTGAATGAAGCTCCAATCAGAAGCCAGCGTTCTGGTCATGTGAGCAGTCACATAATACACTATAATAAACAAGTTCCCCAAAGTGCAAACAGCTGTGTTCATATCAATCCGCGCTGCGCTTCCGCATTTAGTTCCAGCACGCCGTTAGCGGGGCCATTTGGTTAGGTTAGCTACGTATTTGGTTGTTTACAAGCCGCTGCTGTCACCCTCTCAAGGACCACTGGTGGTCCTCGGACCACTGGTTGAAAACCACTGACGTAAGCCATGTAATAAGCGGGATAACACCCTTCGAACGGGTGATTTGTTTCCTAACTAACTGACCTCGGCTGCGCCTCGGTCAGTTAATAGGAAACAAATCACCGGTTCGTCGGGTGTTATCCCTTACTTCATGTTCAAGGAAACAAACTATAAAGTGTAATGTGACAGGCTATAAGACATTAGAAACATTAGAAAGACAGCTAATCTATTGTTACTGCTCTACTGTTCTATGAGCGTCATCATATTTATTCTTTTTAGTTTGTTCTTTGTGCATAGCAGCCAGTTTCATTTAGGCAAATACGCTGTTACACACGCTGTTACACACGTTACATACGCTGTTACACACGCACACACACGCGCACGCACACACACACACACACACACACACACACACACACACACACACACACACACACACACACACACACACACACACACACACACACACACACACTCCCAGAGTTGTATCCATTCTAATAGGACTACTAACCGAGCCTTTCTGCTGTTCCTCACAGCTGGGAGAAGACTCTTTTTCCCCCATGCTGACGTTGTCCTGTATTCCTGCAGGTCCAACTCATCTAGAGGATCCTCTAATGTCAGCATCATGAAGGCCAGAGCTGAACACTGGGATGGAGACAGTTTTGTCTTTGATCTGTCTGCTGACTTCAGGTACTGTTGGATCTCCTGATATATTGAGAGGTCGTTCATCTCCATCAGACAGTGGAAGATGTTGATGAATCTGTCAGGAGAGAGACTCCCATCCTCACGTTTCATCTTTTTCAGGTTCTTGATGGCTCTCTGGATGCTCTTTGGACTGTTCTCTTTCTGACCCAGCAGACCTCCTAACATACTTTGGTTGGACTCCAGTGAGAGGCCATGAAGGAAGCGGACAAAGAGGTCCAGGTGACCATTCTTACTCTTCAGGGCTTTTTCCATTGCTCTCTTCAGGAAGACATCCAGGGTCATTTTATCTTCTTCTTCATCATCATCATCATCGTCTCCATCTTCTTCATTCAGGGCTTTTTCCATGCCTCTCTGCAGGAAAGTGCCACCTTCTCCTACACCTCCTTCTTCTTGTTGTTCTCCTTCTTGTTTTCCTTCATTCTTAATTTTCAGAGATTCTTCAATAGCCCTCTGAAGAACATGCTCTTCTTCGTCGTCTTTTTCATTGTCTTTTTCGTCGACGCTGTCTTCGTGGTCACTGTCTTCGTGGTCACTGTCTTCATGGTCGCTGTCTTCGTGGTCACTGTCTTTGACGTCGCCGTCTCCGTCGTCTTCATCATCTTCTCCCAGGAATGCCTTCAGTACCTTCATGTTATTCTGTTTGAAACAGTGGGATATATAAACTGCAGCCAGGAACTCATGGATGCTCAGATGAACGAAGCTGTAGACCTTTCTCTGAGACTGAAGGGTCTCTTCTTTGAAGATCTCTGTGCACACTCCCGAGTACAGCGAGGCGTCTTTCACATTGAGACCACACTCTTCTAGGTCTTCTTCGTAGAACATGACGCTGCCTTTCACCAGTTGTTCAAACGCCAGCCTGCCCAGCTTCAGGAAAACATCCCTGTCAGTCTCCTCATCATACTTCATCCTCATCCTCCTCATCTGGATCGACGTGAAGTGGCTGAACATCCCAGTTAGGTTCTTGGGCAGCTGTCCTGTCTCGTCTGTCTTCAGCAGGTCCTCCACAACGGTAGCGGTCATCCAACAGAAGACTGGGATGTGACACATGATGTGGATGCTCTTTGATGTCTTCACGTGTGAGATGATTGTGCTGGCCAGCTCCTCATCATCCCTGAACATCTTCCTGAAGAAGTCCTCCTTCTGGGGGTCTGTGAACCCTCGTATTTCTGTCACCATGTCAACATATGCAGGAGGGATCTGGCTGGCTGCTGCAGGTCTTGTGGTTATCCAGAGGAGAGCCATGGGTAGCAGATTCCCCTTGATGAGGTTTGTCAGCAGTATGCCCACCGATGATGCCACCGTGACATCAGAGACGATGTCATTGTTGTTGAAGGCAGCAGAATCGACGTCGATGTTCTGGAATTTCAGCGGAATCCTGCTTTCATCCAGACCATCGAAGATGAAGCCAACTTTCCAAGCAGCGAGATGCTCTGCTGTGACCTTCTTTAATGTTGGATGAAAAGCATGGATCAGTGAGAGGAGACTGTGCTGCTCATCTCTGACCAGGTTCAGCTCCCGGAATGAGAAGGGAACCAGGAGAACGATGTCTTGGTTCTCCAAACCTCTCGCCCAGTCCAGAGCGAACATACGCACAGAGAATGTCTTTCCGATGCCAGCGATGCCATTGGTCAGAACTCTTCTGCTGGGTTTGTCTCTGCCAGGGAGGATGGTCTTAAAGATGGCACGACACTTGATCAGGTCCTCATGGAGGGTCTTCATCTTGGAGGCGGTCTCAAGCTGCCACACCTCATGTTGCTGATTAACCCCTTCACTCCCTCCTGCTGATAGGTGGAGGTCTGTGTAGATGCTGGAGATGGAGGGCACTTCAATGACGTATGTCACACGATCAAGACCGTCCATAGTGACCTTATAAACCTTTAAATCCCCCTGCACACTGAGAACTGATATGGGAAGACAATACATGTTCAACAATCAGCTTCATTCGCAACTTTGAACATACAATATGATTACATGTATTAATGTATTAAACAGATGTGCAAACTGGTACCACATGGGCATATGCAGCGCCGCATTTTTTTTTTTCTCCGCGTTTTTAGAGCTACCAAACCCATTTCAGGGGGGGATTAGTGATGGATTTCACAAGGTGACAGTACACTTACGGATAAATTTTCACCCATGCCAAACACCAAACCACTATCATTTTAAGAACATCTTGTGAATTATTATCTGCAAGATAATGTGCAAGTAATAGAAAATAGAGCCCTTTAGTACTATTACGCTCAGAATTAAGATGGTTACAACAGAGGTTCTCTTATTGGGGTTAAGGGACCCCTAGGGGTCCTTCAGGAAGTTAGAGGTCCGCAGCTAAAAATCATCATTAGGAACCAAACTGTAACTTGGGTAGTGTACAAATGAAAAGGGTCGATTATGAATTTAAATGGGCTGATAATAACTGCTCTGTGGTTAATATTATATCAGGGGTTCTAAAACTTTTTCACACCAGGGCCCACTATTTATTCAGCATTTGAGCCACGGACCACCATTTGATCTTCTATCCCCCACAGATCCTAAAACTAAAGATTTATTCTGCTTTTGTCCACAATATGGATTTGGGAAACAAAACAGGAAAACATACAGATCAAAATGATCATTACCCTTGTTGTGTAGACTTGGGCTAATTCAGATGATGAAACCAAATGGACCCTTGCGGGTCCATTTGGTTTAATGTTTAGCCTACACTTTAAGAGTTAAATCTGGTTAACCAACTATTCATCATCATATATATTTTAAATGCGATCGGTGGTCAAATTATAATCAATTTGGAGGTCTGGACTGTTATTACGGTTCTACAAGCTCAAAGCGCAACTCGCACTCTAATAAGTCGTCTAGTGTCGTCTAGATTTGAGACATTGAGGGGTCGGAAACTGGACGCTCGAGCACGATCAGGTGCATGAACCGTGATCGAGCGTTCAAACAAACTGAATTCAGAAACACGCGTTTCGTCGAGGAAGGCTCTGTCAACGGCAAAAAAAAAAAAAACAAAATTGGCAGCTTATAGTAATGTACTCTTGACAGGCCATTTCTTGACGAAATGATTTCATACCTAAATTGCGATTCTTGCCGGAGTGGGCAGCGTTGGGTTGCAAGAGTTTGACTTGGCTAATTATAACTCAACAAAAATATAAACGCAACACTTTTGTTTTTGCTCCCATTTTTCAGGGGATGGACTTAAAGACCTAAAATTCATTCCAGATATACAATATAACCATTTCTCTCAAACACTGTTCACAAATCTGCCTAAATGTGTGATATTGAGCACTTCTGCTTTGTTAAGATAATCCATCCCACCTCACAGGTGTGCCACATCAAGATGCAGATGTGATATCATGGTTAGTGCACAGGTGTACCTTAGACTGTCCACAACAAAAGGCCACCCTGAAATGTGCAGTTTTCTTTTGCCTTATTGGGGGTATGGGACTCCGAACCAGTCAGTATCTGGTGTGACCATCATTTGCCTCATGCAGTGCAACACATCTTCTTCGCATAGAGTTTATCAGATTGTCAATTGTGGCCTGTGGAATGTTGGTCCACTCCTCTTCAATGGCTATGTCAAGTTGCTAGATATTAGTGGGAACTGGTACACACTGTCAAAATGGTAATAACACAATATTACCACATTATTACCATTTCGTCTGATCGTACCAGTTCCCACTAATATCCAACAACTTCACACAGCCATTGAAGAGGAGTGGACCAACATTCCACAGGCCACGATTGACAATCTGATAAACTCTATGCGAAGAAGATGTATTGCACTGCATGAGGCAAATGGTGGTCACACCAGATACTGACTGGTACGGAGTCCCATACCCCAAATAAGGCAAAAGAAAACTGCACATTTCAGGGTGGCCTTTTGTTGTGGACAGTCTAAGGTACACCTGTGCACTAACCATGATGTCACATCTGCATCTTTATGTGGCACACCTGTGAGGGTGGATGGATTATCTTAACAAAGCAGAAGTGCTCAATATCACACATTTAAGCAGATTTGTGAACAGTGTTTGAGAGAAATGGTTATATTGTATATCTGGAATGAATTTTAGGTCTTTAAGTCCATCCCCTGGAAAATGGGAGCAAAAACAAAAGTGTTGCGTTTATATTTTTGTTGAGTATAGTTGGCTTTCACAAAAACACACCGACTGTAGCCTGTCTGTCGCACGTGCTGCTGATTTTTCGGCCTCACACACACTGCTCATCGTGACCGGCATTCACGCGCAAACTGCAGGCACATTCACACCTGCATCTTGTTGGCAATTACCACTGTGCACGTAATGGCCGAGCCCAGCAGCAGCAGCAGAAACTGCTTGGCTTTACTGACCCAGAAATCGACACGACCCCCACCCCCTCACATGTGTTTTTTTTTTTTTGCACGAATCACGTGGGTGGCAAAAGTTTGCACGCCTGATTAAATATCGCCCATAAAAATCTAAATTTGTCATTCGTTTTTTTTTCTAAATGTATATTTTTATCATCAATATTTGGACAATGAAACAGCAATACAAACTGAATATTTAATCTGATGATGCATGCTGCCACCTAAACATTTCATGTATTGATATAAAACGTAAATGAGTGTAAAATGTGTCCAGTCTTACCATGTCCAGGTGTGGTTTGACTGAATGTCTTCTGTCCTGAGGTTGTGAATGTCTCTCTGTGGAGATGAAGACAATAGAGATAGAATACAGTGGTTTTCAACCTTTTTCATAGCATGGCCCACTATTTATTCAGAATTTGAGCCACGGACACACACACACACACACACACACACACACACACACACACACACACACACACACACACACACACACACACAGCCATGTGTGTGTGTGTGTGTGTGTGTGTGTGTGTGTGTGTGTGTGTGTGTGTGTGTGTGTGTGTGTGTGTGTGTGTGTGTGTGTGTGTGTGTGTGTGTATTTACTGTACATAGCTGCCATGTTGTAAGCAGCAGTAAATCAGGCACTTCCAGCAGGTCAACAGTTTGATCAGACAGTAGTCTGGTATCGTCTCAACAAGTCAATAAATAAATGTAGGCCTAGTATTATGTACGCATATATTTACAGATGGATTGACATACTGTGTGTCAGGAGGTCCAGGAGGTTCATTACTGAAGTTGCCAGGCCAGTCTTTAGACCAGTCACTCTTCACAGACAGAAGGCTGGGAGTTGGACTCCCTGATCTGTGGTCAACACTTCTGGAACTAGATTCAGATTCAGATTCAGATTGCTTTATTGATCCCAGACTGGGCAATTCATTGCAGCTTGGTGCTTAGTCATACAAAGAATAAAAAAGTAAAAAATACAGACATGTAACAAGCATTCATCAACAAACAGACTATGGCTGGTATTCTCGATCGCTATGGTGTAGCCAGGTATGGTGTAAGTCTTCTCATTGGCTGCATGGCAGCAAATCAGGTCTCGGGCCTTGTGTGTAGGCCGAAAGCCTATACCACCAGGCCTGGGCCTGAGCTTACCAAATAATTACCCAGAATAATTAAAACCTGCAAGTCAAAAGGTCCAGAAATCACCTGACCCCCCAATTAAAAATGTTACTGTACTCCCCGGCTTTGTTCATCATGAGTTGAAGCTCTTGATGACTGGTTTTAATTATTATGGATAATTATTTGGTAGGCCCAGGCCCAGGCCTGGTGGTATAGGCTTTTGGCCTGTACACAGAAGGCCAGACTTGATTTGCTGCCATGCAGCCAATGAGCATGGCCCCACACCTGATTTGCTGCCCTGGAGCCAATGAGAAGACTTACACCATACCTGCTACACCACAGCGATCGAGAATACCAGCCAAGGGTGGGTGGACCGGCTCAGGTGTCCTATAAATAGCAATAATAAATATAACATTCCATATCAAAAATAAATAAATACTGTGGACCTGCCACCTCTGTACAGGATAACCTACACTTGGATACCCCTGGAGTTCAAGCATCTGATAGCAGATGGAATAAAGCTATTCGTGTAGCGATTGGTTCTGGTACGAGGGGTAAGATAACGGCGACCAGAGGGCATAATTCTGAATTCGCCTGATAGAGGATGATGAGGGTGGCTTATTATGCCCTTGCCCTACAATAGTATTAATTTAGCATAATTATGAATCAAAATGAATGTATTAAATGTTCTTAATCATTATGTCTCAATATACAAGTAGATGGTGATACAATATGTTGGGTTTCAGCTCATTGAAACAAGACAAACAAGAATGATAGCCAATCAGAAGTTGTCGGCATTGCTGAGATACCAGATAGCCAATCAGATAGCCGGTACAAGAACCCATAGTGAGGAGGTAATCCCAGATCCTTAGCATATAGACAAGAGTTTGTCACAGTCCAGGGGTGCATACACAGTGCACATGTTTTCTGCCCCCTCAATGTCGCAACCTTTTTTTTTTGGCAACCTCTTAAACACTGGGACCATGCAATCTCTCCATCTCCATAATCCAAAGTTAACAGTAAACAGTGTTACATAAATGTTTCCAGAGTTGAGCCTGAACTACCTGTGACTAAAAATAGAATGAGACACATATCTGTGCATGTTGTTGTGTGTGTGTGTGTGTGTGTGTGTGTGTGTGTGTGTGTGTGTGTGTGTGTGTGTGTGTGTGTGTGTGTGTGTGTGTGTGTGTGTGTGTGTGTGTGTGTGTGTGCATGCGCGTGCGTGCGTGTGTGTGTACATTCCTGCCATGGTGTTTAGTTAAATGGCGTGCGGGTGTGTGGGTGCATAGTGCATAGTGTTATAGTGTACATATTTATTGGTGAATGTCACATACTTAGCATCAGGAGGTCCAGGAGGTTCATTACTGAAGTTGCCAGGCCAGTCTTTAGACCAGTCACTCTTCACAGACAGAAGGCTGGGAGTTGGACTCTCTGATCTGGAACTACAATAGTATTCATTTAGCATAATTATGAATCAAAATGAATGTATTAAATGTTCTTAATCATTATGTCTCAATATATAAGTAGAAGGCAATATGTTGGGTTTCAGCTAATTGAAACAAAAAACAACAGATTATATTATGTTATCAATGGAAATAGTGTAAAGGGATAGTTCCGATTTATTGAAGTTAAGTTGTATGAAATACAGTCCATCAATATAGTGGTGTCAACTGTATTAATTGATGTCCAGAGTCCCGTGGTGGGAGTTAATTCTGCTCTGGTCAACAATATGATGTGAACTATATCTTTTTAATGATGTTTACAATCAGGACTTTACTGTGTGTTGACCTATAGTGTAGTTTGTAGTGTACAGGAGGATTGACATACTGTGTGTGTTCAGGTCCAGGTTCATTAGTCAGGAGGTCTTCCTTTGGACAGACTGTCTCCCCCCTCTCCTCTCTCTCCCCACAATCACACATCTTTAGATCTTCATTTAACCTGTCAGGGCTACAGTCAATGACACACACTGTGGGTCTAAAGCCCTGTTCATACTCTCTCCGACGTCCGAACTTTTGTTCGGAAAGATCACACTTTTATTTTATTTTTTTTTTACTTTCCAAACAAACAAAAAAAACTTTCCGAACACAGACGACGTTCATACTTCACCCGCTATTGTTCGGAAAAAGCGAGACTGTCTCGATAGATTGGTTAAACACTGGTAGAGCTTCTTACATAATGGGGGGTCTGTGGGCTAATTAGTATCATTTTGGGGGTCCATGGAAAGGTTTGGGAACCACTGCTGTACAACATCCTCAAGTCCGATGAGGAATATAAACGCAATATAATTGCGAGCCGTTTTCGCCAATGATCTGCGTGGAGTCAAGCCATGTGTTTCAACATGCACCGAGTGCAGCAATCTAGCGGCTCGCCTGTCGAGTCCAATAGAAGTTCTAGCTGCAGTCTTACAGATCCTGTGAGCTGCTCTGCTAACCTCTCTTCAAATGGCTCCACTGATCCCCTCTCTACAATGTCCATGCATGTTGACTGTTGCGCCATTTCGCGGATCCAAAATAAACGAAACAACTATACAATATACGGTACACACAGATACAATAGTAGCAGCAGCAGCAGCTGTGTGCATGGCGGGGGGCATTGCGGGCAACCAACCAATCACATTCTCCAACTTTCCGAAGGGGAGTTCGGACGCGGCAGCTTTCAGAAGAAAATTTCGGAAAGACGAGTTTCAGACATTTTGATGATGTCAATTAACTTTCCGACGCAACTTTCAGAAAAGTTCAGAAATTGGAGGGAGCATGAACAGGCCTTAATATTTACAGTCTTTGGTATGACAAGGCCCGGGAATCAAACCCTCGACCGTCCAGCTTCAGGGAGGACCACAAGACCAGGATCCTTATGGCCATTAAACAAACACAAAAGAAATGAGAAGAAAAGAAACTATATCTATATATATATATCCATATATCTCTACCTCGCCAGATCAGACAAGTCACACCAAGAGAGTAATAAGAGAGCAACAGTCTCAGTCTTTCACAGAGCCTTGTACAATATCCTACAATATCAACACAGTCAGCTGGAGATCATTCAATTCTGCAATTGCAAATTGGGGTTGCCCTGGTGATGTTGTATTGGTGACGTGGTGATGACGTCAACACGCATGCCTGAAGAAGACCTTGACAGGTTGAAACGTTGCCTGCCTTTTATCCTGCTGTTGCTTAAATACATTTTGGAGCATTGGATTGGACTCGAGTCCTACGACTCGGCTCAAGTCGAGTCCAAGTCGCATTTTTGCGGTGACTTGACTCGCTTTGGACTTGAAGGTAAAATACTTGAGACTCGGACTTGACTTGAGACAACCTGACTCGGCGACTCGTCCGAGTCATCTTCCGAGTCACCATTGCCGGGAGGCAACGGTGTGCAAATGAAACCAAATGTACCAGTCAGGGAGCTAACACGATCACCTATTTGCGGGGGTCCGGACTCACTCCGGATTCATTCCTTCCCTTTCCACCGGTACGTTCTTC